>OX101789.1:7558243-8158243 GCA_944452715.1 Ophion slaviceki
AATCCATATAGAGCCCTATCTGAAATATTCTCTCTTCACCCTGGATAAGTTTAGAAACTCTGATTAAAACATATACAGGATAAACCCATATTTACCAATAAGATCGATGAATCTGTATATCCCCATTAAATGTTAATCAGTCAATACCAATTACTGCTGACGAAGTGACTCATCTGAAATATCTGAATCATTCATATTAAAAACGTACATTTTTATCGGAAAATGATGCGTTTTTGTCTATGGAATCACAAATTCTATCCCATACAAAACTTGGTCCGAATATATCTGTCTTTTCTCATAAGGCGAAATAAGTACAGTTTAATACGTATCAGTTTTTGCATTCGAGATCGGATAGCAAAAAATCGTGGACTTTTCCGTTTTTATACACATTCGCTTCCAAACGGTCAAGTCCATTTGAAACTTATAAATATATAACTTGTGGAAATACAATTAGAAAAATATTTATATCAAATCCGTAGCTGCTGATAAATGGACGCAACTTGTCAATCAGTGTAGAATGCAGTTTTCATCTGGCTCATAAAAACAATAGGATCTGATACATTCCATATTGGTTTATCCAAATAGAAACCGTATATGCGAACATTCCAATGAGTCCAGATAAATTACGAGAATCCGCTATCTGTGCTGCCAATAGACCAAACAGCAATGTATCGGATTTTTATCGTTGGCTATAGGATCGTATCGGACCTTTGCAACAGGGATATATGCCTTGATTTGACGACGAAAAAAATGTCTCTTCATTGTCCCATCAATATCTTTATGAAAGGTTATCTGTATATTAAAAGTCAACAATTTATCGATATCTATACACATGTAGCTATCGTTATGCGTAGCCGCTTTTTATTTTTGTTTTTTTTTGCAAATTGCCCAGAGTTTGGAATTTTTTTTCTATTTTCAAGGCCCTTTTTCTGTATTTAAGCAGTCTTTACAAGAAGTAATTATCAAATGTTAAAAACGCGGATACGTACAACCTTAGTCACTGCGATAACAAAAATATTTGTTTTTAATTGAAAATCGGTTGATAAGTATTTAAGTATTCGCTCGAACAAGGTCGAAAAAATCCCGACTAGAAATTTTGATCCGGCAGGCTGAAGACTGATCAGGCCGCTATCAAGCTGCAGTGCCGCATGTCCCCCGAACCAGTGGAAACTTAGTCCGGGCGCGAGTAGGCACCCTGAACAGGGCCGAGTACGGTAGCCTATAGTCGCCGTAATATGGCGTCCATATACGTAGTTGGCGAATCAAGATGTTGAGGTTAGGTTTCATTGACGTCTGTGATATAAACCGCATGAATTCGAATAATCTACACTCTGCGAGCAGGTAATAAACATGGACTAATTGTTGAGGCAGAACTTGAAATGACTGATTACGGGGAGGGTAGGGGTTTCAGCGTGAAAAAAAAACACTTTTTGCGAATTTTTTACATCTATATGGATAGAGTAAATGTATTGAACCCTATTGTACATTGTTAAGTGTCATTTCAAGAACATTCCGTCAAATTTGTACGCGAAAATATGCACAAACAAGCCGGTGCCGCGTTTTTTTTGAAACCACTTTTTCAAAGTCCGTGTTCACTGCCCTTTGAATACTACTTGACCGCTTTATTTCAAACTTGGTACACACTTTCTATATATAAAATATCTCCCCCAACGGTTAGTTTGAGATTTTTTTTTATATTGAGGGGGTTTTCCACCCCCAAAATGACGGAATTTTTCGTGAAAAAGAGCACCTTTCACTTTACATGACTACCAAAAATTTAGAAATGAAAAAAAAAATATATCATGGACCGTTGGGGGGAGGATTTGATGATACTTTGACTAAATTTTAATGGTACTTGATTTCAGATAATTTCTAGCTGAGATACAGTGAACACCGTAAATCGTGTTTTTCCAAAGGCTTTTGGAAAAGCTTTGTCACCGGCTTGTTTGTGGATATTTTCGCGTACAAATTTCACGGAATGTTCTTGAAATGACACTAAACAATGTACAAAAGGTTTCAATAGATTTACTCTATCCATATAGATGAAAAAAAGTGTCTTTTTTCACGCTGAAACCCCTACCCTCCCCTTAATATATACACTACCGCTCAGAAGTTTGGATGCACCAGTCGATATTTCTTGCCGCACTAATAGCTAGATAACTCCGTCAAAAAAATAGATAACCAAATTTAACGAACGGCGTTTTAAAGGGAACCAATTCAGCTTTGTTTTGCTTTTTTGAAATATTTTTTATGATTTTTTTTCGACCCGGTACGCACTTTTGAACGTGTCTGTTTTTTGGCTTTTTTCGGCCATCGAGAATTGGACGCGCATAACTTATGGAAATTTTTTTTGTCATTTTCATCCATGATAATCGTGAAAGGGGTAGCAGAAGGTTCTTTTTCGTTTTTTTTAAGTTTCGTACGATTCTTTTTGTAAAGTTATTTCATTTTTTGTTAAAAAAGACAAATTTTAGCAAATGCGACGTAACTCAAGAACTATAGGGTTTAAGAGGAAATGCCATAGATGTAAAAAGTTGCATAATTTTATATTGGATCGCCTGGAATTTTTAAAGAGTTTTCCTGTGAGATTTTTGTTTGGACTATTTTCGCTCGAAACTTTGATGAGTAGGACGGCTTAAGTCGAAAAGTATGGCATTTAGGACAAAATATCAAGAAGCGAAACTCTTTTAATTTTCGATTTTATATTTGCTTGGATTTTTTCAGATTTTTTTACGTTTTTTTTTTCAGGTCTAGGTGCTTTTGAAACATTGTAAAAAAAGTTTTGAATAAAATCTGAAAAAAATTCAACGTATTTAAAACGAAACACTGCAACATTTTCCCTTCTTGATATTTTGTCTCTAACTCAATAATTTTCGAGATACGCCGTTCCATGTTTTGGACGACACTACGAGTTTCGGCCAAAAAAAATTCGAAAAAAATTCTGAAAAATGCAAGCAAATATAAAATCGAAAATTAAAAGAGTTTCGCTTTCTGATATTTTGTCCTAAATGTTATACTTTTCGACTTAAGCCATCCTACCCATCAGAGTTTCGAGCGAAAATAGTCCAAATAAAAATCTCACAGGAAAATTCTTTAAAAATTCTAGGTGATCCAGTATAAACTTATGCAACTTTTTACATCTATGACATTTCCGCTCAAACCCTATAGTTCTTGAGTTACTTGGCATTTGCCAAAATTTGTCTTTTTTAACAAAAAGTGACATACGAATGCGAAAAAAATCGTACGAAACTTAAAAAAAACGAAACGGACCTTCTGCTACCCCTTTCAAGATTATCATGGATACGAATGACAAAAAATATTTTTCCATAAGTTATGCGCCCAATTCTCGATGGTCGAAAAAAGCCGAAAAACAGACACGTTCAAAAGTGCGTACTGGGTCAAAACGCCCTTCGTTAAATTTGGTTATCTATTTTTTTGACGGAGCTATCAAACTTTTAGCGTGGCAAGACATATCGACTGGTGTATCCAAACTTTCTTTTACGCCTCTTACACTGCCACGCGTTTTCTTCAAAATTTGGCCGGCCTACTTCGCAATTTAAATCTGGGTGTTTGTGTGTGGTGTCTCGCTCATCTCTCGCCGCAATTCTTGTGTATTTGTGTGTGTTCGCGTATCTGTCACGTTTGGCAGTTCGGCCTTCGTCGGCCACTGCCCTTGTGTTGTTCTTTTCGCCGTCTCTATCACGTTACAATTCGTCGTCTCTCTTTCTCTATTTTGTTTCCCGGACTATTACGTTTTAAGACGCTTGATCAGCTGGGACTTTCTAGCAAATCCTCATGTATTAAAATGACTTTTTAATCTCTTTGCATTTCTTTTGTATTTCTCCTTATTCCTTATTTCTTTTTCTAGGAGACTTCCGTTGTTGTTTCTCTCCTGACCGCAGCATTTTCCTTAATCGGGCGCATCCACCTCTCCCTTTTGCTACTTGCGTTAATTGGCACGTCCCTTCCCTCCTAAAAATGTCCAATCGAATATTATTAACCATCATAGGAATAATGCATAATTCTCATGATATCCTTTCGGACCTATGTCGCTCTCCCTTGGTGGTGCATAAATATTGGTTCGTTTCGAATATAAACCAATGCTCCGTGTTATAAATGTGAAGTTCGTCATTGCTACTTTATGAATTTGAATAGATTTCTATGCGATCCGTTGAATTCTATCGGATGCATACCGTAGCCACGGTTTAGTTGTATATGATTTCTTTGTCGTTCACGTACCAATTAAATTCTTTCGTCTTCGTCTCATTGTAGGGCATGATTCTATCGTTTTTGTATCATAACATTTTTTTCTTTTTTTCAAATAATAAAAATACGATTATCCTGCTAAGATTTCTTGTGCACTATGGATGAATGAAATTGAATCTTATACTGCAGTTAAAACTCGTATCATAATCTACATGAAAAATGAAGTTTCATGAAAAAGATGTGATAGGGTGATGATGATAGGGAAAACCATATTTATTCGTATAATTCATTTTCCATGCGTCATGAGAATTCTATTCCTTCGTTTGTATCTCATTGCACAGCTTGATTTGGTAAAATCTACACTATAAGCGATGCGGAAATGATTTCGAATAATACATATACGGCAGTGATTGGTGACTTTTCCATGATAAAAAATACCATCTGTTGTAATGTAAAGTTCGTCATTGCTGCTTTATGAATTTGAATAGATTTCTATGCGATCTGGTGAATTCTATCAGATGCATACCGTAGCCGCGGTTTAGTTTTATATGATTTCTTTGTCATTCAAGTACCAATTGAATTCTTTCGTCTTCGTCTCATTGTAGGGCATGATTCTATCGTTTTCGTATCATTACATTTTCTTTTATTTTTTCGAATAATAAAGATACGATTATGCTGCTAACATTTCTATGCACTATGGATGAATCAAATTGAATCTTATCCCGCAATTAAAACTCGCATCATATTTTATATGAAAAATGAAGTTTTATGAAAAAGATGTGATAGGGACAACAAAAGATGCTATAAAAAATGATGAAATTGAATCGAAAATAGTAAACACTTTTACTGTTAGCAAAATGATTGAGCCTTGTTCAGTATACATCTATTCAAGTAATTAATAGCAGCGCAAAACATCAATAAAAGTTATTTTTCCAATTGAAATTTAGTTAACTAGATATAATCAAGAGTGAATATACAAAGTCAGTCCGGCATTTTCGGCCATTTTTTACTCTTGTACACGATGGCGACGAGATATTTATATATACACATATATATATATATATATATATATATATATAAACCTATTGTTTTTTATATGTTATAAAAACCTATTGGTTTTTAACGTAGGTTGGACCCTTTTATCTATTTGCGTTACCTTTCATTTTACAGGGCCGAGCAATATGTATTAAATACTTAATTCGTGTGGTTTTTAAATATGAAAATTTGCATGCTTCGACTGCAATGAGACACACGACATTCAAAATGATTCATTTTCATTGAAATATCATACTGTATACTTTATTACGTAGTACATACATTCGCAATGAAATACTACTAGTAATTAATAATACAGGCTGAACTGCAATAAAACGTATCGCATTCAAAATGATTCATTTTCATTGAAATATCATACTGTATTCTTAATTACGTAGTACATACATTCGCAATGAAATACTACTAGTAATTTATAATACAGGCTGAACTGCAATGAAAAGTATCGCATTCAACATGATTCATTTTCATTGAAATATCATATTGTATATTTTATTACGTGGTACATACATTCGCAATGAAATACTACTAGGATTTAATAATACAACCTGAACTGCAATGAGACGTATCGCATTCAAAATGATTCATTTTCATTGACATATCATACTGTATTCTTTATTACATAGTACATACATTCGCAATGAAATACTACAAGTAATTAATAATACAGCCTGAACTGCAATGAGACGTATCGCATTCAAAATGATTCATTTTCATTGACACGTCATACTGTATTCTTTATTACGTAGTACATACATTTTTAATGAAATACTACGAATAATGAATGTAATACAGGCTCAACTGCAAGGAAACGTATCACATTTAAAATGATTCATCTTCATTGGCATATTCATATTATATATACTATTCATAGATATATGATTCAACTTCATAATAATCCTACGAAGAATGCCAAATTCAACTGCATAAAAGCATTCTTTATACAGTATTTATATAGAACATGATCAAATTTGGTTTACACATATAAGATCCTGTTTGCGCAATATACGAATCAGAAACACGAAAGGAAACTATACATGCTGTTTTGGAACTACGCTATACGACGTCATACATTCGTGCATATACATTTATAACAAACACCGAAAACGAAAGGTACAATCATACATAGCATATACGAATAGATTCACACATATAAACAACATATGTCGTATATCGCAATGCTACGCAGTGGGGTGGTATCATTCATTCGCTATTAATTCGGATTGGAGCTCGATATTATAAGCTCATCATCATCCGATACGATTCCCATCATAATAATCTGCAGATGTTTATGAAAAACAGGAATCAGAAACACGAACCAAAACGAAATAATTTTTTTTATCGTTTTCTATCAGACATTTTTAGCAGGGCTACTCGGGTATCCGTTAGGACTCCCTTTCGCTACTTGCGCCTTTCACACGTTCCTTAAGGCGTACCCCCACTTGTAGCGCAAAAAAGGCCTTTTTTCATGAATTTTTTAAAAGAAAACTACAAAACTTTTTTAATCGATCAATATACCATCTTAAAGAACACATCTTGAAGAACTTTCAGTAATTTTTTTATTGAAAAATATTACATTGTTTAGTGGCAAAAGGCCGTCAATGAAATAATGTTTTTATATACACGGTTTGCGGTGACCAACATTGCGGCGAAGTGGATCATCTGAAAAAAAAATGCGGATGGATTTAGTCAAATATAAGTATAAACTAGTCTTTAATCGAAGGATTTTAAAAAATATTCATTTTTCACAAAATGGCGGACAGTCAAAGTTAATCGTTCGATTTTAACGAAAAAAAACGGCCGTTTTTTGGCTATAAAACGGCCATTTTTTTCGAAAAAAAAATGAAACGATTAAAGACTATATTTTTATGTATTAAATAAGCCTGCAAAATTTCAAGAAGATCGGTTCATTAGTGTTCGAGTAATCTTGGTCACCGACTTCAGAAATGCCATTTTGAGAAAAACGCGTTTAAAGTTTCAATTTCAGTTTACACGAAGAAAACATTTTTTTTTTTTGTAAACTTACATAGAGTCATCTATTCCGGGCCCATACAGAAGTATGGGCCCGGATACTTATACAACCCCTTAATCGGGATTATTAAACGCTGCCTTTTCACTACTAATGCCGCAGTGAGCAGTGAAATATCAACCAGTAACGTCTCTTTTATTTCGCTCCTTTTTCTTCCCCTGTCCCTTGACGCTTTCCTTACTCCGATACCTTCCTCGCTTTACAGCTCGTACCAGTACCTTCTTTCACTATTTGCATCAGGGTTAGAGTTCGAAAACAGAAGACCTTTCGTGGCCCCAGAACGGCTCTTTTATACCCGTCTTTTGCCGCTTTTCTGTTCCCCTTCACAAGCGTCTTGGTCGTTTATCGATTTTTCTAGAATCCCCACCCCCCACACTTAACTCTTTTCGAATTTCAATATGCCCGCCGAGAGATAGGAGATCGCACGAAGGCAATGACCGGCCGCAATAACATTGTTGGCCTTCGTATTTCGGGAGGAGCTCGTATTGCGTACCTCGTGCCGAGGTACGCAATACGGCATGCCTCATACGGCCCTAGTCTGCCCCGTAGCAAAATTTCTAGTCGGGAACTAGTTTCAAGAAAAACGCGTTCAAAGTTTTCGTTCCGTGTTCCTTGATATAAAGTTATGTTTTTTCTAGAATATTGATACTTACATTGGAGTATCTAGTCGTGGGCGATATGACGGTTCTTCATCTTCATGATAGTTCACAAAATAATAAGAGACTGTACTTTATCTATTGTAAATGATGCCACACCTGTAGGGATTGAGGGCACTAACCGGTCGCGCTACCTGTTCTCACGAAAGCTACTATAACTCCGTCAATTGTCGGACTTGTGTACATGGACTTTGAAGAATTGTATTTAAAAAAAAATCCTTCAAATTTTGCTTGGGGTATGTGGGAAAGCTACTGTGAAAATTCTTGCACAGTGACTTTCTCCTTAACTGACATTGCGTATAGAAAGCTGTGAGCTGTCCACGGTAAAATTGCACGCGAGGTTTAAATGAAAAACTTGAACATGCAGAAATTTTACCATTTCTGGCAGTTTTAAAATCGTGACGTAATGTAAACCCCACGTACGCAGACCGTAACGCCTGGCCGCCCCCCCCCCCCCCCCCCAATTGCGTTACGTAATTTGCGTAGGGCCCCATTTGTCCGGCAACTTTTCGCCGGTAGTGTATATAGTCAATAAATAGATATCCTTTCGATAGTACTCTTCGATGTTGTTTTGTCAACCTTATTCGGATACCGATTGGACGACTTTTAGATGACAGTGGTATGTTGGCATTTTAGTGCCTTTAAGGAGGATCGGTGATTGGAGCGAGTCCAAGATAAAAACCCGATTTTTTTTTATAGTATTGTCGAGACCTTTGTCTATGCGTATGCGGAGTTTGCACGAGATTTACCGTACAGTTTTCGAGTTAATAATTTTTAAAGTTGGTGAATTACTCACACGTAGACGACAAAATGTGCCTGCCCTCTCATATATCGATTTTTTTGTGCTACTTGGAGCCAAGACACACGTAAAAAAAAACTGACGGTTGCGTTCGTTAAATCTGTGTGATCAATGAAGCACGTTGAATTGGAAAGCTCACCGCAGAAATAAGCAATAAATTTAGAAATAAAGTCGCGAAAAACCGAAGTATTCGGAGAGCGAGACTTCTCGTGACGTAACAGCAGCCATCTTGCTCGAGGTGTGGCAACGCTGGATACTTGCGCAAATTTGATTCGTCTATCGGATATTTTCAACGCGAATAAAAAATATGATTGTGCGAAGCCGTCCATTATTAATGGATTATACGAGGCCCTTCATCGATATTTACTCAAAGTTCTTTTATTTATAGCCAAGGCATCTCAATTTTTCTGGCGACACTTATACAACACATCGATATATAAATTCAGCATGGAAAAACCGTCACATAAAATGAACGTTGCTTTTTACATCTGCAAATATTGTAAAAATTGTAAAAAAATAATTACGGGCATGACGCGTAGCCCTCAGTCATACGCGGGCGTCGCACACACGAACCGATACGTGTGTGCGATTGTATTCAATACAATTATTTATTTTGCCCTCTTTTTATTCCCGCCTGCCCAGCTACCGATAATGCAGAACTCCATTTAGCCGGTCACAACACCGCAATAGCGGGTCTCGTTTATGCCGGCGAAGGAGCGCCACGGTGTGTTCTAAATATGCGGGCAACGGAACGTCACAGCATGCCACCAATGTGCCCTCTCCTTGCCGAATAGCGTATTCCAAATTTTCCGTCTCAATACCGCGATAACGTGCCTCGTTTCTACCGGCAATGGAGCGTCACAGCCATGGCAGAGATTAGTAGGGCGATGCACAACGCTCCCCTTTTCGGCGTGCCTCGTAAATGGCGCTAAATCGCGGCGGCGAGTTCGGGAGTATGATTTCGTGATCATCGCCTCTTTCGAGGTTGTAGATTCCCTTCTAGCCGCGCGAGTCTGTGATTACCGCTCAAGTCGGTATCGCAGTCAGCGAGAACACGAATGGGTAGCTCGGTGGGGGAAAAGTCTCTACCCCTCGCAAATCGCGCTCGCTCGACAGGCGAACGGAGCGAGGTTTTCCGTCCGATCGAGCGCGACATATATAGTGTGGTCGTACTGCGGATTGGAATATGGATTAAATGAATTTCAAAGTGAAAAACATGTATCGAGATCATTGTTTTCTCTCGGTTTCCCGTTTATGCCGAAAATGCCGGTTAAAAAAATTAACGACGAACCGCGTTGAAAAATAAGACGCTGAAACAACCGTGGCAGGTTCAAAAAGAAATCTTAAGCCTTTGCCGCGATCGTTTCGACATTTTTTTTCAACAATAAACGTTATGGATAAGGGTATATCATAAATGTTTCTTTATCTGCAATGAGCGTCGTGGCTGAGTTGGCAGCGTGACGGATTAACGATGCTTACGGTCCGGGTTCAATCCCCGGTGAACCAACTTTTTTTTTCTTTTTATATTCAGAAAATTTCGAACTTACTCTTGCTTTAGCTATTCTCGCCTGTTCAGGCATTATTTATGATATTTAATTCGTATATGCTTAACGGGGTCCTCTAGTTTCTCGGCTGTTTTTTTACGGCTTTTTCAATAATTTTTTACGGGCAAAGCATCGAAATAATCAATCTCATTGTTTTTGCATAATCTTTATTAATATTTAAATAAGCTTTACAAATTTTTTGAAGTGACAATATATAACAGAATAAAAGTTATAGTGGCCGACAGGAAGATATCAAGTAAAAGAGGTGCTTGACGGTGACCAAGATTGCGGCTGTTCTGCTTATCTGAAATCAAAAAACCAAACGGCATTTTAATCTTCATATTTAAGACTAGCGATTGAACTAGAGTGAATAATAAATTACAAAAATTGATTTTTTTATACACTTTTGAAAATTACATTCTATTTTTTACTAATTTTTTCTTAAGTTTTTCGCTCGTACATAAAAGACTATCGAAGCAATCATGATAATCCTAGTTCAATCGCTGGCTTATAACATATTAAAGATGCTGTATAAATTTGAACAAGATCGGTGCAGTCGTTTCTGAAATATCGTGGTCACCGTTTCGAAAAATGGTGTTTCGAGAAAAAGGCGTTTGAAAGTTCGCGCATGTGTTTTATACTTGTGAACCACTTCGAATATCGAAAAATCCTTTGGCACACATTTTCTACACATGTTGTAGATGTGATTTATGAAAAAAAATCGATTTTTTCGACCCGAGAAACTAGAGGACCCCGTTAATAAAAAAAAACAAGACATTGCTACCGGGGAAGTGCAGCCAGATCGCGCGTAAAAGTTACCCCCTCTCTAGTCTCTTACGCGCCCGTCACTCAATCATAGTAGCGCGTGTCCGTGAGCGAGCGACGCTTGGACATCTTCGGAAAGAGCCGAGCACGGTCGAAGTTTCCCGACCGCGCCTTCGGCAGCTACACCAATGCATGGACGCTGAGCACGTTCATGTGCGGCCAAGCCGAAACAAAGGCTTCGAGGGAAGAGCAATCTGAGCACGACTCGCGCGTGACGTCGGGTGACGTCACGCGCGAGGCTTTTAGATGATTTCAATGCTTATTTAGCTCTTGATTCTCTGCGTTATTAATGTATACAAAAAAATGTATCGCGCACTCTGATCGCTTATTTTTTTAGTTTATACGTTAATTTAAATATAATAATAAATCTAAATTACAACTTATTTATCTTATATAAAATTGTTTACGCTTTACTCACACCCGTCCTTATGCCAAATAAATTATAATTCATAAAAGTAAGCGGAAATATATTTATATTCGTATTATTATATTAATTCTCATACTTTCATCAAGCGATAAAGCATTTTCCCCAAAAACAAGCCAATCATCCATCCGGCCGTGAATCGTAAGTACCAGAAAGTGCACATATTCTACAAGCGCTGAGATGGTCCCGTTGGTAGCGTTCCTGCCTTCGGTCCGCAGGGACCCCTAGTGCAAATTGTCCTCCAAATTTTTCATATTTTCTCATATTTTAGTCATATTTGAGATTTTCGGAGAAAAAATGATTTAAAACAGATTCAAGTTCTGGTCTATTTCCCAAAAACACATTTTTTTTCCACTGAAAATTCATGATTTCTCATTTTTTCCCGGAAATTTCTCTTTTTCCTATGACCTGAGTGAACGGCTGCGGAGATATTCGGAGAGAAGTTAAAGATGAAAAGAAATGAGATTTTCGTAAGAAAAACTGATTATTATTTCTTTTTTCCGGATATTTTCCGTTTTCCTATTACCTGAGTGAACGGCTGCGAAGATATTTGGAGAAAATTTAAAAATGAAAAAAAAATGAGATTTTCGTAAAAAAAACTTATTACATTTTTTTATCCCTCATAATTCTGAGAAATAATGAATTTTCGAAATTTTTGCAAACATTATTTTCCTTAAGGGGTAACACCACTGTAACGGCCGGCCACAAAGCGTTTTAGACAAATAACCCGAGTAGAAATATTGTCAGGCTGGCCTGACATTTGAGCCGGGCTTGTTCACGCTGTAGCACGGAGGCCTTATTTACGGTGTGCCTTGATTTGCTTGATGAGGCCCGTCTCAGGCGATAGTCGGGCAACTGGATTTACGATTGCCTTCAGTTGCCTGATCCGGCCAGGTTCAGGCGGCATTCGCCTAATCAGACTTCAGGCGATGCTCAGGCAACTGGACTTACGGCTTGATTCAATTCGCCTGATTCGACTAGCTTCAAGCAATCATCAAGTAACTGAACCTATATCAGGGGGGTGACACGGTGCTACTTTCCCTATACCTAGGCTCGATTCGCATTCTGTCCGCATTCTGCAGTTCCTTTAGCGCTCTGTACGTGGCGCCACTTATCTTCTCATCGAGTGCTTGACTTTACTACACCTGTCAGTTGTCAAGGTTTTGAGGTTAAAAAATCGTGTTAAATGTTGTTGAATCATCGTTTTGTTAAGTTGTTTTGTTAAGTTTTGTTAACTGTTACTTTGTGCATAATATGGTGTAATTATTTTGACGATTATGCCAACGTACATTGTACCCGGCTGCGATTCGAGGCACGCTTCGTCTTCGACAAACCTCGAAAAAGTACATTTTTTTACAATACCCTGAGATCCAGAAGCTTTAGAGCTTAAAAAAAAAGAAAATCAAGAAAAGAAAAAAGCGTCGAAATTCTGCAAGACTTAAATAAAAACATAAATATTTTTTACGCATTTTTACATCTTTTCTTTTGATTCGTATTCAGAAGTGACTACCATCTAAAATCTAATTTTTAACATTTGCAATAACGAAATAAATAATTTATTATTCCATTCTTTACTATTTATTATTATTAGATTATTTATTTCATTAGATTATTTAATATGTATCTTTGAATGCTTTGAATGCATTTCGGGAGCACTGCGGTGAGAAGATAAGTGGCGCCACAAGTGACGAAATTTGGCAACACAAAAGATGGACATTCAGCGAAACGACTCCAGCGGCATGTGTCACCCCCCTGACCGATATGCAGTTTGGCGTCTTTTACACGCCTAACCTCTTATCAAACACCAGACGAACTGTATATATCAGCGGGTCGTCAAAACGTCGACCATACTGTCCACTCTATGCGTACATTTTTTATTATTCCTAATATATTATTTATTTCTAATAAATCTGTGATTCGGTTATCTCTGTTAAAAAAACTATTTAGTTGAATCCACTAAATTTTTGTATTTTTCTTTTTAATTAAATAGAATTTTCATTGAGACAAACATTTTTCTACTTGATTGAATTAATGGTGTGTTATGAATATGTATAGGTTATGTTTGAAAAATATATAGCATAATATTCAATAAAACTTTCTAGTTATTACAATGATATTATCTAATTGATATAGTTTAGGTGATACAACAAATAATTATAGGAACACGTGTCGTCTATATGCCATATCTGCTACACGAGTGGTCTCTTATGCCATATCTGCTACACGAGTGGTCTCTTATGCCATATCTGCTACAACCAAAATGCTACAAACACTCGATAGCATAGGGGCAGCGTGCGTAGCTATAGGTAGGTAGGTGCTAGGTAGGTGCTCGATTCCATGTGAATACAGAAATAATATCTTCGAAAAAAATCCTTTCAGCAGGCCAGGAAATGACGAATTATTATACAAAATCATTGTGGTAGAACTCTGAATTAAGTATTTTAATTTATTGTGGATTTATGAAATATTCTAAAAAATAAATTTGAAAAAAATAGAATCGTAGTGAAAAACCTATTCGATTTAAACAGATCCTATTTAAATTAAATATTGTTGGCAGTGCAATGCAGAACGTAATGAAATGGAGGTTTCTGAAGCAACAGTGAACTTCTCTCTTCGAACTGCATGTCAGGCCTTCACTTTTCACCCTGATCAGGCCTTGATTGTTTCCCCTGATCAGACCGAAGTTAGGGATTGCGTTTCAAAAACAATCAGGGCTTGATAAAAAATCCTGATGAAGGCCGGAAAAAGAAATCAGAAAGCCTGATCAGGTCTTTCTTGTAGCCGGAGCAAGATTTCTACTCGGGAATACTCGGGATAATTATTAAGCATATATTGAAGTATATTGCAAAAAAAATGTACGGGAAAATATTACAAAATGGCGACACTGCAGCAAATTCTTCCGAGGCATGTTGAACTTAAGGTGCTCTGCGGCACGTAGTATAACTTGTGACAATTTTAATCTGGACAAAATAATTTTTTTTATTAAATCTAGATGAGTGTAGCTAGTGAACCACGTAGGGGATTTTAGAAATATTGATTTTTGAGTAATTGCCGAGTATTTGACTAAAAATGTTCATTTATACTTAATAAAACAAAATTCTTTTTTTTAGATTAAAATTGGCACAGTTATACTGCGTGCCGCAGACGTTCGACATGCTTCGGAAAAATTGTTGCAGTGTCGCCATTTTGTAATATTTTCGGATAAAAATTTCTAGCAATATACTTAAGTATATGCTCAATAAATACCGCAAATATTATTTGTTTATCACATTTTCTTCGGCCGAAAAAATATTAAAAAATACGCTTCCTGTAAGGCCGTTACAGTGGTGTTACCCCTTACAGTCTTCATATAATTTCCGAGATTTTCCCGTGATCGTAATTAAAATGATGAAATATTCCGAAAAATTCGGAGAAATTCGGAGAAACTCGGATGTTTGCGTAAAAATAATTGTCCGCAAAACTCAGAATTCTTCATATTTCTTCCAATTCATAGAAAAATTCGGAAACATTTTTCGGAAAAAATCGGAGTTTTTCGGAAAAAAAATTGCACTAGGGGCGCGGGATCGTTCCCCGCGCTCAGTGCTTTTTAAAAAAAATTATTATTGCTATTAATTCTTATTTGATTAGTTATTTTTATTAGTTATCATCATTATTTTAATTAGTTATCTTTTAGTGTCGAAAAATTTATCGCGCACTCTAACCGCTTATTTTATTAGTTTGTACGTTAATTTAAATATAATAATAAATCTAAATTACAACTTATTTATCTTCTAAAAAATTGTTTGCGCTTTACTCACACCCGTCCCTATGCCAAATAAATTGTATTTCATAAAAGTAAGCGGAAATTTATTTATATTCGTATTATTATATTCATTCTGATATACTTTCATCAAGTGATAAAGCATTATCATAATGCGTTATCGCTTGATGAAAGTATATATGAGAATGCATATAATAATACGAATATAAATAAATTTCCGCTTACTTTTATGAAATACAATTTATTTGGCATCGGGCTGGGTGTGAATAAAGCGGAAATTTTTTTTTCAGAAGTAAAATAAGTTGTAATTTAGATTTATTATTATATTTAAATTAACATATAAACTAATAAAATAAGCGATCAGAGTGCGCGATAAATTTTTCGACACTAAAAGATAACTAATTAAAACAATAATGATAACTAATAAAAATAACTAATCAAATAAGAATTAATAGTAATAATAATTTTAAAAAAAGCACTGAGCGCGGGGAACGATCCCGCACCCCTAGTGCAAATTTTTTTCCGAAAAACTCCAATTTTTTCCGAATTTTTCTATGAATTGGAACAAATATGAAGAATTCGGAGTTTTGCGGACAATTATTTTTACGCAAACATCCGAGTTTCTCCTTATTTTTCCTAACTTTTTCGAATTTTTCCGAATATTTCATCATTTTAATTACAATCACGGGAAAATCTCGGAAATTATATGAAGATCTTAAGGGGTAACACCACTGTAATGGCCTTACAGGAAGCGTATTTTTTGATATTTTTTTTTGGCGGAAGAAAATGTGATAAACAAATAATACTTGCGGTATTTATTGAGCATATATTTATGTATATTGCTATAAATTTTTCATCCGAAAATATTACAACATTGCGACACTGCACCAATTCTTCCGAAGCATGTCGAACCTCTGCGGCACGCAGTATAACTGTGCCAATTTTAATCTAAAAAAAAGAATTTTGTTTTATTAAGTCTACATGAGTGTAGCTACTGAACCACGTAGGGGATTTTCGATAAGTTAATTAAAACAATATTTATTAACAAATAACTGTCTTTAAAAAAAATTGAACATTTTCAGTCAAATACCCGGCAATTACTCAAAAATCAATATTTCTAAAACCCTCTACGTGGTTCACTAGCTACACTCATTTAGATTTAATTTTCAAAAAATTATTTTATCCAGATTAAAATTGGCACAAGTTATACTGCGTGCCGCGGAGCACATTAAGTTCAAAATGCCTCGGAAGAATTTGTTGCAGTGTCGCCATTTCGTAATATTTTCCTTCAATATATGATTAATAATTACCACAAGAATTATTTGCCTAAAACGCTTCGTGGCAGGCCGTTACAGTGGTGTTACCCCTTAAGGAAAATAATGTTTGCAAAAATTGCGGAAATTCATTATTTCTCAGAATTATGAGGGATAAAAAAATGTAATGTTTTTTTTACAAAAATCTCATTTTTTTTCATCTATAACTTTTCTCCGAATATCTCCGCAGCCGTTCACTCAATAGGCAAAAGAAAAAGTTCCGGAAAAAAATAAGAACAAGTTTTTTTTACGATAATCTGATTTTTGTCATCTTTAAATTTTCTCCAAATATCTTCGCAGCCGTTTACTCAGGTAATAGGAAAAAGGAGAATTTCCGGAAAAAAAATAATAATCAGTTTTTTTTACGAAAATCTCATTTCTTTTCATCTTTAACTTTTCTCCGAATATCTCCGCAGCCGTTCACTCAGGTCATAGGAAAAAGAGAAATTTCCGGGAAAAAATGAGAAATCATGAATTTTCAGTGAAAAAAAAGAGTTTTTGGGAGAAAGACCAGAACTTGAATCTGTTTTAAATCATTTTTTCTCCGAAAATCTCAAATATGACTAAAATATGTAAAATTATGAAAAATTTGGAGAAAAATTTTCACTACGGGCCCCTGCGGCCCGAAGCCAGGAACGCTGCCAACTGTGCACTTTCTGGTATAACACTTTCTGGAATATGTGCACCCTCTGGTACTTATTTTTACTCCTTCTGGGCTTCTGGGCTTACTTTTATGAATTATAATTTATTTGGCATAAGGACGGGTGCGAGTAAAGCGTAAACAATTTCATATAAGATAAATAAGTTGTAATTTAGATTTATTATTATATTTAAATTAACGTATAAACTAAAAAAATAAGCGATCAGAGTGCGCGATACATTTTTTTGTATACATTGATAACGCAGAGAATCAAGAGCTAAATAAGCATTGAAATCATGTAAAAGCCTCGCGAGTGACGTCGCGTGACGTCACGCGCGAGTCGTGCTCAGATTGCTTTTTCCCTCAAAGCCTTCCTCGCGGCTTGGCCGCACATGAACGTGCTCAGTGTCCATGCATTGGTGTAGCTGCCGAAGGCGCGGTCGGGAAACTTCGACCGTGCTCGGCTCTTTCCGAAGTGTCCAAGCGTCGCTCGCTCACGGACACGCGCTACTATGATTGTGTGATGGGCGCGTAAGAGACTAGAGAGGGGGTAACTTTTACGCGCGATCTGGCTGCAGTGATCCCCGGTAGCAATGCCTTGTTTTTTTATTAAGCATGTACGAATTAAATATCATAAATAATGCCTGAACAGGCGAGAATAGCTAAAGCGAGAGTAAGTTCGACATTTTCTGAATATAAAACGAAGAAAAAAAAAGTTGGTTCACCGGGGATTGAACCCGGAACGTAAGCATCGTTAATCCGTCACGCTGCCAACTCAGCCACGACGCTCATTGCAGATAGAAAAACATTTATGATAGACGCTTATCCATAATGTTTACTGTTGAAAAAAATGCCGAAAAGGTCGCGGCAAAGGCCCAAGATTTCTTTTTGAACCTTCCACGGTCGTTTCGGCGTTTTATTTTTCAACGCGGTTCGTCGTTAATTTTTTAACCCGCATTTTCGGCACAAACGGGCAACCGAGAGAAAACAATGATCTCGATACATGTTTTTCACTTTGAAATTCATTTAATGCATATTCCAATCCGCAGTACGGCCACACATCTATGTCGAGCTCGATCGGACGGAAAACCTCGCTCCGTTCGCCTGTCGAGCGATAGCGATTTGCGAGGGGCAGAGACTTGTCCCCCTCCGAGCTCCCCATTCGTGTTCACGCTGACTGCGATACCGACTTGAGCGGTGGTCACGGACTCGCGCGGCTACAAGGGAATCTGCAACCTCGACAGAGGCGATGATCACGAAATCATACTCCCGAAATCGCCGTCGCGATTTAGCGCCATTTACGAGACATGCTGAAAACGGGAGCGTGTGCATCTCCCTACTAATCTCTGGCCATGGAGACTAAAGGAGTCCGAACCACGGTCTTACATACAGGCATGGAGACTAGAGTAAAGGAGCCCGAACGCAATGCTGGCGAAATGGTTGTGAAAGTGATGAATGATCCGCGGATTGTACCCGCCTGGCGGCGCTACCACTGCTGGCTCCGTCCGCGCGGTGATTTTGAATCGTCGATCATTGCAGCCAGATCGCGCGTAAAAGTTACCCCCTCTCTAGTCTCTTACGCGCCCATCACCCAATCATAGTAGCGCGTGTCCGTGAGCGAACGACGCTCGGAAGTCTTCGGAAAGAGCCGAGCACGGTCAAAGTTTCCCGACCGCGCCTTCGGCAGCTACACCAACACATGGACGCTGAGCACGTTCATGTGCGGCCAAGCTGAAACGAAGGCTTCGAGGGAAAAAGCAATCTGAGCACGACTCGCGCGTGACGTCACCGGACGGCACGCGGGAGGCTTTTAGATGATTTCAATGCTTACTCTTGATTCTTACTCTTGATTCTCTTGATACTCTGCTTACTCTTGATTCTCTGCATTATTGATGTATACAAAAAAATGTATGGTGCACTCTGCTCGCTTATTTTTTAGTTTATACGTTAATTTAAATATAATAATAAATCTCAATTACATCTTATTTATCTTATATAAAATTGTTTACGCTTTACTCACACCCGTTCCTATGCCAAATAAATTATAATTCAAAAAAGTAAGCTGAAATATATTTATATTCGTATTATTATATTAATTCTCATACTTTCATCAAGCGATAAAGCATGATCCCCAAAAAGAAGCCAATCATCCATCCGGCCGCGAATCGTAAGTACCAGAAAGTGCACATATTCTACAAGCGATGAGATGGTCCGTTGGTAGCGTTCCTGGCTTCGGTCCATAGGGGCCCCTAGTGCAAATTTTTCTCCAAATTTTTCATAATTTCTCATATTTTAGTCGTATTTGAGATTTTCGGAGAAAAAATGATTTAAAACAGATTCAAGTTCTGGTTTATTTCCCATAAACACATTTTTTTTTACTGAAAATTCATGATTCCTCATTTTTTCCCGGAAATTTCTCTTTTTCCTATGACCTGAGTGAACGGCTGCGGACATATTCGGAGAAAAGGTAAAGGTGAAAAGAAATGAGATTTTCGTAAAAAAAAAATTATTATTATTTTTTTTTTAGGAAATTTCCCTTTTTCCTATTACCTGAGTGAATGGCTGCGAAAATATTCGGAGAAAATTTAGAGATGAAAAAAATGAGATTTTCGTAAAAAAAACTTATAATTTTTTTTTCCGGAAATTTTTTTTTTCCTATTGAGTGAACGGCTGCGGAGATATTCGGAGAAAAGTTATAGATAAAAAAATTAGATTTTTGCAAAAAAAACTTACATTTTTTTATCCCTCATAATTCTGAGAAATAATGAATTTCCGAAATGTTTGCAAACAATATTTTCCTTAAGGGGTAACACCACTGTAACGGCCTGCCACGAAGTGTTTTAGACAAATAATACTTGGGCTAATTATTAAGCATATATTGAAGTATATTGCAAAAAAATTTTATGAGAAAATATTACAAAATGACGACACTGCAGCAAATTCTTCCGAGGCATGTTGAACTTAAGGTGCTATGCGGCGCGTAGTATAACTTGTGCCAATTTTAATCTGGACAAAATATTTTTTTTTAAATCTAGATGAGTGTAGCTAGTGAACGACGTAGGGGATTTTAGAAATATTGATTTTTGAGTAATTGCCGAATATTCGACTAAAAATGTTCATCTAGTCCTAATAAAACAAAATTCTTTTTTTATATTAAAATTGGCACAGTTATACTGCGTGCCGCAGAGTTTCGTCATGCTTCGGAAGAATTGCTGCAATGTCGCCATTTTGTAATATTTTCGGATAAAAATTTCTAGCAATATACTTAAACATATGCTGAATAAATACCACAAGTATTATTTGTTTATCACATTTTCTTTCGCCAAAACAATATCACAAAATACGCTTCCTGTAAGGCCGTTACATTGGTGTTACCCCTTAAAGCCTTCATATAATTTCCGACATTTTCCCGTGATCGTAATTAAAATGATGAAATATTCGGAAAAATTCGAAAAAATTCGGAGAAATTCGGAGAAACTCGGATGTTTGCGTAAAAATAATTGTCCGCAAAACTCCGAATTCTTCATATTTATTCCAATTCATAGAAAAATTCGGAAAAATTTGCCGGAAAAAATCGGAATTTTTCAGAAAAAAATTTGCACTT
Source organism: Ophion slaviceki (assembly GCA_944452715.1). Lineage (NCBI taxonomy): Eukaryota > Metazoa > Arthropoda > Insecta > Hymenoptera > Ichneumonidae > Ophion > Ophion slaviceki. The sequence continues at coordinate 7,579,097 of OX101789.1, forward strand.
GGGGTGCGGGATCGTTTCCAGCGCTCAGTGCTTTGTTTTATAATTATTATTACTATTAATTCTTATTTGATTAGTTATTTTTATAAGTTATCATTATTATTTTAATTTGTTATCTTTTAGTGTCGACAAATTTATCGCGCACTCTGACCGCTTATTTTATTAGTTTGTACGTTAATTTAAGTATAATGATAAATCTAAATTAAAACTTATTTATCTTCTAAAAAATTGTTTGCGCTTTACTCACACCCGTCCCTATGCCAAATAAATTGTAATTCATAAAAGTAAGCGGAAATATATTTATATTCGTATTATTATATTCATTCTCATATACTTTCATCAAGCGATAAAGCATTATGATAATGCTTCATCGCTTGATTTCGGCAATTACTCAAAAATCAATATTTCTAAAATCCCCTACGTGGTTCACTAGCTACACTCATCTAGATTTAATTAAAAAAATTATTTTGTCGAGATTAAAATTGGCACAAGTTATACTGCGCGACGCAGAGCACCTTAAGTTCAACATGTCCCGGAAGAATTTGCTGCAGTGTCGCAATTTTGTAATATTTTCCCATAACATTTTTTGCAATATACTTCAATATATGCTTAATAATTACCCCAAGTATTGTTTGTCTAAAACGCTTCGTGGCAGGCCGTTACAGTGGTGTTACCCCTTAAGGAAAATAATGTTTGCAAACATTTCGGAAATTCATTATTTCTCAGAATTATGAGGGATAAAAAATGTAATAAGTTTTTTTTACGAAAATCTCATTTTTTTGTTATTGGTTTTTTCCTTAGGTACACGCTTTTCGCGTTTGTTACCTATTCTTTCCCCTCATTGTGCGCGTTTCTTTCCTCAACTGTTTTTTACTCCTTTTTTCTCCATCTTTCTCCCGGTTCCCCCCTCTTGCGGCCGCAGCCGACTTCCCCCTCTGTATTATATTCATCATGACATTTCTGTCATGGGTATAGGGAAACTGCGGAAAACCTACACCAATACAGCCGGTCATCGAGTTTGCCCCCCAGTCGTGGAACTAGTCTTATTTTGCCGCGAAATGCCGAAGAAAAACATTTCACAACGAAATGTACGCGACTGGGATTCGAACGCTAACCACTAGACCATCGCACCGGTTAATAGGAAAAAGAAAAAGTTCCGGAAAAAAAAATAATAACAATTTTTTACGAAAATCTCATTTTTTTCATCTTTAAATTTTCTCCGAATATCTTCACAGCCGTTCACTCAGGTAATAGGAAAAAGAGAAATTTCCGGAAATAAATAACAATAATAAGTTTTTTTTTCTACGAAAATCTCATTTCTTTTCATCTTTAACTTTTCTCCGAATTTGTCCGCAGCCGTTCACTCAAGTCATAGGAAAAAGAGAAATTTCCGGGAAAAAAAATGAGAAATCATGAATTTTCAGTAAAAAAAAATGTGTTTTTGGGAAATAGACCAGAACTTGAATATGTTTTAAATCATTTTTTTATCCTAAAATCTCAAATGCGACTAAAATATGAGAAATTATGAAAAATTTGCACTAGGGACCCCTGCGGACCGAAGTCAGGAACGCTACCAACGGGACCATCTCATCGCTCGTAGAATATGTATACTTTCTGGTACTTAGGATTCGCGGCCGGATGGATGATTAGCTTGTTTTTGGGGATAATGCTTTATCGCTTGATGGAAGTATGTAAGAATTAATATAATAATACGAATATAAATATATTTCCGTTTACTTTTATGAATTATAATTTATTTGACATAAGGACGGGTGTGAGTGAAGCGTAAACAATTTGATATAAGATAAATAAGTTGTAATTTAAATTTATTATTATATTTAAATTAACGTATAAACTAAAAAAATAAGCGATCAGAGTGCGCGATCCATTTTTTTATACATTAATAGCGCAGAGAATCAAGAGCTAAATAAGCATTGAAATCATCTAAAAGCCTCCCGCGTGCCGTCGGGTGAAGTCACGCGCGAGTCGTGCTCAGATTGCTTCTTCCTCGAAGTCTTCGTTTCGGCTTGGCCGCACATGAACGTGCTCAGCGTCCATGTGTTTGTGTAGCTGCCGAAGGCGCGGTCGGGAAACTTCGACCGTGCCCGGCTCTTTCCGAAGACGTCCGAGTGTCGCTCGCTCACGGACACGCGCTACTATGATTGGGTGATGGGCGCGTAAGAGACTAGAGAAGGGGTAACGTTTACGCGCGATCTGGCTGCACTCACTGACAGTAATACGTCACTGTATGTATGTCACAAACACTGCTAAGCCGGTCCTCACGCACCTATCCTATTCGGTACCAGGCGCTGGTATCGCTTGCGGATATTTTTCGAACTACAAGATCTTTCATCACTTTCGCGATCCACTTTTTGACGATTCCGCCATATGCGTTCGGGCTCCTTTACTCTAGTCTCCATGCATACAGGTCTGGAAACTCCGTTAGTTCACATGGTTCCTTTGCTGAAGTTCGCCGCGAGAGGCGCTGTAATCGAGGAGTCAGTGTGCGAGAGAGACAACAATACTCACTCTCACTCACCAATGCTTGCAGCAGTACTTATCGGAGTTACTACTTGCAAATGTTTGAGAAAAAAACCGTAGATTGGCTTATGATAACCCGATCTACGTTTTTTTTTCTCAAATTCAGAAAATTTGAGGGGCAGACAGCTGTTCGTCTATCTATTTGACGTCGTTTGGCAAAGTTTCGACGGGATCTGAAGAGCCGTTTCAGAGATTTTTGGGTATCTACAATTGCTCTACCATACCGACCGCGATGAGGTGTCATTCCGTCTTAATACATCTGCGAGTGTTAAATCAAACACGTTAACCTTTGAGGAATGCTTCGCAATACACGTTTCAAGGCAGTGCATTAGGTTAAAGAATTTTGAATTGGCATGGATTAACCCGCCACGATATTTCATATCCACCAATTAAGAAAGAGCAGGTGAGCTATTAGAACTCAAGTAGACCCCTTCGCGACAGATGACACACGCATCTTATCTCTTCAGAACTTGCTTGCATAAGTACCCTGAAAGTATGCACGTTATGATTTTATTAATTTATTGACAAACACAGAACATAAACACTGCGAAGTGCAAAAAATTGCATTCAAATCTAAGATTCTATTTAAATTTAACTTACGTCCCAGTAAAAAGGAACGCATCAAACGTGATAGACATAAACCCGATAATGTTAGATAAATATATATTATTTAAATTATCACCTGTAATTAATAGTAGCGAAAGAATTGAAAACAATTCTTTGTACTGGGATGATGATTTCGATAATTCTACCATCGTGCTATGAGAGTTGTTCGTTTATTCTACGGCTACCTACGTTGAGTTAAGGCGTTACCCCCACTTGTAGCGCAAAAAAGGCCTTTTTCATGATTTTTTTTAAAGAAAACTACAAAACTTTTATCGGTCAATATACCATCTTAAAGAACATATCTTGAAGAACTTTCAGTAATTTTTTTATTGAAAAATATTACATTGTTTAGTGGCAAATGGCCGTCAATGAAATAATGTTTTTATATACACGGTTTGCGGTGACCAACATTGCGGCGAAGTGGATCATCTGAAAAAAAAATGCGGATGGATTTAGTCAAATATGAGTATAAACTAGTCTTTAATCGAAGGATTTAAAAAAACATTCATTTTTCACAAAATGGCGGACAGTCAAAGTTAATGGTTCGATTTTAACGAAAAAAATCGAACGATTAAAGACTACATTTTTATGTATTAAATAAGCCTGCAAAATTTCAAGAAGATCGGTTCATTAGTGTTCGAGTAATCTTGGTCACCGACTTCAGAAATGCCATTTTGAGAAAAACGCGTTTAAAGTTTCAATTTCAGTTTACACGAAGAAAATATTTTTTTTTGTAAACTTACATAGAGTCATTTATTCCGGGCCCATACAGAAGTATGGGCCCGGATACTTATACTTCAAAAAAATGCAATTAAAAAAAATCGATTTTTTCAAAATCGCAAGTGGGGGTAACTCCTTAATAAGAAGCCTGCTTCATGAAAAACTAGTTAAAATAAAAAAAAACCTGTCGCGTAATAAACTATACAGTCTATCACCAGAGGAAGGGTATAATCGTGATCGACAGGGTACTCGATGACATCGTCGGTGTCCCATTCTCCTTTATCTGAAACGGCGTCTAATTTTCGTCGAACTTCGTCACTTGACTATTTTGGGTTTCGATTTTTCGCCACTCAAAGCTTTCAGATCGCTTAGCGATATCAAAATCTGTGGCTCAGGCCGTTGTGTAATGGTACAAGTACCATATTTTGGAGGCTTAATCACGCTATATACTGACAGCTGTTTATATAGGTGAAAAACATTGACAGTTTCACTTTTAGGCTTCTGTAAGCCTTATTGCACTCCGGTACTACGCAGGACTTCGGCATTAATTCGCGGTTACTCGACGACGATATTCAGGTAATGTGTTCGCTGTCAAAACCGACTCCTCGATACTAGCGACACCACGATTTCTGTTTCAATAGTGGATCCACCCCCACCGCCCGAATTTCATCGAGTTTCCAGAACTGTATGTAAGACCGTGGTCCGAACCAGCCCCCTGACACTGGATACTATTCCTATTGCGATAAATGTTTCGCGTTTCATCCGGGTTTTTTAATTCCACTATAATTCGCTTCGTTGCGCTAGTAGTCGTCTGAACGGCTTGCTTCACGCATGCGCGCTCAAAACACGTAAACACGATTTATTTACCATATTGTAGTGAGCGTATTCTTTATTGGGAGTATCTGTAAATGAAAAATTTCAATTTCGTGGTTCAAGAGTGACCTCTTTTTTCAACTTTCACATATTACTTAGACCGAGAGAACTGTAAACTTCGAACGGTGTTTAGGCTTAATATGCCGAAGTGCATCGTACCGGACTTTTTAGGACTCCAACGGACTCCAACGGAAATACATATTTTTGGAAAAATCCGTGTTTGCTTTCAATTTTGATGTACATGTGCATCCGGCAATAATTTAAATCTATGTCGAAAACCACTCACGATTCATTCCCGCTCCATAATTACTGAGCATGTAAATAATTAACAATAATAATTCGCGAAATAAAAATCCGCATATTTGTGGACTCAGTATATCGCGTATATTGATTACGCTGCAATATACAGGGCGAGGCATATAAAGTGTTACAGAGCAATATCACTCAAACTATTGATCACATCCAAAAATGTTTCAGACAAAAGTTTTAGTGTTCGAGAAGGCCGTCATACTGGACCACCCTATTTTTTAATCGGTAGAGGCGCTGAAGCTACGTCAAGGTCAACTCCACTTTTTTTAATGGAATGGTACACTTTTTCTTCAACCATTTTATGGAGCACCTCAGGCCGCATAAAAAATATTCGGGAGTCAAAGTCGTTTAAGATCATTCAAAGTCAGTATCGATGATACAAATCTAAACATCTCGGATCACTACCAAATATTTGATAGTGATCCGAGATATTTAGTTTTGTATTTCATTTTAATAGGTGACCTTGAATGACCTTGAAAGACTTTGACCTCATAATGTTTTTTATGCGGCTTGAGGTGCTCCATAAGATGGTTGAAGAAAAAAAATGTATCATTCCTTTGAAAACAGTGGAGTTGACCTTGACGTAGCTTCAGCGCCTCCACCGACAAAAAAATAGGGTGGTCCAGTATGACGAAACAATTTTGGATATGATCAATAGTTTGAGTGCTATTGCTCTGTAACACTTTATGTGCCTCACCCTGTATATAGTATCAGTTCAGACGACTAGTAGTGCTGCATGTGACGCAATTCGGCAATAACAATGGCGGGCAATCCGTGAACCGTTTTTTGGTGGCTGTCAGGGGGCTGGTCCGAACGCATATGGCGGAATGGGTGAAAAAGTGACATGTAAAAGCAATGATATTTCCTAGTTTGAAATTCAGCCACGGTTGCGCTCTTGTTCCAAAGACACCGCTGTGAAGTTTCGCGTTGGTCGTACAACGAAGTGAGCTCTGAGTTTTATTTTCGTTTTATACGTTTTTATTCGCGGTGTATTTCTTTCGCGTGTGTATAAAGTGTGTATAAAGTGAAAAAAGTGCTCCTGCAAAATATTGTGACTCGTTACCTCGTAAAAGATAACGTACTGGTTAGGAGAATGCATTTTTTTTACACATTTAATGACATTTGGGGTAATATTTTGTTATTATAATTTGCCGGTTAAATAAAGTGAGGTTATGGCGCCATATGTGACGTTTCTTTTCCACGCTCGAAGCCGGCGTAATTTCTATTGCAGTGTGGGATTAATGTGCATATTTCGAGTTGAAATATGAACAAAATCAATAAACAATACATATTTTCAATTTTAACCATTATACTAGTTTGCAGCGTGGAAATTAGACGCCAGTTCAATTTATTCAACTTGCATATTACAATAACAAAATATTATCCCGTCAGACATCTAATATTTACAATAATGAATTTCTTTATTTTTGCAGATTGCTTCATCGAGGACGAGATGGGTAAAGCGTGCGAGTATCCGGGATGCCGAACTGGGCGACGTGCCGTCAGGGCGGAACGGACGCGTGCTGGATTACGGCAGCTATCGGTTTTTCAAGTACCCGGAGTAAGTCTTTTGCTCTACATTTTTTTTTTTTCGACAGTAAAGCACTTAGCAGCACTGTTCAGTATCCAGTCAACGCGGTTCCCCTGTCGAGCTAAAAATCGCATAGCAGTGCCGCCAAGTGCTTTGTTGTCGATTATGCGATCAAAACAGCAAACTCCCGCTAACTGTTTAATGAATAAGTGTCGCTGACCCTCCCGCTTGAGGGGAAAGTCTCGCTCGTGCTTTTGCTCTTTAGTGGCGGAGAAGGGTCCTTCGGTTACTGTCGCACCGCGCAGATCAGGATCCCGACAGTGCGAGAGTTAGCGGAAGTTCACTGTACTTATAATATCAGTGCATGTCACTGACATTTTTTGTGGTTTGAAATTAAATATTATATTAAATTACAGAATATGCTGCAGCGATGGAGCGAGGCCATCCAACACCAGCTTGCTCCGAGTGATTTAGTGTGCAAGCTTCACTTCTCTGACTCCGATGTGGTCAAAGAAGATCGTTGGTCAGGCGCGCCCGTTGAGCGGGCCTACGTCGGTGAGCGACACGCACATGCGGTAGTGCCCGGCGGATTGGTTCACCGACGTAGGCCCGCTCAACGGGCGCGCCTGATTGGCTGCCTTGAAAAATTAATAACAATTCAGGGGTTGATGTGGGACCCATACATGCTTATATCAATCGTCTCGGAATTTCACCCCCGACTCCGCATTTCACGGATGACATTCTATCGTGGGACACCCTGTATAATCTGTATTGCATCTGTATTGCAGGATTTTTCGTAACTCGCCACATTTATTTTTTTTATCAATTGAAGATGAAGAAACGATCAACACCGAATGTTCGTTACTGGCTTTATAGCAATTAAGCCAAACACATTTATTCGAAGACTCCAACTCACCTTGATGATCCTTGCAATATATTTTTTTTCTTCAATAATCAGCGTTCGCGATCTCACAGCGTGTAATTAATTTGATTCGTGCTGCTAGAATAAAAATATTAATGCATGAAAAAAAACAGGCAACACAAACGAGAACATTGAGGCTCAGCGCAAGAAGTTCGAGCCTCGCTCGCGAAATCGGCGAAACACTTTTTGCAATGTTTAATTTTTGAATTTTGATACCCTTCATGTACGCACGCAGATATTGTAGATTAATTGATTGAAAACAAAAAAGAATTCATGATCAAAATGCAGTTGATATACGCGGTTGAGAATTTCTTGTATCCAGCAAAAGTCAGATGGCTATAAAATATTCAACGAACCGCCAACGAGCCTCCAACCTGTCCTGCGCTACATCAATGTATGGGCTGTTCCACACCAACACGAAATATTTTTAAAAATATATAATTTCATGAAATACAAGTCGTGTTCATTTTTGTGAAAACCAAATCAACGAACTACAAATGATTAATTATACAACCAACCATCGTAAATGTAAAATCTAATCGGGAAGATGTACACATTTTTTAATCCCACAACATCTCTGCCACCTTCGTATCCGTTTTTTGAGCATTGTGAACATTTGATGGGCGTGTAAGAAACAAATAAAATATCGGTGGTCCCGAAATTAACGTTTATTATTCATTCATCGTCAGCATTTTTGTTTTGCGAGAGTTTTCATCTATAATTAGCAGTCCATAATTTCCGTTCAGTTATTTTAAAACATTACTTACATTTAGGAGCAAAAATAAAACTGATTTTTTCATTTCGACACTTAGTTTATGAGCAATATTTTTTGCGAAAAAAAACTTTCCAGACGAGGGTGCGATCCCGGGCTTTGACGCACGTTACTCCAGCGTGCTAACCATGGAGCTATCACTTGCATCACCAGAATAAGTAGTTTTTCAATATTTAAGCAGTTCCCCCAGGATGGAGTTTAGATTCGGTTTGGATTGTTGGTTGGTTTGAGGTTTAATATAAATTCTATATTGTTTTATTTTTGTTTGTCGTGACTTAAACAAATATTTCTCTTTGAAATCGAATAAGCGATTAGGATTTGGGTTGCATTAGAGGTTAGGTTGCGTTATGGTTATTTAATCGTTCATGTCACCGATTAAAAATAAAACATTTGCAGTATCGATCGGCTCCAAGTCGACAAATGACTGATATATTGACATTTCATAACTATGAACAAAAGCATATCAATATAACTCATCAATTTTATAGAAAAAATGTACGACAAACTATTTCGAATCACCGCGTTTCCCCGCGTTTCCCCGCGTTACCCCGCGTTTCCCGGCGTTTCCGGTATCGCCGCAGTAGAGGCGCCGCCACGCGGTAGGTGGTGTAACTCGTTGCCGTCATCGCTTTTTCAGACCATTTCTCCAACACTGCGTTCGGGCTCCTTTACCTCTAGTCTCCTTGGTCACAGCGTACCTCCAATGTGCCCTCAGCTTGCCGAAATAACGCATTCCAAATTTTTTGTCGCAATGCTGCAATAACCCAGCAATGAACGTGCTCCAAATGTACCGCAAATATTCTGTACTTTCGTACTGCAATATTAACACCAGTATTCACGCAAGGATGCGCAATGCTGTGCTGCTAGAACACAGCTTAATGCGGTGGAAAAGGATGCCATTTTTCCGTCTCAACTAGCACTTTCTTGGCGTGGTGTTGCCAATGTGTTGTCGCCAAATTTCTTACTGGGTGTATTCGCACGGCAGGGTCTCAGTTCTGCACAGTGCAGTTCGACACCGTGTCAGTCCGCCACTGTTCAATTCGACGAAGCGGGCAGTTCGCCACCGAGCCAAATCGACGGCCGTAGCAGCTCGACATTTCCCCGACGCTCGCGTATCCCCACTCTTCAGATTCGGGCCGGGCGATTCGCTGCCCTGTGTCAGTTCGCCACCGAGTCCTCCCTGCACAGCGTAGTGTGCTCAACTTACATTTCCTAGCGGCTGTACTTTTATCGAATCACCCATACCCGGGAACGAGAAATATACGAGCAAAATGTTTTCGCATGTACCGACTACCCGCTCTGTCAGTTCTCTAGTTTATCGACTGATTCTGAATGGAAGTTTCACGAGTGGCATTTTGTTATAACTTTATTCTTTAATAATGCCACGAACATATATTTAGTCTCTTAAAATTTTAATTCTTCCATAATTCGGGAAAAAGCGTCATTTTTGAGTACTTGAGAATAACGATAAGCAATACTAAGAGAACTGAAAACTTATATAATAATCGTGTGAAAGAAAAACTGGTGGCCTCGTACAGTTGGACAGTTTTTCGTTGCCGTTGAATATAGGATAATGTTCTTCAAGAGGATGTTTAATTTTGTTCTGAATTTCGTTTCTTGTGGCTCTTGGTTTATTCGTAAAAATCATCGTGCAAAGTCTAAATTTTATAATCAATTTTTTAATCATCAAAAATATCGCTGAAAAAAGCATATGCAATTACAAGAAATTAATATCATGAAACGATTGGAAATAATATTGTTGTCAATATTCCTCATATATGTTCCTTTCATTACAGATTTAAACGTCCACATTATTATTATCCATGTTGTTCAAATACTTAATGCCAAAGAACAGTGCATGTCGGATATATTTTTTTTTCATTAATGTGTGACATGTCATCTACTATATATGAAAAAATTGAATCATCGTATAACATGAATACGCTGTATTGAAAAGCGCAGAATCATTAAGGGAGAGGGGGGGGTGGAAGGTTAATTTGCTATAAAAAAGCATATTTTGGATATTTTTTGTTGACGTACTGTTTGTATATATTTATATAATTAGTATAAAATAAAAGGACATTTGAAGAATATTGTGTGAAATTTTCGTTAATAATTGTGCAGAAATGAGCCAGTGACAGGAAATCTTCTCAGAGGCCACAAAAGTTACATTGCGGTGAACTGCATAACTCACCACTGGATCGCCCGAAAAAAATTCAACAAGATCGTATTATTTAATAAGTTTCTTGAGGTAACGCTGTCGAGTTTTTATTTTAATTTTTATTTCTTTTCAATTTTTAGTCAGACTGAGAAGACAAAATAGCGATTTTTCATTTAAAAAATTGGAACCCTTATTATTGCAAAATGAATTAAAATGATAAAAACAATCGACAGCGTTACCTCAAGAAACTTATTAACTAATACATTCTTCTTGGATTTTTTTCTCGGATGATCCAGTGATGAGTTATGCAGTTCACTGCAATTTTTTTGCGATGTCTGCAAAGATGTGCTGTCAACGGCTCATTTCCGCATAATTATTGATGAAAATTTTACAGAATATTCTTCGAATGTCCTTTTATTATATACTTCTTACACAAATAAATATATATCAACCGTGTCGTAAAAAAAATTATCGTAAATATGCTTTTTTCGTAGCGAAATACCCCCCGCCCCCTCCCCTTAACACGTCTAGCCACCCGGGCCACTCGAAAAATGGGTATTATTTTTTAAAAGTCATAAACTCAACAGTATGAAACAATATATGTTAATTTTTTAACCTAAGGTGAAGATTAACCTAAGGTGAAAATGCCTCAAATAAATATTATTTTAAAGTATTATAGGACGAATATTATTATAAGATAAATTTCCGTTCCAGGCAAACAACGAAAAAGCATCTTCGTTGGCAGAATCCTGAAAAAAAAAGTTTTTTTTTTTTCATGTTGCCAAGTAATGAAGTAACTTGGCTCGGATCAGTACAGTAAATACTGAAGCGAAGGAAGGGATTAATAAATAAAAGGATCATTGTCGAATTTTTGCCAATACTTGTGGTTTTATATATTTAACTCTTTAAAAAAATGCACAGCCGTTTCAGATATTTTTTTTTATGCTACAATTCACATCCAACATCAATAACTGTTCATATAAACATCTGTATAACTATTTTCACTTCTGTGACAATTGACAAATATTATATATTAGATTCCTTTTTATCACATCACATTATTTATCACATGTTGAATGCATTGTTTTCACATATTCGCAGTCATTCAAGTGTACATGTTTTTACAACTAATTAATATTATAAACGTTCGTGTACATATTGGTGCATTTATATTTAAATACATTTTTTTGGGGTTAGTATTGCACAGTGATTTAATGCGCTGTCCGCCGCGTAACAAAGGCCATAGCCGGGTAAGTAGGGAAAAATGGCCCCCGCATTTTTGCCATCGAAATTTGGAGTATATTCTGAGGTATAAAAAAACAAATTTTCTGAAAATTTCATCCCCGTCCACGCAATGGCTTTAGAAAAATGATTTTTTGTAATATAAAAAAAATTCCAGAAACGGTTCAGTTGATCGATTTGATTTTTTTTGGTACTTCTTCCAATCAAACGTGTTACGAAATAAAATTATAGAACATCTTGCGAAAGATTAAGATTTGAAAAAAAAATAATGTTCCTTGTTTTATTATTTTTTACTATAATCCACTTGGGGTACACTAACGAAATTTTTTTCATATAATCTTTGGGCACCTTATTAGATTATATACTTTTTTCAAAATGATCGGTTTTGTACGCCACAGTGAAAAAAAAGAAACACACTTTATTGATATATTTTAGTTATATAGATATATAACGCAAATACATCAATAAAGTCTGTTTTTTTTTTCACTGTGGCGTACAAAACCGATCATTTAAAAAAATATTATATAATCTAATGAGGTGCCCAAAGATTACATGAAAAAAAATTCGTTATTGTACCCCAAGTGGATTTAGTAAAAAAAAATAAAACAAGGAACATAATTTTTTTTTAAACCTTAATCTTTCGCGAGATGTTCTATAATTTTATTTCGTAACACGTTTGATCGTAACAAGGACCAAAAAAAATCCAATCGATCCACTGAACCGTTTCCGGAATTTTTTTTATATTACAAAAAATCATTTTTCTAAAGCCATTGCGTGGACGGGGATGAAATTTTCAGAAAATTTGTTTTTTTATACCTCAGAATATATTCCAAATTTCGATGGCAAAAATGCGGGGGCCATTTTTCCCTACTTACCCGGCTATGGCCTTTGTTACGCGGCGGACAGCGCATTAAATCACTGTGCAATACTAACCCCAAAAAAATGTATTTAAATATAAATGCACCAATATGTACACGAACGTTTATAATATTAATTAGTTGTAAAAACATGTACACTTGAATGACTGCGAATATGTGAAAACAATGCATTCAACATGTGATAAATAATGTGATGTGATAAAAAGGAATCTAATATATAATATTTGTCAATTGTCACAGAACTGAAAATAGTTATACAGATGTTTATATGAACAGTTATTGATGTTGGATGTGAATTGTAGCATAAAAAAAAATATCTGAAACGGCTGTGCATTTTTTTAAAGAGTTAAATATATAAAACCACAAGTATTGGCAAAAATTCGACAATGATCCTTTTATTTATAAATCCCTTCCTTCGCTTCAGTATTTACTGTACTGATCCGAGCCAAGTTACTTCGTTACTTGGCAACATGAAAAAAAAAACTTTTTTTTTCAGGATTCTGCCAACGAAGATGCTTTTTCGTTGTTTGCCTGGAACGGAAATTTATCTTATAATAATATTCGTCCTATAATACTTTAAAATAATATTTATTTGAGGCATTTTCACCTTAGGTTAATTTTCACCTTAGGTTAAAAAATTAACATATATTGTTTTATACTGTTGAGTTTATGACTTTTAAAAAATAATACCCATTTTTCGAGTGGCCCGGGTGGCTTGACGTGTTAAGGGGAGGGGGCGGGGGGTATTTCGCTACGAAAAAAGCATATTTACGATAATTTTTTTTACGACACGGTTGATATACATTTATTTGTGTAAGAAGTATATAATAAAAAGACATTCGAAGAATATTCTGTAAAATTTTCATCAATAATTATGCGGAAATGAGCCGTTGACGGCACATCTTTGCAGACACCTCAAAAAAATTGCAGTGAACTGCATAACTCATCACTGGATCATCCGAGAAAAAAATCCAAGAATGTATTAGTTAATAAGTTTCTTGAGGTAACGCTGTCGATTGTTTTTATCATTTTAATTCATTTTGCAATAATAAGGGTTCCAATTTTTTAAATGAAAAATCGCTATTTTGTCTTCTCAGTCTGACTAAAAATTGAAAAGAAATAAAAATAAAAATTAAAACTCGACAGCGTTACCTCAAGAAACTTATTAAATAATACGATCTTGTTGAATTTTTTTCGGTCGATCCAGTGGTGAGTTATGCAGTTGACCGCAATGTAACTTTTGTGGCCTCTGAGATTTCCTGTCACTGGCTCATTTCTGCACAATTATTAACGAAAATTTCACACAATATTCTTCAAATGTCCTTTTATTTTATACTAATTATATAAATATATACAAACAGTACGTCAACAAAAAATATCCAAAATATGCTTTTTTATAGCAAATTAATCTTCCACCCCCCCCCTCCCTTAATGATTCTGCGCTTTTCAATACAGCGTATTCATGTTATACGATGATTCAATTTTTTCATATATAGTAGACGACATGTCACACATTAATGAAAAAAAAAATATATCCGACATGCACTGTTCTTTGGCATTAAGTATTTGAACAACATGGATAATAATAATGTGGACGTTTCAATCTGTAATGAAAGGAACATATATGAGGAATATTGACAACAATATTATTTCCAATCGTTTCATGATATTAATTTCTTGTAATTGCATATGCTTTTTTCAGCGATATTTTTGATGATTAAAAAATTGATTATAAAATTTAGACTTTGCACGATGATTTTTACGAATAAACCAAGAGCCACAAGAAACGAAATTCAGAACAAAATTAAACATCCTCTTGAAGAACATTATCCTATATTCAACGGCAACGAAAAACTGTCCAACTGTACGAGGCCACCAGTTTTTCTTTCACACGATTATTATATAAGTTTTCAGTTCTCTTAGTATTGCTTATCGTTATTCTCAAGTACTCAAAAATGACGCTTTTTCCCGAATTATGGAAGAATTAAAATTTTAAGAGACTAAATATATGTTCGTGGCATTATTAAAGAATAAAGTTATAACAAAATGCCACTCGTGAAACTTCCATTCAGAATCAGTCGATAAACTAGAGAACTGACAGAGCGGGTAGTCGGTACATGCGAAAACATTTTGCTCGTATATTTCTCGTTCCCGGGTATGGGTGATTCGAAAAAAGTACAGCCGCTAGGAAATGTAAGTTGAGCACACTACGCTGTGCAGGGAGGACTCGGTGGCGAACTGACACAGGGCAGCGAATCGCCCGGCCCGAATCTGAAGAGTGGGGATACGCGAGCGTCGGGGAAATGTCGAGCTGCTACGGCCGTCGATTTGGCTCGGTGGCGAACTGCCCGCTTCGTCGAATTGAACAGTGGCGGACTGACACGGTGTCGAACTGCACTGTGCAGAACTGAGACCCTGCCGGAATTTCATCTTTAGGACAACATGTGGATGACTCTTTACTATTTCCCGCCAATACCAAATATCTTAAAAGACAGAATATTACCGATATTTGAAAGATGTCATGAAAAAGACGTCTTCTGTAATTTGTCTTTTTGATATCCTTTGAACAACGTTTACCTAGATACAATAGATAACAGTAAATAGATCATTTTTGATAACTTAAAAAAGTGATGAATTGGATAATGTTTTGTGTTACCTTTTTGACATCCGTTTTCATCGCCGAAAGATATAGTACAAACGATAACTTTACGGCAGCAGTATACAGGATGTTATTTGAAAGATGTCGGATAGTTATGTTACGGTCATGTCATAAAGATAAACTGACGACGGCAACTTATCGACGTCAATTGGACATTTATGCTACCTGGGTAGGTATGCGAGCCAGTGAGAGTAAAACAGTCATCCGTTAAGGGTCATCTTTCAGACAACATTTGGACGCCTTTTCACTATGTCCCGCCCAGCGCCCTGACACTGGGTACTATTCCTATGGCAATAAATTACTCGCGTGTTATCCGGGATGTTTGATAGCGCTACAGTCCACTTCATGGCGCTAGTAGTCATCTGCCCGGTTGCTTTTACGCATGCGCGTTCCATGCTCGATATAATAACATTTTCGGAGTATTTGGAGTTTTACGCGTATTACGGTTGTGTTGTGACTTGTGGCTTGTGAGTAAAATAAAATCTTCAGAGCATTTTAAATGTTAAAAAATCAATCCGCGATCGGTGAAGTGTATTTTTGTTTACCATGACATGCCTTCTGTATTGTGTGTAGGTTATAATTATCAAAGGACGCTGAGCGGCAATTGATTATTTGAAAATTATTCAAGGGAAATAAATATATTTTTCCTCATATTTATATGTATCGATTCATTTTTTTTAATTTTCATGCTTGTCAAGAAATGGACACCCACGCATACATTTACTTCTTGGTCTCTAACTGCCAAAAAACAAATACATCTCTAGTTACATAATTTTAAACGATTGAAATAATCATATAATAATGATTATAATAAACATTTTCTCCATTGTTTGGTGGGTTCGGTTGGGCATATATATAGTTATCGAGCAGGTGACTACTAGCGCCATTCCAAATACATCAAAAGACAGCATATTCCGATGTCCTAAAGTTATCATGAAAAAGACATCTCATGTGATTAGTCTTTAGGATATCCTTCGGACAACGTTTAATTAGATACGATAGATAACAGCAGACAGATAACTTTTTGATACCTGAAAATAGTCGTCATGTGGATAACAGTTTGTCATACCTTAAAGACATCTGTTTTCACCGCCAAAAGATATCATAAAAAAGATAACTTCACGACAACATTAAACGGGATGTCGTTTGAAAGATGTCAAATAGTCATCTTAAGGCAATGTATTGAATATAACCTGAAAATGGTAACTTATCAGCGTCAAATGGACATTCATGCTACCTGGGCGTATCATGACTTCGCTCATCACAGAGTGCAGCTAGGATTGGTCCGAAGTTTGATTAACGAGACCAACTATGGGACGCATTACGTTGCGGGGGAAATAGCTACCATTTCAGTTTTACGAATAAAACAACTTATAATTTTCTTTACGGATAAGAGCTTTAAAGAATTATTTTATGAGAACAAAGATTATAATTCTTTGGTTAGAAGCGTGCGGTAAATTTCAAAAATCTGTTTATAAAGGGAACAGGATTAATTGTTTTTAAAAAATTGACGAAAATTGGAAGTTTCGAAGCTTTGAGTGACCACTAAATATTCATTGGCCGGTTAATTAAAAAATTATAACGCGTAAAATTTATGGGTGAGAAGTTTAGTTGCCGTTTTCCTCTTACCTATAGACTATAAATATCTAGCAGAGATTAGTCGAAGAATAAACGCCGTGGCTTGTTGTAAGGATTTATTCAGTTTGTGATGCTAAATACTACACTTTCGGCTGATTGTACAAAACCGAAACTTTACGACAGCTTTGGTGAAATAATGAAATTGACATTTAAGTATATTTCATCAGCACTCGTACCAATTAAAAATGGCCAATTTTCTAAAGGTTTCGAAGACTAATAATAATTGCGGATATTGAAAAAAACATTCGATTGATGGAACGTAGTAATTGCGGATATTGAAAAAACATGATTGATAAAACGTTATGTTAGACCAAAATCGTATCAAGGATATCTAAAATGGTGTAAATTAGGGGATACTTAATGGGAAACTTACTTAACACAAAATGCGTCAAATTTCATTCCGGATTCGTGAGGTTGATGCATCATTATGATAGAGAATCGAATATCGTTTTGGTAGTTGATATTTTGATGTTTCATAACGTACAATTTAATAATTAAACTACGGTATATACAAATAGTAAGCAAAAAAAAGAAAATCCCCTTCGCAGGTTGAACTTGATCAGCGATTGTCAATACTTTTCATATCGATATATTATTTTTGTTTCAAAATTAGAAGAGCGTAAAGATGAAAAACTTACAAGATCATCGACGAAGGATCTCCGAAGTTTCTCAGAATTTACCATTTCAGCAAAAATGATTGATTGCTTGCTTTTTGTCCGTAGGTCGACCCGAGCAAGGGTTCCGTTGGTTTTGGTTCAGGCCTTCACGGTTGGGCTTTTACTCTCAAACAATTATCGGAAATGTACGCGGAAAAATCCAAGATCGATGTTGTGAAGCTTATGAACAGACTCTGGGGCGAATCTTTCTTCAACGCCAAGACCAAGAAATGGGCCAAACAAAAGACGCAGACAACAAACGTTCATTCTGCATGTACGTTCTTGATCCTATCCTCAAGGTAAAGAAAAAAATCAGGAACCAATGTACGTAGTAGAAAAAGTGTCGGCTGCAAATTAAATTTTCGTATAATTAACGCATTTCTGGTTTTAGGTCTTTGACTACATCATAAACTATAAAAAGGACGAGGCTGATTCTCTTCTTCAAAAGCTGGGCATCGCTCTGAAACCCGAGGACAAGGACAAGGACGGCAAAGCGGTTTTGAAGATAAACTAAATTGAGGACATTCAAAATCAATAACTCAAGCATTCTTCTCCGTACATTGCATATAGTCATTAGTGTACAAGAATAGGGTATTTTACTTTATGTAAGAAAAATACTAAGAATGTAAAAATAAGGTCGTTTTCGCAATAAGCAATCGAATAATGTTGGTTTTAATTTATAAAAACGCAAAATTAATTTTATAATTCATTAAAAAAAAAACGCAATAATGGATTCCGACCTGGCGTCATTGACATAGTATATAAAAAAAGGGGTAGACGTATTACTCTTTAACCTGTGAAAGAAAGCGTCAACAACTATATATTCTCATTTGTCATAGTTAATTAAATGTTTTCAAATAGTTATTTGTATATAAAAAATGAGTTTTTTTCGAACTATGATTTACTATGAAGAGTAAAAACAAATTGGCGACAATTGGAAGATTCGAAACTTTCCGCGACCACTAAATATTCATTGGCCAGTTAAAGCTTTGGCGCGGTTAATTAAAAAATTATAACGCGTAAGATTCATGGGTGAGAAGCAGACAAAAAGATCGTCTTTTTAATGAAAATTTGAATTTTTGGGAGGCTTGAGCGACCTCCAAATATTTTTTGACCGCTCGCAACTACCGCGACATTTTTTTTCACAGAAGATGGTGAGAAAAAGAAAAAAAGCAGAGCTTAAAATTGTGCCACTCTAATATTGATTGTGATAATCGTGAACGCTGTGCCGGAATTATACTTTTCTTAAGTATATGTGCCTCTCAAATCCGCCGACCCCTAAAGTCTACCGCCCCTAGGCAGCGCCTATTCGGCCTATTGGCAACTCCAGGACTGTTTGAACGTATAGTATTCGACGAATTCAATATTTTTGACATGTAAAGTGTAGTTCTATTTCACGTCGTTTACAAGTTCTAGCCAAACATAAAAAAAAACGGATTTTCTTAAGAGTACATTTCACCCCTTAAAAACGAAGTTCCGTCACAACACCAAAAAAAAGCGTCGAATATTTTGAACCGCTCTACGATTCTGCAGTTTTATAAAATGAGGGGGGGGGGCGTCAACATGTGGGGTTTTCTTGTATGTATTTACTTCTCTCCTCCAGAAGGAATACGATAGGCACCCCACTATCTGTTGTTACTTTCAGTCCTTGTCTATAGTCAAAATAAAAGTTAACGCAAATTCGGAAAGTCGAGGGAAATGTCATACGTAGTACGTTTCATGCGTGCGTTCTGTATCCATAATCAAGCATGAGAGTGCAATTATGGGTATAGATGAAAAGAACCGGGAGAAACCTGTGATTCAAGAATTCCATAGACGAAAACATGTGCTTTTAGATTTCAAAAATTGTACAATTGAACACGAGATCCGCGCCATTACTCCCACTAACAGTACTCTCTTTATATATTATAAAATTATATATATGTGTGTGTGTGTGTGTGTGTGTGTGTGTGTGTGTGTGTGTGTGTGTGTGTGCGTGCGTGCGTGCGTGCGTGCGTGCGTGCGTGCGTGCGTGCGTGCGTGCGTGCGTGCGTGCGTGCGTGCGTGCGTGCGTGCGTGCGTGCGTGTGTGTGTGTGTGTGTGTGTGTGTGTGTGTGTGTATAACTAGGACCACGGCGCTGTTAATTTTCCAAATCGGCTGAAGGAATAAAACAATTAAAAATACTTCTAAAATAAAGAGGTTAGGAAGAGGGAGAAGGAATACTAGTCGTCCTTTCAATCGATACATGACGGCATGTAGCAGTCATTTTTGAAATGGTCACGGTAGTTCTGTCAACCGACATCCTCTCTTAGAAACGCGGGTGTTACCTGCTAAAGCTGATTAGTAATAGCACGAGGCGCCATCTCGTTATATTCGCAACGCATTTCTGGAAAGATTGAGAGCCCGTCGAAATCTTGATGGTGCTCATCTGTAAGCAGGAACGTCTTGGCAAGCGAACGCTGAAACGCGTCGGAAGAAGAGAAAGCAGAAAACAGAGAACGAGACAGTTGGATAAAAATGTCTCGGCAGAAACGGTAGGTCTACAGCGCATGCGTAATTTTTGTGGATTGCAAGCGTGTGCGCGATCACACACAGAGTCACCATTGTGCACGTGTAACGTTCGTGGCAAATATGAGCGCCCTCTATCGTTCGCAGTCGATGCTCACCGTCCACCATCCTCGAAGCAAGAATCCTGTTCTTTCCCAGGGAGTCCGCCATTGTTGGCGCACGTATTATTCCGACTAGGCCGACGGTATCGGAAAACATCCAAGATGGTAAGTAATAATTTTTTCATTCGATTTCCGATATGGGACCATTCATTTTTCGTTCATCGAAAGGGCAATGTATTTTTTGAAGGAAACCTCTATCTTTCAAGCTCGAGAAATATTTTATTCCTCACCATTGCCTCGTATTGCGCAACCTTGCTGTTCATCCGTATTTTTCCCGATCACTGCGATTTAATGTCAGATAAAATCTGCGATAGTTCGATTGTATCCTTCGAGATTGACGGATTTTTCATTTAACTTTTAAAAAATGGTCTCGAGCAATTGCAGAATCCGCGAAATATGTTGCTCACGAAAATGCGTGCAAGGAAGCATGTCACGGAACAACCCTCGCGTGATTCAGGCGTCTAACAAAAAATGCTTATAATATTCCGCCTCTTTTTGGCCTCTGCAAATTCGGAAACCTTCAAATTTTTCTGCTCATGTCTTGTGTGACTTGCGAATTGATTTTTAAAAATATTTGTCCACGAGTTGGGCGAAAAACATTTCGGAATCTCAAGTTCCAACGAGCTTTTTTTAAATTATACCAAGGTTCATCCTTTAGCCCTGTTATCTATTTTTTGCGTATATGACACCTTGTTTGTCACACCTCTCGAATGGAGAACTACTAAATGTTCTACTTGTACGAAAGGTATTTTTTTAATTCTATATTCAGATAGATGCAGGAAAAAACTAGCCAAATGTGACAAGTAAAATAATTATATATAATGCATCAAGTTCTACCATTAACTATTCGTTCATGCATATCTTCGCATGTGTTTGGCTGTGTATAATTTATATATTACACATACATACACACACACACACACACACACACACACACACACACACACACACACACACACACACACACACACATATATATATATATATATATATATATGCACGTGTATATATCATTGGTGAATATAGAAACACGTTGCACCATATTGTTCAATATGGTATGTCTCCGACACAACACTTATGTTTCAAAAATCATCACTTTTCTTTTTTTTAAGGTGAACTTTACAGTAGATGAGATCCGTACGATGATGGACAAGAAGAAAAACATCAGAAACATGTCCGTCATTGCTCACGTAGATCACGGAAAGTCAACTCTGACCGACTCTCTTGTATCCAAGGCGGGTATCATTGCTGGTGCAAAAGCCGGTGAGACCCGCTTCACAGACACACGCAAGGATGAACAGGAACGTTGCATTACCATCAAGTCGACGTAAGTTGCCATTCAAAAATGTATATGTGAAAATGATGAGGAATATTTTTTCCCTAGTTTTTTTGTGTGTTCCAATTGAGTAAAAAACAATCTTAATACATAATTATGAATTGACGCAAAGCAATGGGATCAAGAAAACTTATTTTTCAATGCAAACCCAGCAACATATAAATTAAACAATAAAAAATTTTTGTGCACAGCGCCATTTCCATGTTCTTTGAGTTGGATGAGAAAGATTGCGTCTTCATCACGAATCCGGATCAGCGTGATAAAGAAGAAAAGGGCTTCTTGATAAATCTGATCGATTCACCCGGACACGTTGACTTTTCCAGCGAAGTAACCGCTGCTTTGCGTGTTACGGATGGTGCCCTGGTTGTGGTCGACTGTGTATCTGGTACGTTCTGCAGCACACTCTTGTGAGCTCTGTGTACAAAGTAAAGTTCCTAGCATCGTTACGCATATATTGCTCTGAGGCGGACGTGAAGAAACAAAACGAAATTGGCGTGCGAAAATTCAAACTTAGGTTCGTGTATTCGAGGATCCTTTTCTTTTTCATGACACTGAAATTTGTATATTCGAAAGTCTGAGTAACCGTCGACCTTCCAGCACACATGTGTTACTCTGTAGTGTCACGTTTGTCGAATTCGTTCGCGAAATTCGGCAAAACGACCCTGAGACAGTGTTGACTGTGCAGGAGACAATGGAAGGAAAGCAAAACTGCAGTGCATACGTCTTGAAATGCTGTCACTGGACCTCTATCTCTATGTCCGTTAGTGATATTGCTACACGACGAGTGCTACATTAATAATGAGGATAATAATTGTCAGGCAGCGCAATATCGTAAAGTATGGTGGATAGTTGGAATCGTTGTGTCATTTATTTCCTTTTTATCTGTAACTACACCAGGTGTATGCGTCCAAACCGAGACTGTACTCCGTCAAGCGATCGCTGAGCGGATCAAGCCCGTTTTGTTTATGAACAAAATGGACCGCGCGCTTCTCGAGCTTCAACTAGACAGCGAGGATCTTTACCAGACCTTTCAGCGTATCGTTGAAAACGTGAACGTAATCATCGCCACGTATTCCGACGACGATGGTCCTATGGGCGAAGTTCGAGTGAGTATGAAGACAAAACTTGCACACTCGTATTTTTTCTCGATAAAGTATTTAAGGCCTGGTAACACGTCGAGCAAACTCCCGTGAGTACGAGAGAGATAACTGTTCGCGATGCCAAGTTGTCGCTTGAGCAACTGATTCTCGTAAAATGAAAAAGATTTCGCTCTGCCAATAGACGAATAGAATAGTCTATCTTGAAATTATTGTCCCGACAAGTTTATTAATGAGTACACAAATCAACAAAAAATTGACAAAATACGCTTCGTAATGTCAATTACAAAGAATAAGCGGGATTATTGTGAGGCTTATATAGTATATTCGCAAAAAAATCATCGTCATGTGTCGGATTGTCGAGATTATTTCCGATTGAATATATTTTACCTTTGAACTCATTAATGTCATGTTGGTGGAGGAATTGGCAATCGTCGTTCGAAAAAAAAAGTATTTTTTTTAGTTGCCGTTTTCCTCTTACCTATAGACTATAAATATCTAGCAGAGATTAGTCGAAGAATAAACGCCGTGGCTTGTTGTAAGGATTTATTCAGTTTGTGATGCTAAATTCTACACTTTCGGCTGATTGTACAAAACCGAAACTTTACGACAGCTTTGGTGAAATAATGAAATTGATATTTAAGTATATTTCATCAGCACTCGTACCAATTAAAAATGGCCAATTTTCTAAAGGTTTCGAAGACTATAATAATAATTGCGGATATTGAAAAAACACTCGATTGATGGAACGTAGTAATTGCGGATATTGAAAAAACATGATTGATAAAACGTTATGTTAGATCAAAATCGTATCAACGATATCGAAAATGGTGTAAATTAGGGGGTACCTAATGGGAAACTTACTTAGCACAAAATGTGTCATATTTCATTCCGTATTCGTGAGGCCAATGCATCATTATGATAGAGCATCGAATATCGTTTCGTTAGTTGATATTTTGATGTTTCTTTAACGTACAATTTAATAATTAAACTACGGTATATACAAATCTTGAGCACAAAAGAGCAAATCCCGTCCGCAGGTTGAATTTGATCAGAGATTTTTAATACTTTTCATATCGATATATTATTTTTGTTTCATTATTAGAAGAGCGTGAAGATGAAAAAATTACTTACATTACAATATATTACATCTCGATAGATGAGTTGGATCTCAGAAGTTTCTCAGAATTTACCATTTCAGCGGAAATGATTGTTTGCTTGCTTTTTGTCCGTAGGTCGACCCGAGCAAGGGTTCCGTTGGTTTTGGTTCAGGCCTTCACGGTTGGGCTTTTACTCTCAAACAATTCTCGGAAATGTACGCTGAGAAATTCAAGATCGATGTTGTGAAGCTTATGAACAGACTCTGGGGCGAATCTTTCTTCAACGCCAAGACCAAGAAATGGGCCAAACAAAAAGACGCTGACAACAAACGTTCATTCTGCATGTACGTTCTTGATCCTATCTACAAGGTAAAGAAAAAAATCAGGAACCAATGTTACGTAGTAGAAAAAGTGTCCGCTGAAAATTACACTTTCGTATAAT
The DNA here is from genome assembly GCA_944452715.1 of Ophion slaviceki. NCBI lineage: Eukaryota > Metazoa > Arthropoda > Insecta > Hymenoptera > Ichneumonidae > Ophion > Ophion slaviceki. The sequence continues at coordinate 7,603,226 of OX101789.1, forward strand.
TAACGCATTTGTGGTTTTAGGTCTTCGACTGCATCATGAACTATAAAAAGGACGAGGCTGATTCTCTTCTTCAAAAACTGGGCATCGCTCTGAAACCCGAGGACAAGGACAAGGACGGCAAGGCGCTTTTGAAGGTAAAGTAAATTGAGGACATTCAATATCAATAACTCAAGCATTCTCCTCTGTACACTGCATATAGTCATTACTGTACAAGAATAGGGTATTTTACTCTGTAAGAAAAATACTAAGAATGTATAAATAACGTAGTTTTCGCAATAAGCAATCGAATAATGTTGTTTTTGGTTTATAAAAAAAAACAATAAATTTTATAATTCATTAAAAAAATATATACTGTTTCTATCGGTTCAACAAACATGCGAAACGGTAGCCGCGATAATGGATTCCGACGTGACGTTATTGACATAGTATACAAAGAAAGGGATAGACGTATTACTCTCTAACCTGTGAAAAAAAGCATCAACAAATATATATTCTCATTTGTCATAGTTAATTGAACATTTTCAAATAGTTATCTGTATATAAAAAAAACAAATGAGTTTTTTTCGGACTATGATAGATCTCTTCTCGCAAATTTTAACTAAGTCTTCCTCATATTTGTATCAATTGCCAAATTAATCCGCAACTTTCCCGGTGGTTTTACACTAGTATTCTTACATTTAAGAATAACACACCAACGACAGGGATTGTAACACTTTTAACAAAAAAATGTACGTATTCTCAATTGGCGCAGCGTTGATGTTTACCATGCAAGTGATGTCACGAACCGAATAGATGGCGGCTAGCGTTTTCGTGCGGAAATTTGAAATGTAAAATTCAAATGCATTTTTATGGCACTTAATCGATTTCATAAAACAGAAATGAAAATTCTAGTAGTTTATTACCAACAAAGGATCAAATTGAGACACCTTTCCAAAAAGGGTGTAATACCCTATTTGTATTATGATGAACGTTCTAAAAAACATTTCTGACACCTCTTCTGATTCTTTGTGAGGGAGATTATGAACTAAATCTGACTTTTAATTAAAAATCAACAAATACGAGGGAACAATTTGGGATTACCGCAACTCTCATTTTTTGTGCCCTTTATTCGGTAGGTCGTCATGAGAACTTGGTTGCCAGCTGGTGAAGCATTGCTCCAGATGATTGCAATCCATCTCCCATCCCCGGTTGTGGCGCAGAAATATCGTATGGAGATGTTGTACGAAGGACCTCACGATGACGAGGCGGCTCTTGGTATCAAGGTAAGGATACATTTATATATAATGTCAAGTAGGCTTTCAATTTCTAGTAAAAATTCACGTAGTCCTTGTTTTCCTCTGCATTTATTGCAATATGTTAAATATTTCTTCAAATTAAATAATAATGCAACGTTAAATTTCTCTATCGGGGAAACATAAAGTTGCGCTGGAAGCTCTTAACTTGAATTTTCATAGGGAGCTTAGTGCAGACAAAACTAATTTGCTGAAATTAGCTTTGTCTGAAAGCTGAAATGAAAATTTTGTTTTTGGTGGCAGTGACAATTTAATAGTACTCATTCTGAAAGTGTTCATTATGTGAAAGTGCGTCAAGTCTTCCATAATCCGATCACTTAATTCAATCCTGCTATCGTTTTTCCTCCTAATGATGATTGTTCTTCACAGACCTGTTCTGAAATGTACGTGAGAGACAATAAGAACGGCCAACTGATTTACAGAGTATCAATGTAATAAATATAAACCATGATTGAAGAACATGACGCATAAAGAAAGTTTTGTGTCTGTTTCTCTAGAATTGCGATCCAAACGGACCACTCATGATGTACATTTCGAAAATGGTACCAACCTCCGACAAGGGTCGTTTTTACGCTTTTGGGCGTGTCTTTTCCGGCAAAGTGTGCACCGGCATGAAGGCACGAATAATGGGACCGAATTTTACACCCGGAAAGAAGGAAGATTTGTATGAAAAAGCAATTCAACGTACTATTTTGATGATGGGACGCTATGTCGAGGCAATCGAGGATGTTCCCTCTGGTAAATTCTTGTTATTTCACAAAATATTTAACTCCGAAGGTGATAGCAGCTAAAAGCAATCCTATCCCCGAGTCAATATTGACTCGACTCCTTTTCATTCCTACATTTCATCACGTTCACGGTAGAAAATCGATTTTTAATACAGTTTAAGAAGCCAACGCAATTATCGGAGACACAGTAAAAGTTACGACTTTTAGATATTCGCCTGACACGCAGCCTGTTTATTTCATGGGGCTACTTTCTCCATATAACGCAACGATCCAAACCAATCTGCATCCTTTAGAAACCATAAATAATTGTCTCCTTTTTAAACTGATAAATAATTGTCTCCCTCTACTTATGCCGAATATCTTCTATTATTCGATTACTCTGACCTAACAGGGCACATTTTAGCATGGCATGGCAAAGATTCTTCAAATGATGATTGTTCTTCACAGACCTGTTCTGAATAATAATGAGCGACGACTAAGAACGGCCAACTGACGATGCAAAAGAACGATGTTTTTTTTAACGTGATATTTATTGTCCTCACAAGATGTCAATTGTACAATTATCCAGGCAACATCTGTGGCCTCGTCGGTGTCGATCAATTTTTGGTGAAAACCGGTACGATTACTACCTACAAGGACGCCCACAACATGAAGGTCATGAAATTCTCCGTCTCTCCCGTCGTCCGTGTCGCGGTTGAGCCCAAAAATCCCGCGGACTTACCAAAACTCGTGGAAGGTAAAAATTGCGTCGAAATTCGAGTTGTCAGGAAGAGCATGAAAAAGCCGAAAAGAATATTGCTGCAGATAAAAAGAGCTGTAGTTTCTATAACTATTACAGTTTCAGGTTTTTTCTTTCAATACATCCCTTAAATCTTGACGAGATAACGCAAATCTGGCAATTGAATGAAACAAACTGGAAACTCGCATATTCTTTTTTCTTTTTTTTTGCTTACAAAAGTTCTATATAAAAGTTTGGACATTAAATCTAACTTTTATACAATTATGAGGAAGCACTGTACCAGTTCCCAGTTTGCACACCTTTTTACAATGAAACATTTTTTCCCTCGTATATCATATTGGTTATATGTTATTGAAAATGAAAGCCAGGAAGAACTTTTAGTACATCGCTAAATGGGAGAACGTTATTTTATGAAGGGCGTTTTTATTTTATTTTTCCAAATTAAAAAATCGAGCGATTTTGGCGATAATTAATGTCAAGCTGCTTGCACCGGTACTCCGTTCATGGCGGTGGGCGGCTATATGTATTTGGTCCAATATGATAAAATTAGCAAGGACAATTTGTTAATATATTTATATACATATGTATATTTTTGGAAGTTTCTTATTGATAATTTGGAATATTCGCAAAACAACGCCACTTGTACGAGAAAACAAATATGATGAAAACTCTCTTCGGAGCACTGGGTTATGATAAAAAAAACCGTGATTACCGTTGACATTATTACTGATGGAAAAAATCGAACAACTAACTTCGATGAGCATTTTCATTGCTTGCGCATTATCGACTTCTTTATTTTCTACGTCTCAAAGGTCTCAAACGTTTGGCCAAATCCGATCCTATGGTGCAGTGTATAATCGAAGAGTCGGGCGAGCATATTATCGCCGGTGCCGGTGAACTACATTTGGAAATTTGCCTGAAGGATCTCGAGGAGGACCACGCTTGTGTGCCGATTAAAAAATCCGATCCTGTCGTTTCATATCGTGAGACAGTGTCAGAGGAATCGGACGTTATGTGTCTCTCAAAATCACCGAACAAGCACAATCGCTTATTCATGAAGGCCCAACCGATGCCCGACGGTCTTGCCGAAGACATTGACAACGGCGAGGTTAACCCACGTGACGAATTCAAAGCTCGCGCGCGTTATCTTAACGAGAAATACGATTACGACGTGACCGAGGCTAGAAAAATATGGTGTTTTGGTCCCGACGGCACTGGTCCCAACATTCTCGTCGATTGTACCAAGGGAGTACAGTATCTCAATGAAATTAAAGATTCCGTGGTTGCTGGATTCCAATGGGCCGCCAAAGAGGTAAGACTGAAACTTTAACGCCTGCTTACCTTTTTTTGCACTCGTAAATATTTAACCCATTTCATGTAGCGGATGACAAAAGTCGGGTTAAGTTAAGGTATCACATTTCCCCGCAGTGAAAACCTACGGCCAACTTTTATCCTAGACGAATTACATTTTAAATATACGAAGAGTTAGGCGGTATTCGTCTTCCTAGAGCAGAAGGTGTACCTTTTCATTTCACAAAAATATCAGCCGTCCCGGAGACGCATGGAATCTATAAAACTCTCGCCTTCATGGCGGCTCAGTCGCCGCACACCCATTTTAAAATGGGGACCACAAACTACATTTTTTGAACTTGAAACAAATAGAACGCATAACATTCTGCTGCTTGGTTTTTTTTCCCGTCATGGGCGTTTCGTTTTACACGTAAAACAGTTTTAATAGAATAGTATATTTAGGGAATAATTGTAAATATTTGTAAAGAAGAAAAATATGCGTTTAGAATATCCTAAACATAGAAAAAAAATAACGAAGCTTGAAAAAGATGGGGTGAAAAGTACTTTCAATTTGATCAACGTATGAGAAATTACATTATTTTCATATACTTTCAAACGATATTCACGACTGACGGAAAAATGTACTCTTATTTGCAGGGTGTACTTTCGGAGGAGAACTTGCGAGGCGTACGTTTTAACATTTACGACGTAACGTTGCACGCTGACGCGATTCACAGAGGCGGCGGCCAAATTATTCCAACAACGAGACGTTGTCTTTACGCTTGTCTGCTAACCGCCGCGCCTCGTCTTATGGAACCCGTTTATCTTTGCGAAATTCAATGTCCCGAAGTTGCTGTCGGAGGTATTTACGGTGTGTTGAATCGTCGACGTGGCCACGTTTTCGAGGAACAACAAGTTGCTGGTACGCCAATGTTCGTCGTTAAGGCGTATCTTCCTGTAAATGAGTCATTTGGATTCACTGCCGATCTTCGTTCCAACACCGGTGGTCAAGCTTTTCCGCAGTGCGTCTTCGATCACTGGCAAGTTCTGCCCGGTGATCCGTTCGAGCCGGGCACCAGACCGTACCAAGTCGTACAGGTGCGCTTTCATTTCAATATTTTTTACTTTTCTTTATCTTATCTTTCTTGTTTTTCATTTTAATGTTTCGAAAACCACGATCATAACTGATGACTTTGAGAATCTCGTGCAACGTCATTTTTTACTTCGTGGAAAATGGAAGAGTTTTTTAAGTTTGGATGATCCAGCCTCTCTCTGGATTGTCAAAATAGGAGAACTTACACGAGAGCAATCGCGATTGTCTTTACTTCTGCGTACCGATAAACAGTGCCACTCCTTTATATTGTGTCGCAAGATATATGTTAGAGGCATGCAAAATTACGAAATTGAATGCTCGCAAATTGTGGGACGAAATGTTTTATCGAATGCAACAAAATTTTTGAAAACAATTGTTCAATTATATCATTTGGAGTAGGATTGAACAGGGTAAAGGAAAAATTGCATTTGTATCATGTTTGATATCTTTCGAAAAATCACGCAGCTCAATTGTTTAAAAAATGATAAATATAACCTCGGTACGGTGAACTAAGGCGCACTTTAATGAAAGTTTTTTTTTTTTTTTTCAGGATACGCGTAAAAGAAAGGGCTTGAAGGAGGGACTCCCAGACTTGTCTTCGTATCTCGACAAATTGTAACCAATTCCGTTTCGTCACGCCATATTTAAATATTGCAATTCAAATAATATCGCAGCAGCGATTGGGGCTGTCATGTCAGCTTTCTTTTGGTGGCTTTCGTTTGGTTTTTTGGGACCGCGCACGGTAATGAGAGACGAATGAAAAAGAAATTAAAGAAATACCCAAAAAAAGTAAATCCAACTACCCTTCAATGCCCGCTGGCAACTTGACTCGCTGTAGCCATCTTGTAATGAATTCTGATATAAAGCCTGTAATTTTTTACATTCATTTTTTTTTACATTTTCAACTTCTGTTAATAAGTTGTTAATAATTTGATAAGTTTCAAAAAAAAAAAAAAATGAAAAATTATGACTGAACTCTCAAGAGCGTGAGACTCGAAAGGGTTTAAAATGGGAGGACGCATTCGACGGTAAATGTATTCGTTATCGCGAAAAACACGAAAGATCCGAACACAAAAGTATTTAAAAGAACGAAGAAAAAATAATTACAAAAAACAATAAAACGCCTTCATCGATTTGCTTATGGCCCTCTTCAAAATGTAACGCTAATAATAAATTCACCTAGAGGGTAAGTATCGATCAATATTAGATAGTTTATTTTTCCTGATTCAGATTTTGATCAATTCATGTGCTGCAAACGATTTATTGTCGTACACGAATACTTTGTCATCTACATCTGCACGTGAGCAACTTCTGACCGACAGTAGATTTCGTTCAAATTCATGACAGTAATTATGGCAACTCATACGTCCAGCATAGATTTATGATTGCCAGAATAGCAAAGTAGAACTCATCAGTATTTTTTTTATCTACAACTTTTAGATGTAGACGTTTAGAGGGCCTTGGGGTAGATTGTCCCCATCTAGTCCTTTAACGTACTCGTTAGTCCCGACTTTATCGACTAATTAAGTGGAACCTAGTTTCACAGCCTGTTACATAACCTACATATAATCTTGAGCGCAGTAGTTTATTTTTCTTAATTAAAATTCGTGATTGCACTAGAAACTTAAGTTTAGTCTACTGTTGACTCAGAGGTAACGGAGTATTAGATTAGTATCCTTATTCAAAATAGAAATCCGGCAGCATAAATGCTAATCTATGATCCAAAAGAAATAACGGAAACAAATCAAACAATAAAGATAAAGATGAGAAAAAAGGTGCTATATTTATCGATAACTGAGATACCCTTATGTCACCGCCAGTTACTTGCCGTGATTATTATTTGTGTATGGACACTTGGCAGTAATCATAGCGAGTTGTGTTGGAGAATATAATTCTGTTCAAATGAAGATATTTAATTAACTCGTTGATACATTTTCCGATCGCTCTTGTTGGCTTGAACTCCATAGCAGTCCGAAAGGATTCAATGTTCCCCGGAGGAATACCGTGATGGTTTCTTAATTGCAAGATCAGATACGATCTTGGTTAAATCGTGCACATTACCAGAATACGTGATCTGCCGTTTCATATCCTGTTCCACATGAACACGTTGAGACTGCTGATGGCACAATATCGAAACGTTGCAAATTCAATCATTAAGAATTACAGCTACTTCGAGGTGCGGTTAATCGATACGATCGATTTATTCAAGTACCATGAATAAAACCACGGCTGTGCTTTTCCTCCATGAATCTAACAATACTTCGAACAGTACCCAGTAGCCTTTTCTTGGCCCGATGTGACGTACCATTCATGAAACTCCGTTTATAAGTAATGTTTTCCATTCATTTTGAAGACCTAACGTTACGATGCCCTGTCTGTCTCGATCGGAGTGACGGACCGCCTTGATGGCCTTGTCTGCTAATTCGGTACTGGTAATTCCCTTGAGAGGTGGGGTATAGGAACAGTTCAACTATTTTTTCCCGTTTTAGCCAATACTCCCATTTGGTTTTTGATATGATTGACTAACAAGGGGAGGGCGTCAATTTGGGGTTGTCGATATGAAAGTCCTTTTGGTACAGTGAAGTCAATCGTAGTCGACCATGTAAAGCGGAGACCGTCAATCTCAGATCTTAAAGAAATAACGGATCGATAAACGTGACACAATTGACATACCAGTAACGTTGTAACGAGTGTTTTAGAGCTGGGTGGCTGAGCGGTTGGAGCTCTCGACTACCACGCCGCCGACCCGAATTCGATGCCACTTTGGTTTTTTATTCTTTTCATTTGGTCTTGTTTTTTTTGTTACAGATAACGTGAAAATACATGATTATTTATTGCAAACGGAGGAGATACAAAATGAATTTACTACATTATTTGTTACATCGGTATGACATTCGCTCATTGTATATTTTTCTAGTTTTTTCCTTCACTACAAACGTTCAGTTATTATGATTCTAGTAATACGAAATGAGCGACAAAATACTTTATTATTTCCTTGTATCTCGAACACACCCTATTGCTATTACTTGCATTTGTTGCAAAGTTGTGTTACACTTGTGTATTATCATTATCAAAAAAAGAAGTAAACCATAGGTTCTGTTCGCACCACCCGCAGTATGCATATTACATGCATTTGTAAACCACCCAATGTTATATCACGGCGCACAGTGTTTCAAAGTCTCTAGAATTGTGACAAAATATCAGAGGTGTCTGATTCGAAGCAAAATCCGTATATAGGGATTTTCGAAGCTGCTGATGATGAATCTGAAATGCAAATTCAGAAATTCAAAATGACAGATACAAAATGGCCGACATTTGCGCAAAAAGCTTGTCAGATTTAATTGAAAATCCGTGTATAGAAGTTTTCGACGATACCAATGACTAATCCAAAACCCATATTTTGGAACTCGAAGTGAACGATCCAAAATGGCCGACATTTTACAAAAAAAACTTGTCAATTTCGTCCGAGAATCCATTTATGAGGGTTTCCAAGGTTGCTGATAACGAAACGCAAAACCAAATTTCGAAATTAAAAAATTCCACATTTTATGAAACAATACCGACTCATTCTTTATACCATTCGGTCGTTGCGCACCATAATTTCACTTATCTTTAAGTGCATTCATTTAAAGTTGATAACCTCAAGCTGTATTCACTAGTCGATCTGAGAACATTATTGCAATTAATTCTCGATATTTTCTGCGAAGGTTACTTGGGTTACATAAAACAGTTGTTTTCAACACTAGGCACGATCAAAAATTGAAAAAAGTTAAAGTTTACAGAAACTGTTAATTCGGTTTTTTTCTTTTAAAAAAATTAGTTTCACCAAAAACCGTTAATCAGTTTTTTTCGGCCAAAAAAAAGATCAGTCGTGAAAAAAATTGTTTTTTGTAACCCTGATAACCTTCGCCGAAAAAATCGCACAAATGTTCTCAGATCGAGTAGTCGAGTACAACTTAGAGGTATCAACTTTTAAATGATACAATTAAAGATGAGCGAATTTATGGCACACAAAGGCCACATCGTGTAAAAAATGAGTTAGTATTGTTTTCTGAAATGGATCACAAATTTTCTACCAAAAAATAAAAATTGTCTTTTTTTGTTTTTTCGAATTTTTTATTCTCAAATTTAGCAAGTAACTAGAGCAAAGTTGTGAAAAAGTCGAAAAATTAGCCCCTTCATTTTGATGATCATTACACGATGTTTAGGAACAATACATGTTCTTTTAATTGTTTTGTAAAACTGGTCAAACGGTTCGATGAATCAATTAGAACATTTTCAGGGCTATTGGGGGTACATTAAGCTGCAAAAAAACCTGGCAACAATAGTTTTTCTATCAATATTTGTCGAGTAGTGGTAGATTTACTGAAAAACCATAAAAAGTCATTATTAAGTGCTTTTTTCAAATTAATGTTAAGGGTGAAACATTTCCACCCTCAAATCAACGAAATGCTCTTGTAGGAAATTCATTCAAGTATTCAAAGCTGCAGTTCTATTCCCTGTGCGATCATTGGTTGCTGAGATATCGATTATCAAAGACAAAAGGATCTTTTTTCATTCAGTCGGATATCTCAGCAAAAAATTGACGTAGAGAGACAAATAAAACAAGTTAACCGATCTATGCATCGATTTAACTTTTTAAAAAATCCCGAGCCGTGGATCCTTGAAAAAAAAACGCACAAAGATGTGGAAACATTTTTTCTCGCCCTATTATGATTACGCGATAACCGTACCTCACAAAAATGGATAAGGTTCCGAAAGCCGACCCCCTCCGATCGAGCTGAACTTTTGCACAGACCTTTTTATTATTCTAAGACGACCTTTAAAAGGGTTTTTCCCGACTCGCAATAGTTTTCGAGATATTGAATTTTAAAGTTATTTATTTTACCGCGCGCCGCCTATATCTATATCTCATAGGTGTCAGTTCTGGCTATACATATATATATACGTTATCGCGCTCTCCGCTTTGTGTTGATTTTCGTTCAGCCTATGCGGCAGCGTAATCCCCTCCCGTGACGATGACGTCACTGGAGGGGAGGAGGCCAACAAACAAGCCCAAACATACCCAACAAACAAACTCGAGTGTCTGGAGTCGTGGGGTGCGTAGAACACTGGGGTGGGCGCAGGGCACCTCTGATAGGTGTGTGGAATCACGGGGTGCCGAAACAAACCCCAACGAACCCAACAAACGGCGCTTTTTTTGGTTGATTTATTTTAAGTATCTTTTTTTTAGTTAATTTTTTTATATTTTGAAACCCAAACAAATCAAAACGGAGGTTTTTAATTTATTTTTTGTTTTTTTTTCATCTTTTGGACGAAGATCCGCACAAAACGGAGAGCGCGATAACGCATATATAGATGTAGCCAAAACTGACACCTACCAGATATAGATGTAGTCGGCGTGCGGTGAAATAAATGACTTTAAAATTCAATATCTCGAAATCTATTGCGAGTCGGGAAAAATCCTTTTAGGGGTCGTCTTAGAATAATAAAAAGAAGGTCTGTGCCAAATTTCAGCTCGATTGAAGGGGTTGGCTTTCGGAACCTTATCCCAAACCGGCAATCGAATTCCAAAATGTGAACGAGGTTGCTTCCCCTTATCTTTGTTAAGGAAAATTGCTTTTGCGACACCTCCCTAGCAATTTTGGCAACTGTAAAGTCAACCGTAAATATCAACGGTTGAATTTGGACAGCTTTACAACTATAAAGTCGACCGTAAAAAAACCCTAATGGTTGATTCAACGGTTGTTTAACCGCGGCCATTTTGTTTTCGCTGGATGGTTGTCTCACTCCGTCGCACAATCTGCTGCGGATATTCTCTCGCCCCCCCCCCCTGTGTTTGATTACTCAATTCTCCGCAAATCATCAATTCAATTATCAAGACAGTGTAATTTGATTAATCATTAAATATATTGCGTCGAGTCAACCATCCAATCAACCGTCGAGTCAACCATCCAATCAACCGCCGAGTCAACCATCCAGTCAACCGTCGAGTCAACCATCCACAGAAAACTCAGGATGGTCGACTTTCAAAGATGAACAGTTGAGAAGCTGTCCAAATTCAACCGTTGAACTTTTACGTTGACTCAACTGTCTTTTACAACCGGTTGACCAAAATGACAGGGCTCGCATTTATATAATGCGCGTGGTACGAACAGAACCTATTTCGGCTTAATTTCACAATAATCATCCGCAAGTGTGCATAGGCTTTGCAGCAGACGCCAGTGATAGCGATACTTAAGGTAGTACCTCCACAGAAGCGTTGAATTAAGAAATGGTTGAAATTTGACATATATGTTATTTGATACATTATCCAAACATCTGTGCAATTTGAATAAGTTTGACCACCCCAAACCTGAGATATTTACACTTAAAGTTGGCTTGGTTTACACGTAACAAATGCGTTATGATGGGCAAACAGAGCATCATTAATTTTACCGTCAACACTAAAATTAAGAAATTGATAAAAAACGAGGATAAGCTAGAGTAAGATATCACGAATAATGTGAAAAAAAATGATAATGATTCACCATCTAGTTTCCAAGATATAACCATGAAAAGCCCTCGCAATTTTGGTGCAAAGCCTGGCAAAGCCTGGAAAAAAAACAATTGGGGCAAAGCCTCGACAGTCCCGGCAAAAAGTTTACTGGCAATGGTAGATCAAAAACACAATATAAAATATATTTTACGGCAATAAATGATATCCATCGTATTATCTACTAGTACCGAGTCAATATTGCGTAGTTTTGAATTTTATTTATTACTAATTAAACCAATTATCAATCTTTTAAACACGAACATGGTATGTAAACTTTTGGTTGAGATTTTCGCAGAGGAACTACCTTAACTCTCTGCGATTGCTCTAGGTCGCTGAAGACCAGAGCGAAATTTCATGTGGGGATTCGCCGAGAACGGAAAACGGGCGGGTCCTGCTCCCTAAAAAAACTTATCATAGGTCCTACACCCGTACTTTGGCCGTCCTCTGCTAGTTAGTGTACAAGCTTCGAGCGAGTGAGTTTTGGAGAGCAGGCACCAGAGACAGCAAAGATTAGTACGGAGATGCACAACGCTCCCCTTTTCGGCGTGCCTCGTAAATGGCGCTAAATCGCGGCGGCGAGTTCGGGAGTATGATTTAGTGATCATCGCCTCTGTCGAAGTTGCAGGTTCCCTTGTAGCCGCGCGAGTCCGTGATCACCGCTCAAGTCGGTATCGCAGTCAGCGTGAACACGAATTGGTAGCTCGGAGTAGGAAAAGCCTCTGCCCCTCGAAAATCGCGCTCGCTCGGCAAGCGAACGGAGCGAGGTTTTCCGTCCGATCGGGCTCGACATATATGTGTGGCCGTACTGCGGTTTGGAATATGCATTAAATGAATTTCAAAGTGAAAAACATGTATCGAGATAATTGTTTTCTCTCGGTTGCCCGTTTATGCCGAAAATGCGGGTTAAAAAAATTAACGACGAACCGCGTTGAAAAATAAAACGCCGAAACGACCGTGGAAGGTTCAAAAAGAAATCTTGAGCCTTTGCCGCGATCGTTTCGGCATTATTTTTTCAACAGTAAACATTATGGATAAGCGTGTATCATAAATGTTTCTCTTTCCGCTATCAGCGTCGTGGCTGAGTTGGCAGCGTGACGGATTAACGATGCTTACGGTCCGGGTTCAATCCCCGGTGGACCAACTTTTTTTTCTTCATTTTATATTCAGAAAATTTCGAACTTACTCTCGCTTTAGCTATTCTCGCCTGTTCAGGCACTATTTATGATATTTAATTCGTATATGCTTTATAAAAAAAACAAGACATTGCTACAGGGGATCAGTGCAGCCAGATCGCGCGTAAAAGTTACCCCCTCTCTAGGCTCTTACGCGCCCATCACACAATCATAGTAGCGCGTGTCCGTGAGCGAGCGACGCTTGGACACTTCGGCAAGAGCCGAGCACGGTCGAAGTTTCCCGACCGCGCCTTCGGCAGCTACACCATCCATGGACGCTGAGCACGTTCATGTGCGGCCAAGCCGAAACGAAGGCTTCGAGGGAAAAAGCAATCTGAGCACGACTCACGCGTGACGTCACCCGACGTCACGCGCGAGGCTTTTAGATGATTTCAATGCTTATTTAGCTCTTGATTCTCTGCGTTATTAATGTATACAAAAAAATGTATCACGCACTCTGATCGCTGATTTTTTTAGTTTATACGTTAATTTAAATATAATAATAAATCTAAATTACAACTTATTTATCTTATATAAAATTGTTTACGCTTTACTCACACCCGTCCTTATGCCAAATAAATTATAATTCATAAAAGTAAGCGGAAATACATTTATATTCGTATTATTATATTAATTCTCATACTTTCATCAAGCGATAAAGCATTATCTCCAAAAACAAGTCAATCATCCATCCAGCCGCGAATCGTAGTACCAGAAAGTGCACATATTCTACAAGCGATGAGATGGTCCCGGTGGTAGCGGTCCTGGCTTCGGTCCGCAGGGGCCCGTGGTGCAAATTTTTCTCAAAATTTTTCATAATTTCTCATATTTTAGTCATATTTGAGATTTTCGGTGAAAAAATGATTTAAAACAGATTTAAGTTCTGGTCTATGTCCCAAAAACACATTTTTTTCACTGAAAATTCATGATTTCTCATTTTTTTCCCGGAAATTTCTCTTTTTCCTATGACCTGAGTGAACGGCTGCGGAGAAATTCGGAGAGAAGTCAAAGATGAAAAGAAATGAGATTATCGTAAAAAAACTGATTGTTGTTTTTTTTTCCAGAAATTTTCCGTTTTCCTATTACACGGAAAAAAAGAAATAGTACAAAATACAGGGGCTACACAGTTCGCATTGGACTCGAGCGATTGCACAGCGATATTACCTGAAACACAGTGCTCAAAATACAGTGTGCTCAAAGTAAATTATTACAGTTCCTATACTGTCCTCTGTGGACTCGAACCGCTCTACTGTATCTTTCACTGGAACACTCAGTCCAAAATACAGTTTAGTCAAAAATAAATTTTGACAGTTCAACACTGTAATATAAATTCAACAATACTTGTAATTTGACAGTTGGTTAATCTGTATTATGTACAATGAATACGCCAGTTATATCGACAGAGTTTATGTAGGTGTTTTAACAGTCAAGTCCTCTGTTATAGAAACTGGTTAGCAACAGATATAGTTTCAGTTTTGAACCGTTGCTTTTTACAGTGTGAACACGGGAAACGTTCTTGTTTTAATACTGTAATTCGAACTTGATGAACCCCGTAATTTAATAGTGTCAAAAATCGTATATTATACAAAATTAGGGTTAAATATAACATTAAATAGCGCTGAAAGAACTGTCGAGAACTGAAATTATGTCGCAAGAATTTCAACGTTCGCATCCTATCGACCACGCACTACTAACTGGCAATCCTTTGTGTCCTGGCCACGTGCCTCACCCCACGCGCGAGACAAGTCCTAATTAGACAAGAACGTACTTTTTTTTAAATTCTCTCTTTCTTAATAATTTCTTGAATTCTGTCGCACAAATTTCGATGTCCGCGTCCCATCAACCACGCACTACTAACTGGCAATCCTTTGTGTCCTGGCCTCGTGCCTCACCTCGTGCCTCATGTGCGTACAGTATAAAAATCAGTGATCGCATTTAAATTTTACAGTCGAATATTTTTACTGAAATCACTGATGTATTCACAATATAAAACTGCAAATAAACCAGTGTAACTGTAAAAATCTCAGAGTGCACAGATAACGTCACGAACTGTCGAAAAGAGAGTGAAACTACCGTGCCACACTGTGAAATTTAATGAATCACTCTGTACTCAATACAGTGTATACGGTAACCCTTGCACTTTACGTACAGTATAAAAATCAGTGACCTCATTTAAATTTTACTGTTAAATGTTTTTACTGAAATCACTGATTTATTCACAATACCAAACTGTAAATAAATCAGTGTAACTGTAAAAATCTCAGGGTGCACAGATTACGTCACGAACTGTCGAAAGAAGAGTAAAACTACCGTGCTGCACTGTACAATTTAATGAATCACTCTGTACTCAATACAGTGTACACTGTAACCCTTGCAGTTTGCATACAGTATAAAAATCAGTGATCTCATGTAGATTTTACAATTGAATATTTTTACTGAAAACACTGATGTATTCACAATATCGAACTGTAAATCAGCCAGTGTAACTGTAAAAATCTTCGCTGTTTCTTTTTTACCGTGTACTTTCATCAAGCGATAAAGCATTATGATAATGCTTTATCGCTTGATGAAAGTATATGAGAATGAATATAATTAACCGATTAAACGAACTTACCTGTTGTGAAGTTCTATCGTAATTATATCTGATGTCTCGTTCGAGAGATTACAATGGTAGTACCGCCTACTTCATGCCAAATTCCACGAATATTCAGAGTCAAAAAACGGAACGGGGAACCGGGACAGCCCTCCCGCTTCACCATTCCGTACGTTCCCTTTATAATGTTTATAGATTATTTACAAAGGGTAGGGAAAGCAAATAAATTAGCAAAAATTTTCTTTACATGGGTGGGAGTGTAATCTCTCGAACGAGACATCAGATATAATTACGATAGAACTTCACAACAGGTAAGTTCGTTTAATCGGTTAATTATATCCTCGTCTCGTTCTCGAGATTACAATGGTAGATGTTTAGAGGTAATAAACAACCATTGATATTATTTGGTTTAATCAAACTGAAAACATTTTACAGTTGATGAAAGAACATTTCTTAATCTAAAGTAAAGGAACAATTCTTAATCAAAAACAGCCTTTGCAAAATCGCCCCTATCCGACTCAATTGGTCGGTTGTAAAACCTCGCAAGCACTTGCGAATCCTGGGACCATCCTGCTGTTGATTTAATAATGCTTAAATCTATGCCTTTGGCCAGTGCGGTCGACGTCGCCGCATGCCTCGTGCTGTGCGGCGTGTACTCGTCGCCTACTCCACTGAGTTTTAATACTGCTCTAATCCAACGGCTTATGGTTTGTGCCGTTGCCGCTTTAAACGGTCTTCTCGACGATATGAATAACGTATCACAGTCGTTTCTTAGTGGACCTGTTAAGGCCAAATATCGCTCCAAAAAAGACGCCACGCAAATCTCGGGCTTATCCTTAAAATATCTTATTAATAATAAGGGCTGGTATTGCCCTGGACGAGAATTCTTGACTAAATCCGTTATTCTTATTTCGAATCCATCCTTTGATCGGTTAATATTACTTAACTTAATTAGAGACAACGTCTGAATACGATGCGCTGACGCAAGCGCCATTAGTGTAACGAGCTTCTCTGACAACTTTTGCAGATTTGAATCCTCAATTGCACAATGACTCGCGAGAGTGCGGAGCACCACATCGGGACTCCAAGTTTTTTCATATTTGGGTTTTGTTGGACGTAGTCGAAAAATACCTTTAAAAAAACGTGCAAGAATGCCACTCGAGGTGACATCGTTGACTGAAATTAGCGACACCGCCGATCTAGCTGAATTCAGGGTCCCATAGGATGCTCCGTCCTCAAACTTTTTTGTTAAAAACGCTAATAAGTCGTTCTCATTCGCTCCGTGAGGATCGATCTTTGCTTTTGAGCAATATTCCCACCAAGCCTTCAACGGGCTCGCGTACTGTCGTATCGAAGAATCCGCCAACGACGCCACAAAAATATCTATTGTCGATTCCGGTAAACCTTTCCTCTCGAAAGCGTTCCGGATAATTTGCCGGCAATTAAACGCAAGTTTCTCGCTAGCGGATGACGAAGCGACCTGCATGGGGACAACAATAAATCATGAGACGGATTGAAATATATAGGTCTCTCGCACAAGCGTGAAAAGAACAACGGGTACCACGGCTGGTTCGGCCAATCGGGTACTACGAGAATCCCACAGGCCTCTTCCGCAATTATTTTTTGTAATACTTTCGGAATGATCGCAAAAGGCGGAAACGCATAGAAAAATTTATTTTTCCAAGTTATGGTAAACGCGTCAATTGCTGAGGCCTCGGGATCTCTATGCCAAGCACAAAAGACCTCACATTTCGTATTAGCTCTTGTCGCGAAAAGATCTATCGCTGGCTCCCCCAACTGACGAACAATTTTTTCGAACGAGAAATTCGCTAGTTCCCATTCCGTATCTACGTTTTCGTTTCTTGACTCGCGATCCGCGTCGCTGTTGCTTGCCGACTTTATATATGATGCGAACACTCGAATCTGCCGAGCCTCGCACCATTTCCACAGTTCTTTAGCACGGGTAACTAACCCCGGGTACTGAACCCCGCCCATGCGATTAATGTACGAAATCGCAGTCGTGTTGTCAACACGTAATAATACTTGAACGCCACGTAAATCGGAACAGAAACATCGCAAGGCTATAAACGCCGCTGTGAGCTCTAGATAATTGATATGCAAGGTCTTTTCGCTCTCCTTCCAAAAACCGCGAGCACCCTCGCCATTACAATGAGCTCCCCAACCGGTCAACGAGGCATCAGAGAAAATTTCCCGAACGTATACCGGGCTTGCAATCGATTTCTTTCCCGTTTGCAATTTTTCTTTCCACCAATCAAAATCTTCGCGCAGGGAGATTGGTACACGCATCGTTGCCTCATAATCTTGCCCATTTTCGAGAAGCGCCTGAAAGATTTCCCTCTGGAAAGCTTTTAAGTATGCGCTGCTATACTCCAATGCCGGACTATACGCTACCAAAGTTCCCAGGAACCGAGCGAATTCTCGAATTTTACAAGCCTTTTTCCGCGAGAATACTTCTACCAAAGTCTTCGCACTTTCCCTTTTTTCCCCGGGAAGCTCTAAGGACATATCGACCGAGTTGATATTAAACCCCAAGAAAGGACAAATTCGCGTTGGTTTCAAAATACTTTTTTGCTGATTTACAATAAAACCCAAAGCTTCAAACAGCTCTATCGACGCCGCCACATTCCGCGAGCAACTTTCGTAATCCTCTCCTATGCAGAGCAGATCGTCCAAGTAAATAACCGATACGAATCCCTTCGCTCTTAGATGACTAACCACTGGTTTCAAAATCTTCGTAAAGATACATGGTGCTGTGGATAGACCATTCGGCAAACAAGTGAACTCGTATAATTGCCCCTTGAACACAAAGCGTAATAGCTTACGACTATCCTGGTCCACCGGGACCGAATAATAAGCATTTTCGAGGTCGACTTTGGCCATAAAATTATATCGCGATACAATCTTTATCGCGGTCCTCCAGTCTTCCATTTTAAAATGTTCCGTTTGTAAAAAATCATTTAGGCGCTTTAGATTTAAAACAAAACGATGAGAGCCATCCTGTTTTGGCACCAAAAAATAACTGGATAAAAATTGGCCTTTTTCTGGACAACAAGTTTGAATAGCGCCGAGATCTAATAATTTTTCTATCGCACGCTCAAAATCTCTTTCCTCGATTTGATTTTTCCATTCTAAGTCTCGGGGCAATGTCTTTTGAACCACCGTATGCGCAGCTACAATTTTATACCCGGACACACAACGTAAAACAAAATTTTCGGCAATTTTTCCCCATTCGGACAAAAAATAACGCAATCTCCCCGCAGGTTTGATTACCTCTACTTCCTCGACGACTTTTCGTCCGTGAGTTGAGTCTGCTCGGGCAGGCGATTCTCCTGCTGCGCTCGTCCTCCTTTCCGGGGACCACGTTGGTTGTTGCCCACCTGATTCGTCCTCTGGACCCTCGCAGGTGGGCCTTTCCAGTTTACCGAGTTCTTCTTGAATGGGACCTTGGACGCCGCAGCTGCTATCATCGGTTGCAGCTTCAGATCGAGGCCAGCTTTTTCTATGGCCTTTGCTGATTTTAGTTTCTCCGCCAAGTCCTCACCAAACAGAAATTTATCTGTTTCAACTTTTCCCAGGATCGTCCTGGCTCGTTTGTCCAAACCTGGTAAGATATAGGCCTTCCGGGCCACAGACTCTTTGTGATGCAGGTCCGTTATCAACTTTCCTACGTCACACATGAGCTTCAACAGCTCGTTTCTGTCTACGCTCTCCTTCTTGTCATTCAGAAGCAGCGTAATCGCTGTTCCCAAAGCCGACAGCGCAGAGCCGATCAAACATTGTGAGTCGACAAAGTGTCGGTCACGTTTCACTGCCATTTCGTTCAGCGAGGAGAGGAGCTCCGCGTTCAATATTGGCGCTTCCAGCGGACAATTGCCTTCCCGCGAGTAGGTCTTAAGCAGTTCTGCTCGATTTTCCTTATTCAAGCCAGAACGAATGCAAGCTTCCCACCGAGAAGCCAAGCCTGAATGAAATTTGAACTCTTTCGGCTTGTTTGACGCAGGATCTTCACCCAGAATCTGTAACTCCTCTGCGTTTATTGGAACCTCTTCAATATCAGGGTCCAATACGTCAAACTCGTGTTCACTGCACGAGTTGTCTTGCGTTTCTGTACAAGAAAAAATCCAATATTCATCATGAATAGAGGACTGGGTTATGTCCGCCAAAAGGCAAACATAACCTATATGGGGGGCAATAGGCAACCGTCTTATCTACAAATAAGCTCTGGCCGTTTTCCATCCAAGATTGTATCGCCTCTAAACGTGCGATCTCCTTGGCCCCAACAGAAAGAATCACACTTAGCTGAATCAATAAATTCGGAAATATCGTCTTTCAACGCATTTTCCGTCGAACCTCGTGGCGGGTCTCGGCGTGTCGCCGGCGCCGCTAGCTTTCTGAGGCTATACCCTGGCGGAAACAATTCTACTACGAATAACGCCATTTTTACGTCAACCTACATATTTTAACGGGCCTGTCTTATAAATCTACAGCATAAGCTTTCACGTAATATGTTGAAGTTTGACGTAAAAAAGTTCTACGTATTTCTACAACATTGAACAACCTTTTACTACTTTGCAGTAGTTTGTTTTTGTTCAACGTAGAAAACATATATTCACGCGGAACTAAGCTTTGACGTAGTATCTTGTAGTTTGACGTAAAAAAGTTCTACGTATTTCTACAACATTCAACAATCTTTTACTACCTTGTAGTAGTTTGTTTTTGTTTAACGTAGAAAACATATGCTTACGCGAAACTAAGCTTTGACGTAGTATCTTGTAGTTTGACGTAAAAAAGTTCTACGCATTTCTACAACATTGAACAATCTTTTACTACCTTTTGTAGTAGTTTGTTATCGTTGAACGTAGAAAACATATTCACGCGAACCCAAGCATTGACGTAGTATCTTGTAGTTTCACGTGAAAATCTACGCATTTCTACAACATTAAACAATCTTTTACTACCTTTTGTAGTAATTTGTTATCGTTGAACGTAGAAAACATATTCACGCGAAACCAAGCTTTGACGTAGTATCTTGCAGTTTCACGTGAAAATCTTCTACGTATTTTTACAACTTGTAACTACTTTTTAATTCTCAGCAGTAGTTGGTGGTTATTGATCGTAGTAAGCTGTATTGATATGAAATTAAGCGTTGACGTAGTATTTCATAGTTCCACGTAAAAATCTTTTACGTACATTTACAACTTTTGATTACTTTTTAACGTTAAGGAGTTAGTGAATATTTATCACAATAAGCACATTATGCGAAATTGCGCTTTGACGTAATTCTTGTATTTTTACGTAGAAAACTTCTATGTACTTTTACAAACATATTAGATAATATTAAATACTGTAAATTTCTTTTGAAATTTATAACATTGTTCATGTTATATCTAATGTTATTGTAGTGTTGTTATAGAATAGGTGGAAGAAAAAAATGCACTCGATACCGCTTGTGAGATTTTTTCTATAGTTTTTATTTTCAAATGAATACACGAATCTTAAATTATACTAGATTCAATATTCAATTGTATGGCGACAGTCCAATATAAATATTTTTTTCAGTTTTTCTTACATACAAAATGGTTTGCGAGCTTCAATTCATTATGAAAAGTTATTGCAAATTGACTAAAGAACAACAACTCTACATTCAATATCGTCCGAAGTAATTGCATAAGTCCGTGCATAACAGTGTTTGCACTGCCTGCGAAAACAATCAGTTTTTGCAGTGTCTCACAGTGTTTAAATACTGTTTGCATTAACCAACTTTGCTATCGCTTTTTTACGCGCCACTATGTAGATACATGTAGATACATGTAGTTTCACGTACAACTAACTACTGCACAAATTAACTACAATAATCTACATGTTACTAGTAGAAACTAAAAAAGTGCGCGAAACCCCATACTTAGACGTTAAACCACGTAGATTTCACCATGCCTTTGTGCTGTAGTTGTGATCGATATACATTTAGTTTCGCGTGGTTGCCCGTACTTCGACGTAGATGCATGTAGTTTCACGTACTTTTCAAACGTACCCTTTTTACAACGATCTACAACTAACTACTGCAGAAATGTACTACAATCTACGTAATACTAGTCGAAACTAAAAAAGTGCGCGAAACCCCATACTTAGACGTTGAACCACGTAGATTTGCCCATGCCTTTGTGCTGTAGTTTTTTTCGTACTTGGAACTAGTTTCGCAATAAAACCGCGTAAATATTTTTTCCGCCAGGGTAATAATGGTCTTCGAGTTTCCTCATCTTTTTATAGATTTTTTCTAGTGCGGATTCCTCCGCCTTTCTTTTATTATCCTCCTCAGACATAATTTTGATGAAAAAACAACCAATAAACGATGATAAATTGACTTTTTGATTTGACTCTGAACCGACGCTTTCGGCACGAAAAAACGTTATGAAGGGAACGTACGGAATGGTGAAGCGGGAGGGCTGTCCCGGTTCCCCGTTCCGTTTTTTGACTCTGAATATTCGTGGAATTTGGCATGAAGTAGGCGGTACTACCATTGTAATCTCGAGAACGAGACGAGGATATAATAATACGAATATATTTCCGCTTACTTTTATGATTATGTAAAGCGCAAAAAATTTTTTCAGAAGTAAAATAAGTTGTAATTTAGATTTATTATTATATTTAAATTAACATATAAACTAATAAAATAAGCGGTTAGAGTGCGCGATAAATTTTTCGACACTAAAAGATAACTAATTAAAATAATAATGATAACTAATAAAAATAACTAATCAAATAAGAATTAATAGTAATAATAATTTAAAAAAAGCACTGAGCGCGGGGAACGATCGCGCGCCCCTAGTGCAAATTTTTTTCCGAAAAACTCCGATTTTTTCCGAATTTTTCTATGAATTGGAACAAATATGAAGAATTCGGAGTTTTGCGGACAATTATTTTTACGCAAACATCCGAGTTTCTCCGAATTTTTCCGATTTTTTCCGAATATTTCATCATTTTAATTACAATCACGGGAAAATCTCGGAAATTATATGAAGACTTTAAGGGGTAACACCACTGTAACGGCCTTACAGGAAGCGTATTTTTTGATATTTTTTTGGCGGAAGAAAATGTGATAAACAAATAATATTTGCGGTATTTATTGAGCATATATTTAAGTATATTGCTATACATTTTTCATCCGAAAATATTACAACATGGCGACACTGCACCAATTCTTCCGAAGCATGTCGAACCTCTGCGGCACGCAGTATGACTGTGCCAATTTTAATCTAAAAAAAAAGAATTTTGTTTTATTAAATCTACATGAGTGTAGCTACTAAACCACATAGGGGATTTTCGATAAGTTAATTAAAACAATATTTATTAGCAAATAACTATCTTAAAAAAATTGAACATTTTTAGTAAAATACCCGGCAATTACTCAAAAATCAATATTTCTAAAATCCCCTACGTGGTTCACTAGCTACACTCATCTAGATTTAATTAAAAAAAATTATTTTATCCAGATTAAAATTGGCACACGTTATACTGTGTACCGCAGAGCATCTTAAGTTTAACATGCCTCGGAAGAATTTGCTGCAGTGTCGCCATTTTGTAATATTTTCCCATACATTTTTTTTGCAACATACTTCAATATATGCTTAATAATTACCCCAAGTATTATTTGTCTAAAACGCTTCGTGGCAGGCCGTTACAGTGGTGTTACCCCTTAAGGAAAATAATGTTTGCAAAAATTTCGGAAATTCATTATTTCTCAGAATTATGAGGGATAAAAAAATGTATTAATTTTTTTTTACAAAAATCTCATTTTTTTTCATCTATAACTTTCCTCCGAATATCTCCGTAGCCGTTCACTCAATAGGAAAAAGAAAAAGTTCCGGAAAAAAAATAAGAACTTTTTTTCCGAAAATCACATTTTTTTCATCTTTAAATTTTCTCCGAATATCTTCGCAGCCGTTTACTCAGGTAATAGGAAAAAGGAAAAATTCCGGAAAAAAAATAATAATCAGTTTTTTTTACGAAAATCTCATTTCTTTTCATCTTTAACTTTTCTCCGAATATCTCCGCAGCCATTCACTCAGGTCATAGGAAAAAGAGAAATTTCCGTGAGAAAAATGAGAAATCATGAATTTTCAGTGAAAAAAATGTGTTTTTGGGAAATAGACCAGAACTTGAATCTGTTTTACATAATTTTTTCTCCGAAAATCTCAAATATGACTAAAATATGAGAAATTATGAAAAATTTGTAGAAAAATTTGCACTACGGGCCCCTGCGGACCGAAGCCAGGAACGCTACCAACTGTGCACTTTCTGGAATATGTGCACTTTCTAGTACGTACTTTTACTTCTTCTGGGCTTCTGGGCTTACTTTTATGAATTATAATTTATTTGGCATAAGGACGGGTGTGAGTAAAGCGTAAACAATTTTATATAAGATAAATAAGTTGTAATTTAGATTTATTATTATATTTAAATTAACGTATAAACTAAAAAATAAGCGATCAGTGTGCGTGATACATTTTTTTGTATACATTAATAACGCAGAGAATCAAGAGCTAAATAAGCATTGAAATCATCTAAAAGCCTCGCGCGTGACGTCGGGTGACGTCACGCGTGAGTCGTGCTCAGATTGCTTTTTCCCTCGAAGCCTTCGTTTCGGCTTGGCCGCACATGAACGTGCTCAGCGTCCATGGAATGGTGTAGCTGCCGAAGGCGCGATCGGGAAACTTTGACCATGCTCGGCTCTTTCCGAAGATGTCCAAGCGTAGCTCGCTCAAGGATACGCGCTACTATGATTGCGTAAGAGCCTAGAGAGGGGGTAACTTTTACGCGCGATCTGGCTGCACCGATCCCCGGTAGCAATGTCTTGTTTTTTTTATAAAGCATATATAAATTAAATATCATAAATAATGCCTGAACAGGCGAGAATAGCTAAAGCGAGAGTAAGTTCGAAATTTTCTGAATATAAAATGAAGAAAAAAAGTTAGTTCACCAGAGATGGAACCCGGACCGTAAGCATCCTTAATCCGTCACGCTGCCAACTCAGCCACGACCCTCATTGCAGAAAGAGAAACATTTATGATACACGCTTATCCATAATGTTTACTGTTGAAAAAAAATGCCGAAACGATCGCGGCAAAGGCTCAAGATTTCTTTTTGAACCTTCCACGGTCGTTTCGGCGTTTTATTTTTCAACGCGGTTCGTCGTTAATTTTTTTAACCCGCATTTTCGGCATAAACGGGCAACCGAGAGAAAACAATGATCTCGATACATGTTATTCACTTTGAAATTCATTTAATGCATATTCCAAACCGCAGTACGGCCACACATATATGTCGAGCTCGATCGGACGGAAAGCCTCGCTCCGTTCGCCTGCCGAGCGAGCGCGAGGGGCAGAGACTTTTCCCCCTCCGAGCTACCAATTCGTGTTCACGCTGACTGCGATACCGACTTGAGCGGTGATCACGGACTCGCGCGGCTACAAGCGAATCTGCGGCATCGAGCGTGTTCCGATATACGCTGTGAATCTGTGCGGTATGACGTCAACTCAGTGTACTGCGGCGCTGTTCCGTTTTTAATTCATACACCGGTGGATACTTTAAAACGGGACACGTTACAGTATACTGGCGTCAAACATTTTTACGCGCAAAATCAGTGGCCACGCCTAATAAAAATCAATCGGAACTCGAAAGAAGTAATTGCAGGTACGTTATTCGGAATATAAATTCCATTAATTCGATACCATAATAATGGTAAGCCCTTCGTTTCTGTGGTCATAAGTTTTTGGAGTCCATAACCTCACTAATAATGTATTTTCTTAATTCCTTCCATACTTCATTAATTACGTAGGTCATCCCAAAAGTGAGTGTCTGCTTTTTAGAAAAAATAAAGAAACAGGGATACACATTTTTTAAACTCTTTGCCACCACCACGTGCCCTTTTGCACAGTCCAGGTACTAATCACCGTCTTTTCTAGCTTGCCGCTCTTCATCGCTTAAAGCCTAAGTAAATTTTCAACTTAGAAAAGACACGAAAAACACTCAAAGCAAAATTTGATAATACACAGAATCACAACAAATTTTCTATTGGAATGCTATCAGCAGATCTCATTGAAGTTAAAAATTAGATGCTCATTGGAATAAGAAACTCAGTGCGACAAAAATATGGCAAAAGTAAAGCCGGCGGTTAACAGTTGATTTGCATAAGTAGACTTGACATGGTATTCAGAGGGTATAAAAAACCTTTTTTTCCAAATAAACAATGCCTTCGATAAAACAGTGACTCCATGGAAAAGTTACCATTGTATCAATTTCTCGATAAAAAGTTTTTCAGAATTTCTTGCCCATTTTTATATTTTTCCAAGAGGCGCATAACTCCTTTTGGACTGAATCTCGTAGCTTATATGCATTTGATTTTTTTAAATAACATTTTAATTTATAACAAAAGTAAATTGTATTACAGTATTACTCGTTTACCATGGAATACTCAGCAATTGCAGTCGTGATTGTCGGAGCAGTTCAAGATGCAGATGCATCATCGGATGATGATTTTAGTGCAGATGAAGACCTCATTTACTGTTTTGGAAATTGGAGAGAACAAACAAAAATTGCAAGAATCGAAGGTTATGTTGAGACGACGGTGCCTCGAATGACAGATGACACATTCCGCAGTCATTTCCGGTAATATCAGGTTGATAAAAAAGTTTTGTCGCAAAAATTTTAAAAATGTATTTTTACGTATTGACGCAATATGGCATCGAGCTATGTCGAGAATATTCTAGAATGTTTTCTACTCATCCGCGTGACAGGGTATAAAAGGGCGAGCGCGCGTTCTAGTGGACAGAAATGGCTTCGATCTCGCAGGAGCAACTTCGAGCGATCATTTTTTACGAGTGGCGGCGCGGCACGAACGCAAGCACAACTGCTAAAAATATACAGGATGCATTCAGCGAGAACGTAGTTTCTCATCGAACAGTCCAGCGTTGGTTCAATCGTTTTAAATCTGGAGACACAAGCCTTGAAGATAAGGAACGTTCCGGACGACCGTTGACCATCGATGATGAAGCATTACTCCGCTGCATCAAATAAACACCGGAAGCAAGTACGCACGAGCTAGCAAGAGAACTTGGCTGCACCCAACCGTCAATAGTCAATCACTTACACAACTTGGGATACAGGAAGGTTTTAGCTCAATGGATACCACACCGTCTCACCGAAGACAATAAGAACTGTCGCGTGACCATCTGCCAGTCTCTCCTGCTTCGCCACCATCGCAAGTAGTTTTTAGAAGATCTTGTGACGGGAGATGAAAGCTGGGTCTTGTATGATAACAGAACGCATTTAGCCTACTGGCTTCCTATCGAAGAAAAACCGCCACACCAACCGAAATCTGATCGTCACTCACAAAAGGTTTTGTTGTGCTGTTTCTGGGACGCAAAGGGAATGCTGTTTCACAATTTTCTCCCTGTAGGTAAGACAATCTCCTCTACACGATACATCGAGAATCTCCAGGAATTGGTAAAAGCTATAAAAAAAAAACGGCCAAGACGCGCGACTGTGCACCTTCTCCACGACAACGCGAGACCCCATGTCGCAAAGGAAACCCACAAAACAATCACTGAGCTTCACTGGAATACCGTTCTTCATCCACCATACTCTCCCGACATCGCGCCATCTGACTACCATTTGTTCAGACATTTGAAGGCATATTTGAGAAACAAAACTTTCAAAAACGTTGACGATCTCAGAAGGGATATTTCAAATTTCTTTGAGTTCCAGCCGCCGCAGTTTTGGGCAAAGGGAATAAATGAGTTGCCAACTAGATGGTCGAGTGTCATAGAAACCGATGGCGAATATATTGTTGATTAGAAATGTTTTGTATAAGATATATAAATAAATAAATTATATCTAAATTATTGCGACAAAACTTTTTTATCAACCTGATACTTTTTAGGATTGTGAAGATGATGTTTTCTCACCTAACGGATAAAATTGTTGGCTGCATTTTTTCCTAGTTCATTATTTATTCTCCAAAATTGCAGGATAAGACGAGATACTTTGGAATATCTTATTAATTTACTCGGAGCTGGTTTGGCGAAGCAATCCGACCGGTATGGTAGGCATCCAATTTCAGTGGAAAAACAACTGCTTCTAGTTTTGTGGACGATGTCAACACCAGATTCTTATAGGTATTAAACAAGCTCACTTATATTTACTATCAAACCGTTCATCTAACCGATATCATTAAAAAAAGTATATTATACAGTGAAAAGAATTATATTATTTACATTTCTAGATCGGCCTGTGATCGCTTCAACGTTGGCAAAGCAACAGCATGGAGAACTGTGTGGAAGTTCGGAAAAGCGATATATAAATATCTGCCTATGTTTATCAGATGGCCCACGCATGAGGAAGCGGAAAAAAGCGGACATACGTGTATAGAAAACACGGATTTCCGAAGGTTTTGGGAGCGGTTGATGGCACCCATATTCGAATTGCTGAACCAAAAAATAATTCCAATAGCTACGTTAATCGTAAAGGCTTTCATTCGATACAAACACAGGTATTAATAATTTAAAAAGAGAAGTATATGATTTAATTTATAATATATGTTTGTTGCACGTAATTAATGATTGTATTCTTATGATTTAGCTTGTTTGTGATCATAAACTGAAGTTCATTCACGTATACGCTGGTGAAGTAGGATCAGTTCACGACGCCCGTGTTTTTCGACTATCGGGCTTACAGAGTTATTGTACACCTGAACATTTTCCTGAAGATAGCCATCTGTTGGGTGATAAAGTATATAGCATTCAACCGTGTATTATTGTACCATTTCGTAATAATGGTAATTTGGATGGTGCTTCAATATTGTATAATAATGTACATTCCGCTGCACGGTTAATGGTAGAAAGATCGATCGGATTGCTGAAGGGACGATTTCGTAGTCTGTTAGATAAGCTTCCGTTCAAAAGAACCGATATGATTCCGTTTTACATTGTGGCTTGTTGTATATTGCACAATATTTGTATATTAAGGGATGACTTAATTGATATTCCAATTCTAATAAACGATAACGTTTCAGCTGAAGCAGCTCTTGGAGGAGATGACAGTGCCACGGAATTGGTCGGAAAAAATAAAAGAAATCGCTTAAGAGAAATTATAAATAATCCTTAAAATTCTTACCCTGCAATCACTTCCTCTTTTCATAGGAAGCACCTCAAATTTAACTCCGATGTTCAAGGAATAATGTTTAATCGCTCATGGAGTTAGTTTGGGTTTATTTGGTAACGTAAAATATTTTGGATCAAAGTTGGCAGTGTTTGTACATATCTTGCGAAACCATTGCCAAATATCATATTGTTCGTTATTACCTCAGTACAGTTTTCACAATTTCTTGAAAAATTAGTTATAGTTTGATTTGTATAAATAAAATGCATATACCCCAAATTCTTTTCCGTTTAATTTATGCGTGAGGTGTTTCACGCAGTTATGATGTGAACATGTATCTGTATGTAATGAATTAAAATGTACCGGCGTACGCAAAATTTTCGGTTGGAATTCTGTTATTCTTTGGCAAGTCATATGTATAACGCGGCTGCGGCAAGCGTTATTTTTCGCGGATATTGTTGTGCGGTAAGTACGTTAAGGCGGGATATACATTTACAACGATCAAAAAATGTTTTTTTTTCTTTAAACGATAGAACTATATATGTCGAATATTTTCCCAAAGTTTCAAAGCGAAATTCGAAAAAACTTCAAACGTTACAGCCCGTCAACGCTGTGCCTCACCGCTCGGATTCGCAGCGGGCGTGAACTTCAAACGCGTTTTTCTCAAAACTGTATTATCGAAATTGGCGTGCAGTATTACTCAAAAACTATTAAGCCGATTGAGTTGAAACGTGGTCGAAATATTCACAAAATTGGTACCTTTGTCACGTCCTTGCGTAACTGCATCCCCGCGAAATAGTTTGCGACACGTGCCAGACAAACTCTGTTAAAGATGGAAAGAGAAATCTCAATACATATTTCTAAGCCAAACCAGACCGCACACTTCAAATTTCTCCCTGCATAAAAAATTATTGGAACAGAGAGTTCAAGATTCCAAGACCGGCCAACACATTGCGACCATGCACAAAGAGTGTATCACATAACCCAGCCGAAGGTCTTGGTCGTAAAAATTTGAAACTACGCGACTCCACGGCACAATACCCGGACGAACGAATCGGCCTAATCCTCTGCATGCACAAAAAAATATACATTCTTCCAAAGAAGGGGCCTCTGACTCTTGCAGTAACAAAATTAGATGACATAAGCCACGCGCTTTCCCAGGCTGGCCAACTAGCTCTTTCTCTCTCGCGTGACGCATACCGTCACGAACAAGGCCCTATTTGTCTCCTATCGGTTTCCCCACATATTCAATAAGAAAAGCCGCGCTGTGTTCTCGGAAATGCAGCGCTGATCTCGATTATATGCGCTCTTACCCAATAATACACCGACAACTCGTTCTCGCTTCCTTCTTCCGGCCAACCACACGAATTAGGTCATGGTTTATGCCCGGACTACCAATAAAAAAAAACTACGTCACCTAAGCTTCACTCTCCCAAAGATTTCTTCCTCCAAAAATTTATCCCACCCTGATTTCTGGGACTCCGAAAGAGTTCTCCTCGCATTCAGTCTCCGATTAGAATCCAACGAGCTCAGACCTAGAGTTCACTTACCGATATCCGTCGCGTCAAACCTTTGTTCTCTTTTTGTAACGCGAACGTTGTCATACGATTCAACTTAGAACACATTGTACTTCGAAACTTCTGTAACGGTTACGCGAAAATCATAAGAACCTTGACGTTGTATTATGCGCATTACTTTATTGTAAATTCCATTTTCGATCTGTGAAACTCTCGAATATTAGAATCTGTGTCTTCGAACATCTGTATCCGTCTCACTCACACACACACCATCTGCGAGCGCTTCTAGCCCTCCGACGCAGGGCCCTTAGTTTTACGACCGTTACCTGACACCCGAGCGACTGGGTCATCACCGAGGCGCACCAATGTAAGCGAACAGGCTTTTATATTTTGTTTCCGATTTGTATCTTAAAGAAATAATAGAATTAACCCATACGGTTAATTCTAATAAATTACGAGTCAATCGAACACAAGTGTCATAACCATTATTTCAATAATTGGATCATCCACGGAATCCCTTGAAATTCCCTCTTCCACCAGCACGTCCCCTTTTTAACCCTCATCCCGTGCTATTACGCTAGGCGTAGGCAAAAAGGAGGGATACCACACATATATATATGCCCACGTCCCCTCAGGACGTGACATATTAATTTTTGGGGGCTCGTCCGGGATTATTAAAAAGGGAATGTGCCTTTACAAATCAACCTCATGGATAAGGAATCAACTTGCGAAACACTAGATTTAAATTTAACTGAGGACTTGTCGTATACGGAATCAAACGAACCAATTGACCCCGCTAGTTCAGGTTATGCTCTGAGAGGATCGAACGTTCCACTATTTCCTGGTCTTGGACCTCCCAGTAGATCTTCAAAACAACCAGATTTACCCCCAAAAGGCGGAGCCATGAACCCAGAAACCCCAACGTTGAGTATAAACGACTTGATGTTGATAAAAGACGTTGTTAAGATAATCCCAGAATTCGATGGGAAAAATATTCCGTTTTCGGAATTTGTCGCCGGGTGTGAGGACGCAAAGGAAGTGGTTTCCCCTGCGGCCGAAAAATACCTGGTGAAAATGATTCGGAATAGATTGAGAAACCCCGCTCGGGACATGATTCACGCGACAAAATTTGAGAAAGTGCAGGACTTATTAGGATATTTAAAAAAACTCTATGCACCCAACAAAACCGAAATGCAACTAGTCAGAGAACTCAGTACCATTTGTCAAAAGAAACACGAAAATGTAGCCGAATTTTCTATGCGAATTAAAAGGAAAGGAAAAGAAATACTTGATACACAAAAACCATCAGATAATAGATTAGAAAACGAGTATTTCAAGAGAAGGATGGACGATTATTTCCTCTCGTGTTTCAAGCGCGGATTAAGGGAAGAAATCGAGCAGCGACTTCCCCATTGCGATAACATCTCTGTTGCTATCGATCATGCAGTCGAAATTGAACGCGATCTTGAAGCACGACGGGAATTACAATCAGTCTCGAACAAATTAGAAAACTTCCCTCCCCTCAAATCAGCTAAAATCTGTAATATCTGCAAAAAGGATAACCACACGTCGGAAAATTGTCGTTTCTCAATGCTCACTTGCCAATTATGTAAAAACCAGGGCCATAGCGCCGACCAATGCAAAAAGAAACAGGACGAATGGGAGGTATTGACCTGCCAGATGTGCAAAGGTGCCGGGCACAGCGCGGACAAATGCCATTTAGGACAACGGTCCCCTACATTATCCTGTCAATTGTGTAATACCTCAGGCCACATGGCCCCTGATTGCCCTACTCGTCATAATCTCTTAACCCTTCAGGAGACCGTCCGCGTTTTGAAAGCGTTCCCGAGTGTCAGTATTGCCACAATCGTGGGCATGCCGCGGACAATTGCTTCAAATTAAAAAATAACAACACCTCGAGCCTCGAATGTCAATTTTGTCACAACCGCGGACATACTGCAGACAATTGTTTCAAGTTAAAAAACAGTAGCTCTCCAAGCATCGAATGCCAGTTCTGCCGCAATCGTGGCCACACGGCAGATAATTGCCCCAAGCTAAAAACAAACAGCGCTCCAGGCATTGAGTGCCAGTTTTGTCATAATCGCGGACACACCGCTGACAATTGCTTCAAACTAAGGAACAGCAAAGCTTCGAGCCCTGACCAACTTATATGCCGCTATTGCAAACGAGAAGGGCACACCATAGTAAACTGTCACACTCTCGAATATAACAATAAGTTGAGAAGTCAGCCGGGAAACGGGCTGAGCCTCACTCGGACGGACGCGCCGAGCGGCCTATCCCCAACAGAGCGTCCGGTCCACGCGATAGGTCAAACCCAGCCGAACGGCGGTATCCAACCTATACAATAGAAGCAGAAAAATTCGTCAGCCTACCCTCGGTGTGTATCGGGAGCACTACCGGAAAAAGGGAAGATTTCAATGTTATTAGATAGTGGTGCCGTTCCAAATTTAATTAAAAAGGAATATACAAAAACCTTGGCGGGAATCGATGAAAACGATATCATAAGATTAAACGGAATATCTGAACTACCAGTCTTTGCATTAGGTAGTGTATGGTTCCGCGTGTTAGGTTTTGCAACGCTTTTTCACATCATACCAGACGATGTGCCACTTCCTTACCCAGGGTTGCTGGGATCCAGATACTTTTTTGAAACGAAATCCAAGATTAATTACGAGATAGAATGTTTCGAGTGTGGAAATAATTTATGGCCTTTTGAAAAACCAGATGCACGTGTTGAGGAAATCGAAATCCCCGCACGCTCGGAAACTTCCTTCTATGTGAAGGTGGTGGATAGCACGACGAAGGAGGGATATATTGCCCCTTTCAAAATCCGTGAAGGTGTCTATGCCGGCGACTGCCTGGTGACAACCGTCAACGGAAAGGCTCATTTGAAGGTTTATAATACCACTAATGACGCCGTAAAATTAATCGTGCCGGTCGTAAGACTGCAGGCTTTCGATACGGTCGAAACCTTGTCAGCAGACGAGATCGAATCATATTCTTCGAAAATTTCAAGTCCTTTCAATTCTTCTATTCCCAGCGTAGATTGCATGACGACTACGTTGTTTCAGGGTCCTTCCGTGGCCCATAAAAAACCCTCGACTAGCCATGTCGAGAAAAAACCCTGCCATCGCTACA
The DNA here is from genome assembly GCA_944452715.1 of Ophion slaviceki. Lineage (NCBI taxonomy): Eukaryota > Metazoa > Arthropoda > Insecta > Hymenoptera > Ichneumonidae > Ophion > Ophion slaviceki. The sequence continues at coordinate 7,636,523 of OX101789.1, forward strand.
ACGAAAGCGATGACCAAGGAAAAACAGAACAAATCTCCAGTAGTGAGGAAAAATCTAAACCAAAAACATATAAAAAACGAAATAAGAGGTCAAGTAAAAAAGAAAATAAAATTGTCGAATCAAATAAGGGTAAAAACGTAAATTCAATTCCCACCTATGAGACAACATCGGATAAAATAAAAAATAACTCGGAGCGTTCTCAAGTAATAAAATCTCTCCTACGATTAGAGCACCTCGCGCAAGATGAACTAGAACACGTCGAAAAAATCATCGAAAAATACTCAGACAGGTTCCACATAAAGGGTGAGCCTCTCGAAGCGACACATGTTCTTCGACACAAGATCCCCACGGTCGACGACCTACCGATCAACACGAAGCAGTATAGGTTTCCCCAGGCGCTCAAAGGCGAAGTCCAACGACAAGTGGACGAGCTATTAGGAACGAGGGTAATAAACCATTCGGAGTCTCCAAACAACAGCCCTGTTTGGATAGTACCCAAAAAACCGGACTCCAGTGGAACCAAACGCTGGCGAATGGTAATTGATTTTCGCGCATTGAATGAAAAGACTATTGGCGATTCTTATCCATTGCCGAATATCACAGACATCCTCGATCAACTAGGGAATGCAAATTATTTCTCGGTATTTGATCTTGCTTCCGGGTTCCATCAAATCGAAATGAACCCCGAAGACAAACCAAAAACCGCGTTTTCGACCCCACACGGTCATTACGAATTCGCGAGAATGCCTTTTGGGCTTAAAAATGCCCCGGCAACATTCCAGCGCTTAATGGACATTGTGCTAAGCGGACTCCAAGGGGTATCGCTTTTCGTGTACTTAGATGATATCGTGATATACGCCAAGGATTTGGACGAACACGAGAAGAAAATTCGCGAATTAATGGAACGTCTGCGTAAAGCCAACCTCAAATTGCAACCGGACAAATGCGAATTCCTTAGGCCGGAGGTCAATTACCTCGGCCACATAATCGGAAAAGACGGCCTGAGACCAGATCCTAACAAGCTATTGGCCGTAAAAGACTTTCCAGTGCCCAAAAACATCAAAAACATACGCCAATTCCTAGGCCTAACCGGTTACTACCGTCGATTTATCAAAGATTTTTCAAAGATCGCAAAACCCCTAACTCATCTTCTAGAAGATAAAATCGATTTTGAATGGACAGACGAAACCCAGAAAGCTTTCGATATCCTGAAGGGCAAATTGTGTGAAGCCCCGATCCTCCAATACCCGGATTTTGAAAAACCATTTATCATAACGACAGATGCTTCGGGCTACGCCTTAGGCGGAGTCCTCTCACAGGGAGAAATAGGCAAGGATAAACCCATCGCCTACACATCCTGTGTACTACGTGGCGCAGCTCTTCGTTACGACACGTATGAAAAAGAAGCAATGGCGATTATTCACAGCGTGAAAGCTTTCCGTCCCTACATCTATGGTAGGAAGTTTACTCTTGTCACCGATCACAAACCTTTGGTTTGGTTTAAAACCGCCAAAGACGCAAACACACGCGTCCTAAAATGGCGACTTAAGCTCTCCGAGTACGACTACGACGTCGTTTATAAACCTGGAACGTTAAGCGCAAATGCTGACGCTTTGTCGCGTAACCCAGTTGAAAAATCGGAAGAGATCAAAACCATTCCCCGCTGCGATCGGAAACAAAGCGAAATGTCGGCCGACGCATGGCGGAAAGCAGTACACGAAATACTCGAAATTTCTGACAGCGATGAAAATCCCACGAGATTCACCACTCAGGTGGAAATCCACCCGATGCCGCGGTCAAATGAAATAAACGTCGTCACTCGCTCCCGAGCGAAGAACGACGAACCTTCCGTCCCAGATGGAGACGATCGACAAGTGGAAGACACACTTGTCGAGAAAACATCAACAAGGGTCAACGTGCCTGCGTCCGAAGTCACAGATGCACGCACTAGGCCCCGCAACCCTCCGCGTCGAACTCTTAGAGCCATAAACTACGAAGAAAGTAGTAGCGAGGAAACGGAGGCCGAAGTAATAAGACCCGTACGTGCTAGGCGACCCAGTAAGGGCATCAACCCCAAACCAGCTGAGATCCCTGACCAGCGCAAATCACCTCCTGCTATTTATTCCGGAAACTCCTCTACTCCTAATTCCGATGATCCAACAGATTCAGACTCCAGTTCGATTGACTCAAAACTTTCTGACGAAAATCCTCCAGTCGAAGGAACTAGAAGGTCAGAATTTAAAATCGCTAATTGTGTCAGTATGAAAGAACAGTTCCAATTTCGAAACGACAATCTAGTCTACTTTATAGACTCGACAGGGAAACCTTGTGACCCTGGAGGACAAAAACTATTAGAATCAAATAAACTTCCCATCTGGAAGGATTTGTCCTTAGGCCGAGCTTACAGCAAAAAGGTTGGAAAGAAATACCATATCGCTTTGGTCATCAAGGAAGAACAGTCTGCATCGCTAGCTCTAATAATCGAAAGAATTAATCAGAGCATGAAAGAATTAAAATCGATTTGCGAAACACTCAACCTTCAGTCGATCAACCTTTGCCATTGCCAACACGTTGAACACCTAATGTGGGCAGATGTGCTGAATATCGTAAAGGACGTATTCAAAAACACCCAGGTTAGGATATTGATCTGCCTCGGAACTTTGCGCTACGTGCCGTTCGAAAAGCGCGATTCCATCTTTTATGAAATGCATAACTCCCCAATCGGGCGTCACAAAGGGGTTTCCAAGACTTACAATAGAATCAAACACGACTATATCTGGGAAGATTTAAAATCAGATATTCAAAGACGGGTGCAACAATGCTTGGAATGCCAGCTAAAGAAGCTGGTCAGAGTCAAGACAAAGCAGCCGATGATAATAACAGACACCCCAGGTACGGTTTTTGAGAAAATTTCAATGGATATAGTAGGTCCAATGCATCGGACGTCCAACAAAAATGAATATATCCTCACAATCCAAGACCATCTGTCGAAATATTGCGTTGCAATTCCACTCCCGAATGCACTAGCGACGACAGTCGCTGACGCATTCATAAAAAGGTTCATATGCGTCTTCGGCGCACCAAAAGCACTCCTGACGGACCAAGCGAGTAACTTCCTCAGCGGTCTCATGCGGAGAGTTGCAAAAAGATTCCGAATTAAGCGATTTCGAACGACCGCATTTCATCCTCAATCAAATGGATCGCTTGAGAGATCTCACCACGCTCTAGCCGAATTCCTTAAGCAATACACGGATCAAGATAACGAATGGGACCAATGGCTCGAATTAGCCATGCTCTCTTACAATACAAGTGTCCACGAAAGTACCAAATACACACCTTTCGAGGTAGTTTTCGGTAAATTAGCGAGAATCCCGTCAAGCGAACCGCTTAGGGAATCAGATCAGTTACCTACCCTGGCGGAAACAATTCTACTACGAATAACGCCATTTTTACGTCAACCTACATATTTTAACGGGCCTGTCTTATAAATCTACAGCATAAGCTTTCACGTAATATGTTGAAGTTTGACGTAAAAAAGTTCTACGTATTTCTACAACATTGAACAACCTTTTACTACTTTGCAGTAGTTTGTTTTTGTTCAACGTAGAAAACATATATTCACGCGGAACTAAGCTTTGACGTAGTATCTTGTAGTTTGACGTAAAAAAGTTCTACGTATTTCTACAACATTCAACAATCTTTTACTACCTTGTAGTAGTTTGTTTTTGTTTAACGTAGAAAACATATGCTTACGCGAAACTAAGCTTTGACGTAGTATCTTGTAGTTTGACGTAAAAAAGTTCTACGCATTTCTACAACATTGAACAATCTTTTACTACCTTTTGTAGTAGTTTGTTATCGTTGAACGTAGAAAACATATTCACGCGAACCCAAGCATTGACGTAGTATCTTGTAGTTTCACGTGAAAATCTACGCATTTCTACAACATTAAACAATCTTTTACTACCTTTTGTAGTAATTTGTTATCGTTGAACGTAGAAAACATATTCACGCGAAACCAAGCTTTGACGTAGTATCTTGCAGTTTCACGTGAAAATCTTCTACGTATTTTTACAACTTGTAACTACTTTTTAATTCTCAGCAGTAGTTGGTGGTTATTGATCGTAGTAAGCTGTATTGATATGAAATTAAGCGTTGACGTAGTATTTCATAGTTCCACGTAAAAATCTTTTACGTACATTTACAACTTTTGATTACTTTGTAACGTTAAGCAGTTAGTGAATATTTATCACAATAAGCACATTATGCGAAATTGCGCTTTGACGTAATTCTTGTATTTTTACGTAGAAAACTTCTATGTACTTTTACAAACATATTAGATAATATTAAATACTGTAAATTTCTTTTGAAATTTATAACATTGTTCATGTTATATCTAATGTTATTGTAGTGTTGTTATAGAATAGGTGGAAGAAAAAAATGCACTCGATACCGCTTGTGAGATTTTTTCTATAGTTTTTATTTTCAAATGAATACACGAATCTTAAATTATACTAGATTCAATATTCAATTGTATGGCGACAGTCCAATATAAATATTTTTTTCAGTTTTTCTTACATACAAAATGGTTTGCGAGCTTCAATTCATTATGAAAAGTTATTGCAAATTGACTAAAGAACAACTCTACATTCAATATCGTCCGAAGTAATTGCATAAGTCCGTGCATAACAGTGTTTGCACTGCCTGCGAAAACAATCAGTTTTTGCAGTGTCTCACAGTGTTTAAATACTGTTTGCATTAACCAACTTTGCTATCGCTTTTTTACGCGCCACTATGTAGATACATGTAGATACATGTAGTTTCACGTACAACTAACTACTGCACAAATTAACTACAATAATCTACATGTTACTAGTAGAAACTAAAAAAGTGCGCGAAACCCCATACTTAGACGTTAAACCACGTAGATTTCACCATGCCTTTGTGCTGTAGTTGTGATCGATATACATTTAGTTTCGCGTGGTTGCCCGTACTTCGACGTAGATGCATGTAGTTTCACGTACTTTTCAAACGTACCCTTTTTACAACGATCTACAACTAACTACTGCAGAAATGTACTACAATCTACGTAATACTAGTCGAAACTAAAAAAGTGCGCGAAACCCCATACTTAGACGTTGAACCACGTAGATTTGCCCATGCCTTTGTGCTGTAGTTTTTTTCGTACTTGGAACTAGTTTCGCAATAAAACCGCGTAAATATTTTTTCCGCCAGGGTACGTATCGTGGATATTTAATCGAATTGATCACTCGTATAAATGGAATAAGAACCCTCGCGTATGAAAATCTAGTCTCGTCAAAACATCGCTCGAAAAAATATTATGACAAAAACGCAAATCCCAAAAGTTTCAAAGTCGGAGATTTTGTTTTCCTCCAAAAAGGGCCCAAACCAGGGAAACTCGGAGATCATTACACGGGACCTCATAAGGTCCTGAAAAAAATGGACAAGGGTAACGTAAAGATCCAATACCAAGGCAAGCCACGGGTCGTGCATGAAAATAGATTACGATATTCGCAGATCAACGCCGAAGTAAAGCCTAAAAAGAAACCCAAACCGACCGGAGTCGACGACTCCGAATTTTAAATGAATAAGTAACCGATTAATCATTATTATTCCCTTGTTTCCAGATGATCGTTATCCATTTAATATGGCTCATTTATTTAATCAACCCTGTCGTCAGCATGGTGGGATATGACTGTGGATCGAGCTCATCGAACATTACTACCTTATCATCACTGGAAGTCCATGATTAATAAATAATCATAATAATTACCTTGTTTTTCAGATGGCCGTAATCAACCTTTTCAGTAACATCTGACGATATCACCCTTGCACTCGCAATGAGATCAAATTTTTAGCTACAGTATCTTGAGTACAGAACATTCGAACTTGTGTATATCCAAAACTCGCCGAACTAACTGTTTCACAATTCGACACAGATTTCCAGTCGCGAACCTAGATATAATCGCTTACGTCAATTCGAAATTCATATACGTAGTCAGTATATTATATTAGAGAATCATTATATTACGATATGCCTACGCAACAGTATTAAAAGGAGCGCCGAATGCTCCAAATAGTTTATTATTAGCGATCCAAGCCTCAGACAAATTTTATACAATTTAGTAAAGAAGCCGAGCTAAACGGCGGTACTTGCTGGCGAAAGAGTACACGTTATTCAATGTATAAGGATACAAGAAAATCTGTTAAGGTTAAAAGAATTTTACGATCAATTGCCTATCACTCGTGGGAACGAAATATATCTCCTTATTCCTCAAACGCATATATTACCAAAAACTCAAACAACCTGCAATTCCTTACTTCCCCCCACCCCCCTCTAACCTCTTCGGAGACACCTGGTACAAGCTCATCCCTGTTGCGGTCAAAGCCACGCCACCTGCAATCACAAAATCGACGACGGAGTCTAGGCGGCGGTACACCAACCCAGGATCACAGCATCATGTGGGAAATATTTCACTGAAGATATCGACAACGTACAAGAAGGCATAATATTTCCCGTAGGGAAACCCGCTATCGTAATTAGTATGGCACGGGGCATCAGTGGTCGAAACACTGTCAATCAAGAGGAAAGGTTGTTAAATCCCGTGGATGACAACAATCTGACTACATCTGAAATCGCACCAAGAAAAAAAATTATTCGATTCGGTACAGCAAACGCTGGTCTCACCCGAACCTTACTCGTCGTGCGAGCGATCAAGGTCCTCATAAGTAGTGTAATGGGGCCGATTCTAAATCAAAATTCCTACTACCGACATTTACCGACATAGTTGAGAATCGAACCAAAAAATGGTAGATTTCTGAGCTATCGGCGGATGGTCGGGTAGGGTTTTGATTTAGAATTGGCCCCATGATTGACTGTCGATGTCTGTACTTACCGACCGATGGTAGGGCTGCACTGCTTACCGACTGATGGTGATGCTCACCTGCTTACCGACCGATGGTAGGGCTCACCTGCTTACCGACCGATGGTAGGGCTCACCTGCTTACCGACCGATGGTGGTGAGTCCCTCTTCGCCGCGAATGGAATTCGGCGGAATGGGGGGGGGGGGGTAAACACGGGGACACACGTCCGATTACTAGCGAGGCCGCGCAACGACTGACAAAGAGTCGAAGTGCTTTGTAGTAAAAGGGAGTTCCCCTCCCCTCCGCGGGAAGAGGGGGGGGGGGCGGGAGGAAGAGTGGAGGGTCCGATTTCTCAGAAATTGTTTTAAACATTTGTGGGTGCTGAGTCATCGGGCGCTTGCCGTGGCTTGGCAAAGCCCCCCCCCCCCTCCCGCCCCGCCACCTCGGCGAGATGCGATAGTTTTGTTTATCGACGTGTTGAAACCGGCGAATTGAGGTGTTGAATGATTATTTTCCGCGAATTTATCATCGGCCGGTGACATTTGATAGCGCCAAAATGGCGGCGAGATTTCGTCAGATTTCTTTTCTATGAATATTTTTTTAACGTTTTGCGGGGGGGGGGGTCATCGAACGCGTGACATTTTTCCGCGCTCGGACCCTCGTGCCCTCAATGTAGGGGGGGGGGGGAGTACATAATCTTGCGATTCAAGATCGGACGCCCACATGAGAAAGAACTACGTGTACACGAGTGAAAAAATGGAGTTCATCGATAAAATTGGTAAAATTGCCGATTTTCTGCCGACGAAGAAGCTCAGAGAGTTGTCGCCCGGGTCGGATTATATCATCACCAACATACGGGCGGTCAACACTAAATTTGGCAAAAAACACGTCGTCGACATTCGCAACGAATTCAGCGTGTTTCTACCCGGAACGATCATCAAGGCGCTTGAGGCTGATTCGACAACATTCGAGAGCATGTTGGCAGCAGCGCATAGAGGAGATCTATGCATGGTCTATCGCGGCGGAAAATGTCACAGCCTGAAATTCGCGAATTCAGCAACATTCCAGCTGATGTTGGCAGCAGCGTACAAAAGAAATGTCTGCATAGCCTACATCGGTGGAAAGTTTATCGCATACGTCAAGGGTCATGAAAATCGAGAACAGCTAGCTCATATACTAAATATGAAAAATTATCTAGTAATTGAAACGTTGGACGCAGACTCTGAAGATATGGATGCATAATGCATAACGAAGGATACTATAAAGCATTTCAAGAAAAAATCATCTTGTGTTCAAGATTGAAAACCACGAGAAAGAGCGCCCACCGTCTCGCTGTTTGGAACTCGATCTTGTGTATACAAACTCGACGTTCGAGCGCGTGCCGGCACACACACACACACACACACACACACGCGCGCGCGCGCGCGCGCGAGGTTGTATAGATATTTCCTTCTTAAATACATTTGCGAGCCCTTCTGCATCGATATTTCAATTCGATTCATTGGGCAGTCTCGACCATGGACGATTGCGACAAAATTATCGACAAGTTGAGCGGTGCGAGGAACAATTTCTCTCACGTGGATAAGTGGCAAAAGTTCTGTGAGGTGCACGTCAAACTTTTGGGGCAAACGTTGAAAAAACCGGGGCTCAACGTCGGTCAAAAACTGAAAATACAATCGACAATAGCGAAATTGTTGTCGTTGAGGGAAAAAGTCGTGCGTGGAGCGAGTGTAAGCAGCGCAGGTGTAAGCGGTGCTGGTGTGAGTGACGCTCGCGAAAAACTAAAGTGGGTCGATCTCGAGTCGGCATTCAAAAATCGAATAAAGACAGGCTCGATTGTGAATTTCGAGCACAAAGATGTGCAAAGTTTCCTCGAAGATGCGATGCGCGTGGTGGTTTCAAAACTGGACAAAATCGTGCGCGAGGAGGGTAACGTGAAGGTGAATGTGACCTTGGCGTGCAAATTTCACCTCATGAAGGTGAATGAAATCATTGAGGAGGAAAAGACATTTCAAACGACAAACGCGGTCATTCTACCATCGAGCGATAGTGCCGAGTGGTTCATCGAGTGCGTCCAAGCAAAACTCTCCGCCAAAATCGAGGATTTCCAGGAAAAAGAGTCGGGTTGGACGTTACACGAAATCTCTCATCTACTTGTGAACATTAACAAGTACGAACCACTGCGAGGGAGCTTATCCACTTACACGCGTCTCCCGAGGGATATACAGATGAAACGGGCCGTCGTCAATATTCAAAACAATGACCCCTATTGTTTTCTCTGGTCCGTCACAGCAGCACTCTCTCCACCACCGAGGATGAATTCCGAACGTACGAGTTCTTATCCTCATTATAGTGAGATGCTCAACTACGAAGGCCTGGATTTCCCGATGAGTTTGTCAAAGATTGCAAAATTTGAGCAATCGAATGGCTTATCGATCCATGTGTATGGGATTGATGGTACGACAAAAGACGGCACGAGTAAAATTGTTCCGATATATCTGAGTAAGCAAATGTCGGATAAACCAACCATTCATTTACTCATGATCAACGCCGAAATGGCGGAGGAGGAGGAGGAGGAGGAGGAGGAGGACGCAAGTGTTCCCAAGGTGTATCATCATTACGCGTGGATTAAGAACATGTCGCGACTCTTGAGTGCGCAGGTGTCGAGGAAAGGACATCACATGTGGATTTGCGACCGGTGTTTGTGTTCCTTCAGCAGAGAAGAAATATTGCAACGACATAAAGAGGACTGCCGTAATAATTGTCGTGTTACTTTTCCCGAAGGTACAAAAACAAAATTGAAATTCAAAAATTATCAGCACAAGGAGATAGTTCCGTTTGTAATTTACGCAGATTTGGAATGTTTGCTCGAACCAGTCACAGCACCGCAGGCTAACACTGTAAATTATCAGAAGCATACCCCTCACAGTATTGCCTACTATAAGCATTGCAGTTTCAATGACGCTCTCTCGGAGTACAAGGCGTTTCGTGGAAAGAACTGTATCGAATGGTTCATGCGTGAATTAGAAGGACTGGCCGGCTCATTGCACGGCATTTTTCAGACCATAGTACCAATGAAACCTTTGAGTAGCGACGAAAGTCGAAGTTTCAAGTTGGCTGAAAATTGTCACATTTGTGAAAAACCATTTGCGCCGACAAACGTAAGAGTCCGAGATCATTGTCACTTTACGGGAAAATTCCGCGGCGCCGCTCATCAAGACTGTAATTTAAATTACAAAATTGCCCACGTAGTGCCGGTAGTCTTTCACAACTTGTCCGGATACGACGCACACTTTTTGATAGTAGCATTGGCTCGAACCTTCGAAGGATCCATGAGTCTTTTGCCTATTAACAAGGAGAAATATATTTCTTTTTCGAAGCGCGTCAAAGGTACACGCGTGCAGTATCGATTCATCGACTCTTTGAGGTTCATGCCGAGTAGCATCGAAAAGTTAGCATCTTACCTGAAAAATGATCAAAAAATAGTAACACGCAAGCATTGCGCTAACACCACGCAATTTGAATTGTTGACGCGAAAAGGCGTTTTTCCCTACGACTATGTGGACTCTTGGCTGCGACTCGATGAGACGCAATTGCCCGCGAAAAACAATTTTTTCTCCCGATTGAGTAATGAAGATATTTCGGCGGACGATTACGCGCACGCGTGCAAAGTTTGGACCGTCTTTAATCTCAAAACGTTGGGTGAATATTCCGACTTGTATTTGAAAACCGACGTACTCCTTCTGACAGATATTTTTGAGAATTTTCGACGAAATTGCATCAACACGTACGGCCTCGATCCATTGCACTATTTTACCGCGCCCGGTCTATCTTTTGATGCGATGTTAAAATGTACCAGCGTAGAACTCGAACTCTTGCTCGACGTTGACATGTTAATGTTCATCGAGAAAGGTATTCGCGGGGGTGTAGCGCAGTGCTGCAATAGGTACGGGAAAGCGAATAATCGCCACATGCGTGATAACTTCAATCCAAACGAACCCGAGTCATACTTGATGTATTACGATGTCAATAACCTGTATGGTGCAGCTATGTGTGAGTCACTACCATTCGGCTCGTTCGCTTGGGTGGAAAGATTCGGGGAACGTATCGAGAGTATTCCCGACGACGCCGAAACGGGCTACATTTTCGAAGTCGATTTGGAGTATCCTCGAGAGTTACACGACACCCACAAAGATTTGCCTCTGTGTCCCGAACACTACACCCCTCCTGGCAGCACTCAACGAAAATTAACGACCACACTGCTTCGAAAAGAAAAATACGTCATTCATTATAGAAATTTGAAGCAATGCTTGAAATTGGGATTGCGTCTCCTAAAAATTCACAGAGTCCTCAAATTCTCACAGCGCGCATGGCTGAAAAAATACATCGATATAAATACGGAATTGAGAAAGCAATCGAACAATGATTTTGAGAAAAATTTTTACAAACTCATGAACAACGCGGTCTTTGGTAAAACAATGGAAAATGTCAGGAAACATCGAGAAGTGCGACTCGTGACAAAGTGGAAGGGGCGGTGGGGGGCCGAAGCGCAGATTGCCAAGCCAACGTTCCATAGCTGCACCATATTTGACAAAGACATCGTTATTATCAAGCTCAATCAAGCATGCGTTCTATTCAACAAGCCTATATACACCGGATTTTCCATACTCGATATCTCCAAGCTCTGGATTTATAATTCTCATTACAATTTCATGCGCGAAAAATTCGACGATCTAGCAAAATTATTGTATACAGACACTGATAGTCTCATCTATCACATCAGCGTGCCCGACATGTATGAAGAGATGAAGCGTGATATTGAGAAATTTGACACGTCTGATTATTCACCCAACAATCCGTATAATATACCTTTGCGCAATAAGAAAGTACTAGGTCTCATGAAAGATGAAAATAATGGTCGCATTATGACGGAGTTTGTAGGTTTGAGAGCGAAATTGTACTCGTTCAAAATTCTCGACTGTGATGACGCGAAGAAGAGAGCTAAGGGTGTACGGCGGTCAACCCTGAAATCCATCACATTCGACGACTTTAAAAATTGCTTGTTTGCGCACGAAAATCTTGTCAAGGCGCAACAATTGATCACGAGTAAAAAACACATTGTACATACGGCGACGCAACAGAAAATTGCTCTCAGCTGGAGAGATGACAAAAGAGTGCTAATCCCAGATTCCATGGACACTCTTCCATGGGGTTATGCTTCCGATGATATGGAACATTAAAAAATAAAATGTTGACGACAATTGTGTGTGAAGAGAGAGAGAGAGAGAGAGAGAGAGAGAGAGAGAGAGAGGTACGGTAAAATATATATTCACGCTTAAACCAAAACATTTACGAAAATTTATTTCCCCCCCCCCCCCTGATCGGAACTATTGACGAAAAAAACCATGCGATATTCGAGTACACTGAGAATCTAAGCAAATCACGAATACTATAAACTTTGGAGAGAGAGAGAGAGAGAGAGAGAGAGAGAGAGAGAGAGAGAGAGAGAGAGAGAGAGAGAGAGAGAGAGAGAGATGAAATTGTGGGCCAGGAGAACCACTACAGTGACTACCAAGTGAAGGGGGGCGTCTTGCGTCGACGGGGGTCTGAGAGCATATATGCATCGGGTTGCATGAGTTGGTCGTAAACGTAAGAGCTGTTTCTTCATATCGGATAAGACAAAGGGACAACGGCCCAAGGCGAGGATTTTTCCTTCGGGGGGGGGGGGGGGGGGGGGGGGGGAGTGATGCATTTTTTCGAAGACGACTTTGTTTTATTAAAACGTTTTTTTTCACAAATCTCCTTTGTCGATCCAACTGTTGTGCGTATCGTCGAAACCGAGCCACTTGACGGCTGGTAAGAAGACGGAGAACTCATCCGCGATGTCTGCGATGTAGCGTTTCCCAAATTTGGTTTGTACGGCCCTTATGTCGGAGATTAGTCATTCCGACTTAACGGAGAGTTCTGACAGCTTCTTCGTTGGGAGGAATTCTGCCATCCGGCCGACTTTGTTGATACTCGAGAGATCCATTTTCCGCGCACTTTCAAAGTTCTTTTTAGATGCTGATGGTGCAGTGGAATCGTGCAGTCTGAGCGTGGTCCACGAAATTATAAGCTCCCTCGTAAGCCTCCCACTCAAATCCCCCCCCCTTCCACTCGTGAAAAACAGGTTTGAACACGTTCGAAGGACCGTGGGAATCCCTTCCTTCCCCCCAACATTTTTTCATGCTCCCGAAAAACAGGTTCAAACACGTTCGAAGAACCTCGTACGTGGAGAATTTTCACAGCATTTTGTACACGACCGACGTTGAGGTGGAGGGCCATCAATGTGATCTTTCATCTGTGGCGTATTATAATGCTCCAAGCATGGAAGATATGATATCACTTCACTGTCATTTCGATGATGTTCTGGCAAACGATCCCACAATAAGCCAACATATTTACCCCAATATTTTAAGAGCAAGACTTTTGGAACCTGTTCGAGCTCGTTTTTGGTCAAGTCCAGGGGGTGCTTGGCCGGATGCACTGCGTACACACTCGCACATGCGAACATCTTGACGTTATATTTTGGAATGGAGAGCGCGACTTTTCAAGAGCTGCGCTCAAGTGGTCTATCCGCAGTCACAGTCTATGATCTCTACAGATTATAGTTTTTTTTCCGAGGAACCTGTCAGGACCTGTCTCGAGTGCCGGCGAGCTTGGGGACGAGGCGGATGCAATAGACATTGTCTTTCGGAATGGAACCAGCTGCATGCCATAAATATTGGGCTTTGAAAGGCCGCTCTTCACACACACACACACACACACACACACACACACACACACACACACACACACACACACACACACACACACACACACACACACACACACACGCACGCACGCACGCACGCACGCACGCACTCACGCACGCATGCACGCACGCACGCACGCACACACACACACACACACACACACACACACACACACACACACACACCACACACCTACACACAAACACAAATACGATTTAACAATACATACTATGTAATTCCGTTGTTTAATTTTATTGTGAATAAACTATTGTTTAATTATCCCAATATTGACCATTCGATGCATTCTTTTACCCCCCCCCCCCCTCCCCCCGCACTCCACATAGGCTCCTCTGTGACGTCACACGCGCCCCGGCGACCTCTCCACGACCGTAGCGCCACCTTGGCTTCCCTACATGCACGCACGCACGTACGCACATACACACAAAACACTCATCGACGCCCCCCCCCCCGCCAGGCACTTCATGGACCACGTGCCCCCCCCCCCCAACGACTGACAAAGAGTCGAAGTGCTTTGTAGTAAAAGGGAGTCCCCCCCCCGCCAGGCAGTTCATGGACCACATGCCCCCCCCCCTCTTCCCGCGGAGGGGGGGGACTCCCTTTTACTACAAAGCACTTCGACTCTTTGTCAGTCGTTGGGGGGGGGGGGGGGGGGCACGTGGTCCATGAAGTGCCTGGCGGGGGGGGGGGGGGCGTCGATGAGTGTTTTGTGTGTATGTGCGTACGTGCGTGCGTGCGTGTAGGGAAGCCAAGGTGGCGCTACGGTCGTGGAGAGGTCGCCGGGGCGCGTGTGACGTCACAGAGGAGCCTATGTGGAGTGCGGGGGGAGGGGGGGGGGGGGTAAAAGAATGCATCGAATGGTCAATATTGGGATAATTAAACAATAGTTTATTCACAATAAAATTAAACAACGGAATTACATAGTATGTATTGTTAAATCGTATTTGTGTTTGTGTGTAGGTGTGTGGGTGTGTATGTGTGTGTGTGTGTGTGTGTGTGTGTGTGTGTGTGTGTGTGTGTGTGTGTGTGCGCGCGTGCGTGCGTGCGTGCATGCGTGCGTGAGTGCGTGCGTGCGTGCGTGCGTGCGTGCGTGTGTGTGTGTGTGTGTGTGTGTGTGTGTGTGTGTGTGTGTGTGTGTGTGTGTGTGTGTGTGAAGAGCGGCCTTTCAAAGCCCAATATTTATGGCATGCAGCTGGTTCCATTCCGAAAGACAATGTCTATTGCATCCGCCTCGTCCCCAAGCTCGCCGGCACTCGAGACAGGTCCTGACAGGTTCCTCGGAAAAAAAACTATAATCTGTAGAGATCATAGACTGTGACTGCGGATAGACCACTTGAGCGCAGCTCTTGAAAAGTCGCGCTCTCCATTCCAAAATATAACGTCAAGATGTTCGCATGTGCGAGTGTGTACGTAGTGCATCCGGCCAAGCACCCCCTGGACTTGACCAAAAACGAGCTCGAACAGGTTCCAAAAGTCTTGCTCTTAAAATATTGGGGTAAATATGTTGGCTTATTGTGGGATCGTTTGCCAGAACATCATCGAAATGACAGTGAAGTGATATCATATCTTCCATGCTTGGAGCATTATAATACGCCACAGATGAAAGATCACATTGATGGCCCTCCACCTCAACGTCGGTCGTGTACAAAATGCTGTGAAAATTCTCCACGTACGAGGTTCTTCGAACGTGTTTGAACCTGTTTTTCGGGAGCATGAAAAAATGTTGGGGGGAAGGAAGGGATTCCCACGGTCCTTCGAACGTGTTCAAACCTGTTTTTCACGAGTGGAAGGGGGGGGGGGGATTTGAGTGGGAGGCTTACGAGGGAGCTTATAATTTCGTGGACCACGCTCAGACTGCACGATTCCACTGCACCATCAGCATCTAAAAAGAACTTTGAAAGTGCGCGGAAAATGGATCTCTCGAGTATCAACAAAGTCGGCCGGATGGCAGAATTCCTCCCAACGAAGAAGCTGTCAGAACTCTCCGTTAAGTCGGAATGACTAATCTCCGACATAAGGGCCGTACAAACCAAATTTGGGAAACGCTACATCGCAGACATCACGGATGAGTTCTCCGTCTTCTTACCAGCCGTCAAGTGGCTCGGTTTCGACGATACGCACAACAGTTGGATCGACAAAGGAGATTTGTGAAAAAAAAACGTTTTAATAAAACAAAGTCGTCTTCGAAAAAATGCATCACTCCCCCCCCCCCCGAAGGAAAAATCCTCGCCTTGGGCCGTTGTCCCTTTGTCTTATCCGATATGAAGAAACAGCTCTTACGTTTACGACCAACTCATGCAACCCGATGCATATATGCTCTCAGACGCCCGTCGGCGCAAGACGCCCCCCTTCACTTGGTAGTCACTGTAGTGGTTCTCCTGGCCCACAATTTCATCTCTCTCTCTCTCTCTCTCTCTCTCTCTCTCTCTCTCTCTCTCTCCAAAGTTTATAGTATTCGTGATTTGCTTAGATTTTCAGTGTACTCGAATATCGCATGGTTTTTTTCGTCGATAGTTCCGATCAGGGGGGGGGGGAAATAAATTTTCGTAAATGTTTTGGTTTAAGCGTGAATATATATTTTACCGTACCTCTCTCTCTCTCTCTCTCTCTCTCTCTCTCTCTCTCTCTCTCTCTCTCTCTCTCTCTTCACACACAATTGTCGTCAACATTTTATTTTTTAATGTTCCATATCATCGGAAGCATAACCCCATGGAAGAGTGTCCGTGGAATCTGGGATTAGCACTCTTTTGTCATCTCTCCAGCTGAGAGCAATTTTCTGTTGCGTCGCCGTATGTACAATGTGTTTTTTACTCGTGATCAATTGTTGCGCCTTGACAAGATTTTCGTGCGCAAACAAGCAATTTTTAAAGTCGTCGAATGTGATGGATTTCAGGGTTGACCGCCGTACACCCTTAGCTCTCTTCTTCGCGTCATCACAGTCGAGAATTTTGAACGAGTACAATTTCGCTCTCAAACCTACAAACTCCGTCATAATGCGACCATTATTTTCATCTTTCATGAGACCTAGTACTTTCTTATTGCGCAAAGGTATATTATACGGATTGTTGGGTGAATAATCAGACGTGTCAAATTTCTCAATATCACGCTTCATCTCTTCATACATGTCGGGCACGCTGATGTGATAGATGAGACTATCAGTGTCTGTATACAATAATTTTGCTAGATCGTCGAATTTTTCGCGCATGAAATTGTAATGAGAATTATAAATCCAGAGCTTGGAGATATCGAGTATGGAAAATCCGGTGTATATAGGCTTGTTGAATAGAACGCATGCTTGATTGAGCTTGATAATAACGATGTCTTTGTCAAATATGGTGCAGCTATGGAACGTTGGCTTGGCAATCTGC
This sequence comes from Ophion slaviceki, assembly GCA_944452715.1. NCBI lineage: Eukaryota > Metazoa > Arthropoda > Insecta > Hymenoptera > Ichneumonidae > Ophion > Ophion slaviceki. The sequence continues at coordinate 7,653,588 of OX101789.1, forward strand.
GCTTCGGCCCCCCACCGCCCCTTCCACTTTGTCACGAGTCGCACTTCTCGATGTTTCCTGACATTTTCCATTGTTTTACCAAAGACCGCGTTGTTCATGAGTTTGTAAAAATTTTTCTCAAAATCATTGTTCGATTGCTTTCTCAATTCCGTATTTATATCGATGTATTTTTTCAGCCATGCGCGCTGTGAGAATTTGAGGACTCTGTGAATTTTTAGGAGACGCAATCCCAATTTCAAGCATTGCTTCAAATTTCTATAATGAATGACGTATTTTTCTTTTCGAAGCAGTGTGGTCGTTAATTTTCGTTGAGTGCTGCCAGGAGGGGTGTAGTGTTCGGGACACAGAGGCAAATCTTTGTGGGTGTCGTGTAACTCTCGAGGATACTCCAAATCGATTTCGAAAATGTAGCCCGTTTCGGCGTCGTCGGGAATACTCTCGATACGTTCCCCGAATCTTTCCACCCAAGCGAACGAGCCGAATGGTAGTGACTCACACATAGCTGCACCATACAGGTTATTGACATCGTAATACATCAAGTATGACTCGGGTTCGTTTGGATTGAAGTTATCACGCATGTAGCGATTATTCGCTTTCCCGTACCTATTGCAGCACTGCGCTACACCCCCGCGAATACCTTTCTCGATGAACATTAACATGTCAACGTCGAGCAAGAGTTCGAGTTCTACGCTGGTACATTTTAACATCGCATCAAAAGATAGACCGGGCGCGGTAAAATAGTGCAATGGATCGAGGCCGTACGTGTTGATGCAATTTCGTCGAAAATTCTCAAAAATATCTGTCAGAAGGAGTACGTCGGTTTTCAAATACAAGTCGGAATATTCACCCAACGTTTTGAGATTAAAGACGGTCCAAACTTTGCACGCGTGCGCGTAATCGTCCGCCGAAATATCTTCATTACTCAATCGGGAGAAAAAATTGTTTTTCGCGGGCAATTGCGTCTCATCGAGTCGCAGCCAAGAGTCCACATAGTCGTAGGGAAAAACGCCTTTTCGCGTCAACAATTCAAATTGCGTGGTGTTAGCGCAATGCTTGCGTGTTACTATTTTTTGATCATTTTTCAGGTAAGATGCTAACTTTTCGATGCTACTCGGCATGAACCTCAAAGAGTCGATGAATCGATACTGCACGCGTGTACCTTTGACGCGCTTCGAAAAAGAAATATATTTCTCCTTGTTAATAGGCAAAAGACTCATGGATCCTTCGAAGGTTCGAGCCAATGCTACTATCAAAAAGTGTGCGTCGTATCCGGACAAGTTGTGAAAGACTACCGGCACTACGTGGGCAATTTTGTAATTTAAATTACAGTCTTGATGAGCGGCGCCGCGGAATTTTCCCGTAAAGTGACAATGATCTCGGACTCTTACGTTTGTCGGCGCAAATGGTTTTTCACAAATGTGACAATTTTCAGCCAACTTGAAACTTCGACTTTCGTCGCTACTCAAAGGTTTCATTGATACTATGGTCTGAAAAATGCCGTGCAATGAGCCGGCCAGTCCTTCTAATTCACGCATGAACCATTCGATACAGTTCTTTCCACGAAACGCCTTGTACTCCGAGAGAGCGTCATTGAAACTGCAATGCTTATAGTAGGCAATACTGTGAGGGGTATGCTTCTGATAATTTACAGTGTTAGCCTGCGGTGCTGTGACTGGTTCGAGCAAACATTCCAAATCTGCGTAAATTACAAACGGAACTATCTCCTTGTGCTGATAATTTTTGAATTTCAATTTTGTTTTTGTACCTTCGGGAAAAGTAACACGACAATTATTACGGCAGTCCTCTTTATGACGTTGCAATATTTCTTCTCTGCTGAAGGAACACAAACACCGGTCGCAAATCCACATGTGATGTCCTTTCCTCGACACCTGCGCACTCAAGAGTCGCGACATGTTCTTAATCCACGCGTAATGATGATACACCTTGGGAACACTTGCGTCCTCCTCCTCCTCCTCCTCCTCCTCCGCCATTTCGGCGTTGATCATGAGTAAATGAATGGTTGGTTTATCCGACATTTGCTTACTCAGATATATCGGAACAATTTTACTCGTGCCGTCTTTTGTCGTACCATCAATCCCATACACATGGATCGATAAGCCATTCGATTGCTCAAATTTTGCAATCTTTGACAAACTCATCGGGAAATCCAGGCCTTCGTAGTTGAGCATCTCACTATAATGAGGATAAGAACTCGTACGTTCGGAATTCATCCTCGGTGGTGGAGAGAGTGCTGCTGTGACGGACCAGAGAAAACAATAGGGGTCATTGTTTTGAATATTGACGACGGCCCGTTTCATCTGTATATCCCTCGGGAGACGCGTGTAAGTGGATAAGCTCCCTCGCAGTGGTTCGTACTTGTTAATGTTCACAAGTAGATGAGAGATTTCGTGTAACGTCCAACCCGACTCTTTTTCCTGGAAATCCTCGATTTTGGCGGAGAGTTTTGCTTGGACGCACTCGATGAACCACTCGGCACTATCGCTCGATGGTAGAATGACCGCGTTTGTCGTTTGAAATGTCTTTTCCTCCTCAATGATTTCATTCACCTTCATGAGGTGAAATTTGCACGCCAAGGTCACATTCACCTTCACGTTACCCTCCTCGCGCACGATTTTGTCCAGTTTTGAAACCACCACGCGCATCGCATCTTCGAGGAAACTTTGCACATCTTTGTGCTCGAAATTCACAATCGAGCCTGTCTTTATTCGATTTTTGAATGCCGACTCGAGATCGACCCACTTTAGTTTTTCGCGAGCGTCACTCACACCAGCACCGCTTACACCTGCGCTGCTTACACTCGCTCCACGCACGATTTTTTCCCTCAACGACAACAATTTCGCTATTGTCGATTGTATTTTCAGTTTTTGACCGACGTTGAGCCCCGGTTTTTTCAACGTTTGCCCGAAAAGTTTGACGTGCACCTCACAGAACTTTTGCCACTTATCCACGTGAGAGAAATTGTTCCTCGCACCGCTCAACTTGTCGATAATTTTGTCGCAATCGTCCATGGTCGAGACTGCCCAATGAATCGAATTGAAATATCGATGCAGAAGGGCTCGCAAATGTATTTAAGAAGGAAATCTCTATACAACCTCGCGCGCGCGCGCGCGTGTGTGTGTGTGTGTGTGTGTGTGTGCCGGCACGCGCTCGAACGTCGAGTTTGTATACACAAGATCGAGTTCCAAACAGCGAGACGGTGGGCGCTCTTTCTCGTGGTTTTCAATCTTGAACACAAGATGATTTTTTCTTGAAATGCTTTATAGTATCCTTCGTTATGCATTATGCATCCATATCTTCAGAGTCTGCGTCCAACGTTTCAATTACTAGATAATTTTTCATATTTAGTATATGAGCTAGCTGTTCTCGATTTTCATGACCCTTGACGTATGCGATAAACTTTCCACCGATGTAGGCTATGCAGACATTTCTTTTGTACGCTGCTGCCAACATCAGCTGGAATGTTGCTGAATTCGCGAATTTCAGGCTGTGACATTTTCCGCCGCGATAGACCATGCATAGATCTCCTCTATGCGCTGCTGCCAACATGCTCTCGAATGTTGTCGAATCAGCCTCAAGCGCCTTGATGATCGTTCCGGGTAGAAACACGCTGAATTCGTTGCGAATGTCGACGACGTGTTTTTTGCCAAATTTAGTGTTGACCGCCCGTATGTTGGTGATGATATAATCCGACCCGGGCGACAACTCTCTGAGCTTCTTCGTCGGCAGAAAATCGGCAATTTTACCAATTTTATCGATGAACTCCATTTTTTCACTCGTGTACACGTAGTTCTTTCTCATGTGTGCGTCCGATCTTGAATCGCAAGATTATGTACTCCCCCCCCCCCCCTACATTGAAGGCACGAGGGTCCGAGCGCGGAAAAATGTCACGCGTTCGATGACCCCCCCCCCGCAAAACGTTAAAAAAATATTCGTAGAAAAGAAATCTGACGAAATCTCGCCGCCATTTTGGCGCTATCAAATGTCACCGGCCGATGATAAATTCGCGGAAAATAATCATTCAACACCTCAATTCGCCGGTTTCAACACGTCGATAAACAAAACTATCGCATCTCGCCGAGGTGGCGGGGTGGGAGGGGGGGGGCTTTGTCAAGCCACGGCAAGCGCCCGATGACTCACCACCCACAAATGTTTAAAACAATTTCTGAGAAATCGGACCCTCCACTCTTCCTCCCGCCCCCCCCTCTTCCCGCGGAGGGGAGGGGAACTCCCTTTTACTACAAAGCACTTCGACTCTTTGTCAGTCGTTGCGCGGCCTCGCTAGTAATCGGACGTGTGTCCCCGTGTTTACCCCCCCCCCCCCATTCCGCCGAATTCCATTCGCGGCGAAGAGGGACTCACCACCATCGGTCGGTAAGCAGGTGAGCCCTACCATCGGTCGGTAAGCAGGTGAGCCCTACCATCGGTCGGTAAGCAGGTGAGCATCACCATCAGTCGGTAAGCAGTGCAGCCCTACCATCGGTCGGTAAGTACAGACATCGACAGTCAATCATGGGGCCAATTCTAAATCAAAACCCTACCCGACCATCCGCCGATAGCTCAGAAATCTACCATTTTTTGGTTCGATTCTCAACTATGTCGGTAAATGTCGGTAGTAGGAATTTTGATTTAGAATCGGCCCCATTACACTACTCTCATAGATACGGTAATCGATGCAAACAACCGACACCCTGTGTACGGCTGGTCGATCTACCTCATCGGTGCAGTACAAGAATCGGTTACGTATCTCGTGATGCACTTGGCTAAACGATCAAGAAGAAAACGTCAACGGATGCAGTGACGGGTCAGTAACTTCATCAACTCGTGTCGGCCCCTCCATCTGGACCAGAGGGCCAGGACCAACGCTGCAACACACGATCGGTACCCCGAAATCTCCGATCATCCAGAAAGCAACCGATCCTCGAAACTGCGTTCCTTCCCTTACGTTCGCACGAGGAGACTTACCATAATTCTGATCATGCTAATAATTTCTTTTTTGTTGTCATCATTCTTTTAGCCTTGCCTAGTAAGAGATAAGTTAAAATAAATAAATAAGCACCTATTCATAAGGAAAAGGAAAGCGGAGAAAAAGCATACATATGTACCTTAAAGTAAAATACAAGGTATATATATCATTATATTTAAAAAAAAACTCACACGAAAATCTATAGAAAAACACACACACACACTTTCTTGTAAGATGATAATCAAGGTTATACGGATCTCGCAAGAGTAGGATAACCATAAGTTATGCCACCATATTACACACCAATTTTCGAATAAGTTTAAGTAGCATTGTAAGTCGACAAATAACGAAGCCAATTCCTGCTGTCGTGGCAGAATTTTTTTTTTTTTTTCCTCGATTGCAACCCCCGATGAATCTGATCGAGCGAGACGCTCAATCCAAAAGGGGGGAGGTGTCACGTCCTTGCGTAACTGCATCCCCGCGAAATAGTTTGCGACACGTGCCAGACAAACTCTGTTAAAGATGGAAAGAGAAATCTCAATACATATTTCTAAACCAAACCAGACCGCACACTTCAAATTTCTCCCTGCATAAAAAATTATTGGAACAGAGAGTTCAAGATTCCAAGACCGGCCAACACATTGCGACCATGCACAAAGAGTGTATCACATAACCCAGCCGAAGGTCTTGGTCGTAAAAATTTGAAACTACGCGACTCCACGGCACAATACCCGGACGAACGAATCGGCCTAATCCTCTGCATGCACAAAAAAATATACATTCTTCCAAAGAAGGGGCCTCTGACTCTTGCAGTAACAAAATTAGATGACATAAGCCACGCGCTTTCCCAGGCTGGCCAACTAGCTCTTTCTCTCTCTCGCGTGACGCATACCGTCACGAACAAGGCCCTATTTGTCTCCTATCGGTTTCCCCACATATTCAATAAGAAAAGCCGCGCTGTGTTCTCGGAAATGCAGCGCTGATCTCGATTATATGCGCTCTTACCCAATAATACACCGACAACTCGTTCTCGCTTCCTTCTTCCGGCCAACCACACGAATTAGGTCATGGTTTATGCCCGGACTACCAATAAAAAAAAACTACGTCACCTAAGCTTCACTCTGCCAAAGATTTCTTCCTCCAAAAATTTATCCCACCCTGATTTCTGGGACTCCGAAAGAGTTCTCCTCGCATTCAGTCTCCGATTAGAATCCAACGAGCTCAGACCTAGAGTTCACTTACCGATATCGGTCGCGTCAAACCTTTGTTCTCTTTTTGTAACGCGAACGTTGTCATACGATTCAACTTAGAACACATTGTACTTCGAAACTTCTGTAACGGTTACGCGAAAATCATAAGAACCTTGACGTTGTATTATGCGCATTACTTTATTGTAAATTCCATTTTCGATCTGTGAAACTCTCGAATATTAGAATCTGTGTCTTCGAACATCTGTATCCGTCTCACTCACACACACACCATCTGCGAGCGCTTCTAGCCCTCCGACGCAGGGCCCTTAGTTTTACGACCGTTACCTGACACCCGAGCGACTGGGTCATCACCGAGGCGCACCAATGTAAGCGAACAGACTTTTATATTTTGTTTCGGATTTGTATCTTAAAGAAATAATAGAATTAACCCATACGGTTAATTCTAATAAATTACGAGTCAATCGAACACAAGTGTCATAACCATTATTTCAATAATTGGATCATCCACGGAATCCCTTGAAATTCCCTCTTCCACCAGCACGTCCCCTTTTTAACCCTCATCCCGTGCTATTACGCTAGGCGTAGGCAAAAAGGAGGGATACCACACATATATATATGCCCACGTCCCCTCAGGACGTGACACCTTTAACTTGACGAAAATCGTTTTTGAAAAATTGAAAAAAAAAACTACTTTTTTAATCCACATTTTACAGAAATGTTGCGTGAAATGTTGATTTTTGTTTGTAAATGCGTGCCATTTTCTTAAATTTGCATTTTCTTTATTTTAATTACCGTCACATGGAAACTATACATGCACTAACTGAAAAAATGTTTGAATTTTTTTGCAAACCAAAGTCTACAGGAAGCTAGACTGCACGCCGATTCGCAACTCCCGCGGCGACCTTGCTATAATGCTCTGCCACAGCTCCGTCATTTTGATGATGAATTAATTTAAAAAAATTGTTTTCTATACTTAAATATACTATTAAAGTATATCTAAAGTTTGATAATTGTAGAATAATTATTTCTTAGTTTAAAAAATCTCAATATTGCCTATTTTTTCCCTGTCTAAATGTATATCCCGCCTTAAGTATTAAACCGTGCATTGAAAAAATTTGGTTATATTCGGTTTTTAGTTAACGAAATATTTTATTTTTTGGTTTTTTCATACGATAGTTATAATCGTAGAGTAACATTACTGTCCAACCATAAAACTTATCTCATATATCAATATAACTGTAGGGCTAATATTGCTATCATCTGAATGTTTTAAGTAAGAATTAATACATGTACTAATAACTTACGTGTATAGTACTCTCTTAAAAATATACTATATTTATTACAATAACATCTTTTATACTTTTATTTTGACAGGGCCTTTTTTGCACATTTTCAATTGAAGGTTTTTACTTTCAATCGCGAGGTTTTGAAGGCACGCAGACTTATCGTTTTTTTGTACTTAGGCTTTGGCAGTTGCATGAAAGAAAAGGTAGTAAAATAATATATCTTGTACGATTGACTCAAATTTGTCAAGTTTCAGGTGTACGGTGCGCTACTAATTGAGCAACGACGTCTGTTAATTTGTTTATAGCAGCCAATCGTTCCTGATGTTCTTTTTCACGCGCCTCATCCCTCGTTTTCCTGTTTTTTTATCAGTGTTTCACAAAAGTCTTTCAGTGTTTTTTGGCGCTTTGGTGGTGGCTCGTCGATGTTGGATTCTAAAATAACAAAAAGAAACCGTCATAATACTAGAAAAACAAAAATTGAAAGAACAAAAAGGATCACAAGACATTGAAAGTAATAATAAAATACCACATCAGTTCAATATTTGATCGGTGTAAAATAAAAAGTTAAGCATTCCAGTAAATTCCGAAGTATTCAAAATCCAAAGATGACTATTTTTTTTAAATGTATATACTTTTAATGTATACAAATTACGTGTTCAATTGATACGTGAATATAATCACGCCCGAATTGCAACGAAACGGATTGATTGACATATAGTTGTACAATTTTTTCAAATTATAGCCACACCCATAAAAAAAATTAGCCACATTAAAAACGATGCAATCACCAATTTCATCAGGTTTGTTGGATCCAGCGACTGACAACGGCTTTAGCCAGGGTTGCTCTGCGAATAACTCGTCCACCATCTACAAATATTATTTATTAGCTGGTATCTTTTTGCAAGTGGTTTCACCGATAAAAATATATATTACATTCTCCCAAAACCAATTAAACGTTAAAAAAATCACCTCATAAAACTTCCATGTGATTTTATTGTTGCCCGATTTTTTGTTTGCGTCTTTTACTGTTTTGTAGTGTCTTTTTAACGATTCCATTTTAGAGACACATTTTTTAAATGGTATCGCAGGCAAATTCTTTGTGGCTCGTACGGTTGCTATTTCATTCACCACCTCATGCCAAGCAGCGGATTTTGATTTTTTTTCGTCCAAAAACAACATTTGTTTTTCTTTGTACACTTCGATGAGCAGCAGAACTTCTGATTCACTCCAGACATGTGTCTCTACAACAAAAAAAGAAAGACATTTTTAAGTACTTGCCAAGAGCTAATAGTAAAGAAGTCGGGATAAATTAAAACGTAATGAACAATAAAAAAATATATTTTCAGTTAAATCGCAACGCACCATTTTTTTCATTTGCGGTTTGTTCGTCCTTAGCTTGATCGCTCGATGATGGTGACGATGATGAAATTCTCATTGGCTCGTTCAAATTCGTTGATTCGGTTGACCCACTAACTTTTTCAATTTTGTCAAATACTGTGTGTCCTGCCCATAATAATAAACTTTGAATGAAAGGCGACGAATTTCGTGTTGTCTTATATTATAACAGTGAGGAAATACCGGTGCTTTTCTTTTATGTATATTGTTGGCCATAGCCGTTAGTTTTTTACTAAATTATTATACAATTTATGAGTGAATCAAATTGATTGACATACCAGAGTTTATCCTTTCTTGCAGCAAACGAGTTGCGAACACAATATCTGCCATCGAATAATTATTTTTCAAATATTAGGTTAGTTATGAATTCTTGTTTATATATTTAAAAGTTTACCTTTCTGTGCTCTCTCCGCTATTTCAGGTGTTACTTTTAGCATGTATAGCTTGTTCGACGTACTGTCGATTAAATTTAATGACTGTAAAGTGTCCATGGTGCGATTTATTGTTTACCAGATTTGCCGCCTTTGTTGTACTGTGAGTGCCTTACCTTCCAGAGGACCAGCGCTTGCAGTACAAAGATGGAGGCTATCAATGACGTCATGATTGTCCCTAGGGCACTGTGACAGAGGACTGGAGGCCTATATAGGAACGCATCTGCAGGTACTGCCACCACTGGTCAGTAGCGGCAGCGTATATCGGAACATGCTCGATATCATACTCCCGAACTCGCCGCCGCGATTTAGCGCCATTTACGAGGCACGCCGAAAAGGGGAGCGTTGTGCATCTCCCTACTAATCTCTGGAGACAGTGCGACCGGCGTGGTGGTTAAAACTGATTTTAAGAAAATCGTTTTTTTCGGTCCAGGAGAATTCAAATCGTGTGTGAAGGTATGTAAAAAAACATTTTAATTTTCTGATTTTTTTAACTAAAAAAAAGGTAAAACAAATTTTTTTCTTCATAAATCCAATTTGCATGGAGGCTAGAGTGGGAGGTGTCCGAACTCTTATGGAAAGACTTAAAAAAAGTGGCTACAAAAATATGGTCAAACAGGGATGGCGCTACTATTGCTAAGACCTCGAGAAGTGAGCTGCGTGTGACAGAGACGGAACAAATAAATGATGAAAAGTGAGCTGTGTATGAGGCAGAATGATACTTGAGATGATGATATATACCAGAGAGATCTCCGTAAATGCGTAATGATAGCAGAATATTTTTTAATATAGTAATGCCCAATGAACAATATGCATTAGTTGCATAAATAACGGTGAGAAAAATCGAAAATAATAATAATGCAATACGTAGTGATAGAAAAATAATTTTATTACAATAGTGTTTAATTGTACAACGAACGGTAGGAAATGTGCCAAATAATACTGATGCTTTTTTTCTTGAATCAATGTTTGTTTTCTTAGGTAAATACTACGGTAAATTAATCCCTGCTGTCAAAGAACAATGCTTTGCGATCTGTTTATATAAAAACTCGCAACCAGCGAACGGTAACGCGACAATTCTTACGATAGTGATATCTAACCCAACAACTCATGACTTATCCTTGATAGACAAACGGGCTGTGAAAATTCACATGTCAGTATAGGCCTCCGAAGTAACTTTCGTGGTGGCGCCCCGTAACGGCTGCCGGTGGCAAAACTTGGATTGGCGCATGGCAGTTAAGTCAAACCGGCACAAACACGAAAGAGCTAGGCTTGAGCAAGCATCATCGATTGGAGATCTTACATTGTAAATGGAATGTGCTTGTAAATAAAATAAAATAGTGTGATGGAAGTAATAACGATTACTTGCGGATTTCAATGTATCCTCATGACTTCCTTTCGCCCTAAAAGCAACGTCGATTCGGAAAACCATAAAAATGGAGTTCTGGATTCCTCGCTTCCGTGTGAGGACAACCCTCAACACAACATTTGCGATTAGCGCCTTCAACCGATCGAGTACCCATCACGTTTATTAATTTATAATGCTTGTTTACGCTGTTTTTACAACGTAAACATCACACACGGTACTGTCATTCACGCAAACACCTGAGTTAAGACGGAATGACACCTCATCGCGGTCGGTATGGTAGAACAATTATAGATTCCCAAAAATCTCTGAAACGGCTCTTCAGATCCCGTCGAAACTTTGCCAAACGACGTCAAATAGATAGACGAATAGCTTCCAGCCCCTCAAATTTTCTGAATTTGAGAAAAAAAAACTAGATTGGCTTATGATAAGCCACCACTACACTTCTGAAAGTAAAGAACAGTCAAAACAGTGGGTTGGAAAAGGGGAACCAATCCGAAAGAAGGCAAAAACAATTTTATCGGCAAACAAGGTTATGGCTACTGTTTTTTGGGATGCGAGAGTTATGAGAAATGTATCAGTGTTGATGGAGATTATGTTGAAAAATAACGCAAAAAAAAAATTTTTAAATATCGTTTTTCTTGGTCAGGCCGGAAACTTTTCACCCCACCCTCGTAAGTTGAACCACCCGTGAAAAAATGGATATATATAAACATATATAATTATTTATACTCATACATCACATTATATATGCCTTAACATGACATCATGAATGATCATATATGTAGATATATTACCATGTATAGTATTTTTTTTCTAGGCATGGACAATATATGCCCATGTCACGTCCGGTCCCACGGATTAATATTTTTTCTTTTTTATATACATGCAATTTTTGTAACGATGTCTCGGTGTGGTGTTGGGTGCAAGTCCGCGCGAGTGCGGCCGGATGTACCCGGTCGGGTTTCGTTGACCAGGGATCGCCTAGGCGCGAAATCCGCCGATCAGGCATTCCGTCGCCGGGGAGTTTTTGCCGTCGGACTCCGGGAGCGGGCGAATATTTTCCGTGGACGTCAACGAAAACCCCTATCGAACTGATGGCGATGAAGGCTACCTTGGTTCGGTGGTGGTGAAGTCGAGTCAGTTCCGATCGGTCCACGGTTCGCTCCTGGAGTCGGATAAAAACTCCTAATAATAGCAGCACTCGCGGCGGTGTAATAAGTTCAGGTTCATCACCCGGCGGACCCTCACAGAGGCGTCAGACTATATTAGCTTATTTATTTAATACAATATTTTCATCATTTCGTTATTTTATTTACGGAGTGTTACGCGGTAACACTCTCCGTGTGCGTACGAGCGAGAAATAGAGAGAGTAAGTGCAGCGCGGGGAAAGTGTCCCCGTGTTAGAGAGTAAGAGCGTATATGAGAGAGTGCAACGCGGGGAAATTGTCCCCCGTATTAGAGAGCGGGAGTGTACGTGTGACGAGACCGCGGGGAATTTGTCCCCGCGCAACGCGGCCCGCAACTATTGTAAGTAATATTAATAAAGTATAAGGTTATTTGGTTTGTTACCCTCAACCACTTTCGTTCATTACTCATAACTTTATTTCCGATCGCATCCGAAAACCTCTTTCCAAAGTCCCACTAGCGAAGAGTGCCGGGCCCGATGGGACGTGCGGCAAAATCCCAATATTAAACGGGAACCTTCAGAACCCGAATAAATAATAAACATGAGCAAAAACGTCCCTTCTGGACGGAACAAATTGATGGCAGCGGCGCAAAAAATCGAGCCCAAACCAATTATATTTTATTTTCTCGAATCCGTGATTTAGGTATCGAATTTTTCATCTCCTCCGTAGTATAAGAATAATTAAAATGGATAACGGATCTCGGGACAATACCACCGGGGCTGGGCGGGACTGGACGGTTCATTTAATGAAACCGGAACCCCGGCCGATCTATCGGTCATACTTAGTGGCATCAACCTTACAAATAGACTGGTGTCCATACCCGAGTTTGACGGGACCTCGATACCCCTCGGTGACTATTTGCAAAATAACCAAAATGCAGCCGCGTTTGTACCACCCAATCAAATAGGCGAATTCGTAACGCGGGTATTGAGTAGGCTACGGGGCGCGGCGCGCGCTTGCGTACAAGGTCAGAGAATCCGAACGGTTACAGATTTAACGTCTGCTCTACGCGACGGGTTAACCCACCGAAGAAATTTGAACTCTTGCTTGGGTTGACTCTACGGCTTGAGACTGAAACAAGGTAAAACACCTCGGAGCCCGTATCTCCGAATTCTCAGGTTAATGGGCTTTGCTCGGACTGCCTGGAAGGAAGAATTGGGAACGGAGGCCTCCGAAATGAATGTTGACCAGATAGCGCCCCTGGCCCTCGAATCATTCCGCCAAGCGTTACCATCGCGACTAAATGAATTACTCTATATCGCGAAACCAAAATCCCTTCGGGAAGCGCTGGATATAGTAGAGGATTTATCCTCAGATTCGTTAGCCGGGTCGGTAGAACCATCAACTGGAGAACGTTTGCGCGTCGCGGTCGGAGACGCTCTTGCATTAATCGCCAAAACAGAATCAAGGGGTAGAGATTCGCGTTCATCCTCCCCCACGACACATCTCGAACCCGGCCGGCAGAGACCGCAAAGAGAGCCTTCACCGAACTTCCATAGTCCCAGCCAGATGAAAAATTTCAGGCCTTCGGGGATATTAAAACACCGTGATGATTCGCCCGTTATACCCACTAGATCGAGGTCGCCCGATTATCGAGGTGGCTGTGAGTTGCGTTATTATTGCCTACGTGGCTCGGGTTGTGGGTGCTATCCTTGGAATCAGCGGACCGCTATACAATATAGAAAAGGGGGTGGCTGCAACCACAGGTATTGCTGCATCTATACAGGTAGGTGCAGGTGTTGCCCTTGGTCCGCCACTCGAAGATATTCTCGCGATGAGCGGGCAACATCCCCGCCCATCGGCGACCGACGTGGCCCGAGTTCGCAAAGCTCGGAGCATTTAAACTCGAAGGGGGCTCGTCGTTCGGTCACGGCAAGCCAAAGTCTCCCAGTGACCGAGAAACGGACTGTGAAATTCCAGGAAAAGCGGCAGTAGGGAAACATCCCCAACTAGGTGCCAAACGCGAAGCGATAGATGCCCCGTCGGAAACCGATGATGAAACAGAGTCACCCGTAATAACACTATTCGCGCCAGAGCTCGTTGACAGAGTTCAAAAATTTTACTGCGATACTGGGTCAAGTTTAAATTTCATCAAACTTCGTGCCCTCCGTGATGGTGTCACGTATGACCCAGCCAAGTCGCGCGAGTACGTTGGCCCGACAAATGAAAAGGGGTGGTCGCTGGGCACAGTAACATTAACGATAAATCATCAACCTCACACTTTTCACGTTGTCAAGGAATTCGTGACGGAAAGCAACGGGCTACTCGGTAGACCGTTTATGCGCCGTGAAAGGGCCGAAGTGTCATTCCATCATAATGCTCTCGTAATGATCAGCGATCCTATTCGCCCGCGACCGTTCTTGACCAATGATTCGCCGCGAACTAACGCAGACAGAAAGCCTCCTGCGCCTAGCAAGAAAATTTTTACCATCAAAGCTCGGACGCGGAAACCCTTGCCTGTTGCGGGCACAAATCCGGATTTTCTGGAAGGTTATTAATAACCGCGATTAATAACGCGAATAAAAACCGAGCCTGGGTTGTACAGGGTGTGGCAGCATAACTTTCTTTTTTCAAAACTTAATAAAACCCATTGTATGAATCAGAACATTTTTATTCGTTTTTTGTAATGTAGGCGCATGCCTAAGGTTTTGTTTTACACAGTTTTGAAGATCAAATCAGATAGGTGACGTCCCCCATTCTCCATACACTGAGTAAAACGATTTCTGCCGTTTGTCATGACTCTTGCCAGCATGCCAGGTGTTATGTTGGCAATTTCTTCTCGGATGTTGGTCTTCAGCTCTTGCAGGGTCCTTGGACGGTTCACATAAATACGGGATTTCAAGTAACCCCATGGACAAAAATCACAAGAGGCCAAATCGGGAAAACGGGCCGGCCACTCCAAATCGCCCCTAATTGAGATGAGGCGCTCTGGGAAGTGTTCCCTCAAAACAGCCATCGATGCTCTTGAAGTGTGTGCTGTTGTACCGTCTTCTCCTCACATTCTCCTCACAGAACGATCGGAAAGTCCAAGGGCAGACGCATGTTTGCGCGCAGAACGCCGTGGTGATCGCAACATTGAAGCTCTCACTGCCTCAATGTTATCAGGTGATCTAATGGGCCGAGGGGCTCCAGTTCTTCGTCTTGTCGCACTTGCAGTTTGTCTGAACGTAGTGACCCACGAAAAAATTGATTTCCGGTCCGGGACAGGGGCCAACGGGGCTAAATTAAAGCGATTCCTAAAGGCACGCTGGGTTGCGATCACAGAACATCCACTCGAAAAGTAGGCCTCAACGGCAACAGCACGCTCCTCACTGTTCCAACGCATGATGGCGATTGAACCCCCCCGCCGGGATAAAACTTTAGAGTCCCCCCTTTCGAATGAGACCACTAGCGCTCCGTTACGACATCAACCCGCTGAATGGCGCGCATTTTAAAAAAGGAAGTTATGTTTCCGCAACCTGTACATAGGTTCTTGTACATATATATATTCGATATATTGGACCGGCAGGGTGAGGCTCAGTACTTCTCAACTTCCGACCTGGCGAGTGGTTACCAACAAATCCCTATGGATCCACGAGATAGTGTTACGTCTTCGCGTCGACACGTACGCGTAGACTCAACCCCCACCCTTGGTGTAGGGCCCAGTACCAGCACCAAGGAATAAGAAAGATAAGAACCAAGTCCGGAGGGGATATGTGACCCTCTAGCATAAGAAGTTCTTTCCCATTTGTAGATATAAGATGAAAATGTACAGGGTGGGAGACGGAAAACTCCACCAATTGCGGAGGACCTTCCTTCAACCACCCCCAAATTTTCGGGTATAAAAAGCCCGATTTTGTAACAATTCTTCAGTACGGAGGAAAACTTTCAACACGTAAAATACAAATCTTCAAGTTCAAAACCAAAAAGAATAAGATCTTTTTCTTCACTCTCAACCTTTACTCAGAGTAGCGCGGACCACCTCGTACTCTGACTTTTTCCTTCCATCTCTAATAGAGTAGCGCGGACCACCTCGTACTCTGACTCTTTCCTTCTATCTCTAACAGAGTAGCGCGGACCACCTCGTACTCTGACTTTTTCCTTCCACCTCTAACAGAGTAGCGCGGACCACCTCGTACTCTGACTTTTTCTTTCCACCTCTAACAGAGTAGCGCGGATAACCTAGTACTCTGGGATCTTTCCGCCGTATTCAACAGTGCAGCGCGGACAACCTCGTGCTCTGTTTCCCCCTATCCCTGGTCAAATAGTGCAGACCACCGCGAATTTGTCCAAATTCCCATCTAGCCATCGCTCTGAGTAATCGCCTCCGTTTTGATTCCAGTGGGAAAACATGGTGGTAGAAAGAATTACCTGCGGAAAATATCCGCAGAGCACCACGGATATAGCCGATCGAAAAGTCACGGATATTACACCGAAGATTATTTGAAATCAATTAATTTCGCACCAACCACAGTTCAAACTTATCAATTGGCTCCAATTGAATACACCATAAGGTTTCTACATCCTAAATTCATTCCGGATAAAGATCCTCGTTGCGAATTCTATATCAAGAAACTAAAACGTTGACCACGTAATTTCCAATGATGGGACCTTCACCCATGTGAATAACATAGCACTGAGGAAATTACTCCTAATTACCAAATTACTACGAGGGTGGGGTGAAAAGTTTCCGGCCTGACCAAGAGATGGTGCCACTAGGTCTAGTTTTGGAGCGGCGTCCTACAGTACCATTCCTACCGAGCTTGTATGTACAGTTTCAGCCCAATTGCTACGTTAGTTTGCGTTTGAGAGCACATTGCGCGAGACGCTTCCGTTGTTTTCGTAAAAATGGAAAAATTGGAAAAACGTGCTGTCATCAAATACTTCCATTTGAAAGGTTTTACACCAAAACAAATAAAAGAAGAGATGGATTCAGCACTAGGAGACTCCTCCCCATCATATTCAACTATTAATCAGTGGGTTTCTGAATTTAAAATTGGTCGTGTGAGCACCTCTGACGAGCTTCGCTCAGGACGGCTCGTTGAAGTCACAACTTCAGAGATGATTGAAAAAATCCATAAAATAGTGTTGGAAGACCGCAGGTTGAAAGTGCATGAGATAGCTGAGACCTGTAGGATGTCAGCTGAACGCGTGCGAAATATTTTGCACAACCATTTGAACATGGAAAAGCTGTGTGCAAGGTGGGTGCCGCGTTTGCTAACGCTCGACCAATCGAGCGTTTGCTAACGCTCGACGCTACCGACAATTTGGCGCTGTATAGACGTAATCCAAACGAATTTTTGCGTCGATTCATAACTGTTGATGAGACATGAGTCCACCACTACACTCCTGAAAGTAAAGAACAGTCAAAACAGTGGGTTGGAAAAGGGGAACCAACCCCAAAGAAGGCAAAAACAATTTTATCGGCAAACAAGGTTATGGCTACTGTTTTTTGGGATGCGAGAGTTATGAGAAATGTATCAGTGTTGATGGAGATTATGTTGAAAAATAAAGCAAAAAAAATTTTTAAATATCGTTTTTCTTGGTCAGGCCGGAAACTTTTCACCCCACCCTCGTATGCCCGGATCCCCGACTAATTAGCCTTAGCTAAGGTCGAAAACAGGGCAAAGTTTATTTATGTTACCTGGACGTAACATACCTCTTTTTGGTGACAGCGGTGGGATATGTAACGGTAGTTTGGTAAAATCATGGTCGTAGGTAATACGCCAAAGAAAGGTGAATCTTCCGGTATGAACACGGTTGGCGATAGCTCAAGAGAAGACACTGTTTCCCAAAAACCAAATCCTGAAACCCAATCTCATCCTGATAATTCAGACACTGACCAAGAACCATCCACGACAATGCCTATAGGAAATACACAAATCGTGTCCCTTAAGGACGCAGCCGAAGTAGTCCAAAAATTCGACGGAACGAACATTTCCGTTTATGAATTTATCGATAGCTGCAAAGAAGCATTATTGATGCTTCCTCAAAATGTAGAACAAAATCTAGTTAGAATCATTAGGACAAAGATAACTGGCGAAGCAAAACGAAGTATTCAAGGAATAAAATTTGACAAATTAGAATCTCTCACAACACATCTAAAAGAATTATACGCCCCAGCAAAAACAATAATTCCGGTCCGTCAAGAACTCGGAACACTAGTGCAAGGCGATGATGAAGATGTAATCAAATATATAAATCGAGTCCGCGAAATAGGGAATCACATAGTAGAAGCCTATAAAGCGAGAAACGGTGGTCAAATAAATGAAGTAGACAAAAATAATACAGAAAAGGAATGCTTAGAAAGTTTTTTAGATGGGCTCAAGCCGGAAATTCAAATAAAAATGAAAACGTCTTATACTAAGTTAGCTGAAGCAGGATCAGACGCCATAAAAATCGATAGGAAACAGACCGCCATAAATCAGTTACGCAAGACGCAGAAAATAGATAAGCCGTCACCGCGTCGAGAGAGCGTAGGGGTGGTATTATAGGATCCCATCATCTGCCAGATCTGTAAACGCCCACGTCACATGGCTGACGCGTGTTGGTTTAGGCACGCGGGATCATCCAAAACGCAGGATAAGAAATCAGCGTCGCATTCGGATAGCCAGCCACAGTCTAGACCCGGTCAAAAAATACATACAGACGGAAAGTTTTGCCGGTACTGTAAACGGGAAGGGCACTTACTCGAAGAATGTAGGAGAAGAGAATATAACAATAAGCACAGGAATACGGGAAACTTGAACAGTCTTCCGAAAGAAGGGACAACTCGGGAGACGACCCCAAAAGCAATAAAACCAACCCCTCAAACGACGTTGGTCATAAACCAGAACACATCGGGAGACGAGTCAGAGTAGCTTATGTTAATTTGACACAACGATTTTGACCTCCCACTATAGAATTAGAATCCTCGTTTATGAAATCAACGGTGTCCTTGATGGTCGATACAGGGTCTGAACCAAATCTGATCAAAGAAAAATCGTTGAAACCAAATGCCATAGTAGATGCTATGGATATTCTTCAACTATTAGAATTACGGCAAGTCCAGTCGAAACCTTAGGGTCACTCACGGTAGACATCTTAGGATGTCCAGCCACGTTCCATGTAGTCAAGGAGAATTTTCCCATCGAACAGACAGGAATATTGGGAAACGAGTTCTAGCAGAGATTTAAATCAGTAATCGACTACAAAAGACATTGTATCAGCTGGAAGGATAAGAGCATCAAATTCTCGAGTCCCGAAACTATAACAGTTCCAGGCCGATCAGTTTCCTCTTTCTACGTCCGAATTAAAAATGAGAAAATTTCCGAGGGATATATACCTCAATTAGAAGTTGGAGACGGGATTTATTTCGGTAACGCCTTAGTCACCAATCAAATCGGGATTGCGTACACCCAAATATTTAATACGAGAGAGGAATCCGTCGAAATCGAAGTTCCATTATTAACGTTCCAAGAATTCGAAGAAATCAGCGCAAATTGCAGGATAATTGCACCAAACAAAGACTTAACAACTACCTCTGACTCTCTTAAAACGACAATCAACGAATCAAAACAAAATCAAAACCTCCTAGCTACTCCTAACTCTTCTAATTCAAACGCAGTTTGCATGACAACTGCATCAAAACAAAAACAAAATCTCGTAGCTACCTCTAATTCTTCTAAATCAAACGCAGTTCGCATGACAACTGCTCTAAAACAAACTCAAAATCCAGTGGCTACTTCGAAATCGTACGCAAATTGCCTGGCAATTACGTCAAAACAAAATAAAAACCTAGTAGCCCCACTTACAGAATCACTTCTCAAAACTACCGCTTGCAAATCATACGCGGATAGTTTCAAAGGCGAAACAACCGGGCAAAAAAAGAACCAACGATTCGAACAAAGAAACAATTTATTCGTCTTGATCACCTCAATTCAGAAGAACGCGGTAGTGTAGATAAATTAATTAAAGAAAGCATAGATCGGTTCTATCTCCCGGGGGATACGATTAACGTTACCACACAAATCGAACATGCAATTACCACGACAAACGATCATCCTGTCAATACGAGACAATATCGTTACCCTCCAATCCATAAGGACGAAATAACACGCCAAGTAAAAGAACTATACGAAAAAGAAATAGTTCAAACTTCTCAGTCTCCTTATAACAGTCCAGTATGGATTGCTCCCAAAAAACCAGACTCCCACGGTAATAAAAGATGGAGGATGGTCCTCGATTTCCGCATGCTCAATGAAAAAACCATCGGATACTCATATCCTCTACCCAATATAACTGA
Organism: Ophion slaviceki; assembly: GCA_944452715.1. Taxonomy (NCBI): domain Eukaryota; kingdom Metazoa; phylum Arthropoda; class Insecta; order Hymenoptera; family Ichneumonidae; genus Ophion; species Ophion slaviceki. Next base: position 7,673,714 of record OX101789.1, read on the forward strand.
CATATTGGACCAACTAGGCGGAGGAAAATATTTTTCAGTATTTGATCTCGCATCATGGTTCCACCAAATAAAACTGAAACCCGAGGATGCCCATAAAACAGCTTTTTCAATTCCATTCGCACACTATCAATTCTTTCGTATGCCTTTTGGGTTGAAAAATGCCCCCGCCACATTCCAAAGATTAATGGATCGAGTACTATGCGGACTGCAAGGTTCCGAACTTTTTGTTTATTTGGGCGACATTGTGATCTACGCATCCTCACTACGCGAACATGAAATAAAATATACACAATTAATTTCGCGACTCAGAGAAGCAAATTTGCGGTTACAGCCTGACAAATGCGAATTCTTACGTAAAGAAGTTACTTATTTGGGACATCTAATTACAGATCAAGGGATTGATCCCGATCCTAAAAAAATCGAAGCTGTATAAAATTATCCAGTTCCTCAAAATGTTAAAGGAGTAAGACAGTTTTTGGGATTAACTGGTTGCTACAGGCGATTCGTTAAAGGTTATGCAAAAATAGCAAAACCTTTGACGAATTTTCTAAAAAAGGATACTACCTGTAATTGGGGAAATAATGAGCAAGCAGCCTTTCAAGAACTCATTAACATTTTGTGTGAGGAACCGATCTTGCAGCATCCGGACTTTACTCGACCATTCATCATCACCACCGACGCATCCGGATAATGCGATCGGGGGTATCTTATCTCAAGGGAAAATTGGAAAGGACTTACCAATCTCATACATCTCAAGAACCCTAAACGAAGCCGAAAAACGATACGAAACGTACAAAAAAGAAGCATTAGCCATCGTTTACGCGGTAAAACAATTCCATCCGTACATATACGGTCGAAAATTCACAATCGTGACAGACCATAAACCTCTTGTCTGGTTTAAAAATTCCCAAGACCCAGCTTCTCGCGTTTCAATATGGAGATTAAAATTATCGATGCGCGATTTCGAGGTAGTTTATAAGTCACGGAAAATAAATGTGAACGCGGACGCTCTATCACGAAATCCAGTTGACTCGCGAGATATTCACATGGTTCAAGAGAGTGGACCACCAAACGATAAGCCTAACCAAATCACAACTCAGGTAGAAATCCATCAAGAACCGAAACCACCAAGCAATAATGACGTACCCTTAAGGAGGAGTCAAAGAAATATACGCAAACCGGAACGTTTCAGAGATGGAACGGACAGTCATACAGAAACTAGGAAAAACGAGAAAACTATCCAAAAAACTAGAGTGAAAATACCTGAACATCCCGACACCGAAAAAATCGAATATCTTGGCAGCATTCAGGAATCATCAGACAGCGAAAGCGAAGAAGACACGAATATCAGCAATGAAAATACTACAAGCATGATCCAACAACAAATTACACCAAATACAAATGACACAGAACAGTTTCATTACCCTCGAAATTTAGTCGAGTCCAGAGACCAGTTATTTATGAGAAAAGATAATTTCGCCTATTTTGTTCACATCTCCGGTGAACCATGCGATCTAGGATCAACCCAGCTTCAATCATGAAATCAATTACCAAAATTCGATAACCTACAAGCAGGAATTGCAAAATCAAAAGAATATAATAACAAAGTTCATATCGCACTACCAATAAGAAGGCTCACAGACGGTCTCACATCAGTTACAGCAGACAGCGAAATCAATCAATAGCATGGGTGAACTAATAACTAAACTCAGTCTAAATCAATCAGCATAGCCAAAACGAATGAGGCGGAATCCGTAGATTGGAAAATAATCAGAAGTCACTTGTGTGCTCTTAGAGAAACAGCACCCTTGAAAATAATAGTGTGCACCGGAATGATTCAGTATGCTAAATCAGGCAAACGAAAAGAAATTATAAAGGAAATGCATTGCTCAGCGCTAGGAGGACACAAGGGCGTAGCAAAAACCTTCAGCAGAATTAGGCATCGCCATGTTGGGAAAATATCAAAAGTGATGTTCAACAATACATCCGATACGGTCTGGAGTGTCATTAAAAAAAATTAGGGTTAAAAACAGGAACCCGATGATAATAACAGATACGCCAGGAGCGGCCTTTGATAAGGTCGCCATAGATATCGTAGGCCCTTTACCAAAAACCAAGGACGATCATGAATACATACTTACAATTCAAGATCAGCTTACCAAATATTCTTTAGCCATAGCATTGCCCAACGCAACGGCAACATCAATAAGCAATGCATTAGTAAAAAGATTCATTTGCACCTTTGGAGCACCTAGATCTGTCCTAACAGACCAAGGTAGTAATTTTCTCAGCAAAGTCCTGAAGAAACTAGACAAGCGTTTCAGAATCGAGCAATATAAGACAACAGCTTTCCATCCCCAATCGAACGGTTCCATTGAAAAATCTTACCATGTACTAGGAGAATACCTCAAACAATTCGCAGATCAAGATCAAGAATGAGATGAATGGTTGGAATTAGCAACCTTCTCATACAACACTAGTACACACGAAGGCACACAACACACACCTTTTGAACTCGTATTCGGAAGATTGGCAAGACTCCCTTCTAACGACCCTATACCCTGCTGCAAATTCCCACACAGGAACCTGTATGGGATCCCACACGGGATCCCACGTGGTGTTTTCCTACAGGGAACCCGTACGGGTTCCTATATGGTGACCCGTACGGGTATGGGATCCCACGTGGTAACCCGTACGGGTTCCTGTATGGGAACCCATACGGGGTCCCACGTGGTGTCCTGTACGGGTTCCTATCCGAGATCCCACGTGATGTTTTCGTACAGGGAACTCGTATTTCGGTGTTACGAAAAATTGTTGAGATAAAGAGAAATTTAATTGCAATCCCCCCTGCCAACATTTTTAGGTGTGTTTCCACACTAAGGTACACGAGGATGAATATATTGCACCGCTAACGAACTTGTATTTCTATTAATAGCCATTGTAATAGTAAATTAATCATATAATATTATTGGAATTTTCTGTAAACACATTTTTGTAAGACTAAAAATGATAACACAATAAGAAAGTTTAATAATTCAAAAACATTAAGATATTGCGTTTCATTAAGTTTAACTAAGAACTGTGTATTAAATATTTCACGCCATTTTGCGAGGCCGGGACCCACGTTGAAAAACAATATTTTTGACTTGAGATAAAACATTTTCAAGAAAACGTTGTCAATGGTGATTAATGATTTATTTTCTCACGAAAGTGTAGATACAAATTTAAAAAATTAGAAGTTTCACATTTGTTTTGATTCAATCGTGATTAGCTTATTAAGCGCTGTCTCAAAAATTAAGCTACCCACATTACCCCACACTGGTTCCCATGTAGGTTCCTGTACAGGAATTTATTTCCTGCGTTCTCCCGTACAGGATCCCGTACAGGATTCAGCTTCCCACGTTGCCCCACACAGGTTTCCATGCAGGTTCCTGTACATAAATTTATTTCCTGCGTTCTCCCATACAGGACCCCGTACAGGATTCAGCTTCCCACGAGGCCCCACATAGGTTCCCATGCAGGTTCCCGTACAGGAATTTATTTCCTGCGTTCTCCCGTACAGGTTCCCGTACAGGATTCAGCTTCCCACGTTGTCCCACACAGGTTCCCGTGTAGGAATTTATTTCCTGCGTTCTCCCGTACAGGGTCCCGTACAGGATTCAGCTTCCCACGTTGCCTCACACAGGTTCCCATGCAGGTTCCTGTACAGGAATGTTCATCCTGTACAGGAAACCGTGCAGGATCCCACACTTTCCTTGGCTGTCCCACACATTCCCACACATTCCCACACATTTCCCACACATTCCCACACTAAAACCGGTACGGGAATTGGCAGCAGGGTAGCCACCGACAAAGAGTACACGTACGACGAATATCTAACAAACTTAGTAACTCGTCTACATGAATTCCAATCTTCGGCACGAACGAATCTTATCGGTGCTAAACTAAAATCAAAAGAAATTTACGATCGCAACCTAAATCCACAAACGCTCAAGGCCGGTGATTCTGTCTTCCTGTTAAAAGGGCCTAAGCCTGGGAAGCTAGGCGATCACAACAGCGGATCCCATGAAGTGTTAGAAGTATTCCCAAAAGGAAATGTAAAAATATGAATTAAAAAGAAACCACTAGTAGTTAATATAAATGGGTTAAAATACTCCTATATCCCTATAACAAGATAGACCTGTTATAACCTAGATTTATTCCTCTCTTTTCTTTCAGAAAAAGGGGGGGCTTCGAAGAGGAAAACAAAACCGAAGTGTATATATATATATATATATATATATACATATATATAGAGCATAATAAAGTGAAGAGTGTGTAAAAATAAATAATTTTCAAACATAATTATTAAAATAATAATTGTAACTATATTACTACTTGCGATAAAACCCATCAGAGGGATAATTGGATATGATTGTGGGTCATCCAACTAGAATATAACGACTTTATCATTAATCGATGTTGGCGAATGCGATGTAACAAAACCTGAAGTAATAGCTAGCCCCGTTTTTGTTCAATTATTACAACTGAACGAGTTTACCCACAACAAGGTTGTCCAATGTAAAGTCGAAATTTATCGATTCATTTACCACTGTGGAATGAATTCTCACACCTCGGTTGTGGCACAAGGTCAGTTAGAATACCTGGCCGATGTAACTCGCGAGGCATGTGAAACAATGTATACCTTTGGAATATTTAAATCGGAAACTCGGTAATTAGCGATGTTACGTGCTGAAGGCACAGGGTATTTATTTCCCCATAACTCTACTCGCGAGAAGCACGAGTTAAATTATTTATGTGGGCCCTCTCTACTTTGCGTCCCATACGGGCCCGCTTATTTTATGTCCTGCAATGGGTGAAATAGGAAAATGACGATAAAACATGAATTCACCTAACCAATAATTAACGTATATTATATCAATAAGTAATGCAGTAGTGCAAAATACAAATAAAGATTAAAGAAAATTAAAAGGAATGCGATATAACGCGCGGTTAAAAGGCGAATAGCTGACGCGAGTCTGATATATGATAGCGCAAGCAGCCTCGGAGCGGCGTTCTACACACACTCTCTCATGCATACCCATACACTCTCCCGCACACCGTACAAACGTTACAATATGGATATGAGCGACTTACACTTCGATGTCGCTGAATCACTGCGAGTGACTGCGTGGAGGTAGTACACAATGACGCGCAGGCACGAGATGGAATTGATGATAGTATAACACTTGCAGAGCGATATCGAGGAAAAAAAAATAGAATTGATCGGAAAATGTATTGTTGATTTAACTGAACGCACGTACTACGATTATCGCCAAATAATAGGAATACGGTTTTAATTAAATGAAACCAAACTAGATTTAGTATATTAGAAGAGATCTTAAAATTATCGGCCCGAGACTTATATTCGCGACGTGAGCAACTTTACGGGACAGCTAACAACCCACGCGACTCAACGACGGTTACAAAGGGGTTGTGCTGTATCCGCGAGATTTACGGCACGCTATGCGAAGGCTAACGGGTAGGAGCCTTTTTTCCAGTACTCGATAGTTCGGAGTTCTACTGGAGACTAAATTGGGAAAAAAGTATTTCTCGCTCTTCAACAATGGTTATAATTATTGTTGGAGAGCGGGGATGGAAAAGTGAAGAGAAAACGAAAAAGGAGACTCCGCTCCGTCAGCATCGCGTGAACGGGCCCTGAGTGGTTGAACGCAGCCAAACTCACGCCACCCCAACTCTGCACATTTCTGGTGATCGCGGAGGTCACCGCACCCTGGGAAGGCACGAGGCACGGCCGCTCTTGCGAAATTCTCGAAAGAAAATGAAAAGAACGGCTCGTGACACCCACCCCCCCTTGAGATCAATCGACGTCCTCGTCGACAACAGGAATTGACAGAATCGGAATAATAATGAGATATATAGTTGTCGGACTTACAGTTACGGCGCATCATCTCACACACACATACTCATACCGCGGCGCCCGTACAGGTTGTGAGTGAAATGTCATCGGACGATTCTTCTTGATTTTGAAGTTATCCGTTGGTTCCTCCGAGAGCGACAAGGGATTGCTCATAGGGCCGTCCGAATCACCTTTGTCTGGAGTGAAGTCGTATACGGGACTAGCGCTTCTTGGCGACGAAGTTGGCGAGGCGCGGGGTCAATAGGGGCCCCGTGCGCTTCTAATCCCGAGAAAGGTGTTACATTGCCTTCAACATGTACTCTCTCGGTTCGGTGACGGACCGTAGCATAAACAGCATTATGTCGTGCCGGAGGTTGGAGTTCGATTTCGGCGATTTACTTTAGCAGCGTCTTTCCTTGTAGCACAAACTAACGCTCTACATGCGCGCGCGGGTGAGAGCGTCAACCATCCCCGAGAGAGATAGAGTAGTATACCGAGGGCTATGCAGGCCTGACCACCAAAGCCAGCATACGTGATGTATTGTTGATGTGCTTTTTCTCTCCGACGTTCACCGACGGCGTGAACCTCTCGCTCAATCGCGTAGAGAGACTCTCCATCGCCGTGTTTATCCCAGCTCGAGCCCTTATCACTTTGGGGTGAGAGCGACGGGCGGATCGAGGTTCCCCTAGCGTTACTCATAGCGGGAACGAGCGTGGATACATTTAACGTTATGCCTGGTTGGTAGTCGTATTGTATTGTATTCTCATACGTGCGCATACCAGCCAAAGTAATTCCATGGGTCGTTCCATAGCAGTTAGGGTCAAGTTGTAATAGACCTGCTCCCTTCAATTGCACAGATTAATGCAACGTATTCGGGCAGATAATTCGAACCGTTGTCTCTCGTGGTAGGGAATAGAGCCATCCCCCCTGCGTTGGCAGGTAGATCCAATGTACATCGTGTTGAGACTTTATTCGTACATCGCAAGTTCTCAGAACTTGATGTGAGGGCCTGATTAGCATTAAAAGCTCACATGTTTCGGTGATGGCGGCATCGTACACGGGGGTTCCCGCCGTGCGAATTAGTCTTCGCTCCACTTGCTTGCACGTGGCTGGATTGATGTAAGCCGTTCCCGTACCATTGTTGAATTGCTGCGGCACCGGCCATGATCGTATCTGATAAAAATCATATTTCATACGATCCAATAATGGTATATAAATTATTGTCAGGACTTTGTCATGACGAGAAATCAAATCCATGCGCACGATTGAGGTCGTAAATGTTCGAGTGGTATGGGGAACTCGAGTCCGTCGGATCGGAGTTGAGCTTCCTTCGCTATTGCTTTGAGCCTTCCGTGTGTAGCGTGACGGGCTCGAATTTCCCTTCTCGAGCTGCTGTAATTATTCGCAGATATTCTCGACAAGCTTCAATATACCTATCGAGTTTGGTTTCAAGCCTGCCTGCATAATTCACAAGCATGGCATGGTACTGGTGGAACATCGATCGGTTATTGGCAGCATGAAGGTCTTTATGCATCTCCAATACGAGTTGGAATACACGATTGACTCGTTCACTCTCGATCTTATGGTTTTTATCGAGATCTTGTAGCTTGGAAGTGGTGATATGCATCTGTTTTTCCATCAGATGGGCTAGCTCCTGATTGTTGAAATATAACTGATCGATCAAATATTTGGCATTCTCCTCATTGAGAGGTCCGAACATCGATCGACTGATTGAGCCAATAAAACCGAATGGAGCAGATCGTTTATAAATTGTAGGAGGACCCTCCGCCGATGCAGATTGTAATCCTGGATCGCCTTCTCAAACCCTTCCGACTCACATATACTCACTCCTCACACTGCCATACTACGTGTACGCTAACTTCACCTTATCTACATGCTTACAGAATCTCTCTCCATTCACAGTCTGGAGGATGACATTACTTTTATCCGAAATTTGTACAATTTTATAGGGGCCGTGATATCGGTTGTCGAATTTTCCTTTACGCGGTTCTTTTAACACGTAAACTTCATCTCCCATTTGACCTTCAAAGGGACGGCTTTTCCTATCATAATATAGCTTTGACCGTTCCTTGGCTTGGATAATATTCCTACCGGCTAATTCGCGAACTTTGCATTGTCGTTTGATCAGTTCAGTAAGGAAGGAATTGTGGGTGGGGAGCTTTTCTTTCAGAGGAAATTCACTCGGTTGTCGAGCGAGCTTCCCATAAACGAGTTCGTGTGGCATAAAACTTGTCGCCTCATGAACGCTGGTATTATAAGAAAACTCGACAAATGGCAACGGACGGTCCCAATCATCGTATTTATTAACGTATTCTTCGATGTATTCCGTTAATACGATGTGACTACGTTCTAGAGCGCCGTTGGTCTGCGGCCGATACCCCGAGGTAGTGAGTAATCGAATTTTGTAGATCTTGCGAATTTCCCTGAGAAGGTGGTTTGTAAATGACGTACCGCGATCGGAGAGAATTGCTCGGGGCGCTCCGAACTGGCTAAACAATCGTCGCACTAAAGCTTCTGCGATCGTTTGAGCTTTTAAATCCGGAACCGGTTCCACTAGACAATATTTTGACAAGTGGTCCTGCATAGTTAACATATGCCGGTTACCGTGAGGAGACATCGGCAATGGATCAACGGTGTCCACGGATACTCTGTCAAACGTGTCGGCGGGGTGTCAGTGATAAGCATCGGCTCGCGAGTTTTTGCCCGAACGAGTTCCTGCTCCTGACAACCCTTAAAATGCCGGATATAGTTTTGATACGTTTTTGTTACGCCCTTATGACCCCCGAGAAGACGGTCGTGAGATTCATGGATTATTCTATCCTGCTCTTCGACACTCGGTATTTTGGTTTTACCATAGCAGATTACAATGGAAATTCCAGAATTTTCGAAAATTTCATGAATCGTTTCCAATAAACATTCCGCCGGTAAGTCGTCGGTAGGGCCGCCAAGACGAGAAACTCGGAGAGTTTTAGTGTCTGAATTATTTAATAATCTTCTTAAATTTTAAAACCCAGACGAATCTTTTCTGGCCTCGTTTCATCATAGTAACGACGCTTTATTATTAGGCTATAAACTTTGTATTGACCGAGCGGGGTAATAGCGATTTGACCAATATTGAAATTCTTTTCCTTTATTAATGTTGGATCAACCATGCCCAAGTCGGACAATAATTTTCCATTTGGGTCAACGAATTCTCCATCCGAGGAAATAAAATGAGCAAAATTGTCTCGACAATATGTTAAGCATTCGCGTGTTCCGGTTATGAGGCATTCGTTGTGAAATATTTTTTCTTTATTTCCCCGCGTCGCATTATTCTCGTCCATGGCCTGGCCCTGTGAGCGACAGAGAGACGTTTTGTCGTCTAGCATTACGACGGGGGTTGTCGCCATTTCTGTTGTCTCCTTCATCAACACGCGTTGAACGGCCGTCGGAGAACCCGGCTTAAGCGATTGGACCCGGGTGGCTGGGGCAAGGAGGGGAGGAAAGAGCATGATGGCCTCTCGTCCGTAGACACGGCTCGGTCGTTCTGCTCGTGGGAAGATGGAAGTGGGGTAGTCTCTGGACGAAGCGTCCGAGGTAGCGATGGAGCTCTATGGCGAGGGGGCGAGGAGTGGAGCGCCGGTGCATCTCGCTCTACTACAGTCTCCTGCAGCATAGTTGAGGCGGCCACGGGCCCCTCGGGCATCATACTATCGCATAGTATAGTATGGCCTTGCTCATTTTCATGCTTCATTCTAATACCCGCAAGACTCGTGCGTCTCAAGAGTTCTTCGGTCAGTGACTGTGATTTTTGGGTCAGCTGATCGATGCGACGAGCGAGTTCAGCATCTCCCTTTTCCTCGCAAAAGGGGTCTAATTCATTAAGTAATTCCTGAGCCTCCTCGTCCACTTCGTCTCCATCGGACACATGTTCCGGTAAGAGAGTTTGTTTGAGATCCGAGGAAGCCTCCGGATATTTTTCAAACTTTTTCTCGAGTTACCGAAGCGACTCCTGAAATTGGTTAAAAGATCGTTGCAGTTCCTGTGTCATGCCCTTTTTTTGTACTTGCACCATTTCCTCCACGGGTGTGCTATCTTCGGAGTCACTCGCGGGAGGACTCACGATGACAGCCGTTTCCGCGGGGGAGGGGGTCTCGATCGGCTTCGCCGGGGAAGGTCGCTCTCTGCCCTCCTCGGGACGTCGTTTAGGCGGCCTTCCGGCCCTTCGAGGCGGAAGGAGAGGGGCAGGGAGCATGCTACGGTGCAAACGTTGTATCGGTAGCGCCTGTTCTTCGGAGCTAGATTCGGAGATCTCCGCGGCGAGGGGCGTAGGGCGAGGAGCAAGCCCCGAAGCTACTCGACTACGAGTCCGAGCGGCAACGACGCTCGCGCCAAGCGCTTCGGGTACCTTCGGGTTTTTGCTCGTAGACGGAGCTCGATACGAACGTATTGACTGACCCCGCTGAGGATCTGAATAGAGCCTTGGTCTACTTGTCTCACTCTTAAGGCGTTGTATGGGCAATACTTTCGCTATTTCCTCGGCCGACTCACTCTTGCTGGATTCCGAACTGAATGAATTGATCGTGTTTCGCGCTAGAGCGTCAGCGTTGATATTTAATCGACCCGGTTTGTAGACAAATTCGTAGTCGTAATTTCGCAAAATTAGACGCCATTGTATTAACCTCTTACCTGGATCATTCATTGAACCTATCCATTTGAGCGGCTCATGATCGCTAATTAATTTGAATTTACGACCATATAGATATGGCTGAAAATTCTCTAAAGCTTTTATCACCGCGAGACATTCTTTCTCTGTTGTGCCATAGTTAACCTCGGTCTTCAGAAGAATGCGCGAGAAATAAGCGATAGGTCCATGCCGTTATGCTCTTGTCCCAACACCGCTCCGACTGCAAAGTCAAACGCATCGGTAATCAGAGTAAAAGGACGATTAAAATCGGGATATTGAAGAATCGGTTCTCTACACAGAGCTCTGCGTAGGCGTCGGAAACTGCGTCGCTGCTCGACTTCCCAGGAGAAGGCTTTTCCCTTCTTCAATACTTCTGAAAGGGGTTTCGCGCGACCAGAAAAATTCGCGATGAAACGTCGATAATATCCGGCAAGTCCGAAGAACTGCCGAACATTCTTTGCCGTTTTTGGGGGCGGGAATTTTTTCACAGCCTCCAATTTTTTTGGATCGGGCCTTAGCCCATCTCGACCAATAATGTGTCCAAGATAAGCGACTTCCTTTCGGAAGAATTCACATTTATCTGGCTCAAGGACAAGATTGGCTTGTCGCAATCGTTCAAATAGCCTGTGAACCTTTTTTTCATGCTCTTCCAACGTTTTAGAAAATATTACGCCATCATCAAGGTATATAAACAATTCAGTTCCTTGTAGACCTCGCAATACATTATCCATAAGTCGTTGGAAGGTCGCGGGGGCATTTTTTAATCCCTCGGGCATTCGAACGTATTCGTAATATCCGTTGAGAGTAGAAAATGCTGTTTTCGGGCTATCCCTGGGATCCATTGGGATTTGTTGAAATCCGCTGGCAAGGTCAAAGGTCGAGAAATACCGTGCCTCACCCAATCGGTCCAATATATCCAGTGAAATGCAATGGGCAATGGGTAAGCGTCGGATATGGTTTTTTCATTCAATTTGCGGAAATCGATCACCATCCTCATTCGTGGCCTACCCTGAGCGTCAGGCTTTTTCGGAACTATCCCTATCGGAGAGTTATAGGGCGATTGGGAGGGAACTATGATTCCGTTCTCGAGTTTCTTTGCCACCTGCGATTGAACCTCATCTCGATGGATCGAAGGAAAACGATATTGGCGCGTATTTATTGGTAAGTTGTCGGCCGTAGGTATTCGGTGGGCGACGCGCGAGGTACATGGTAAGATGTCCCCCGGCAGTTTAAAGCGCATCGGATCCTCTTCAACCAAACAACACACGTGCTGTCGCTCATGCTCGTTCCGATTATCGAGACGCATTGCCCTCAAAACTGCGGACACGCGATCTTTCGGTGGTTCGACGCCCTCGTCGGTTGAGTCCTCACTCTCCGACCGAGGATCACCATCCACGTTGCAATATTCGAAGGGAATAATTTCTTGTGGGGCGATCTCTATATCCACATCGCGATCGAGAGTGTTAACCGCGAGCACGTGGCCAACACCGTTTTTTTGCGAGACCAGCGCGTCACCAATATACAGACCCTCTTCCGTATTGATGCGCGGGATAAATCCCTCGGTCAAATTCGTATTCGTCACCTCAATGGGCATTTGCTCTCGCATACGCGCCTTTATGGTGAAAATTCGCCTGACCGGGGAAGATACTCCGTTCGTCGAACGTGAACAAGATTGATCTGACATTAAGAAGGGTCGAGGTCGAATCGGGTCGCTGGCCATCACGAGAGCGTTATGGTGAAATGATAATTCAACTTTTTCGCGACGCAAGAAAGGTCTTCCGATTAAACCATTACTGTCAGTTGCGAATTCTTCAACAACGTGGAAAGTATGAGGCAGGTTATTTATTGATAATGTCACAGTATTGAGTGACCATGATTTTTCACCAGATGGTCCGGTGTATTGTCGGCGCTTTGAGGGGTCGTAATTTATGTCTTCGCGAAGAGCGCGTAATTTAAAAAAGTTCAATCCCGATCCCGAATCACAAAAGAAATCATCGGTTCCTGATGAGAGTTCAGGGGCGGACAGTTTTATTACTGGCGACTCGATACCGTCGTCGGAATCCGAGAACGGCAAGACCTCGCATTCGGAATCCGGAGCGGTGAACTTACCTATTTTCGTTGATCCTGAAAAGTTACCGCGGGTTTTCGAGGGCCGGTACCCGTTGTTAGCGATTTTGCTTGGCCCGTCACTTCGCGGCGACGAGCCCCTTGTGAGTTTAAATGTTCAGTGCTCGATGTATCGGGTGTACCGTTACGCGGACTCGGGGACGAATTTCGCGGATTACTCGCGGCTCGAGAGCCTGTCTCCGTCCATGGGCAGCATGCGCCATTATGGCAGCGGCAATATCTCTGTCCACAGTTAGCAATTGCCGCGGAACGAGCCGTTCATCGATTCCAAGGACAGCATGCACAGCCCGTTCCTCGCGTACAGCAATGTCGCCGGTCACACCCCTGATTGCAGTCATCGATCCGAGGGCTGGGGGATCGCGAACGTTCCCTATCTCGGGTTTTTAATATACTGGGCAATCTTAAGCTTCCGGGATCCAACGGTCTTTCCCGACGGCGCGATCGATCAGGGCGATCGGATTCGTCAAATTGGTCAAATCGGTTCGATCGATTCGATCTCTCGAATCTATCAGGTCGATCAGACCTCTCAACCTGACTCGGACTAATACTGCGGTCCCTAAACACTGAAGCTCGGGAATCCGGAGAGGGAGCACGTGACTCGACTTTACGGGCAACGTTTTGCCCGTCAATGTCCGGGCAACACAATGGATGTCAAAGAATCGTTTTGTTGAATTGTATTCAAAACTCGGGCTATGCATAAAACACGCAGACGGCGGAAGTGTTGAGGTGTGTCGTCGTGTTTAATGCGCACGCCGAACGAGGTTTTGTCGAGGCAGCGTCCGTGGTCGACGCGAGCGTTCACGCGTTTCTCAGTTGCCAGCGTACAGCCAAGCAGAGTACACGCGTTCTGACGATAAGCGCGAGATACATAGAGCTTAAATCAAAGAACTATTATCATATGTGATAATATCAATAATACATTTATACGTCTCTTGTTAAATGTATTATTGATATACTATTTAAATGTATTATTGATAATATCAATAATACATTTATACGTCTCTGTTATATTGCTCGAACAAATAATTTTTGTTTTCATACAAACCGATCCTCATATCCTTCACGTAATTTTATTCCGTGAAACAGCCTGCGCCTCAACAGATTGATCGACTCGGGTCGAGTACGGGAGAAAAATTTGGCGGTTGGACAAATTGCGGTGACGCAGTATGGACAACACTGAATTTTTAGTGTCGTAATTAAAGCACGGTACTATGACGACACAAGTCTCGATAAAATTCGGGACGGTCTGAAGACTCTTGAACGGCAAATGAGTCGATTGAATGTGTAATCATTCCGCATATCCCGACATGGCGATTTCACGGACGAACTTGCCCTCGACAAGCTCCTACCACTTATCCATTCTCTTTTCGAGAGTAAGGGGATACGTGTCGCAATCTGCTATGGGAGGACCCAGGTCCCTCCCTCAGATGCGAGGAAGACGATAATTAAAGAAATGCACTCGAGCCTTATCGACAGCCATAAGGGTTTTACTGGCCGACCCTAAAAAATAACGTACACAATTATATTCGTCGGTGCAAAAGCTGTCAGGAGTAGAAACTCGTTCGAGCAAAGACTCGCGAACCGATGCTCTTGACGGACACCCCGGCAGACACATTTGATAAGGTATCCCTTGATACCGTTGGTCCGTTGCCTATGTCGCCCCACGGGAATAGGCATATACTGACAATGCAGGATAACTTATCAAAGTATTGCCTTGCTGAACCGATTCCCGATTTAAAGGCCACCACCGTTGCAGAGGCAATAGTGCGTCTGCTGTACAACCAATTCGGAGCCCCACGGGCGGTCCTAACCGATCGTGGAACCGCATTCACGAATGGTTTATTGCGGGAAATCTCCAAAATCTACAAGGTTGACCATACAACTACATCTGGTTACCGTCCGCAGACTAATGGTGCGTTGAAGCGAAGTCATATCGTTGTAACCAAGTGCATCAAGCACTATGCGGATAAATACGACAAAATGGGACCGTTTGTTACCCTTTGCCGAATTTTCCTACAACACCAGCGTACACGAGGCAACGAATTTCACTCCGCACGAGATTGTGTTCGGAAAAACAGCCCGACAGCCGAGTGAATTCCCAACCGAAAATCGGCTGGCCACAAGTGGTTCGTTCCTCGTTGAGCTCATAAAGTGACAAAATGAAATCCGAGAGATGGCTGGGGAATCCCTCAATCGAGCTAAAGAACGCTCCAAGCATTACTACGACCATAAATGCCGCCCTTTTGAAGGGAAGGTCGGGGATCAAGCATACGTTTTAAAAGAACCCCGGAAAGAAAAATTTGATGCTCAATATCACGGTCCCTATGAGATAATATCAATTACCGATAGGAATAATGTCATTCTCGAAACGGAAATTGGCGAACGATTCGTGAAACACGTTGATAAAGTCAAGTTAGCTTACATTTGATTAGGTTACAACTATGTGCGTATCAACAGCAAAATGCTGACTGCGATTATCTGCGTCCTTCTTTTCGCGGGCCGTGGAGTGGCGGAGTCGACACCGAAGAGCCCATATGGCGTCAACAGACTCGAAGATAACGCTGGAATCTACTACGAGCTACAAACACCGACTCAATTACAGCGAGCGGATTGGACGAACTGTTGATTCAAACGCCTAAATCTTCAGCGAAAGGAAACCAGAGATCGAACTTTGGGGACGAAGAATCGTTGCTCGCTGTGGAGAGAAGAATTCAAGCTATAGGCGAGGACGAACAAGAGAGAGAGAAACACCTTCTCACTCTGACCAGCTCCGTAAGCCAAGCCGGAGTAGTATGCCTATTCCTGCTCTATATCTCAAGAGCTTGGTCCTTCTCTTCCTCGGATACATCCGAAAAAGTTTATACTCCTGAAGAAAGATCTCGCGTCCAGCAAGGGAGCGCCCGCTCGAGCGTCCAGATAACGTCATATACGCGTCGGGCCGTGAGCGAAATTTGACACCGAGTCTGCCGATAAACACTTGGAGCCCAGCAAAAGAGGATCTCCTCCCTCACCCTGTTCCTCACAAAGAGTTACTCGTCGCATAGGTAGAACAAGAGCCTCCTTTAACATAAAAAGATCGGAAGGAGAGGGGACACAAAAAGGGGAAGTAGAGAAGTGTTCGCTTCATCGGGGAGCAGTCGTTAGTCCTCTTTCAACTACAAGGGCATCAACGTTGATACCCGAAGTGACGAAAATGAACGTGGATCGTGTCATCTCGCGTTACGTGCGTCGCGAAGAGTGCCCCGTGTGCGCGCAATATGTGGGGAAGTGTCTCGACCTGTGCGCATGCATTTTGAACTTCAATATCGCACGCGCTGCAAACGGATTACCACCGTGGTGCGCGATCTGTGAGGAGCCGGATGAGGACAATGGAAAGAATTCCTACGAATGCTTTCTCGCTTTTCGTCTTAAGGTGATCCAATTCGGGTGCAGTGCGGGGGTGGAATGTCACGCGAAACTCCCGACGTTGGGTGCGTCCCCCCCTGGTTCTAGCGCTGCCTCAAACGCAGTCCGTTGCAACCCCGGATCCCTCGAGGACGGTCACCAGAGTTCAGGTCCACCCGAGCCCGCGTGCCACGCGTCCTGCGGCTTCGGGGCGCGTCAGCACCCTCTGAACCCAGGTGGTCGAACCCGTAATATGTCAGGGGAACGTGATAGCCGGGGGGAAAGGGACCAACCCCGGCATATAAATGCGGCTTGGAAATGTCGCCACCACCCTCCCCCCACAACCCATGCGCGGTGTGCGGCAAAAAGGAGAAATGCCCGGGAATGGGGGCCTGCATGGAAAAACTGATTGAGGACAGTTTCCGGCGGAAGGGGAAAGTAACGTGCCCCCTTTGCGGGCTGCTGATCCCAGGCCCAAGGTTTGCGGCCCACGGAGGGGGCTGCATCACTCGCTGGGAGATGAACAGTAAGCCATCCACGGGAGCGCCGATCGTGGCCAGCAACCGATCGGCCGCGGCCAACCTACCACAGGCGGCGGCGCAGGTAATTAAACCTCGCCCTCGTAATCCGCCGATTACAAAGGGTACCGTCAATCTCCCGCAACATGGAAGGCAGAGCCCGGAGCGCCCCAACCACCATCGGGGACGGAAGGAGCCCAGGCCCGCCATCTCAACGTCCAGGCAGCAGAGGTTGGCACTCGTAGCAGAAATTGGTACTCGTATATGAACACATGGTTGTATATATTGAAAAGTTTCGCGTTTTTGAGGGGTTCTCGTTTCTTTTATCCTTGCTTGGAGGATAGCGCAAGGAGCGAGGAACCGGAGGGAAGCGATTGCCTAAGGATGCTTGTAGGGTTCCCGGAGTATGCTCGATATGATTGTAGGCGTAACAAGCTAATGAGAGTCGATCTAATTCGTTATTTGAGATAGTTTTAGGTGGTTTTTTGGGGATGCCTCAGGATGCCGGGGCTCTCCCGAACGGCCCGTATCGATCCTTCATCATCGGCCTTTATAACGGATCGATCGATTTGGTGGGGGGGTGAAGTTATTGCTGCAAAAAGGTCTTTAGCGATTGTTAGAGTGTTAGTGTTCGGAGATACGGTAATTCGTGGACGTGCAAACGTTAAAAAGAGATGTTGATGTTGTCGGTGGATATAATACGGTTATAAGGTGGCGGGCCTCGATATTCTCAAGGAGGCTAAACGGTCGCCATCCCGCTTAGTCGAAAAGCTGGAGAAGCCAGCTGGGGCAATGAATAAAGCCAATAGGGCCCCTTTTGGGGTTGTTTGCTTTATGGCGGAACCGGCCGATCTGGCCGGTTGATTTCCTCGATGCCGATTGAGGAGGACCAAATACTAGAGACACTAGTCAAGTATAAATCCCGTGCGGCATATCGTACAGGCAGATGTTCGGACCGCGTTCTTCGCGTAGGTCGAATTCGTCGACTTCGTTACTGATGGTGATCGACAGGCCCTGTGGTCCGTCGATTGACACGTTCTTCTTGTCAATGTTAATTGTTCCCTGACTGACGATCACCACGATGGCTCTTTTCCTCGAGGTTAGACATCCAGCGCAATGCTGGGGCTCCCCAAGAGGATCGAAGTACCTAGCTACGAACCGGGGATGAATTTAGGAGGGAGCCGAGGCTCACGGGGCCAGGCTCTCCTATAGGAGACCCGAGGTGTCGGGTGTCTTCCGATGACTCACACGTTTTGATATGAATTTGCGATGAGTGACTCTCCGTTTTTTTACCTTTTAAGGTTTCCTTTATTCATGATTTTTCCTCTTACATTCATACATATTTTTTGGTTTGTTTGCTATGCCTATTCCCTAGAACTTAACTAGCTAATTTGTATTTGGATTTGTCTTGTGTTATTTCTTTGTGCGTGGTGACTGCTAGTTCGGTATCAGGTTAAAATTTGATAAAAGTACCTGAGCGTGTTCCGTTTGTCTCACACCTACCTTAATGCTAATTTACTTATTTCTAGTGTGTATTTACAATACGTACATATAACACAGTCATTTCACTTGCTTGGTTTATTCATCTCATGATGATGTGGTGCGGGAGCTTATACTTAATTTTGAAGGGCGCGCTCTCATGTGTGAGCGTTCCTATGTTACTGGCTGAGTAGGTCCATTTGGGTAAAGAAGTTTGTTGTTCGGATAAGTATTTCGTCTTTCAATTTGTTGGTGCGTGTGCTCTCATGAATGCTATCATTAGTAGTGTATCTTTCTGCTCTAGTGATTAATCTCAGTATTTTGTTTTGAATTGTTTGAATCCTATTGATGTTTGTTTTGAATGTACTACCCCAGATTGGAGCGGCGTATAGTAAAATCGGTTTAATAATGGCATTATACAGCAGAAGCTTGTTTTTAGTGCTTAGCACGCTTCTGTAGCCTATGAGGTGTTGTAATAAACTTTTAATTGCTTGCGCTTTTTTATTATCTACCTCAGTGTGTTTTGTGTATGAGAGCGTGTCATCTAGGATAACTCCAAGGTACCTCGCTGATCTTTTGGGTTCGATTACCGTGTTGTTCATTTGAAATGGAGGGGGGTTGTCGGTTTTCTTGTTCCTTCTGCTAAACATCACCAGCTCGGTTTTGGCCTCGTTGATCTTAATTTTCCATTTGTTGAAGTGATTAACTATTTGATTTATGTGCTCTTGAACGTGGTTTTGGGCTACTGTTTTTCTCCAAGAACTTGCGTATACCGCCGTGTCGTCGGCGAAAAGGGCTATCTCCGTTTTCCGTTTTTGGCACGTCGTTTATGTAATATAGAAATAAGAATGGCCCCAGAGTGGACACCTAGGGAACCCCTGCCGCTACTTTACGTTTATCAGAGTGGGCGCCGTTTGCTCCCACTGCAAACGTTCGATCAGAGAGGTATCTAGCTATCGTTGAGACTAGGTCTGGTGGTATATTGAGGTTGTTGAGTTTGAAAATAAGTCCCTTAAAACAAACTGTGTCAAAACCCTTTTCGATATCGAGCAGCGCTAGGGCCGTGGCTTTGTTTTTGTTAAAGTTTTCTCTAATGTGGTTTGTGAGTCGGGCAAGTTGTTGCACGGTGTTATGTTTGGCTGTGAATCCGAATTGTTTTTGGATGAGTTGCTGCTGTGGCAGTTCATGTGTCTGGAGTCTGTTCAAGATATTTTTTCAAAGATTTTATTGATGGTTCGGAGGAGGCTGATCGGTCGATAGTTCTGCGGGAAGAGTTTATCCTTGCCAGGTTTGGGGAATGCTAGTAAGTTGGCGTGTTTCCAGCTGCTTGGAAAGTGGCTATATTCGAAACATGCGTGGAAAATGTAGGTCATTTGCACAATTGCTTTCCTGGGGAGGTGCTTGAGTACTATGATCTGTATAGCGTCAGGGCCTGGTGCTTTTATGGGTTTCGTGCGTCTAATTGCTATTGTTATTTCGTTGGGTGTTGCGTACCGGATGTCGTTAATGTCTATGTCTGTGTTCATGATTTGTCTGTATGTGCCATTAACTATTTCCCTGTACCTGCGGGTCCCCAAGTCCTCAGTGAGTTTGTGCACTTTTTCGAAGTTCTCAGCTAGAGCGTCAGCATTTTGTTTGTCGCTAATTGCTAGGCCTCGCGTGCCGTGGAGGGTGGGAATAACGTTTACTGCCTGTCTGGTAAAGGCTTTTGCCATTTTCCATTTGGAATTGTCCTGTATTATTTATCCTTTTAGTTTGGTCTCCGACGTGTTGTTTGAATGGTCTCTAATTTCCTGCTTTATTACCTGTGAGAGGATATTTCGCATTACTCTGTATTGTAGGATTTGTGTCTGTTAAAATTATCTGCGGGCCTTGTTCCGGAGCTTTATTAGTTTATTTATTTCTTCAGGTAAGGCAGGTGCAACGTTTTTAGGTTTAATCAGGGGAATTGCTTGATTTATTTCTTCTTTGATCTGGGACGTAAGGTCATCTGCGCAAAGGTCTATCTCTGTCCTGGATTGAATGTTTGATTTTAATATGATATTTTCATCGACGAGTATTGCGAATTTTTCCCAGTCGGCTTTTTTGTAGCTAAGGTAATATTTGTCTGTGTTTTGCACTTGAGTACGGCTGATTTGTCCGGGGCCAGTATCGCTACGTCTGAGAGGCTGGTGTAATTGAAAATTATTCTCCCATTTGCATTGTTGTTCGAGCAGTGCCAATTTGTGTGCTTTGCGTTAAAGTCCCCTACTGCTATGTCCGCATTTGCTGTGTTGAATCCTATTTTGTGGTCTACCATAGGCTGAGATTATTACCAGATTGTTGCTAACAAGGGCATTCCCTACTCCCTATCACTGATTTCGCTCAAATTTATAGGACATGCAGGGCTTGGCTAGAAATGAAAGTACCCGAAGTGGGAACTCCAGATGGCCAAGCGTTTAGAAAATAAAAATGTTGACGCGGCTCTCGCACCGTATAAGCCATTTACGCTAGTACCGGGTGTGTAAGTATGAAACCGGAATTTGCCCATAGGTGGCGCTAGATGTCGATGCAGTTACCGACACATCACGTCAGCGGTGTCTTGTTTTTGTATTGATATCCGACAAAGATTTCCAACTCACAATAACACGAGTTTCATTCAGTAGCATTAGTTTATTAGAGATAAACATGTCGAGTTTTGTGCCAACAAATTACGATTTGCGGACAGCACTACTTTTCTGTTTTCATCTGAAGAAAACCGCAGCCGAATCGCATCGAATGCTTGTGGAGGCGTTTGGTGAGCATGCTCTCGGTAAAACACAGTGTTTCGAGTGGTTCAAACGGTTCAAAAGTGGCGATTTTGACGTGAGGAACGAAGAACGTGGAAGACCACCGAAAAAGTTTGAAGACGCTGACCTGCAAGCCTTGTTGGACGAAGACGACGCTCAAACACAACAACAACTGGCGGATCAGTTAAAGGTGACCCGAGAAGCCATCTCCCTTCGGTTGAAAGCCATGGGAAAGATACAAAAGGTGGGGAAATGGGTTCCATATGAACTCAACGAAAGACAGCAGGAAAACCGCAAAACATCATGCGAAATGCTGCTCGCCAGGTTCAAAAGAAAGTCATTTCTCCATCGAATTGTGACTGGCGATGAAAAGTGGATATATTTCGAGAATCCTAAGCGCAAAAAGTCATGGGTTACTCCGGGTGAACCATCAACATCGACGGCAAGACCAAACCGCTACGGACGAAAGACAATGCTGTGTGTTTGGTGGGATCAGAAGGGCGTAATCTACTACGAGCTGCTGAAACCTGGGGAAACTGTCAATACTCAACGCTACCGACAACAAATGACCGATTTGGATCGAGTTTTGCGTGAAAAACGACCAGAATACCAACAAAGACAACACAAGATGATTTTGCTGCATGACAATGCACCAGCACACAAAGCAAAACAGGTCCAGGAAACGATAGAGTCGTTCCGTTGGGAGATTCTTCAGCACGCGCCTTACTCACCGGACCTTGCCCCATCCGATTACTACTTGTTTGCATCGATGGGACACGCACTTGCTGAGCAGCGCTTTACTTCTTACGAAGATGTACGAAAATGGCTCGATGACTGGTTTGCCTCAAAAGAGCAACAGTTCTTTTGGCGCGGAATCCACAAATTGCCAGAAAGATGGGAAAAATGTATAGATAGCGACGGACAATACTTTGAATAAGTTACTTTGTATCATATCATTACAATAAACGTGTTTTTTCTGTACAAAAATTCCGGTTTCATACTTACACACCTGGTATGTTTGCCAAGTAGCGGTTGGCGTAGCAGTAAGAGCTCGGACTAGTAATTCGATCGTCGTGGGTTCGAATGTGGAGACTTCCGTGTGGAGACTTTCTTTTTTCTGTTTCTATTATTTTTTCACCACGTGGAGGGGGACTCGTGGGGGGGGGGGGGGGGGGACAAACAAATCCGCAATTAAACGACGAACTCTTCCAAAATGAAGAAGGATTGCCAACGTGTAGCATCAAAGTAATTCCCCCTAAATGTACTCCACTGGTGCAACCCTGCGATGTACATTTTTATCGTCAGGTTAAAAACTTTATTTAAAATAAACAAAATTGCTCTCATCTCATCGAGCAAGAAAAATAAATATCTTCCCGAGAAGACTGCATAAAAATACATTCGATTGTTCATCATCATTTATCCGCGCCAATATTCGGTAACATGTTACGTTACACGTGGTTCGCTTCTAAACTTTGCGATGAGAGAGAATGGTTTATGAATGTGAATCAAGTATGTTTTTCTATGGAGACGTTGAAACAACAATGTGGTTGTAAAAATGCAGCGTTTATGACATGTGTTAGATGCAGAAATAATTATTGTTTCCCCTGTTTCTACGATAAATATCATCCCGACACATGTAAATCATCGAATGTTAACGAATAAAGTTTTGAATTTTCATGTACAAAGTCTTTTTGTATGCGCTTTAATTACAATGCTTTGTTGAAAAGTCCGAAATCCCATTCTTAACCTTTTCTATGCCGTTTGCGTATAAATAAATAAATAAAATAAATTATTCACCTCTTTGCTTAATTGGAAAACGAATAATATAAAAATTGAGAAAAAGAAGAAAAAAAGTCTCCTCACGGGGAGTCGAAACCACGCTCATCGAATTGCGACTCCGAGCTCTTACGGCCACGCCAACCGCTGCTAGTAGTATAACAAAACCGGTTCTAACCCAGGGATCTCAGGGGGGAGCGGGGCGGGGGGCTCCAGCGCGGGGGACCGAGGGCAGACGTCACGCGGCGGGGAGGGGGAAGGCAACGCAGAGGGGGTGTAGCGCGAGATAGCCGAGAGTGGGGGCGTGATGATACGCGACGCTGAGCGATAGGGGGGGTTGGGGTGGGGTCTAGCGTGGAGCCGTTGACACCATAGGGCGGCGGGTAAATGTTGAAAACTTATAAAATCATGTGATTTATTATAATCATCACAATTATTTACATATTATCGATGCAGGCGGAGCGTTTTTATTACGTCACTGGAAGTCCGTACAAAGAACAATTTAGATATGCGTGTGCATGTGTGTGTGTGTGTGTGTGTGTGTGTGTGTGTGTGTGTGTGTGTGTGTGTGTGTGTGTGTGTGTGTGTGTGTGAGAGAGAGAGAGAGAGAGAGAGAGAGAGAGAGAGAGAGAGAGAGAGAGAGAGAGAGAGAGAGAGAGAGAGAGAGAGAGAGGATCGTTTGCCAGAATATCATCGCAACGACAGTGAAGTGATATCATATCTTCCATGCATGGAGCATCATAATACGCCACAAATGAAAGATCACATTGATGGCCCCCCACCGGCTTTCAGTGCATCTCGAGCCTTGCTGAAAAGACGAGGAATGCGACCCCTCAAAATACCAACAAGACGCTCGCCACCACGCGTCTGTCTTTGTTGGAAACCAACTGGGACCGCTTCCAAAGGGAACATGTTCCGCTTCTCGAGATGAATTGCGAAAACCTCTCGGAAGCGCCATACTTCAAGGACGCCGTGGAATGACGCTGTCAGCAAGCCTACGAAGAGGCCCAGGTAAGCTTGCTCACCATCAAGGAGCATTACGAGCAGGTCGAATCCACGGGAGCGAATCTGGCGGACGTTTCGGCGTTTCCGGGCACCTCAAACGTGCGAAGGGCGCTCCCAAAATTAAAGATTCCCGACTTCGACGGGGAGTTTCATTCGTGGAGGCCTTTCCACGATCTCTTCGTCTCGTTGGTCGGGGAAAACCCGGACATAACCTCGGTGGAAAAGATGCACTACCTTCGGCTCTAGTTAAAAGGCGATGCCGCCCAACTCATCGCCAATCTGCCGCTCTCTTCGGATTCCTTCATCTCGGCATGGGATCTCCTCGTAGCCCGGTACGAAAACAAACGATTATTGGTCACTTCTCAGCTGGATCGCTTCTTCAGCATGCCGACAATAGTACCAAGGTCGTACAAATCATTAAATACGCTCATTAGCACCACAAGCGAGGTATTGAATGCGCTGAAGTCCTTGGAGATGCCAGTCGATGAGGCATCATCCTGGTACACTTCATAGTGTCCCGCCTCGATCCCAACCTTCGTGAGCAATGGGAACTGAGATTGGGCTGTTCGACCACACCGGCTACACTTCCTCAACTCTGCGAGTTCTTGACTACTCGAGCTCGCGCACTTGAGAGCATCGACGTTGGACGGCCTTCTTCCACGTTAAATCGATCCACCTCTTCGGCTACTTCGACCACCTCACGATCGGCACGGGCTGCGCTTTCGGCTAAGGCGATGCCAGCACTCGGGCCCCCTCCATCGTACCTCAAGGCAAAGGATGGAGTGTGGACGGCTGATATGGCCGCTGCGGTTGCCGCTACTGTTCCCCTCCAACCAGCCGGCAGCGCGACACAGTGCTGCCACTTCTGCTTCGGATCACACTTCATCTCGAAGTGCGACCTTTTCAAGCGGAAGCCACCGAAAGAGCGACGTCTCATCGCCGAACAAAGACGCTTGTGCTTCAATTGCCTCGGCCCGCATTCGGCCAGCAATTGTCGGATCACTGGTCGGTGTCTCGAGTGCAACGGCAAGCACCACACTCTCATCCACCTACCTTCGAACTCCTCAACGGCCGCCTCAACGTCCAGACCGTCGACTTCGCAGGCCTCGTCGCAGAATCAAACGCCCAAGACCAGGCCACTGGCCACATCGCCGCCAAGCGAAGCTCAGGGTTGACTAGACGATAGTCAACAGTGCGACGCAACGGAAGGCTCGCAACCCCACCCGGTTCACCTCCTTTCTTCGCTCGCCTCAGACTTCTTCGACACCTCGGGTACTCCTCCACATTTTTCCAATGACACTTCAAACCTTCTAGCCATTCGACCGTCAGTCCTGCTAGCTACGAGCCAAGCAATTCTGACCTCCTCATCGGGCATCTCGTAGCGGGCGAGACTCCTTATAGACCCGGGCGCGGAACTTTCGTTCATTTCCGAACGCACGGTCCAACTCCTTCGAACGCAAAGGATGGCCGCGTCCATCAACATCCACGGAATCGGAGGCCAGCTAGCGGGATGGACGCGGGGAGCTACCACCGTCACAGTATCTTCAATCGATGACTCGACCTCAAAATTCATAGTGACGGCGTTTATTCTAAACGTATTAACTTCGACGCTTCCCTCGTTCGCTACTTCGGGGCAATGGGACCATCTTCAAGGACTTCCTCTGGCAGACCCGGACTTTCTAAAACCGGGACCAATCGACGTCATCATCGGAGCCGACGCGTACGGTCTTCTGGTTGAGTCAGACGTCGTTAAGGGTCGTGCCATCGATCCCATCGCTCAGCGCACGCTTCTCGGATGGATTGTACTCGGTCCTGTCAACGGCTCCACCTCAAATTCAGTTCGTATTCAACATGTCTCCATCGAAGATGCCTCAGCTGTGCTCCCTTTCTCGCCCTCCGGGTCATGCTTCAACTGGTCGAGGATGAGGGGCACGACTTCCCAGTGGCGACTTCACCTTTGACGAAAGGCCGATACGTTGATGATATCGGCGGCGCCGACACGATTCACGAACTTCAGGCAACGGCACAACAACTTCAGAGAATATGTCAGCGCGGATGCTTTCCACTTCAAAAATGGTCAGCTAACTCAACGGAAGCCCTTCGGAATGTTACCTCGGAGTCCCAATCGCATGCGGTTGTGATTCAATCGGAAGATCCCAACGTCAAACTTCTGGGCCTCGTATGGAATCCAAACGAGGACAATTTCAGATTCCTTCTTCAGCTCTCCTTCAACCGGGACATCACGAAAAGGACTGTTCTATCGGAAACGGCATCCTTGTTTGATCCCTTGGGTTTCATCTCGCCAGTCATTATCATCGCGAAGGTCTTCCACCAAGAACTGTGGCTGGCAAAATTTCACTGGAACGACGGACTCCCAATTCGACTTCAGGAAAAATGGCTACACTTCCGAGAGAGTCTGGGCGACTTGTCGCTCATTCATCTCCCGCGCTGGCTTTACCTTTCACCTTCTTCGACTGTCGAGCTACATGGGTTCTCGGACGCCTCCCAACTCGCCATGTCAGCCGTGATCTACCTCCGCACAACGTCAGTCGACGGGGTCACAACGGTCACCCTCGTCTGCTCGAAGACGAAGGTAGCCCCCCTCAAACGACTCACAATTCCGCGGCTCGAGCTATCGGCGGCCCTACTCCTCTCAAGGCTGGCCTCTCAAGTTCAGAGAACCCTCGACTTAACGCATGTTCCAGTCTCTCTCTGGATGGACTCTTCAGTTGCGTTGGCATGAATTACTTCAAATCCGGCCCGATGGAAAGACTTCATCCGAAATCGGGTCACTTCGATCCAAAGTCTCAGTTCCAACCCAACATGGCGGTTCATTTCGGGAAGAGAGAACCCGGCCGACTGTGCGTCGTGCGGACAGACTCCCCGACAACTTTCCATGCACCCTCTTTGGTGGCACGGGCCTGAGTGGCTCGCGCGACCACCATCTTCATGGCCAGTCTCTTCAGACGAACCTCCACCGGATGGCGACCTCGAGCAACAATCAGGTTTCGCCTTCACTACCACCTCCGAGCCTAGTCCTCAAACTTGGGGCCTTCTGCAAAGGTACTCCTCGCTCACTCGGCTTCTTCGGATCACGGCAGTGTGTCAGAGAGCGGTCCAAACGGCTTCAACGGGTTCAAACAGCTCCCGCACGCTTCAATGACGTACCCGCTGAACCCGGGAGATTTGGAAGTGGCAAGATTCTTCTGGATACGCCTCGTTCAACGCTCACACGTCTCGGCCGAACTTCAGTTGATTTCGGGCGGAGCAACCCTCAATCGGGGTCACTCCCTTGCCGCCCTCAACCCTTTTGTCGACCAACTAGGAACCCTTCGAGTTGGCGGCCGGTTGACGAACGCACTTCTACAGCCCGAGGCAAAATATCCGCCAATATTGCCCCGGACCTCTCAGCTCACTTCATTGATCATCGCTGATTCGCACTTTCGAACGCTTCACGGTGGTACCCAATCCACGTTAAGCTTCCTCCGTCGATCGTAATGGATTCCGGGTGGCCGGGCTCCAATTCGATCGTACATCCTTCGGTGCACCACGTGTGCCAGATTTCGAGGACTTCAAGCGCAGCAACTCATGGGTCAACTTCCGTCTGCGCGAGTCACACCTTCACGGGCCTTCCTCCACACCGGCATTCTCTACGCGGAGCCCTTCACTGTCAAGACCTAGCGCGGACGGGGAACAAAAACGTACAAGGCTTATCTTGCCGTTTTTGTTTGCTTCACTACTTCCGCGGTCTATCTTGAACTTGTCACGGATTACACTTCAGAGGCCTTCGTTGCCGCCTATCGGCGGTTTTCCGGACGACGAGGAATATGTCACACACTTTATAGTGACTGCGGTACCAACTTCATCGGAGCAGATACTGCACTTCGTACTCTCTTCAAGGCTGGATCAGCAGAGATGAATTCTACGATCATCTCGCTCGTCCTTCAACCCTCCGGCAGCACCTCACATGGGTGGAAAATGGGAGGCTGCGGTAAAATTCGCGAAATACCACCTTCGTCGGGTAATCGGAGAAACCTCACTTACGTACGAAGAATTTACGACTCTTCTTGCGCAAGTGGAGGCTGTTTTAAATTCTAGGCCACTTTGTCCATTATCGGACGACCCGGAGGACATTTCCCCCCTCACACCGGGTCACTTCACCATCGGCGAGGCACTCACCACCGTGTCAAAACCGTCTCTTACCTCAATTCCGGAACCTTGACACTCACGGTGGCAATTCCTTCAGGCCAAACTACAACACTTCTGGCAGAGATGGTCTTCGGAGTATCTTCAGCGAAGCTTGTCGATTTCCAAATGGCGACACCCTTCACATGAAATCCAAATCGGCTCACTCGTGCTAATCATGGACAAGCGACTTCCACCTTCCCGATGGCCATTAGCACGAGTGGTCGGACTTCACTCCGGGTCGGATGGTGTAACCAGGGTAGTGACACTTCGTACGGTGACTTCCACCTTCAAACGACCGACTGTCAAGTTGGCAGTACTTCCAGTGGACTCTTTGTCGACGACTGTCGCCGAAGGCGAGGAGTATGTTTCGGAAACACCAACCACGATCCCGTAATTCCAGGAGACCCCGCGAGAGGTCGACGTCTCTTGGTCGGTCGCGCGCTTGACTCTTGCAGTGTCCGAGCGCAGGGATCTTTCCCTCTTCTTTTCAACTGTAACGTCGCGAGAAAAAGCACTATCTATTTCTTTTTCCTCTCCTATTTTATTCAACTCCGGCGAAAACGCGGGCTTACCCGATGCCACATGGAAATCGTGGAAAATTACGAAAACCAATACACACGATAACGGCATTCTCATTTTTCGACGGGTCCTTATATTTTCTTTAGAATTAGGCGTACCACAGCCGAAACGAAATATATCGATAAGAAGCGTCGCGCATAATTTCCCACGCGAGAGCACAGTCGGTCTTGACCATATCTACACGCAACTGTCAAACGCAGTTGATGATAAAATCCTTAGCCATAAGAACGTACAACACACGAAGACACACGAAAATATCCAAATCCTTACTCCACAAAAATATACATTCTCCAAAAGAAAATCCTTCATGCCGAAAAGTTGACCCGGCAATAAAACTACGCTGGTATGTCCCATGCACTCTCACACCTGGGTCAACAAAGCCTATCTTGAGGCGAGCGCGGCAACGCGACCAAAGCCCTTTTTCCTCCTTATATTTTTCCAACGCTCCAGATAACGAGACGCGGACTAGTTTCCGAAAATCGAGATGGAGATCACACACATCATAACCTACACCCAATCCTAGTCCTCAAAAATATTTCCCCTTCCAACTCGACCAATCATATGCACTCGTCAATTTCCTACATCGTTTCCACCAATCAAAAAAATTAACGCATGACGAAAATGCACTTTTCGAGAAACTTCTTCTCCCACCACCCCAGCATCCAAAGATCTTACAAGCTAGAATAGAAAAAATTTGGAGTCAGTGTTCCATCACCACTCGTTCAGGCCTAGTCTCCCAAAAGTGTTCCATCACCACTCGTTCAGATCTAGTCTCCCAACAACTTTCATCGGAATAAGTAGAACATCTGTCTCCTGACAGCAAACGCGAAACTTGAACTTCGAAATTGTTTCTCATAAAAACGCGAACTGTAAGAAATCATTTAACTGTCTACGTTGAATGTGTACGTGTGAAACTCGCATGTGTGAAAATTTGTATCAACGTGTAATTACATCTGTCTCCTGACAGCAAACGCGAAACTTGAACCTCGAAATTGTTCCTCATAAAAACGCGAACTGTAAGAAATCATTTAACTGTCTACGTTGAATGTGTACGTGTGAAACTCGCATGTGTGAACGTGTAATTTCAACATTGTCACCGAGCATGCGCAACCGAGGGGTCCGACCTATCTGCGGAGGCCCGAACTCAACCGCTGTAAACCGATTATCGTATCCACGGCGCATCATAAATGTAAGCGAACTTCTATGTATTTTCATGTTGACGAAATTAATTAAATTGGTTAATTTCAATAAATCCCAAATTGTTAATTATTTGTATAGATCAATTCATTTCTTAATCGAGTCACTACGTCCCTCCCATCTTTGCATGCACCTTTCCCCTTTTCACCCTCATCCCGAGCTATTGCGCAAGGCGTAGGCTAAAAAGAGGGAACCGCGATAAAATATATGCCCACGTCCCCTCAGGACGTGACATATAATTTTTGGGGGCTCGTCCGGGATCGCAAAAGGGGTATGTGCTTTTGCAAAATGCCTTAATGGATAAGGAATCCACATGTGAGTCGCTAGATTTGAATATCACTGACGATTTACCGGATTCAGAAACAAACGAACCAGGTCAATCTCGTAGTACAGGGTACGCTTTGAGAGGATCAAACGCTAATTTATTATCTGGCCTCGAAGCTCCTAAAAGATCCATCAAAAAATTAGCATTATCAACTAAGGGAAATCCAGATAATTCAAACAATATGGCTCTAGGAACGAATCAATTAATATCCTTGAAGGAAGCTGTTAGCGTTGTTCCGGAATTTGACGGGAAAAATATCCCCTTCTCAGAATTTACGACCGGTTGTGAAGATGCCAAAGATATGCTTCCAGCCGAATCAGAGAAGTATTTAGTAAAATTATTGAGGAACAAATTAAAAGATCTAGCCAGAGAAAGTATACATGGAATTAAATTCGAGACAGTAAAAGACCTCGTAGATTTTCTAAAAAAAATATACGCGCCAAACAAATCCGAGATTCAGCTGTTGGGAGAACTCAGCAATATCTACCAGGCAAGCGGCGACAGCGTTATGGAATTTGCCGCGAGAATTAGGAAAAAGGCAAGAGAAATATTAGAGGCAAAAAATTAGCCAACAATGGGGAAGAGGATCAACTATTTAGGAGACAAATGGATGAATATTTTCTCACAAGTTTTAAACGCGGATTAAAAGAGGAGATCGAACACCGACTCCCACCATGCGTAGACATGCCCACCGCCATCGATCACGCGGTTAGAATCGAACGCGATCTCAAGGCTCGTAGGGAATTGGAATCGCGTTCCACCAAATCTGAAAGAGCTATTCCGACTAGACCTGTGAGGATATGCAACATTTGCAAAAGGGATAATCACCCGACCGAAGCTTGTCGATTTGCGACGGTAATTTACCAAATTTGTAAAATCCATGGCCACAGTGCCAACGAATGTCGGAAATCTGCTAACGATCACGGGCCCGTCACGTGCCAAATTTGTAAAAAAATAGGTCACTCCGCGGACAAATGTTTCCACAGTCAAAGGTCCAACACAATTACTTGCCAATTGTGTAAAAAACCAGGGCACTCGGCTAGCGAGTGTACCTCGCGTAAAGAGCCACAGTATTTTCCGAATGATCGTCCTCGCCCCTCATCTGTTCCTCAGTGCCAATACTGCTATAATCGCGGGCACACTGCGGACAAATGCTTTAAAATTCCGAATAACATGCCGCAAAATGATACACTGACTTACCGATTTTGCAAAAAATTCGGCCATACATTAGAAAATTGTCGCATACTTGAATATAAAAAGTCCCAAAATTAGTCGGGAAACGGGAAGATCGCCCCTCGGACGGACGCGCCGAGCGGTACCGCGATCCCCACGCGTCCAGCAAATTTGGCCACGCAAGAGGCTCAAGCCGACGATACCCGACCTACACAGTAAACGCAGAAAACTTCAATAAGCTACCCTCGGTGTGTATCGGAGTACTACCGGAAAAGGGTCGCACGGTAATGCTATTAGACACCGGAGCTATTCCCAACCTCATAAAGAAAGAATACACAAGAAATATGGTCGGTATCGATGAATCAGACATTATAAAATTAAAAGGCATATCAGAGCTACCAGTGTACGCGTTAGGGAGCGTAATAATTCAAGTATTCGGGTTTAATGCCCTATTTCACATAATTCCAGATTCGATACCGCTCCCCTATCCTGGATTATTAGGGTCGAATTTCTTTTTTGAAACTAAAGCAAAAATTAATTATGAAACAGAACGTTTTGAATTCGGAACAGGATCTCGGCCATTTGAAAAATCAGGCGAACCCGACGAGGTGATACAAATCCCCGCGCGTTCGGAAACTTCCTTTCACGTAAAAGTGGAGGATAGCACGATAAAGGAGGGTTATCTCTCGCCTTTAAAAATCCGCAATGGTGTATATGCCGGCGACTGTCTGGTAACAAACATCCGCGGTAAGGCTCATTTGAAGGTTTACAATACCACGAATGATGCCATACGACTGATCGTGCCAGTCGTAAAACTGCAAGAATTCGACACGATCGGAGACTTAGCAGAAAATAAAACAAATCAAGATTGCATGACAATTTTAAACTCCAGTTCGCTCCCTCGTGACTCTTCTATTTCAAGCGACGATTGCAAGACAATCGCGTATATTCAAGGTCCAAAAGAGGCCAATTTTAAAAAATCGACGAAAAATGTCGAGTTAAAAACCTGGCATCGCCCCAAAGAGAACGATGATCAAGGAAAATTTAGAAAAATTTACGGTAGCGAGGAAAGAACTGGAACTGAGATCAATCAATCAAATAAAAATAATAATAAAATCTCGAGCCACGAATCAAGGTCGAATAAAATTGAAAAATCGAAAGTAAAAATAAAAGAAAAGCCAATGAGCAAAAAAAAATTCAAAATCAAAAGCAAATCAAAATTCAGATCGGGAAGAAATTCAAAACGTAAATTGTGTTTCCCTCTCTGACCCAACATCGGGAAATATCAAAAATCTCTCGGAGCGCACGGAGACAATAAGAGGGCTCCTGCGACTCGATCACCTAGCCAAAGATGAGCTAGACCATGTAGAAAAAATTATCGAAAAATACCCAGATAGGTTTCACATAAAAGGCGAATCTCTGGAGTCTACATTTGTGCTGCGGCATAAGATCCCCACGGTCGATGACCTCCCGATCAATGCAAAGCAATACAGGTTTCCTCAGGCTCTTAAGGGCGAAGTCCAGCGTCAGGTAGACGAGCTACTGGACTCGAGGATTATCAACCATTCTCAATCCCCAAACAACAGTCCTGTTTGGATCTTACCAAAGAAACCCGACTCCAATGGCAATAAGCGTTGGAGAATGGTAATTGATTTTCGGGCCCTTAACGAAAAGACAATCGGTGATTCTTATCCGTTGCCTAACATCACAGACATTCTGGATCAATTAGGCAAAGCGAATTATTTCTCCGTATTCGATCTAGCGTCCGGATTCCATCAGATAGAAATGAATCCCGAAGATAAGCCGAAAACTGCTTTCTCTACTCCGTATGGGCACTATGAATTTTCGAGAATGCCTTTTGGGCTTAAAAATGCCCCGGCGACTTTCCAGCGCTTGATGGACGTCGTGTTGAGTGGACTCCAAGGAGTGTCCCTCTTCGTTTATCTCGACGACATCGTCATTTACGCCAAGGATTTAGAGGAGCACGGTAAAAAAACCGAGGAACTGATGGAAAGGTTGCGTAGAGCCAACCTACAATTGCAACCGGACAAATGCGAATTTCTCAGGCCAGAAGTTAATTACCTAGGGCATATAATCGGGAAGGACGGCTTAAGACCGGATCCCAATAAATTATCAGCGGTAAGGGAATTCCCAGTTCCCAAAACTGTTAAAAATATTCGGCAATTTTTAGGCCTAACAGGTTACTACCGTAGGTTCATTAAAGATTTTTCGAAGATCGCGAAACCATTGACACGACTTTTAGAAGATAAGGTCGATTTCGAATGGACCGAAGAAACACAAAAGGCTTTCGAAATACTCAAGGATAAACTCTGCGAAGCTCCCATCTTGCAGTATCCAGACTTTGAAAAACCGTTCATAATAACAACGGATGCTTTCGGCTACGCCTTAGGCGGAGTATTATCACAAGGTGAAATCGGGAAAGACAAACCGATCGCTTATACATCGTGCGTACTACGCGGGGCAGCCCTTCGGTACGACACATATGAAAAAGAGGCAATGGCAATTATTCACAGCGTTAAAGCGTTTAGGCCTTATATTTACGGTAGGAAATTCACGCTTGTGACCGATCATAAACCCCTGGTCTGGTTTAAAACAGCCAAAGACGCGAACGCACGCGTCCTGAAATGGCGACTCAAACTTTCAGAGTACGATTACGACGTCGTCTACAAGCCAGGGACATTAAATTCAAACGCCGATGCTTTATCGCGTAACCCTATCGAAAAACTCGAGGATGTCAAAGCCATACCTCATTACGAACAAAAAAACGACGAGAATCTAGATGAGATAGCACAGGATATACTCCGCGAATTAGCAGAAAACAGCGTTAGCGAAAACGAAGGCCCTATACGTTTTACAACTCAAGCAGAAATTCATGAAACCCCAAAAATAGAAGAAATAAACGTCGTCACTCGCTTGCAAGCGAAGAACTACGTATCTCAGGTAGCTAAGAAAACAAAACAACAGGTTAAAGAAAAACTCGGTGACGATGTATCGGAAATGGTTGACGTACCTGCCTCCAAGGAGACAGATGCGCGCTCCAAGTCCCGGCGCCTTGCGCTCCGAAACCGTAGGGCCATAAACTACGAGGAAGTAGCAGCGAGGAAACAGAAGCCAAGATAACAAGGCCCGCGCGTGTTAGGCGACCCCGAAAGGGCACTGACCCCGAATCAGCGGAGAGGCCTAACCTGCGCAAAGCACCTCAAATTCCTAGTCCCAAAAGTTCCACTGACCTAGATTCCGACTCCACCAACGCAGTTGACTCATTATCCTCTGAGGATGAAGGACTTCCGATCCAGGAAGACAAAACCTCAGAATTTAAAATGGCGAATTGCATAACAAGCAAATAATTGTTCCATTTTCGCAACGATAACCTAGTATATTTTGTCGATTCAACTGGAAAACCCTGCGACTCTGGATCGCAAAAATTACTCCAAGCAAACAAACTTCCCCTCTGGAAGGATTTAACAGAAGGTCATGCCTACAGTAAAAAGGTTGGAAAAAAATATCACATTGCCCTAGTCATCAAAGGCGAATATTCGGGATCATTATCCTTTGTATCAGAAAATGTTAAAGAAAGCGTAAGGGAATTAAAAGACCTTTGCGAAAATCTCAAGCTCCAATCGCTAAGTATTTGCCACAGTAACCACGTCGAGCATCTTATATGGGCCGACGTCCTCAACATAATTAAGGAAACGTTCAAATCCAGTCAAACCAAGGTGATAATCTGCTTAGGAACCTTACCCTACGTGCCAATTGAAGAACGAGATTCCATTTTTTATGAGATGCACAAGTCACCAATAGGAGGACACAAAGGCGTCTCCAAGACATATAACAGAATTAAAAGAGAGTATTTCTGGGAAGATTTGAAATCGGATATCCAGAGAAGAATTCAGCAATGCCTAGATTGTCAATTAAAGAAACTGGTTAGAGTCAAAACAAAACAGCCAATGATTATAACGGATACGCCAGGTACGATTTTCGAAAAAATATCAATGGACATAGTAGGTCCAATGCGACGTACGTCCAATCAGAACGAATACATTCTGACTATCCAAGACAGCCTTTCAAAATTTTGTGTCGCTATTCCACTCCCCAATGCACTAGCGACAACGGTCGCCGATGCATTTATAAAGAAAGGGGGTAGCCGGTTAAGGGGGGTCTGACGGCCCCCACCGAGTTTGATCGAATCGACCCAAAAACCTGAAAGAGGGCTGAAAAACAAAATTTTAGAGATATTTTTTAACCCCCTAAACCCTTATGAAAACACCATAATCGCAAAAAATGCGTTTTTTTTATGTTTAATTTTTTTTCGAGCTTTCAAATGCATTTTAAAGCGGTTTTAACACAACCAAAATTTTGTTTCAGATGTGTAGACATGCCCTGAATTTTTCCAGATTTTTTCGTAAAGTTAAATCATGTGCAACATAATTTTAATGGCATAAAAACCGTAAAAAATCGTCATTTTTTGTATTTAATGCTATGGTTTTTATTGACGTATTAATGGTAAAAAATCGTGCACCATAGCATAGAAAGCTACTATCTTCCTCTACAAAATGACGCTAATTGGGCTCAATTCGGTCGTCTCTAGCGTCCGAAAATCAAACTTGAATAAATTCCGTTTTTATAATTTGAGCATTTTCAGTTACGAAAATGACACAAAATCATATTTTTCAATTATTTTACTTAATAAAAGTACATTTTGGGGTTTCTGAGGTCGCCGATTACAAATTTGATGTCAAACAGCTAACAAAAAAAAAAAAATTACACATGTCATCAAATGAAAATGGTATTTGCTATTTCGGTTTTTTCAATAATTAAAAGTCATTGTATTTTAAAAAATCTATTTATTTATAATAATATTACATACATTCATCTAATATATACATTAAACAGACACAAGTAATACATACATTGCAACATGATTGTTATGTTGTTAATCTTCGTCACTGTGTTCTTCAATAACAGGTTCGACATTATCAACGTGAAATAGATTCGTTAGAATTTGAGCTGGGCGGATGATTTTGGACAAATACCGTGCATGACTTAAAAAGTAAATGATTGTTGCAACGTGGGCACAGCAACCAACAGTTCTTAGCCCATTTGCACAATCACATACGTAGTTTTTTATACCGTTATATCCAATACTGTTAGGGTCATACTGAACGTAACATCTGTATACTTTCTTGTTTATATGTCTTGATTTAACTTCACATTTCAAAATGGTATCGTCCTCCAACAAGTATTGCATATTCAAAAGTCCTTCTTCGGTATACATTTCAGCTAAGTATGAAACAGTTTGCGATAACTGGTACGAGCCAGTGAAAAGGATCTTCAAATCTTGCTCTGTCATTTCCGGAAAGTCTAATACGTCATTTGATGTTAACGGTTTGAAGATCCTTTTCTTCCTATTCCAGTTTTGTTCTTCCACAACTTTCGCTAAAGAATTGTCAACGTCTTTTCTTTTCAACATTTGCTCGGCAATTTGATCTTGTAAATCGGTATCGCAATTCAGTCTTTTTCCAAACTCATTAACCAAAAAATTCGCTACTTTGCAATAAAGCATCGCTGAATCCAACATGTTGTTGTTAAACTGATTATGCAAGAGTTTGAATTTACTACCGATTATACCGTGGACAGCCTCTACCACCCACCTCAATTTCGTAACAAATCGACTTTCGTTCGCTTCATTTGTTGGAAGTTGCTTTCTTTTGCCTTTCAACGCTGGCATCAACACAACGAACCCTTGAGATTCTAACCAATCTTTGACGTCTCTGAACCCCCTGTCAAGTATAAAAACATCCCCTTTTTTGAGGATTGATCTCAAGCCGTTCGGATCACTTAGTACATGTTGTAAGATTTTCGCATCATTCACAATTACTTCGTACGGTCCGTAAACATCTATTACATATCTATTTGTGGCACAAACTGTGAAGGGTTTACAGAGTGGACACTTTTTCTGTCCAGAGAAAGATTTTTTTTGGTAACAATTATTACTACTTTTTTGGTGTCGAAGGTATGAACCATCAGCAATCAAGAGCAGGCGATCTTCAAATCCGTGTAATTTTTTTACGTAAGGCGACGTGTGATTAGCAATTAAATCTTCGCGAGAACATGCCCGAGCTCCGAAACGAAGTGGAAAGACGTCTTTCGCGAATGAATCCAAAACCGATTTGCAATAAGCAGATACTAGTTGTTCAGATTTGATATCGAAAATTGACGCAGTGATTGTGTTGGAATTTCCAGTTCTTAATTTAAAAAGGAATATTAAAAGAGCTTGATTAATACTGCGATTTTGAGAATTTCGCAAAGTGACCAACATGTTTTTTAGAGTCTTGATTTCTGCAACTATGTATCCAGTTAGCGATTTTATGCGCTCTGCCGATAAATTGTAATCATCTACTCTGTCTAAAATACTGTTGTCGCATTTTTTGGACAGTGCATCCAAAAATAATGCCAACTCTTGAGAACTGATAGTACAAGTATTCGAAAATATTTTCAAGTTTGAAATTTCGTCAACGTACATACGTTCACTGATAAGATGTACAGGACAACAGCGATTGCCTTTTGGAATGAAAATTCGTGAACTTATAAATACCTGTAACCTCGCTTTAAACGGAACAACCGGAGATGTCGTAATTGGAGTAAGACATACGCAACAACATTTGTGAGTCGCGGTAACTCTGTTGAAAGGCATCTCGATCATTTCATAGTCCGGTTCTCTTGGACGAAGAACGTAAGGAGGGTCCTTAGAAGATTGTGATGACTGTCCTGTGGAAGATCCAGACTCCGACCGTGACAATTGTTGCGAAGACTGTTCCGAAGATTGTTCTGTGTCATCTGATACTGTCAAATTGGAGAGTGTTGATGAATGTCTCTCTGCAGGATCGACAGAATTTTGTTCGCGATCAACATCTGGCAGAGGATTTTCCTCGGGATTGACGTTTGGCAGAGGATTTTCTTCGGGATTAAAATCCAACTGAAGATTTTCTTCAGGATCAGAATCACTGCTCGTCGATGGTGAAACCGTTCGGGATTTAGCGATTGCGGAACGACACAGATGACATAAAACGTCACCTTTCTCTACTCGTTTACCTAGTAGTTTAGTATATAAGTGTACGTCATCATCTGAAGAAATGGACTTCTGTTTTCCGGTATCATAACGCAACAATCTGTTGCATCTTATGCACCTTTCACCAGCCGTACATTTTCGTTTTTTCGGTGGCATCGCACAGTTTTTCCTAAAGAAAAAAAAAGAACATTGTTATTTTTTTTATTATGATTAACAAATTATTTTTTTTTTTTTGAAAAAAATGAAAAAAGTAACTGAAACCCGGAATAAAAAAAAACCATAATTAAAAAAACAAATAGAACAAAAGTAACGAAAATCGAAAGTACATTAAAAATTGTAAATCAAAACAAAAAAAATGTTGAAAACATCGGTAAACAAAACAGAAATAAATTATTGTATTCCAAATCATTTTTTTATTGAAATATCGTTTCGTCTTAGTTTTGTTTTTTTTTTTGCTTTTTTTAAATTCTTTTCATGTGAGTGAACTAAACAACAACTTGAAGTTGACGGCCACCTTCTGTACGATTTCAAGTCGACTATGAGGCAAACGATTGTAGATTGAGGTTATGATTATAAATCAATTTTTATG
Source organism: Ophion slaviceki (assembly GCA_944452715.1). NCBI lineage: Eukaryota > Metazoa > Arthropoda > Insecta > Hymenoptera > Ichneumonidae > Ophion > Ophion slaviceki. The sequence goes on from OX101789.1 coordinate 7,712,498, forward strand.
TTGATTGATATTTAAATTGATATTCAAACTCACCTTAGAATACTGCTTCAATCACTTCGTGTTGAGATAGGCAGGTTAAACGATAAATTAAAAAAACGCTGTTAACAAAACAAATAGATTTGTTTAACGGAGCAGAGCGCGTCGCATGACGTGTGTACTGGACGGCGGCTGAACACAGAGAGAAAGAGAGACCGCGTGGAGCGGGGTTCTCGATGCGTCAGTGCGTAGTGGGCATGCGCAGTACCGTGCGGAGGGGCATACGAGCCTAAGGCCCACGTGGGTACGGTGGCCTTAGGCACTCGGGTACGTGGCTTAATGAGGTACAAGTTGGGATTTTCTCCGCCAGGTGACAGTTTAGTCGGGGAATTCCAAATTTTTTTTCTGAATAATACGTAATTTTTTGTTTGTTAATATAACTATTGACAGCTGTTACGATTAAAAATTCGTGTATAAGAGGATGAATTTATAATCAGCGACCTAAAAAATCCTTATTAATATCGTTCCCATAGCTTTTTTAAAAAATTTCAAAAATTAAAATATTTTTTCTTCGTTTTGACAGCTGTCATGTGACAAAACTAATTTTTGACATCAAATTTGTAATCGGCGACCTCAGAAACCCCAAAATGTACTTTTATTAAAAAAAATAATTGAAAAATATGATTTTGTGTCATTTTCGTAACTGAAAATGCTCAAATTATAAAAACGGAATTTATTCAAGTTTGATTTTCGGACGCTAGAGACGACCGAATTGAGCCCAATTAGCGTCATTTTGTAGAGGAAGATAGTAGCTTTCTATGCTATGGTGCACGATTTTTTACCATTAATACGTCAATAAAAACCATAGCATTAAATACAAAAAATGACGATTTTTTACGGTTTTTTTGCCATTAAAATTATGTTGCACATGATTTAACTTTACGAAAAAATCTGGAAAAATTCAGGGCATGTCTACACATCTGAAACAAAATTTTGGTTGTGTTAAAACCGCTTTAAAATGCATTTGAAAGCTCAAAAAAAAATTAAACACAAAAAAAACGCATTTTTTGCGATTATGGTGTTTTCATAAGGGTTTAGGGGGTTAAAAAATATCTCTAAAATTTTGTTTTTCAGCCCTCTTTCAGGTTTTTGGGTCGATTCGATCAAACTCGGTGGGGGCCGTCAGACCCCCCTTAACCGGCTACCCCCTTTATATGTGTCTTCGGAGCACCCAAGGCACTCCTTACAGATCAAGGCAGTAATTTTTTAAGTGGCCTCATGAAACGAATCGCTAAACGATTTCGAATCAAGCGATGTCGAACAACAGCATTTCATCCCCAGTCTAACGGATCCCTTGAGAGATCTCATCACGTACTGGCTGAATTTTTGAAGCAATACACAGATAAAGATAACGAGTGGGATCAATGGCTAGAATTAGCAACCCTTTCATATAATACCAGCGTTCATGAGAGTACAAAGTATACTCCATTTGAAGTAGTTTTTGACAAACTAGCGAGAGTTCCATCAAGCGAACCACTTAGAGAATCCGATCAGTTACCCACTTATCGCGGGTATTTAATCGAATTAATTACGAGAATAAATGGAATCAGGAACCTCGCCTATGAAAATCAAGTTTCTTCAAAACATCGCTCAAAAAAATACTACGATAAAAATGCCAATCCAAAAAGTTTTAAAGTAGGAGACTTTGTATACCTCCAAAAGGGTCCCAAACCAGGTAAACTGGGAGACCATTATTCCGGTCCACACAAGATCCTAGAGAAATTGGATAAGGGTAATGTGAAAATCCAATATTACAACAAAGCACGCATTGTTCACGAGAATAGATTACGGTATTCCCACATTAACGTCGAAACAAAGCCGAAAAGAAAAACCAAGTCGACCAGAGTCAACGAATCCGATTTTAACCCTAATTAAACAAATAATAATAATAATTACCGTGTCTTTCAGGTGGGCGTTATCAACCTATTCAGTATCAACACTATCTCCTTTGTACTCGCAACCCGAGAAAGATGTTGACTTTTTAGTTACAGTATCCTCAGTACAGAACACCGGAAACTACTTATATTCAAACCACGCCGAAATAACCGTTTCACAATTTGAGAGAGATTTCCTGTCGCGAACCTAGATATAATCGCTTATGTCAATTCAAATTTATATACGTAGTTATATTATATTAGAAAATTATTACATTACTATATGCATACGCAACATTGTAGCAAAGAGCGCCAAATATTCCAAGATAGCTGTTGTTAGTGGTATAAGCCTCGGACGAATTGTATACAATTCAATGGAGAAGTCGATTTATATAGTGGTACTTGCTGGCGAAATAGTACACGTTATTCATTAGATAGTAATAGAAGTAAATCTGATCAGGTTAAAAGAATATTACGATCAACCTGTCACTCGTGGGAACGAAAAATATCTCCTTACTTCTCGAACTCATATACTACCAAAAGAAGAACTCAAACAACCTGTAATTCCTTACTTCCTCCATATTACCTTTACGGAGACATCTGGTACAAGTTTATGGCTGCTCCTGTCGAAGCCATACTACCTGCAAGCATGAAGCCGACGACGAAGTCTACTTGGCGATACACCAACCCAGAATCACCCTGTGGGATCTATTCCGCAGAACATCGACAACGTACGAAAAGATATCATGGTTCCTGTGGAGCAACCCGCTGCCCTAAACAATATGGCACGGGGCATCAGTGGTCAAAACACTGTCAATCAAGAGGAGAAGTTGTTATATCTCCTGGATAACAACGATATATAACACCAGGCGGACTCCATCTGGAATCGCACCTGGGAAAAATTCATTCAATTCGGTACAGCAAGCGCTGGTCTCACCCGAATGTTTACCCATCATGCGACCAATCAAGCTCCTCATAGATACGGTAATCCATGTATACAGCCAACACACTTTGTATGGCTGGCCGATCTACCTCGTCGATGCAGGTGCAAGAAGAAAACCTCAACGGATGCAGAGACTGGTCAAGAACTTCATAAACTCGTGACGGTCCCTTCAGCCGAACCAAGAAGTCATACCAAGGCCAACGCTGCAACACATGATTTGCACCTTAACATCTCCACTAGTCCAAAATACGACGAATCCTCCAAATCCCGTTCCTTCCGTTGAGTTCACACGAGAGACATATTCAGGTACAAAAAGATCATCATGATTAATCATTTTTAAAATTACTTTTATTCTCATTATTTTGTTCTTCTAACCTTGTCAGGTGAAATAGGATTAAACAAGTAAATAAGTATCGATGCATAAAGGAAACGAAAAACATGATACATTTTAAGCAACAACAAAAAAATCCACATATAACTATAATTTAAAAAAAGAAACCTCATTGAAGATCTGTCTATATATATATATATATATATATATATATATATATATATATATATATATATATATATATATATATACAATGATAAGTAATACCTACCTTCCAATGTATTTAAGTCACATTGTAAGTCGATCAATGACAATGCCAATTCATACTATCGTGCCATTATACGTTTGATCACCATTCCCAACGACTACGATCGAGCGAGACGCTCAATCCTAAAGGGGGGAGGTGTAACGTCGCGAGAAAAAGCACTATCTATTTCTTTTTCCTCTCCTATTTTATTCAACTCCGGCGAAAACGCGGACTTACCCGATGCCACATGGAAATCGTGGAAAATTACGAAAACCAATACACACGATAACGACATTCTCATTTTTCGACGGGTCCTTATATTTTCTTTAGAATTAGGCGTACCACAGCCGAAACGAAATATATCGATAAGAAGCGAGCGTCGCGCATAATTTCCCACGCGAGAGTACAGTCGGTCTTGACCATATCTACACGCAACTGTCAAACGCAGTTGATGATAAAATCCTTAGCCATAAGAACGTACAACACACGAAGACACACGAAAATATCCAAATCCTTACTCCACAAAAATATACATTCTCCAAAAGAAAATCCTTCATGCCGAAAAGTTGACCCGGCAATAAAACTACGCTGGTATGTCCCATGCACTCTCACACCTGGGTCAACAAAGCCTATCTTGAGGCGAGCGCGGCAACGCGACCAAGGCCCTTTTTCCTCCTTATATTTTTCCAACGCTCCAGATAACGAGACGCAGACTAGTTTCCGAGAATCGAGATGGAGATCACACACATCATAACCTACACCCAATCCTAGTCCTCAAAAATATTTCCCCTTCCAACTCGACCAATCATATGCACTCGTCAATTTCCTACATCGTTTCCACCAATCAAAAAAATTAACGCATGACGAAAATGCACTTTTCGAGAAACTTCTTCTCCCACCATCCCAGCATCCAAAGATCTTACAAGCTAGAATAGAAAAATCTTGGAGTCAGTGTTCCATCACCACTCGTTCAGGCCTAGTCTCCCAAAAGTGTTCCATCACCACTCGTTCAGATCTAGTCTCCCAACAACTTTCATTGGAATAAGTAGAACATCTGTCTCCTGACAGCAAACGCGAAACTTGAACTTCGAAATTGTTTCTCATAAAAACGCGAACTGTAAGAAATCATTTAACTGTCTACGTTGAATGTGTACGTGTGAAACTCGCATGTGTGAAAATTTGTATCAACGTGTAATTACATCTGTCTCCTGACAGCAAACGCGAAACTTGAACCCCGAAATTGTTCCTCATAAAAACGCGAACTGTAAGAAATCATTTAACTGTCTACGTTGAATGTGTACGTGTGAATCTCGCATGTGTGAACGTGTAATTTCAACATTGTCACCGAGCGTGCGCAACCGAGGGGTCTGACCTATCTGCGGAGGCCCGAACTCAACCGCTGTAAACCGATAATCGTATCCACGGCGCATCATAAATGTAAGCGAACTTCTATGTATTTTCATGTTGACGAAATTAACTAAATTGGTTAATTTCAATAAATCCCAAATTGTTAATTATTTGTATAGATCAATTCATTTCTTAATCGAGTAACTGCCTCCCTCCCATCTTTGCATGCACCTTTCCCCTTTTCACCCTCATCCCGAGCTATTGCGCTAGGCGTAGGCTAAAAAGAGGGAACCGCGATAAAATATATGCCCACGTCCCCTCAGGACGTGACACAACGTTATATTATATCAGTTTCCCTTCTTTTCTTTCTATTCGTTTCCAAGTCTCTTCGGTGATCGGTTCAACTTCGATCTCCTCCCCCTTTTAGTCGCGAACGGCATTAACGCGATTTACGCCTGCGTTAACTCCCGCGGCAATAGTCAACTCGGTACTCTTCGGTTAAACCAACGGCATTAACGCGATTTACGCCTGCGTTAACTCCCGCGGCAATAGTCAACTCGGTACCCTTGGGTTAAATCAAACCAATTTTCGGTAACGACTCGGCAACCCCGGATAATTCCGACCAATCAGTTAGTGTAAATAGATAAGCGAAGATATACTTAAATAAACCAATATTCTTTATATCACCTCGAGTGCACTTCGAATCGTCATTTTCCGGCGCGTTCCCAACTTTAAAGCGAAACCCCAATTTTCCCACCCGTTCACTTCCAACCAGATATCCGAGATTTCCCCAGAACAAAACACACAGTCTACACGGACGTGAATAAATTTTTTTTTAATGATACGATTGAAAGGATCGTCTAGCTGGATTCTTCCCCTTTAATTTGAGCAGTGGGAGAGCTCTGTACGATTTTTTCTTGCTGAGTTATCGATGTTCAAAGCTAAAATGACACTTTTGACTTTGATGACTGATTACTCGGAGACTAATGGTCGCACAGAAAAAACCAGAGGGTTTTGGAAACTTTAAAGTATTCTCTATAAGATGCTTTTATCATTTTTTATCAAGATTTTTTTTATGCGGGAAAGTGGATTTAAAAAAACGTGAAAAATGGCATATTTACGAATATTCTGTTAACTAAGGATTATTTTGCCAACATCGAATAGATAAAAAAAATTCGGTTTTTTATGACCTCAAAGTATCCTAAAAAAGCTCTGAAAAGTTTAAACCCCCGCGATTTTTTTTTTCATTATGTTCCGAACGATCGAAATTGTGGTTTTTGCCAAAAATCGATTAAAGGCTAAATCTAACACTTTTTATTCGTCTTTTGAGAATCACAATTTTTTTGGCTCTGATCCGAATTTCCGGTGCTAAAAAATGTTGATTGTTGAACAACGGGAACAAATTTTTGTTTAATGAAAGAAAAAAAAATTAATTTAAGAAAAAACATTTTTTGACAAAAAAAATTAATAAAAAAAAAGATCGAAAAAAATGGTTAGATTTTTTTTTATAGCCCTGAACGTTTTTTATGATACGACGAGCGATTGTAGTTGTTGGAATTCACAATTCTTTGAATGTGTGCGTGTGTACAATTTACATCCCTACGATACGATACGACACCCTACGCACACGTCCCACGATCATTAGATCAAGATTTTTTTTATAAACCTTTTATTCACCACCGGCATTAGCGTAACCTAAAGCGTACCACGTAGAGGTTGCTCGGTTCGATTTACGCTTCTTTGTGTGTGTGTTCCACACGCACACATTCAAAGAACTGTGAATTCCAACAACTCCAATCGCTCGTCGTATCATGAAAAACGTTCAGCGCTATAAAAAAAATCTAACAATTTTTTTTCGATTTTTTTAAATTAATTTTTTTTGTTGTCATTAACCAAAAATTTGTTCCCGTTGTTCAACAATCAACATTTTTTAGCACCGGAAATTCGGATCAGTGCCAAAAAAAATTGTGATTCTCAAAAGACGAATAAAAGGTGGTAGATTTAGCCTTTAATCGATTTTTGGCAAAAACCACAATTTCGATAATTTGGAACACAATGAAAAAAAAATCGCAGGGATTTAAACTTTTCAGGGCTTTTTAGGATACTTTGAGGTCATAAGAAAACCGAAAATTTTTTGATCTTTTTGATATTGGCAAAATAGCTAAAAGAATATTCGTAAATATGACATTTTTCACGTTTTTTAAAATTCATTTTCCCGCATAAAAAGAAACCTTGATAAAAAAATTATACAAACAACTTGTAGAGAATACTTCAAAGTTTCTAAAACCCTCTGGTTTTTTTCTGTGCGACCATTGGTCTCCGAGTAATCAGTTATCAAAGTCAAAAGTGTTATTTTTGCTTTGAACATCGATAACTCTGCGAGAAAAAATCGTACAGAGCTCTCCCACCGCTCAAATTAAAGGGGAAGAATCCAGCTAGAGGATCCTTTTAATCCGAACATTCAAAAAAAAATATTAAAGTCCGTGCAGACTGTGAAAGATAGGCAAAAATTTTGAATTTTTTTTTACTTTGGTTTTTTGATAGTTACTAAAAATTACCTGATGCGAAAAATGTTTGAGCTCAAGATCTTGTTGTGCCCTGAAAAGACAGGAATTTTCATATTGCTAACGCAGGAAGTTCAAAGACCCCATGTGACGATATCAAGCGCGATATTTCACAAGCCCGATATTCCGCTTGACTCAGCCGAAAAACGCTGAATCGCAATCGAACGAATCGAACGTTCTCGAAGGATTGGTTGCAAAAACCCGAGTTAACAATTAGCCGAAAGAATTAATCGAAAGGCAGTCTTCGGCCAGAAGCCGAGGAAGTCGATCCCAAGGCATAAAAAAGAATTGTAATATTGTTGCCTAATTTTAAATAAAATATAAGTTGTTCAAGTTGCAATATCCCGAGTTGGAGATTTACTCAGAACGGGAAAAGTCCCCTCATACCCTCGCCCTCGAGCATCCGATAACCCACGGTGTCAACTTACTCGAGAGCGAAGTTCCGTGCTCTCCGCGCATCGTCAGAAGCCGGGGCACAACATTGGTGGCAGCGGTGGGATGCCCGCAATTGAGGGTACCGCAACTTTGCATTACACAACTTCAAAAAAAAAAAGAAGGAAACATCCTATCCAACGTACAAAATAAACTGAACGCAGCAAGTGCTGAAAAGGAGGTCAACGAGTGATCCGATCGACGACCGTCGAACCGGACAAATAAAATGAAAACGTGCGGCGTAAGCAAACGCCCGAGTCAACCGTACAGAGCTGTCCAAAAGCAACCAGATCCCGAGGATCATCGATACCAGACCGACCCAAGGACGAAGACTCACCAAATACCTTCTACAACGGAACAACAGAGCGCACGAGAACAGCAAACCAAAGCAACACGACAACAGGGAACAATACTGGCAATTTCCTGCCAAACAGCTACGAGAACGAGGTCAACATCTTGTGAACAACCGACTACGAAGCATCCATCAACATGAGGCGCATCATCGTACTGTAAGTGACGGAACATTTATCAAAAAACACCCTCCAAAGCCAAACAATTAATCATTAATGTCAAACGAAGACAAGCGTCGTAAATTATACCGATTACCAGGTAAGAACAAATTATTGCGTTCATTAAATTCAATTTTCGACGAACTCATTGCGAGAGATCGTCCCGAGAATCAAACAGTCGAACAAGAACTACAGGAACCTAGGAAAAAACGATTTCGCTCCGCAACAAGTTCAGAAGAAAGTCCAAATTCACAAAATTCCTCAAATAGGACGACAGCTGCGAAACGTACCAAAATTCGTTCCGCAGCAGATCGAACCGTTCATTTTTCTGATCAATCAGCAAATTCTGATCAATCTCCTGAAAATATAGACACTAGGCGTGGTCGCGAAATAGAAATTCAAGAGTTTTCCCTACTTCAACTTAATTCAGATAACATAGCACAAGAAAATGCTTTCATGACCCTAAAGGAGGCGCGAAGCCTCATTCCCCGATTTGATGGCGAAAAACCTGAAGAAGTCGACGACATAATTAAAGCATTCGGCTATGCAAACGCGTGCGTTGCAGCAGCCGATAGACATTCCCTTTTACAATCCGTGTTAGCAACAAAAGTAATAGGAAAAGCGCGAAAAGATACCCGATATAAAGAAATAGAATCGTACCAACAATTTAAAGAAATGACAGCATTATATGGAACGCGACGTACAGTAGCCGTGTTACAGGTCGATTTTAATACGTGTAAGCAAAAATACAACGAGAGCGTGTTAGCATACGGTCAACGACTCGAGGCCATAATGATGGAATTAATCGAAGCCAGCACAACCGAGGCAAGATCGCCTGCGGAGAAAAGAACAATTGAGACATATGTACGGTAATTAGCCCTATACAACTTCGAAAGAGGACTTCGAAGGGAATACCAAGTCATCGTAAAGGCTCGAGGATTCAAGGATCTCGGATCAGCGCTTAAAGGAGCAATGGAAGAGGAACAATCGCTACAAGGAGGCAAATCCATAACCAGGCAGACTCATCTGGAAAAACGAACGCCGATGATGTGCAATAAATGTCAGAAAATGGGACATTTAGCAAAGGATTGCTGATCCAACACATCATCTTACGGAAGATACAGCCTACCAGCTCCATCGAAAAGCGTGCATCAATACAACATCACTTGCAATTACTGCAAGAAACCGGGATACGCGTACAAGGATTGCCGAAAAAGGAATTGGCAACGAGGACAAGGAAACGGATATCGACAGGCACCGGGAACCGGGTATCATCAAAATCATCAAACGAATTTTCACCAGGGCCAAGGAACCAGCTACTACAACAAGAGTGGGCCCCCAGGGCGCCCAAATCAGTATCACTGGAACGCAAATAAGAATAGGCCAAAAGAAGACAGACCGAAGGAAGAAAATCGCAACGACAGCGAGAAGAAAAAAAACAATTGGATCATTCTCGCTCGACATGATAACGGCAACAAACGTAGACAGGCCAAGAGAAGATAACTGCAACGACAGCGAAAACAGGAAAACAATTAGGTCATTTTCGCTCGATATGGCAACGGCAACGAGCGGAGACAAAAACGCATCGTCAGAAAAATAATCGAAGCATCGAATACAGGTCCGTCCAAAAGAAAAAATATAAGGAAGAAAATAAAATTGTACTGGATAACGACGATCAATTCTGGAGGAGCCGCTAGCGACTTCCACATCGCGTCTCCCCAGGCTAAAGACAAAATCCTCACGTTGAAAGGAGACACCGGAGCCCAATGTAGTCTCATAAAAAAGAGTGTATTAAAAAAGGACACAGAAATAATAGAAGAAACGATCGAACTCAAAGGAATCGGAGGAAAAAAATTCTACGCACTGTGTAAAATTATGCTCGTGCTCGAAACACTCGCAGTAAACGTAGAACACGGATTCTACGTAATAGATGATGCAGTACCACTGGAAGTAGACGGAATAATGGGTTTGGACCTCATGAGAGAGCACAACGTCGACATCCTAAACGGAAGACATATTAAAATGTACGGACATCTGATCCCCATGCTGGACGGAATGAATAAAATTAAAATACCAGAAGTGCGACCAGGAGTAAAGATAGGTGGATGTTACGTCCACTCAGAAGGACATTCCTGCCTCATAGTAGTGCGAAACACAAACAATGAAGAAATCGAAATAGAAAGGCCAACGGTGCAAATTGAAGAAATTAAAACAGAAAAGCCAACCGAAGAAAAGGAAATAAGTGCTGTATCGATCGAAGAAAAATTAAAAAGAAAAGACAAAATATGGGAAGAAATCAAAGGAGATTTGAACTTCAACCCAGAAGAAGGAAAATTCCTACGCGAATTCGCTGACGCATACGCTGACGCCTTCCACTTAGAGGAAGAGTCGCTTGGGTGCACCGCTATAGTGGAGCACCGCATAAGCGTACGACCAGGGACAACGCCAATAAAAATTCGTCCATATCGATTACCAGAAGTCCACAAGCCAGAAGTTATGGCGCAGACAAAAGAGATGCTAAAAAACGAAATTATTCGACCGAGCAAGAGCCCATGGAATGCTCCTCTACTCGTCGTTCCAAAAAGGCCTGACGCCGACGGAAATATACGCAAGAGAGTGGTAGTAGACTTCCGAAAACTAAACGGAACAACGGAAGGAGACTCGTATCCATTGCCTAATATTACCGAAATATTGGACCAATTGGGACGAGCAAAATACTTCACGACTCTCGATTTGGCATCGGGATTTCATCAAATCCCAATGGCCGAAAAAGACAAGGAGAAAACCGCTTTCTCCACTCCTCTTGGACATTACGAGTACAACCGAATGCCATTTGGATTAAAAAACGCCCCACCAACCTTTCAACGGCTGATGGACGCTGTGCTTGCTGGATTACAAGGACTAAAATGCTACGTATATCTCGATGATATAGTAGTATACGGATCATCGTTTGAAGAACATAACAAAAGGCTGACAGAAGTATTCGATCGACTGAGAGAAGCCCAATTAAAGGTTCAACCTAGGAAATGTCGATTTCTGCGGAAAGAAACCCAGTACTTGGGACACATTATTACCGAAGTATAATGTACCGAAGTATAAGTACAACGATTTCCAGCCCCAAAAAATGTAAAAGAGGTTCAATCATTTCTGGGACTAGCCGGATATTACCGAAAATTCATACAGGATTTTTCAAAACTCTCAAAGCCGTTAACAGAACTGATCAAAAAAGAAAACAAATTCATTTGGTATGAAAACTACGAACAAGCTTTCCAAAAATTGAAGGAAACTCTCAGCACCGCACCGATCCTACAGTATCCGGATTTCGAAAAACCCTTCGTGGTGACAACTGATGTCTCTGACAAGGCAATCGGCGCGATTTTATCGCAAGGAAAAATCGGAGAAGATCTACCCATCTGTTACGCGAGTCGAACTCTGAACAAGGCAGAAATGAATTATTCAACAACGGAGAAGGAAATGCTAGCAATAATTTGGGCAGTAGCGCAATTCCGACCGTACATATATGGAACAAAATTCACCATCGTGACGGATCATAAGCCCCTCACATGGCTTTTCAACGTAAAAGATCCAGGATCACGACTGATGCGCTGGAGAATAAAGATAGAGGAGTTCAACTATACCATAGAGTATAAGGCTGGCAAGAAGAATACGCATGCGGATGCTTTAAGCCGTATGTATGTATTGATGCTGACGCGGCAAGAACCCGAGGCGGTGGTACGTCACAAGGACGCCGAGAAGCGTGGTAGAGGAAGGCCGCGGAAGGTCCCCCGCTCCGCGCCACCGCCGCCAGCATCAACAGACCCGAGCCAGCATGGCCGTGGTCAGCTTGTCCCGCGAGCACGTGGTCGGCCGAGAAAAACAATGCAGCCCGCTAGAGAAGAATGCCCACGCAAGGCGACAGACGCCCGCGCGAGCGAGAACGAACCGCCACTCCCACCAGTGGAGGCGGACCAGGCAGCAGGCCCGAGCGAAAAAGAGAAGGAGATAGAAAAAGACTCGAGCGCAAGCGAGACAACAAGCGACAGCGAGACAGAGACGGAAATAGGAGATCGAGAGTGCCCGAGTGAAGAGGAGCGAGGTACGATTCTGCAAGAATACCACGACGCCCCTCTTGGAGGCCACCCAGGCGAAAAAAGGATGAATCAACGAATAAAGATAAAGTATAGCTGGCCGGGAATGAATAACGAAATAAAAAACAACGTAAAATCATGCGATAAATGCCAGAAAAATAAAATCTCGCGACGCAAGGATGACTATTACCGACTATTACCGACACACCCAAGACACCATTCGTCAAATGTGCAGTCGATATAGTAGGTCCCTTACCTGAGACCGAAGCCGGGAACAAATACATCCTGACTTTTCGAGACGCATTGTCCAAGTATAGCGCAGCTACCATATACCGCTAAAAACGCAAGAAGCCAAGGAAGTAGCCAAAGGATTTGCAACTCAAATTGTTTGCAAGTAAGGCACTCCAAAAGAATTATTGTCAGACCAAGGAACGAACTTTCTGAGCGAAACTTTCAAGGAGATGTGCCAATTATTCCGAATAAAAAAGATTCAAACAACGGCATACCATCCCCAATCAAACGGAGCATTGGAGCGTTCACACCGAACTCTCGCAGAATACCTGAAATGTTTCATTAAAGAGGATCAAACGGATTGGGATGAGTGGTTGCCATATGCGATATTCACCGACAATACCACCCCGCACACAGCGACAGGTTTCACTCCGTATGAGTTGGTATTTGGAAAAGTAGCCGATTTATCGACGGCGCTTAAAGAAGTATCACGAAAGACGTACTCATACGACTATTATGTCTCCGAGTTACGCGAACGGCTTCGAGCCACATGGCACGTGGCGAAAGAACGATTGGAAAAAGGAAAAGAAAGGGTAAAGGAAGGGCATGATATCGCCGCTGGTACGGTGGAGTACCGCCCCGGCGACCGAGTCCTCCTCCACGACACTACTATACGCCGAGGCCGATCAGCGAAGCTTTCCCCCAAGTGGACAGGGCCTTACATAGTACAGAGCAAAGATTCCGACGTGAACTACACTATCGGCCGTGGACGTAAAGCAGTCCGGGTACATGTAGACCGGATTAAACCCTACGTTACCCACTGACCGGTAGAGTAGGAGGGACTACTCGCCTGGCCCGCGGTGGCCCGCGAGCGGCCCACGAGGCGTAGTCAACGCCTCCCCGTCTCACGCCGTTGCCAAACAACGGCCGAGCGGCCAATGTCACGCGACGGATTCGCGTACGGGTGGCGAGCTGCCACCCGTTCAACAAAAAAAAATTAAATAAAAATAAAACGAAATCACAAAACAACAGAAAATGAAATACAGTGATAAAAATAAATGAACTAATATGAAATGAAATGGAAAGATAAAGTAAATAAAACCAAATAAAATAACGTTCAAATGAATGAACGAATCTATAACAAAAATAAGCGAATGAAATAGTCGAAAAGAGAGAATAAATAAATTAAATAAAATTTACAAGAGGAATAATAGGAAGAGCTCTAGATTTCTAAAGAAACAAAATGAATAATATATTAAAAAATATAAAAATGGCGTAAAGATATATAAATGAAAAATCCAATGAGAGGAAGAGTTAAAAAAAATTAAATAAAAAATACACACACACACGCACGCACGCACGCACGCACGCACGCACGCACGCACGCACGCACGCGCGCACACACACACACACACACACACACACACACACACACGCGCGCACACACACACACACACACATATATATATATATATATATTGAATACTATGCAAATGAATTTTTCGAGTGAATACAAAAAGGAAATAATGAATAAAAAGAATAATAATGATTAAACAAAGAGAGGAAAATGAAAGGAAAAACAAATATAAACCAAATTTTTCGTATATGGTTACATTCCAAGTTAAAAAAAAAGAAAGAAAGAGAATAGAGAGAGAAGAAATCGCAATGTAAAAAGAAGGGAAGAAAAGTATTGCACCTAGAAATAGGGAAAGAGCAAGAAAAATTTATTGAAAATAAAAAGGCAAACCCTTTTTGCAGGTTATTAATCTCAACAGTTAGGACGACAGAAGGGACTAACGAAAGAAAGGAAAATGCAGAATCACGATTCAGGAAATGTGGAAACCGCTAATCCGCATGGATCTTCTGCCAATAGCAAATAGAGAAAAGAGTATTAGGGAAAAGTTGGAAAAACTATTAGAATTATGTCAAACGATGCCAGAGGACAAGCTATGTTGTCTCGTAACGAGTTCCCTGGAAAACATGAAAGGAAAAATAAATTCCGAAATGCAGTTCATTTACGATATAACTGGCACAAAAGGTAGAATAAATAAAAGAGGATTAATAGACGGATTAGGATCCATTATAAAATCGATAACAGGTAACTTAGATGCGAACGACGCTGCGAACATCGAACGGCAAATCACAGCAATAACGAAAAAAAAAACAAGAAACAACAGAAGATGCGTTAAAAGGAAATTTGCAAATCCAGCACATTACACTAGAAATGTTCAATCGCACAACGAATCGCCTCGCGGCAAACGAAGAAACACTAGGCCGTTTAGTAAACAATTTACACCATGGAATGAAAAATCTCGTAATAGATATTTTAACACGTCAACAATTGGACGAGAAATTAACAACTATTAGCCTAATAATCGAATCCTTATTAAACGATATACGTCAATTATCTAACTTCTTAGTAGGCTTGCCAAAAGGAATCGTTAATCCTACAATATTGCCGCCTAGACAACTCTACGCGTATCTAATAGACGCATTACCAAATCTACCAAAAGGACTGAATTTTCCGACAAAATTACGTCCAGAAAAAATTAACGAGTTACTGGAAATTTTTGAATTAGGCGCATATAGTATTCAAAATACCCTCACCATTGTGATAAAGATTCCATTAATCGACAATAACGAGTTCAATGTAAATAAAGTCTATCCTCTACCCGTAAGAGTAGAAAAAGACACGTTTCGGTTCATAGAAACGACCGTAAAAAATGTTATAATTGATCGAGAGCGTCGAGAATATCTGTCATTCTCAGAAAACGAATTATCCAAATGTAAACGACGAAAATTATCAATATTACTGTCATCCGAAAAACGCGAGACAAATATTACGATCAGGAGCGTCATGCGAACTATCGATATTTTTAGGAAAAGACCCCGAAAAAGCGAATTGTACACATCGTTTAGTTAAATTAGAAAATTCTTTGGTCATTGCTCTGGAACAAGAAGGGCAATGGATATACGTAGCCCCAGAGACAGTAGCTCTCACGGTAAACTGTAAAAACTCTGCGACAACTCGTGCGACAATTACTGGAACAGGATTATTGGCTTTGGATGGGAAATGTTCCGCCACCTCCATAGATTTTAAGATTGAAAATTTGAAGGAAACTGTACACGAAAAATTCCTACAATTTTTACCGCCATTCAATCTATTTTTTCTGACGACAGAAAACAAAATACCTCAACCTTTAATATTGGAAAATATTCCTCATATGATAATTAATGATGCATACAAAGTTAACAAAATTGGCGAACGAATCGAAATATTGAAAACAAAATTGAACAAAAATTACGTTCATGTGACAACACAGAGTCACATCATAGGGAATTATGCCCTCAGCGGAATGATTCCCTTCGCAATGATTATATCATATTTCGGAATTAAAGCGTTGCAACGGCGACGTCTAAATGCCACATCGCCGAACGACGACCTTGCTGACGTAGCTCCGGCCAGACCGCGAGCTGCCAAACGCAAGGCAACAGCTGACTCACAAAATCCGCGAGTCATATTTACGCGAAATGCACCTCGCACACGCACAACGTAAATGTGTATGAAAAAAAATCGAAATATTCCAAAAAAAGGTATATATTATAATATTAGAAAGGCACTTGTACCTTCGTAATCTATTGTATTATTGTAAGCCGAGAGACCACCGAGAAACAAAACTTGCCAAAGCTATGAAAAAAAAATGTATTATATCGCCGAAATTGGGAATTTCGTCTTCCCAAGGTGGAGGAATGTTAAGCCCTGAAAATACAGAAATTTTCATATTGCTAACGCAGGAAGTTCAAAGACCCCATGCGACGATATCAAGCGCGATATTTCACAAGGCCGATATTCCGCTCAACTCAGCCGAAAAACGTTGAATCGCAATCGAACGAATCGAACGTTCTCGAAGGATTGGTTGCGAAAACCCGAGTTAACAATTAGCCGAAAGAATTAATCGAAAGGCAGTCTTTGGCCAGAAGCCGAGGAGGTCGGTCTCAAGGCATAAAAAAGAATTGTAATATTGTTGCCTAATTTTAAATAAAATATAAGTTGTTCAAGTTGCAATATCCCGAGTTGGAGATTTACTCGGAACGGCAAAAGTCCCCACATACCCTCGCCCTCGAGCATCCAACAACCCACGGTGTCAACTTACTCGAGAGCGAAATTCCGTGCTCTCCGCGCATCGTCAGAAGCCGGGGCACAACAATCTCCAAACTAAAGATTCGCACCTCCAATTTGATTTTTTCATTTTGCTGTACGACCATTTTTCGAGGAGTACAACTATTTGAAAATGACCCTAAAATTGGCGGACTTTTTTCAATGTCCTTTAATTCTTTTGCCTAGTGTATTAAAAAAAAACTGTATTATTGAAATGTACAGGAAGGAGAAATTCAAACTATTTTCGTCGTAGAATAAATGAAGAATACAAATGATATATATTTTCAACGAAATGTTTTTTTATTCATTTTAAAAAAATCCCTCGCTCACACAACGCTTCGTATACAGTCAACCAGCTTTTCAGCGATCTTACATTCACATAGGCGCAGTTGTATTTCGTGTTGAAGGAATGATGCGGGCATTTGGAGTTTGTGATTTTCGGCAACTTCTGCAGCGATGGACAGTCCAGAGTCCCTAAGTCGACGACCTTTGTTGCGGGATCCGTGAATCTAGATAGCCATGAGCATTTCTCGAAACCCTTTGCATAGATGGTTGGCGCTCCTTGCAAGATTTCTCGAATTGTCTTTCTAGCTGCCTCGTATGGTATGCCGCTGTGATCCCATCGTATTCCATGGAAATTGCGTTCCAGCCACTTGTTTGTCATTTTGTACTTGGCCGGTAAAGAGTCCCATGCAAATGGTGCGTCGAAGGCGAGCGTCAGCGGTTCAGGATTCTTGTCGTGGAGTTTCACGATAGACATCTCCTTGATGCTGAGATTTGCGGTGGAATAATCTTTTTCAATTCGAACTCAAGACGCATGTCCACAGGACCAGACTTAAGAGAATCGTTTTGCTTTGAGCAGTCAATGATAACGAGGGGGGCTTTTTCTAAAAATTCCAACCTACTTAGTCATGGTTCAGCCTCTTTGTTGTAATAGGTCGGCTGAAAGTTTGCATACATCTCGTAGAGTAGAGCATATTGATTTTAATTAATGTTCAAATTCAAATTTCCATATGGATAACATTGCGAGTTGAGGTATAGTTTGACATCGCTCAGGTTACAATGATCAAAGTGGCTCGCATTGTGTTGTTTCTTATTTTTCCGTTCCGTCTGCAGCGCGAGTTGGACATATCGTGGCTTTTCCAGCTGATTCGAGGTTTTCACAGACCACACGTGCTTGGTGGTGGCAGGCAGCAATGGATATTTATACAGTTTCCATGTACTAAAACTCATGGAAATTGGTGCGTCTTTGGCGAGAAACTTTAACAGTCGAATTTTTCGCTGATCTGAGACTGTTACGTACGGTACGGGCCATTCTATTTTATGCAATGCGAGTTTGTAGTCTTCGGGCGCTGTTTGTACAATGGCATTGTCATCGGTCTTTGATCTTGTGAGAATCAACTCGTGCTTGGCATTTACGACAATTTTCCGATAATCTTCAGCAAATCCGAGGAGCATGCTGAGTGGTATACACACATCAAAATTTCCCGATACATCTACAATCTGCTTGGTCTCTTCGACATCGAGCCATCCAGTGTTCTCGAGCATAAAACTTTTGGCCGGTGATAGAGATGAATATCCCTTAATTACACTCATAATGCCGACATTTTTATTACGATCGATTTTTGTGGCGTTCAATTCATATCGCACTTCCTTAAACAAATGACAGATGTCATTGTTGACGAGACTTGTAGCAGTGGTTGGCGCCCCGTCATGCTTGGATAATTTCCCACATATGTGTAGGGAACTCTTGCTTGGCAGGATAGAGAGGTCTTGATGTTGGATGGCAATTCGGATTTTATCGCTGTTATTGAAGGTTGAAGATGCATATGGCCGATGAGCGTGAATCTCACAATCGATGATGGATTCATCAAATACCACGGGCGTTTGAATGATTATAATTTATTCTTCCATTTCACGCAACAGATGCACAGAGCACAGACTAAATAATTTTTTACACGCTTTCGCTACGCACGTTTATCTCTAATAAACTAATGCTACTGAATGAAACTCGTGTTATTGTGAGTTGGAAATCTTTGTCGGATATCAATACAATAACAAGATACCGCTGACGTGATGTGTCGGTAACTGCATCGACATCTAGCGCCACCTATGGGCAAATTCCGGTTTCATACTTACACACCTGGTATATATAGTGTATATTTGTCTTTGTGCTGCAATTGTCGACAAAGAAACTTCAGACACAAATGTCCATATTCAATCGTATCATATTCCTGATATCCCTTATAATTATAATTAACGCTACCAACACGAAAATATCTCATGAGTTCGGATGGCGGTGCAAGATTGCCGAAACTATCAAAGTACACGACTTTCCATCCAGTCTTTTTGTAAGCGTCCCAGTGTGTTCCAGGACCGACATTTTCATCCGAATTTACAATTGCTGCTTCACATTTGTGGGGCCCACTCGCTGGCAATGTATCGCGCATGTAAACTCCACGGAAATATGGAGCCTTGAGGATTTTCACATATTTAAGAAGGTCGATGTCGGTGAGGGGTCGGTGAGGTAGCGCTACTTCTAGTTTTTTGGCTTGATATGAAGACCCAATCCCTGCTTATATGGTTTCAGATGTAAGCCCTTGCCCAATGCAATTGCTTCAATTGTTCGATTATGGCGCTTACTTTCATCCAATTTACGTTTGGTTGCTTGAGCAGCATTTACAGCTTTAGCTATAGTAGCCGCACCACCTGACAACGCACTAGCAGCGCTAAGACCCGAAAAAATGGGCACGAGGAACGGTAATAAACCACCACTTTTATGGGGTACAGGTAGAACCCGAGGTGTGCACACTTTGCCACCGTGTGTCTTTACAGCTGCACGAGCACCCTTTAGAGCCGATTTAATAATCTTTTGTGGATCATTACTTTCAATCATTGTCTTCTTTGCGGCGCAATTATTTTTTTCAAACAAATGCCACCCTTACGGGCTTTCATCCCCATACCGAATTTTATCTTTGTCCTCATAATATTTGCCACACCCCGAGCACTTGCTTTTTCACCGATGCTAGCGTCTTTAGCGGTAACACGTTGCCAAGCCTGTTCAGACGACACTTTATCCGCCAAATGTCTCGCTTCAAGATTATCCAGATTTTTCGAATATGCAATATCGTGTTGTTTGCATGCCGTATCCAATGAATTAATACCCGGATCACCACGAGCAAGCCGCTTGGTCAACTTTGTGCCTGGTCCGCAACACTGATATCCGGGCAGATGTAGTTCAACGGGGAGTTTGTTGATTAGGCGGGTGACCAAACCGTTACCACGCTTGCCATGCACATTCATGTCTAAAGACAATACGCGACTGATGGGTAATCCCCTATAAGAATGCTATTTATATGATTTCGCCGTTAGTCGTGTGTGAGATGACATCCAACAAGCAAACTATCGGAGGCGGACTTCCCGTGATAAATTTCGATGAATTAGTCGAAGATGCTGGGGCAAAGAAGCGGCAAAAACGTCATGGAAATTTATTGCCGCATAGCATACGTGCACTGTTTTGTGGTCCATCGAATTGTGGGAAAACCAACGCTTTGCTCACTCTTATCATCCATCCCAATGGTTTGAGATTTGAGAACATTTACTTGTATTCCAAATCGCTGAAGCAGCCAAAGTACGAGGGGGGACCCAAAAAACGGGAATTTCGTCATAACTTCTTTATTTCTCAATATTTTTACACCAAATTTTGATCACCTTCAAAGTATTCGCCATTGACCACAACGCACTTCTCCAAACGATTCTTCCATTGTTCAAAACAGTTTTTAAATTCACTCATCGGGATGTCCTTTAAGCCTTCCAGCGATTTTTGTTACACCTCCTCCACAGTGGCAAAACGTTTTCCTTTCATATTCCTTTTGAGTCCCTTTGTCCCTTTGTCCCTTTGAGTTGAGTAGATCTGGTGAATATGGGGGGTGGACAATCGGTGTCATGGCGGCGGAAACAATAGTTTCCGCCGCCGATTTCCCCAACAGGAAACAAAATTTCACAGCCGCGCGTTGTTCTCGACAATCTGCCATTACGTTTTCGTCAAAATGTAAACAGTTGTTTTACTAAAAAAAATCTTACAGCCGAACCGATACACTCACAGCGACACAACTTTGCACACTGACGCAGGTGGCGTGACACTAATGGACATGTGGTCAAAGAATAGGTTCCCCCACTCTCTCCCCCCACCACAGCGTAATTCCCGGAACTTATGGGCCCCCCCTCGTATGCGTTGCTCGAACGATTGCTCGAACCTGTGAGTGGAGTTGCGTATCATCCGTTCAACGTGCATGAAAAAGTGATAGCACCAAGTCAGGCACAATCCAACTCTATATTCATCTTTGATGATATAGCGTGTGAAAAACAGGATAATGTTAGAGCCTTCTTTTCCATGGGAAGACACGAGATTGTTGACAGTTTTTATCTTTGTCAGACGTACACCCGTATCCCCAAACATCTCATGAGAGATAATGCAAATTTCGTAGTGCTTTTCAAACAGGACGATATGAACCTCAAACACGTCTACAACGATCATGTTAATACGGATATACGTGCTTATACGTGCTTTAAAAACATGTGCATGAAATGCTGGAATTCCGGCAAGAATGCATGTATCACGATTGACAAGGATAGTGGTACTAATGAGGGTCGATATAGACAAGGTTTTGATTATTTTCTGACCATTGATAAATGATTCATCGCTGGTGGTTGGAGAGACAGCATTGTGCATAACTTGACAGTGACAACATGAAGACCGAACAACTTTTGCATGAAAAAGATGTATTGTGTGAAATTGCCAAGGCGAGCAATGCAATCAGACGAAAGCATCGAATGATGAAAATCGGAAAAGACAGCGATGAGCAGAGAATGCAAGATGTCTTTAAGCCTATAGTGAGACCACTGGAGAAATTGGTGTCGCATAAAAACGGCGAGGTAGCGAAGGAGGAAATTAAGGATGAAAAAGTGAGTGATAATGCTGAAGAAGGAGATACGATAAATCGTGTGAAAAATCAATTGAAGAATGAGACACAAGATTCCTTCAAGAGTGAAACACAAGATTCTGTCAAATTGATATATAAGGATGATGATGACTCGCAGAATGTTGATGAATTAATCGGTGAATATCTCCTATTATTACGAACAAATAAAAAGGCAAGCTTGGATGTTTTATATGGTGCACGGAATCTCGCAAAAAACAAATGAATGATTGGCAATTCTCCGATAATTTTCGAGTCTCAACATATTCGTGTGGGTGATGTGAATTATCCGAAAACTATTGGATTAACGGAGCTGTTGTTTAAAAAAGTGCCCAATGTCGAAACTCTCACACCGGACGATTTGAAAAACTAGGAAAAGATTGTCATCTCGACAAATGCGCACAAAACATGTTACAAGCCTAATGAGGCTATACGACGTAATACCTGTTATAAATTCAACACTTATATCGCAAATATAGTCGATCATCATGTGGAAAAGGCCGGAAATTCTGCGCATTCGAATGAAATCATATCGATTATCGAGGAATTGCGCGAAGCTGAAATCATTTATGCCGATTTCAAAACTCTACAAGATTTGGTGATTCGTAATTCACGCACCATTGCTGCTCTGGATGCGCGACTGAGTGGACTAGAAAATCAACGAGAAAAAGAGCGCTCTCGTACTGGAGCTACGTAGGCCTGTTCGACGAAATTATCCTCGTCGACGTGTGGACATCCGTGGTTTGGACGAAACCTGGCAAGCTGATCTCGCCGATATGTCATCATACGCGCGTGAAAACTCCAAACATAAATTTCTCCTCACCGTCATCGATACTTTCTCAAAATTCGCCTGGGCCGCACCAATGTTGAGTAAGAAGGGCAGAGATACAGCAGCCGTAATGAAGTCGATAATCGATAAGGGAGGACGGACACCGCAGAACTTGCATGTCGATCATGGAAAAGAATTTTATAATTCCATTTTCAAGTCTCTAATGGAAAAGCACAATATTAACATGTATTCAACGTATAGTAATTCAAAAGCATCCATTTGCGAGCGTTTTAATCGTACACTGAAAAACAAAATGTGGAAGCAATTTAGTCTTCGTGGTAATTTTAAGTGGATCGATATTCTTGATAATTTAATTGTCGAGTATAATGACTCTGTACACCGTACAATTAGAATGAAGCCAAGGAATGTCAATGTCGGTAACGAGAAGAAAATATTGAAAACGGTTGAAAACGGTTACACACCAAACTGGACAACGGAAATATTTACAATATATAGCGTGCAAAACACAAGCCCTGTAATGTATAGCCTGAAAGACCATACGGATAAACCTATTGCAGGTGGTTTCGACGAGCAAGAGCTTCTAAAAGTTAAATATCCCGATATCTATCTCGTGGAAAAAGTACTGAAGAAACGTGGCAATCGAATGTTTGTAAAATGGTTTGGTTTCGACAATACCCACAATAGTTGGATAAGTACATCTGATATGTAGTGAACAATAAAAAATCTTTTTTCTTTAATTTATGACTCCTTCTTCTCTGCCGAAAGCTCCAACAAGTGGCAGTCAAGTGCCGTCTCCATTTCCGCACGTGCTGCAAAGAATGAAGAGTCCGTCTTCCCCAACACCGCATTATGTGTCCCTTGGGTAGCTCTTTTCTTTGCTCCTCGCATTTGTATCTTTTTTCCCCTGGAAAAATGCGTCACGGCGATATGGAGGAAAATAGTTTGAATGAATATATGGATTACAAAGGGTAATGTTTTTTTTTCTTTATTTTCTACCAGTTGAAAAATGTACAAAAGAGATTGCGATGTTACAGAATATATCGGTGTTAAAATGGTATTCCGTAATGTCCCCATGGTAATGTGTTTGTGCTATTGGGTATGAGATATCGCTTATCATCGTGTGGGCTAAGAGCAATTTTTCTTTCGCGAATAGTATATACATTGTGCAGTGTGGATCTTATGCACGTTTGGCTCCGACACACTTCAATCTCCTC
The DNA here is from genome assembly GCA_944452715.1 of Ophion slaviceki. NCBI lineage: Eukaryota > Metazoa > Arthropoda > Insecta > Hymenoptera > Ichneumonidae > Ophion > Ophion slaviceki. Next base: position 7,736,242 of record OX101789.1, read on the forward strand.
ATTTAAACACTGCATATAATCATCAAAAGTTATTGTTCTTGCGACAACCCCTGGCAGATTTGTCGACCAAGATTTTTCGGTCGGAATTTTTTCGGTCGGAACTGGAGTCTTTAATACCGTAAAATTTCGGTAATTTCCTGGTCGGAACGAACAACTTTTTGTGGTCGTGTCGACTACAATTGGGCCTCACTTTGGGCCCATAGGTTGGTCGTTCCGACTAAAAAATTTTAGTCGAAATATATTTTGGGCCCCGTCTACCTGGTCGTTTCGACTCGATTTCTCGGGTCGAATCTTTTTGTCGATAGCCCCACTGGCTGGTCGTTTCGACCAGTTTTCTCGGGTCGATTTTATTTCGGCAGCACGGCTGGCTGGTCGTTTCGACCAGTTTTCTCGGGTCGATTTTATTTCGGCAGCACGGCTGGCTGGTCGTTACGACCAGTTTTCTCGGGTCGATTTTGTTTTTCGGCAGCCCCGCTGGCTGGTCGTCTCGACCAGTTTTCTCGGGTCGATTTTGTTTTTCGGCAGCCCCGCTGGCTGGTCGTCTCGACCAATTTTCTCGGGTCGATTTCATTTCGGCAGCACGGCTGGCTGGTCGTTTCGACCAGTTTTCTCGGGTCGATTTTGTTTTTCGGCAGCCCCGCTGGCTGGTCGTCTCGACCAGATTTCGCGGGTCGAACCTTTTTGTCGACAGCCCCGCTGGCTGGTCGTTTCGACCAGACTTCTCGTATCCCCCACATTTCTAATGATAAAACGGAATGAAATTTTTAATAGGATGAACTCGCGGGGCAGGATTTTTTGGTCGCTGGGACGGTCATCCCAAGAGCAATAACGTTATTTATTCACATATTTCGCTCGGTGGGGTTCTAGGGGCGGTATAATACATGTACCGATACATTTTTACAAATTTGTTTACAATTTGTTATATTTACTATTTTATAACCCATGTCGGGAAGCAGATAGAAAAATTACCTGATCATATATTATTTCAGATAAACGCGCAACCCTTGAAAACTAGGTTCTTCTTCCAACCGCTGCGCGTTCTTTAGTTTCTCTAAGTAGACAACGTTTCCGGCAATACGTCGTATACGTATAATAGTCACAGCGAGTATGATGTCGAATGTATTAAACGGCATTCCTCTACTTCTAATCATTTTCGTATGAAATAGTATTTTTGATACAAATATGACACGATTTTACACACACACAAAACACAAACGAGAGACAATACACGCGCGCATAGATGAAAAGTATACAAGACAAAAACACAAAAGACAAGTGTAATCGTTTTGCACAAGTGCAATAATGTCATTCCGTCATTGTTTTCATTAATTATTCTTCGTATATCTATACATCGCCGCTGTTTAAGACTCGGCTGATGAATTACACATTTATTAGTAGTGATGATGTAATAAAAGTACCGATAATTAAAACGATATTGAAAAATGTGCGCTAACATTTTCAATATAATAATAATAGATGGGAATTGTACTTAATAATGTAGGGAGAACAAATATATGTATACGTATTGTTTTTTAACACACACGCAAACACACGCACACTAAAACCCCGAACGAAGGCGAACTGATAAAAGTAGTAGTAAATTTCTTACAAGGATGGACGGTACAAAGTATCTGTGGGATTGTATATACCATCTCGACAGCTCTAGTCAGTTTCCCAAGTATTTGCCATTCTCACTCCGTACATTACTGCATTCAATTTCAGCAGTATTACAGGTAGCCGTACGTCTTGTACTCTGATGAAACCTCTAGTCGATACGCGCAGGGATCGTATATGTCTGCCTACGGATTCATCGCCGGTATTTTCGAACCATTTAACAAACATTCCATCGACTTGATCATTCTCATTTGTGACGAAGCTGACAATGTTTAATATTTCAGCGAATTTCTCGTTATTCGCGTATACGTATTTGTCGCAACTACGCGTATTTTCTTTGTCACCCTCTTTACTAGTGTAAATTGTTCCTTTGATAATAGCTCTTTTGAACACAGTCAGTCTATCGTTGCACGTTTGTCTTTCCTCGCGCAAAACATTATTTTCCCAATTATATGGGTTTCGTATTTCAGCTGTTCCTAAACCTCTAAAATCGTAGAAATGTTCATAGTCGACGTCGTTGCGAAGGGGTCGTTTCTTACCGGTATTTAAAATATTTTTCACCATTTGTTTTATTAATATGTGAAGAGTCGGATCGCTTGGTACGCTTTTGATGAAATCGTTTAACAAATATCTATTCATGATTTGTAGCTGTCTACCGGTACTGCTATTCAACGAATTTAATATTTGGCTATTGAAACTTTCAAATATGTAAGCATTGTGCGCCCACAGCGGGCCCCAACATTCGACGGTATCAGGCAAGTGTCTTAGAAGGTGCATGTTGATAGTCATGTGTTCAATTTCAAATATTTCTTGATACTGTGTCGCGAAATCATTAATTAATGCACGAGCACTTTCCAATTGTTGAGCGGTAATAGTGTCGCCGTTCAATATATGTATTGCTTCTGATAGCATGCAAAATAAACGCAAATATTGTTCCGGGATCAAACCGTTCAAACATGGTATGCAATAATATAATAACCAATTACGCCATTCCGAGGCTTTCCACAATTTACAAAATGTAATGGGTCTCGGTTTTCTAGCAATTGCACTCGGTGTTCGTATTTTTCTTAATCGTTCCTCTATTATTCTACGAGTTTTTGCATTAACACGGAACCAGGTTACGGTTACTTGGCCGAAAACAATCATTTCCGTTAATTTTTTGACAACGCCAATGTCGACACAATGCATCGAGTCAACCACAACTCCCCGTCGAAGATCAAATTCGGGCAGATATTTCAGCATTGAATTTCCAATTACTCCCCTTTGTCTTGCCCCTGTTCTTGTGGCTTCCGTCATATCTTGGCGAATTTCAGCATCCGTCCGGTTCACTATATTCTCGATGGGATATTTCCTAGAGCCATTTTCCATTCTTATTCCTGGCGCGTAACAAAAATTGCATCCGTATTCACCATTGTAACTCGTCATGTTAAGTACTTTAGCTCTAGCGGGCGTATCAGCTGAACAAATAGTTGTAAGAAATTTGCTCGTAACCCTTTCTATTCCGTCAGGCGACCATTTAATACCGGTGAAGTACAATTCACGCAGTTCTGTGACGATCGGTGGCATGTATACATTAAAATCTGGATGTTCCTTATCCACCCAAATTCCCGCTAAGATTATGAAACGTTTTCGCGCATGGGGAGGAAGCTCGTTTATCGATAATAATATCGGCCACGCGCTTTCTTTTGACGATGTGGCTACTTGGCACCCATCCGTATTAAGTGTTAGCGAAAAATTCAAATTCGAATTTAAAAATTTTCCATCGTTTCGCAACCTTTTATATCTTTCACCATCGAACAGATATTCTATTCCGTGAGGTTCAATTTTTTGCCGATTATTGCGATAATCAAAAAGTTTCCAAATATTTGGTATTGAAAAAATTCTTGTTAATTGCATCGTTATATTTAGTTTGATGAAATACGATACCATCGACAATGGTTTCTCTGGGCCTGAGTTCCCGCACGGACAGTCTATGTGAGGTATTTTTCCTATCCCAGTTCTAGCTTTACACGTTTTGCAATATAAGTAACGTCTTTGGGAATTATTTTCGTTTCTACCCAACTTTTTCCACAAGCCAGTTTTGGTGGTTGGTAGGGTATTGTGGTTCGCAAATCCTTTAAACAAACTGATCACGGCCAAAATTGCTTCCAAACTGAGATTAAAACGTTGCGCCGTAGCCATTATTCCTATAAGAATTTCATGTTCCCGCACATTCGGTCTCATGGTTATTACCGGTCCTTCCGCTATGGAGAAAGCAGTGATGTTTTCATCATCATCGTTACTGTCATCGCCACTATCGTCGTCACCATCGCTATCGCCATCAACATCACCGTCGCCATCAACATCACCGTCGCCATCATCATCATTATCACGATCACCGTCGTTATCGTCGTCGTCGACGCTTTCGTCGCCGGGATGGACATCTCCGAGATCGGCGATATCGGCATCGTAATCATCATCGTCGTCACCCGGATGGACTTCTCCCAGATCGGCGATATCGGCATCGTAATCATCATCGTCGTTGTTGTCATAGTCACTAATATCGCGATCGTCTAGCTCAGGTTCGAAGCTGTCGTCATTAACATTACGTTCGTCCTTACGATTAGTACGGCTACTCGACTTTGTTGCATCGTTATTGTAACCGCCGTGGTCATTGAATTCTTCGCTCTTTTCCTTGTTATGTTGGGAGGAGGACACTGCAGCATTTGATACCGTTGCGCTCGATCCAGCACTCGATGTACCCTGGCGGGCGTCTGCATTTGGCTGTAAACATTGTAATATTCAATATTGTTGAAGTTATGTTCAGCGCGCTTTCTACACATGTATAATATAATTGTAAGTATGTGCGTGCGCGGCAAATACATGGATCTGGAAGGACTGAAATATTAGAGCGCAAATGCCCTTGTTTTAAGTGTGCGACAGATCGTTTCTGTTAGTTAGTTTTTCTTATTCGGTCGTATATTAGAGTCGATTCTGTTCGTTCATATGGACAAATAAAGCGTTTTTAACGGGAGGGTAGGGGTTTCAGCGTGAAAAAAAAACACTTTTCTGCGAATTTTTTTCATCTATATGGATAGAGTAAATTTATTGAAACCTCTTGTACATTGTTAAGTGTCATTTCAAGAACATTCAGTATCTCTTGTGGAATATCCACAAACAAGCCGGTGACAAAGCTTTTCCAAGAACGCCTTTGGAAAAATACGATTTGCGGTGTTCACTGTATATTAGCTAGAAATTATCTGAAATCAAGTACCATTAAAATTTAGTCAAAGTATCATCAAATCCTCCCCCCAACGGTCTTTGATAATTTTTTTTTCATTTATAAATTTTCGGTGGGCATGTAAAGTGAAAAGTGCTATTTTTCACGAAAAATTCCGCTATTTTGGGGGTGGAAAACCCCCTCAATGAAAAAAAAAAATCTCAAACTAACCGTTGGGGGGGGGGCGTATTTTATGTATAGAAAGTGTGTATCAAGTTTGAAATAAATCGGTCATGTAGTTTTCAAATGGCAGTGAACACGGACTTTGAAAAAGTGGTTTCGAGAAAACGCGTTTGAAGTTTAGAGAAGTCGGAGCTACAGTGTTAGAGGAGCGGGACTAAATAGTCAATATCTTCGAGAGTTTTGCTCTGATTGACTTGAAATTTTGGGATTATATTCTTGAAATGTTTAACTATAAGAAAAGACAACAACAAAAAAACATCGATTTTTCAAAAGTGCAAACCCCTACCCTCCCTTTAATTTACATTAATATATTCATTTTTTTTCATTCTACAATCCTCCTACGAGTAATTCCAACAGATTATGGGTCCAGGCACAACTCGACTGAGCACGTGTACAAAAGATAGAACTAGTCCGAGATAACGGCAAAGCAGGAGCTGTTTTTGTCGAGTCGTAATCGTTGCGGAAAAAAGATACTGGACGATCTTTTGATTTCGTACGTAATGAAATATGATGGCGTGCCATTAGAGCTGAAACAATCCATTGAAATATACCGAATGTTTTTTGCGTAAAGAACGTGCGCAATATTAGCGAAATAAATGCTTCACTTACGAGTTTGAAACTTTGGCACGAACGCCTGGAACAATTAAATAAGATCGCGTTAAACGAGTTGGTAAAGCAAGAATAGCGGCGGTGCGAACGGTGCCGCAGCACTGGACGCCGTCATATGAGGGGAGGGGGCGCCATACGCGCATAGGCGCCATACGCGCAAACATGAAGTCACTTTGCTTCAGCAACAAGATGATTTTACGCTGCTGAGCGACATTTTATGCCTATCGGCAGTACCCGAGTCGAAATTTTCAGCCTACTTTAAAGGCCTTTGATCCTATGTCAGCCTCACTTGAGTCTGTTTACTGCTAGAAGTCCTACTATGGGCCGCCACATGCTCGTTCTTTGCTGCTTACCTCCTGCATAGGCTCTTATACTCCTACCTAACCTAGCTGAAGTCGTTGCAGCTCTTCTTTTGATTGCGTTTGGACCTATCGCGTATTTGGCTGTTTCGACGAAACGAGGGTGGGGATGGTCGCATTCGAAACAGCGGGTCTGATAGTTTTCAGTAACCGTCATGCGTTGGACTAGGAAGGACCGCGCGTTCGCCGTAGAGGGCTACTTTTCCAATGGCCTTTCCATTATCTCCACCCAGCGAACCTTTCGCATTCGCTTCAAACTTGCCCCTGCAGCTCCAGCAACTCTCCAAAGTGGAAGAAATGGATCTTGGGCCAATAGTTACAATATTTTTGATAGGAATTGCCCTCCCGTATGCATGTATACGCGGATCCCTATAGCAGACACGCATGCATACGTATAGGTACTAGTATACGTGTGTTGGTGTATGCTTAGGCATGTATGTGTGCGGGTATATACGTGTGTCTGCGCATGCGCGTATTCAGGCATATGTATCTCTATATGCGTAATAGAGTGTATGCGTGTGCGTGTATACGTGTGCCAATCGACGTCCTCCTTAGCGCCTGCAAGTGGAGAAAAGGGAAATTTGTTCCCGTTCTAGGCGTTAAGTAGGAGCTCATTTTATATTGAATACGAAGCTATTTTACTGCCTTTATCTCCTACCACTGTGAGGATCTGGAGGGTCAAAATAGGCTGAAAATTTCGACTCGGGTAATAATGTTGCTGAGCGACGACGATGGGCAACCGGCGCTGATCGCTACGTACGCGGTCTTTACAGGCGGTGCGCGCGGATGTTGCGGGTGATCAGGCAGAAGTAGCGCCATCCGCGCCGATCGCCCACGTCTGTCTCTTGTCTTGTGAAGTCTTGTCATTCGTTCGCGTCTACACGCGTGTGTATAGTTTGAGGCGCCCAGAGGCAAAGGAAGATGTTATGTGTTGCGTATTTCAATGCACGTATTATTTTTCTATCAATTGCATTCTCACGTAGCAATTCGTTCTATGAGTATACTAAGACTTGCTGTTAGACTCATTTGTCTTTGTAGAGGTAATAATAATACCTATCCTGGTGAAACGTTTTGTAAAATAAAATAGAGTTTTATGAACGTTTGAGTGCCGTGTTAATAAGATCTTTTATAATTTATTAAAGGTTTCTGCGAGCATTTTGCTTTTTACAGCTTCAATGTGTAAATATGAGGTATTGCAGTTCTTTAAGATTGTTGCTTAAAAACATTGGCTTAAATAGATATTAATGAAAATTTTACTAGTCGTTATGGTATACTTTCTGAATATACTGGCGAAAGGAGAACGGAGGTTTCCGCACTCGTTTATTAAGTATTACATTTGAAAGTTTACGTCAATCTCCACTTGATTGCATTGGTTGTACGGGACGATGTCGTTACCATTTCAGTTTCCCGCGGATACCTTCTGCATTTATGAAGAACGTGACCTAAAAACGAATATTGTGTGAAGGATAGTATACAGAACAATATTACCAAAAATAAGATAGACAGGTTACCGATCTGAATATTGAAAATGTATAAAAAACATGCCACCAGTTTACGAAAAAGTGAGACTTGTATTGAGGAGTATGTATTAAAATGTGGCAACAGCGGAACTATGGAAATAGCCGAACCAATCGAAAACGTAGCGCGTCAATTTCAAATGCGTTAAAGTCTAATGCGACTAACGGGAGCTTATTCGTTTATTTATCGTGATGTCTTCCCTTTTTTCTAGCTTCGGTGCGCACAGTACGATGCTTGTAGGCACGAGCACTGATAAATCGTCTTGTCCATCGGAAACTTTGCGGCGCACTAATATTTTTTTCTGAATCATTCGTTGCCTCCTTTTGCTTTGGCATTACGTCTGAAAACGCCGACCGGCACGAAATGCGCGCAACACAGCTGCGACCTGTGTCAGTGACTGGAGTCAACCTAACATCTTCGAATTACGACGGAACCGTGTGCCATTACTAAAGCTAATGTCAATCTTAATAGAATTTTTAAACATCAACATTTAATTTTTTAATAATCCTAACACCTGCAAATTACCATACATGCAAATGATAATTACGATTATCTACCGTACATTTGAAAATTTTAGCGATATACAGTCGTACACGTCATTATTAGTTTTTTTTAAATTAGTTTTTTCCTTAGGTACACGCTTTTCGCGTTTGTTACCTATTCTTTCCCTTCATTGTGCCCGTTTCTTTTCCTCTACTGTTTACTCCTTTTTTTCTCCATCTTTCTCCTTGTCCCCCCCCCCTCTTGCGGCCGCAGCCGACTTCCCCCTCTGTATTATATTCATCATGACATTTCTGTCATGGGTATAGGGAAACTACGGAAAACCTATACCAATACAGCCGGTCATCGAGTTCGCCCCCCAGTCGTGGAACTAGTCTTATTTCGCCGCGAAATGCCGAAGAAAAACATTTCACGACGAAATGTACGCGACTGGGATTCGAACCCGGGACCTCCCGGTCCGCTGGTTTAGTGGCGAGCACGCTAACCACTAGACCATCGCACCGGTCTTACACGTCATTAATATTTCGCTACTATAAGTTGGCACTGCTGACGTCACACAATGTATTAGCATAGGAACTTCGTTTCTCCCCCACTCTTCGAAAATGATTTAGCAAAAACCTTAAAATGTGTGTGTATCCTCTCTAACAGTTCAATCGTATTTAGGAAAATTCTTTAAAAATATAGGAAATAGTCGTTGATCTTAACATTAGATTAAAATCATTTCGCTTCCCGTATGTATGGACAGCACGCCGCATTTGCTAAGTACACTTGTAACTGTCACTAAAGAAGACCGCAGTTTCAGTAAATTAAAACTTATTAAAACGTATGTTAAAGACGGTAGTTGATAATTATTAGGAGGTGGGAGCGTTAGCCACAATCCAAGGTTAAATTGAATAAAAAAATACATGTTATTGTTTAGACTATACTGAATCTTTACCAATTTTTTTGAACTTTTTCCACCACCGAACACCAGAAATAATAATAGTTTAATGTATGTCATTTAACGTGCGGTTAGATGGGCAAGACTTTCACACTATAGGTTATGTAATTTTTTTTTTATTTAGCACCAAGATAAACTATTTCTAACAGATTAACGCAAACTGAACCTTTGTAAACATTTAGAAAAAAGAATCCTCATCTTGCCCATCGTAAACCATTGGCCAATAAGCTCGTGACGTAGACATAAACAGGCATAATTGTAAATTACTCAAAATTTCATTGTGAATTGTATAAAACATTCGTTGTCGTAGTTTTTTCATAATAATCCTCGATAATGTTGTACTTTTTCAAGTTGGTAGTAACACAAAAGTTTTTCTACTTTACGTAATAAAAATATTAAAAGGCATAATTTTGCCCTTTAATAATATATTAAAAAAAAATAGCATATACAGAATGAATCTGTACCTCGTATGCATTTTCTGAGGTTCATGTAAAAAAAAATTAATAAACCGTCATTTGACTCAACTGAAGCGCTCCAACCTCCTTAAATGTAAATAAAAAACGGCGGCGTTGCCCTCATAGATGGCGTATCAGGCGACTGCCACGTGGGTGGCAGTCGCCTGACACCTGACCCAGTAAAAGGGTGGCGCGCGTGTGCATGGAAGCGAACGAGCGCGAGCATTGAGAAAATGTAGTCCTTCCTGCACGAGCGATCGAAACGAGAGGTCGTGTGTACGTGAGCGAGCGAGAAAGCGAGAAGAAAGGCTAGGGGTGCGACGGCGGTGAGGGCCGGGCTTGCATACGAGCAAAGGGTGAAAAGCGTTGATACTTCGTTCCGAGCGAACTCGTAGTACAAAACGGAACTGTGTATTTCGGGTATCTAAATTATGAGTTAAATATTATTATTAATTCGTCGTTGAGCCTTCGTACCGTTTAAATAGACTTTTATATTTCTCCACCATTTACGCGTGTTTTCACCATCCTTTTAATACGTATTTACGTTCAACTATGTCTCAGGAAAGGTTCAGGATTTTTATTTGCGTTTCTTGTAAATGAATTCATGATGTGATTTCAACGTACGCATGATTTAAACACTGTACCGTATTAGTTTGAATAAACGTTTACAAATAAATAGTGTTTTCCCCCTGTTATTGTATCTCTTCCGTTCTACCACTTTACAAATCTCTCGGAGGTCTGAGATCTCTATTTCTCTCTCTAATATTAGAAATTTATGTGTAAAAAAAAATATAAAAAAAAAGGTTTTATTTGTTGTACTGAGTAGTAAATAATTTTTTGACCAAGCCGCCTTTATGTGACTATAAATAAAAGCTCGGGGCGTTCGACTTTTTAAATGTTTAATAAATTTGATCAATTCAGTTTCGTTAACCGTATTTAATTTGACACAACAGTGATTATGGAAATCCTAACCAGTTTATATTCAGTTTCGGGATTTTTATTTAAGGAATCTAAGGTTGCTTTACAGTAAATTAAATACTGTTGATATGTTAACGGATTTATGTACATTGAAGATTATGTCTAAATTTTGAGCTCCCCAAGCTTTTATTTATAGTCACATATAGGTGAATTAGTAAAAAAAAATATTTTCTACTTTTTAGTCTTTATTCGATTGTACTAGAGCTCTGGAATGTTTGCAAATAGGGATAAATCCTATATTATGAAGGTCCATACGAGATATTCTTTTATGGATATTTTTTTTAGTTGACTTCTGTTCGAGTTTCTTGTAAATTAATTCATGATGTGAATTTAACGTACGCATGATTAAAACACTGTACCATAATATTTTAAATAAACCTTTACAAATAAATCTTTTTTTTCCTGTTATTGTATCTCATCCGTTTTACCAGTTTACAAATCTCTCGGAGGTCTGAGATCTCTATCTCTCTCTAATATTAGAAATTTATGTGTGAGGAAAATACTACAAAAAAAGGTTTTATTTTTATTTGATTAAGATTTTTATTTAAGAAATCTAGGGTTGTTTGACGGTAAATTAAATACCCTTGATATGTTAACAGATTTATGTAAATTGAAGAGTATGTCTAAATTTTGAGCACCCCAACCTTTTATTTGTAGTGACGTCTAGGTGACTTGGTAAAAAAAAATATTTCCTCCTTTTTAGTACAGCAAATAGAATCTTTTTTTAAATATATTTTTTACTTATTAATTGTCTACTTTTTAGTCTTTAATCGGTTGTACTAGAGCTCTAAAATGTTTGCAAGTGGGGATTAATCCTATATAGTGAAATTAGTGTTATTAAAGGTATTATTAATGCCGTTATATAGGTCCATTCGAGATATTTTATTATGGATATTTTTTAAAAGTTGAATCATGCATCGTCACCTCATAGATGCATGTTTGCAAAATTTCAGAGCTCTAAGTAGTCGGGAAGTGGGTGAAATATCGATTTTCCGTTTTGCATCTCATTCGTAGTCAAGTTAAGGGGTTAGGCCACAGTAACGCCTATAAAATCATGTGCGAATTGAACAATTTTTCTCGTATGAAAAAGTGCTTCACTCATAAAGTTAATTACACATCTATTTAGTATGAATATCAAGCTGTTAGAAAATATATATATATATATATTTTTTTATGTACAAAATGGCCGACTACTCGAAACTTCCCGAAACATCTTTTTCCAATTGGCGTGACAAATAACTTCAACAATTTTCACTCGATTTACTTCGAATTTAAAAGTCATGTTCGTAATTGCATTTCGCAGAGAAGTACGTACCGAATTTCTGATTAATCGAAAACTTTTCATTTTATGAGCAGTTATAACGAAATTTTTCACTGTAAATTCATTTCTTAAGATCAAATACCTACAACTTTCGAATAAAACACTATTTTTTGAATTTCGTACGTACTTTTCTAGGTATTCTAATGTAGATTGACGACAATTTTTAATTACGTTCTGGGTAAAAAATTGTGGATGCTAAATGTCGGCCATGGTATTCGGCCATTTTGTACATCGAAAAAAAATATCTTTTCTAACAGCTTGATATTCATATTTGATAGATGTGTAATTCATTTTATGAGTAAATCACTTTTTCATACGAAAATTTTTTTTAAATTCGCACATGATTTTATACCCGTTACTGTGGCCTATCGCCTTGAATAAAAGCTCGTAAAAATATTTTTTGTCTATTCGTGCATCACGTCTAAATTACTGAAACGTTTTTTACGGATAAGCTACTGCATATTAGAAGGGGCACCAAAGTGAGATGTCTCACCACCTTAAAAAAGTCCTACGACCGCCACTGAGCAAGAAATCGTTAAAGGAGTAAAAGCTTCGAGCAGTGTTGACTCATCATCACAGTGTTCAGTAACGCAGTGTTGAATCATCACACAAAACTCGTCTCAACGAAAGATTTTTTGTCTTACCCACTCTTCGAATCTTAGCGTGGGCATTTCAGCCTCAGCCGGTAAACGTCCAAACACCTCAAGGAAATCTCGTACAAATTTCTTTCTCTTCCTGGTAATAGTGCGTTTGCATTTATAGATTTTGAAAAACCTTTCCTTATCCATGGTTCTGCTTGGTCCCCTTACGAAAAAGTATCCTGGCGAATGAAACACATTACAGTATTAGGTGTGTATATACAAATAAGTATGAAAGTATTATTAATTCAAATATTGAGCACATATTTCCAAACGTGTCACATTCATTTCAATCCATGCAGCCTTGAAAGTCACTTTTCACACCACATTGTTTACATTATTTATCATAATTTATCTTTTTAGCACAGCTTCTACAAAATTATTCAAAATATCCAATTTTTTTTACCTTCTTACAAATGTATTTCAGAAATGTTGAATCATTTAGTTCGATGGTCGTATGCTGAATCAGTTACCAGCTAGTTGTTGTGTGATCTCCGTTATTTCTTATCCATTTCCCAATTTGATATGGGTAACTATTCCTGCTGCAACAGATGGTGCATGCACAGTCATTTTGTGAGTTTCGACCTGACACGAGTTGAGTCACCGACGTCCTCTACTTTATACTTTCCTCTACTCTCTCCCACTTCGAACCAAAGGCGTGCTACTATTATCTCCGCAATTAGGAAGAAAATACAATACGTTTACTTCTCTTGCCATAGGAAAGAGAGAGAGAGAGAGAGAGAGAGAGAGAGAGAGAGAGACATCGTTTCCACCGAACGGGGTTGAGTCGCGGTTCAAGGTGAGCGCAAGAGAGATCCGCTCGTCTTTCTCGCACTCGCGTCGAACCCCAACGTAACCCTATAGGTGGAAACGTAGTCAGCGAGAGTTAAAGCTTATATACAAGTAAAATATATAGTTTTTACAAAAATGTATATAGAATATGTACCTGTTGGTGGTGGCGGAAAAATTCGAGAAAACAAAACGGTGTCCTCGAACGAGTGTGTGCGCACAAAGATATTCTTTTCGATGTCCTTGCCTCGTCCAAAATATAACTCACGTGCATATATCGAACAATGCGTACGCGCGCGCGGCGATTAATAGAATTGCTCAGAAAAATCGATGATTTTCTCAACTTTTTCACAATTCGATTGTTACGAATAATGCAGATAAATATTAATACGAAAAAAACAATTAATGGACCGGCCGCAAAACGTTCGAAGGACATGCGAATATAATTCAATCTCGTAGCAGAATAATAATGTCCACTTTTGCCACTCTAAGGGCTTCCGCACACTGCGCGCGATTTGCGATGAGCGATGAGCGATATCCAATGGGAGCTTCACTTTCCCAGCGGGTTTCTGGAATACCTGACCTCCCATTGGATATCGTTCATCGCTCATCTCAAATCGCGCGCAGTGTGCAGAGGCCATTAGAGTGCCTGCACACTGCACGCGACTTGCGATGAGCGCTGAGCGATATCCAATAGGAGCTCAGGTATTCCGGAATGCCTCGGAGAGTGAAGCTCCCATTGGATATCACTCATCGCTCGTCGCAAATCGCGTGCAGTGTGTAGGCACTCTTACGGAATCTCGCTACTGGCCTTGAAACGACGGTAGTGTAGGTAGGCCGGCGTAGTGTGCAAGGTTCTGCTTTCACGGGCTGTCAAAAAAAATCAAAACAAAGAACGAGGCATCCTTTTTCCTGACAAGAGCTGTTTGTAAGACTGTAAGTACGAATCAATATGCAATAATATAATAAAGGTGGCTTCGGTTCGAAATTAATCGCGATTGAATGCTCGAGCCGCAGTGTTTTTATTGTTATATAGCGGGCTGCGATATATATAAAAGGTATTGCACATGTAAAAATTCGGTTAGTAGGACCGCTACACATATTAATAATTGTGCGAGGAACGTTACAAATTACTTTGAAATTTAGCTATTTGTGAAAAAAAGGTTTAATCGCCGCCGAGTTGATTATGTATAAAAAGTGCGCGACGCGAGACATACAGTTGTATAATCTCGAAAATAGAAAAGAATTTTTTAAAACCACGGAATCGTTGTTATTAATACGGCGCATGCACGCGTATACAAAATAATTATTAATATATAATTGATTCATATATAATACTTAATTAATATATAATCAATTCGTTATTTCATATTTTATATTTGATTAATATATCATTCATATTTTTTTTAGACATTTGTCTCCCAGAGCGTTTCAAGGTTACAGTAGCAAAGCTGTGGCATCGTGAAAAAAATGTTTTATCGTATTACGTGGAAGACGACGGATGGACACAATAAAATGAAAACAGTCCGGGCCGATGATTTGTTTGTACGTGATTCTAAAGCAGAAAGGGGTTTGACGAAATGTACAGACGTTTTTTTAACTAATTATTTGACGAATCCGACCGAACTTGTATCCATACGAATGCAAGACGTTGAGGATAAAGATGGTGATCATTTCCGACAAATTCGCATTGTCGGCTGCGGAGGTAAATAAACTATATTTTGAATGAAGATATATTTATTTACGCTATAAACATGATCGCATATTAATGTATAACAATATTTTAGGTAATTTGGAATGAAATTATTGATGAAAATTCATTTGACATACAATAACCGTTGTAAATGTAAAAAAACAGAAACAGAAGAGGACGTGGAAATGATTGACAACACCCTGGGACGCGGGAAGAGATTAATGTTTAAGAAAATTCACACGGACTCTCCTGAAATACTCGAAGCAAGCCAGCAACACGAAAAGGACAAGAAAAGGTTCAAAACAGCTGATAGCGGCGGCGATAAATTATTGGGAAAGAAGCTCTTGAGAGAAAAGGTAAGCGTCAAATACTATTTTGGTTTTCTCAATTAATACATTCCTATTTAATCATTTATGAATAAAGATGCGAGAAAGCGGTATACAAATAATGAGAATTTATTGTGAATGTTGTGTAAAGCAATATTCTCATATCGATAATTAAGGAAGCCTTGATGTATTCTAAGCCGTAACAATGGAAATATGGCATAGTTAATTTTTCTTTGCAATAGAGCGGTACGTGAAATTGTAAGTGTGATGAAACGTTGTCACTCGCAAAACGTCTAAGCGCGTTAAGGCGATGTGCCACTCGTCTCCGAGAGCATGGTTCTCGCAATTCTCCAAAATTCCGAAGAAAAAAAATGTAC
Source organism: Ophion slaviceki (assembly GCA_944452715.1). Taxonomy (NCBI): domain Eukaryota; kingdom Metazoa; phylum Arthropoda; class Insecta; order Hymenoptera; family Ichneumonidae; genus Ophion; species Ophion slaviceki. The sequence continues at coordinate 7,751,802 of OX101789.1, forward strand.
AGTTTGTGGTTACCATGCAAAAAATTATGAATTTTTTACGATTGCATCGCATTTTCGTTAATTTGGCGAGAACCATGCTGTCGACAGTGAAAAAGCACACATTTTAAACTGTGTTTCGCTTGTTTTCATTAATAAATGGCGGACAACAGTCATTTTGAATTTTTTTACATAAATGTAGAAAAAATGTACGAACAAAGCGCAAAATATCGTTTACCGGACCGAAAAGTGAGTTCATCTGTTTTCTCACTGGCGGCGCGCAGCTCACATCGTATTGCTTTTACGACTGCGCTCGCATCCTCCCAGAAAAATTTGTTTTTTGACAGGTCGGAAGCAGGAGCTATAACCAAGCGGGAGCTATAAAATAATATATTTCGAACATCCGTTCGAAATATATTTCGTGCAATGTGTGATAAAGTGAAGTTTTTTTCTTTCGTCGCGGTTTCGTGATTTGTGCTGAGAAGAACAAAACGACCCCGGCGGTCGAGGGCGAAGACTCAACTCGCCGGCACACCACCGACGAAAAATCCCGACAAAAAAAGAATCAACGAGAAAACTGCCGCGGCCAATGTTACGGAGAAGAACATCGAGGAAAATGATCACAGCGAGGAGTCGAAGGAAAATGGTGAGGAGAAAACACAGGAAATCAAGGTACATGCGTGCCATCGTACTCAACGGCTCCGGAGGTATCAGGTGTAAAGGCGCTGAGAAAAGCTGAGCCTCAACTGGTCGCGGGTGGAGTGCTCATCTGGGTAAGGTGCTCAACCCAAACAAAGCATGTGGCCTCAACTTTCAAGATCATATGGCACAACATGAAGTTATAGATTCTCCACCGAAACCTCCGTTCATCATGGGCTCCGAGTGCACTGGTGATGCCAAGGCTGTTGGTGACGGAGTCGTGAAGTTCAATGTGAGCGATCGAGACGTCGCTCTGCCTGATCACAAAGCCTGATCGCAGCTCATTGTGGTTCAGGCTATCCGGGTGTTGAAGTTTGTATCGTTGGCATGCAACAAAATTGTTTTTAATTTGCTATTTCATCTCAATCAAAAACAATATTTTGGAAATTCCTTGTTATCGCTAAATAATAATCGTAAACCTTGGTTTTTACTCTATCAGCTGGGAGGAGCTACTTGGATATGGCACCTATCACCATGAAAATATGTTCGTGCAACATGGCAACTATGACTCGTGCAACGTGGTGACCAGCGAAGCAAAGAGTTTCTTCTCCATTGCCTGATACTGATGGACGGTGGACAAAATATGGCTGAGCAAGTTTTTTGAGCAGAATAAGAGACTATCCAAGCTGAATCTCCGACATTTGATGCACCAGCACGGTACGCACATCTTAATGCAGTGACAGGTGGGCAAGGTGTATATGAATCAGGCACAGGTATTTGTTTGAATTTATTTGAAAGGATGGTAAAATTTCGCCACCCTTCTACGGGGCGAGTCTTTAGCAACTCAGTTTCATAGAAAATTTAACAATAAAGAGACTAAGGCCTGACAGAGAAAAAGATATCAAGTTGAGCTCATTTGATTAAATTTTCCTTGACACACTTATATTTAGCCATGACTTGGACACACTAGGTCAATTTAACACTGATGGTACTTCATCCACCTGCCCTTAACAATTCTTTGATCGGGTTTTCATTGAGAAATATCCGGGATACATTTTAATCATATCTGAAGTTTGGATCGTACAAACGCACGAAAACTCTTTTCAATTTTTTTATTCCCTTATTTTTAGCATTATCCAGAACCTTTTTTTACAGATTTAAGCTGAAAATCACAAATAGGGAGTTGGAAAAACGTTTGAGTGATTTCGGAGGACTAAACGTGCAGAAAGAAATTGAGCTACGGAACTTCAGTTGCCTTCCAACGATGCAAACTTCAATATCATCATTTCTTAAAATGCCTGCATAATTAAAAGGTGGAAGATCTAAAATTGAATAGTTGTAAAAAATTAGTGATAACTTTTTAATTTGGAAAAGTGAGCGTTTTATTTCAAATTCGTCCGGGTCGAAATGACCTAGTGTGTCAAGAAAGCGTTGAGGGGTAACACAACTGTAGGATTTTCAAAAAATTGTTTTTTTTTTTAATTTCCTGTGAGAGATGTTTTGAATAATCGAGAATAAGGAGAACATTTATTTGAAAATAATTTTTTTTACCAAGTCACCTATATGTGACTATAAATAAAAGCTTGGGGCGCTCAACTTGTAAAATGTTTAATAAATTCGATCAATGCGGTTTCATTAACCGTATTTTATTTGGCACAATAGTAATTAGAGGAATTATTATCACACGTTTATACTCAATTTCAGGATTTTTATTTAAGAAATCGAAGGTTGTTTTACAGTAAATTAAATACAATTGATATGTTAACGGATTTATGTAAATGAAAGATTATGTCTAAATTTAGAGCGCTTCCAGCTTTTATTTACAGTCACATATACGTGGCTTAGAACAAAAAAATTATTTTCTACTTTTTAGTACATTACATAAAAGCTTGTTTAAAAATTTTCTTTTACATATAAATTATTTTCTATTTTTTAGTGTTCAATTGATTTTACTAATGGTACTGAAGTTTGCAGCGTTGGAATGCAACGAAAATATATTACATTCGTATCCCCGTATTTTTTTAAGCACATCAGGGCTACCAAAGTCGCCGAAACATTTTTTAGAATCCTTAAAACTTATAACCAAAAGTTGCCAAAAAAAAGATTTTAGAAAATATTAAAAATGAAGAAACAATAAAAATCGAGAAAAATTTTCGTTGCATTCCAACGATGCGAACTTTAACACCATTTTCGCTAGAGCTCTGAAATTTTTGTGAGGAGGCATTATTTTTCTTAAGTTTTTTTACATTTTTTTAAAAGTGATATTATTTGAAGAAAATAAATTATTCATATTGTGAAGTTTGTGTTATTCAAGGTTGTAATAACACCGTTATATAGGTCCATTAGAGATATTTTATTATGAATATTTGTTTAATTTTTTAAATTCAAATTATGCATTGTCACCTCTGAGATCCATGGTTGCAAAACTTTATAGCTCTAAATAGTCGGGAAACGGGTGAAATATCGATTTTCGGTTTTGCACCTCACAGAAAGTCGTTATTTTATATATATACATATATATATATATATATTTTTTTTAAGTTGAATCATGCATTGTCACCTCTTACATGCATGTTTACAAAATTTCAGAGCTTTAGAGCTTTAGAGCTTTAGAACTTCCCGACTACTTAGGTAGTCGGCAAGTTTAGGACAAAGGCACGTAGGCCCGTATGGGTCTGCGGTGGCAGTGACTGGCCCGTGTGCGAGTCGTCGACCGTTTTTCTCGTAATACAATTTTCCAATACGGCCCGCAGCATAACTCCAACAATTTGCATTTTTTCACTCCAAATTTTGAGCACATTTAAAAAATAATATTCCGAAGAGAAATACGTATGGGTTTTCGATGAGTTTATTATAAAATTAGTTATTAACAAATGAGTGTCCTTTTTCCTGTCGAAAATTGAGTTGTTACCTAAAATGCTTACCAATTACACAATAATTCTTATTTTCAAAATCCCCTACGTATTTCTCTAGTTATACTCATGTAAAGTACTAGAATTTTTTTTGTATAAATTCAAATTTGCGTCGGATATACTGCTTGCCGCAGAGCGTCTTAAATTCAAAATGCCTCGCGAGAATGGCTCTAGCGTCACCATTTTGTATAATTTTTTAATAAACATTTTTTTCGTTCACTTGTAGCTATGACTAATAACATCTATGGATATTATTATCCTTTTACTTGTCCTTCCACCACAACAAATCGGGAAAAATCAATTTATTTTAGACGTTAACAGTGGTGCAGGTATTTAAACAATTCGCGATTGTATAATTTTACCGCTCTTCTGTAGAGCGATACTCGTGCGATCGTCATTGCTAGAAAATTCGATCCGTCGAAAAACCTGCCGAAAAAAAATGCTAAACGTATTTTTTTGGGGAACGGGATCTACCGAGTGAGACTCGGTAGATCCCGTTCGCGCGCAAATTTGGTCGACCGCTGACAACCTACCGAAGATAAGTCAAAGCAGAGAGCAAAATGCCGAACGCATTTGTTTAAACAATAAGGTTTGACAAATTTTACAACTTGGATAAGCGGCATCGAGATTACAAATAGTGCCCAAGCTTATTTGTTTAAATTGATTTAAAAAAGCGTGGGAAAGTTCCAGCATCCTTCTACAAGACGAGTCTCTGGCAAAGCCCGTTTGCCAGACAGTTCAATCGTTATGAAATTTCGACCATGACCGTTGTCGCAAAAAAAAATCGAAATAAAATGTACGTTATGACCGCACTGTATGCGAAAAGGTTGCACGCGGCCGGCGGGGCGTAACGAACAAACACACACCCACCCGCGTGCTCAGCGATCGTCGTCTATTCGGCTTCGACTTTTCGTCCCAGTGCGAAGCACCGAGGCCGAATTCGCGAGCGTTGCGGCGTCTGTCGGCGGTGACTCGTAGTAAAAAACTGCGAGATCTGCACTACCGACGTAACGAGAGGCCGCGTCGAAAAATTCTGGCGTGTGACACATGGCCTTAATTGTATATTGAAAATCGGTGATGCGAAGAGAAAAGCGCAAAAGAGCATCGCACAACATTTTTCTGTAAAAACATTTCCAATGAATTCTTTACCGATAAGCATGAATGATCTCTGCACTAATTGTTAGTAAACAAATTTATTGAAATTGCTAAACATTTAGTTGAATAATATGAGCAACTAAATATTTTTGGACATGAACGAAAATTTTGTCATTTCAACAGTATGTTTGGTTCAGTCCGAGACTGTGGAGAAAATATGATGTTAAGATGACAAAAATGTAGTCAATATCGAAAAATATTTAGTTGCCCGTATTGAACTAAATATTTATCAATTTAAACAATTTTTTTTCTCAGTGTGCATAAAAAATGCATCATTAACTGTTCAATGTTAGAATGTCTATTTAATTTTTCGTCAACATCGAAATTATAGTTTTACAAAATTGGAAAGCGTGAAAGCATACCGGTACAGCTCGCTATACAACTTTAATTATGTACGTGAATGACAATGACTAAAATAATGAAATTTAATTAATTTCCTAAGTTAATCACAATTCGATGGGCACAAGCACAAGATCTTGCACAATGTTTAATTACACTGTGATAAATATAAATATTCCATTTGTAGTTTAGATAAAGCTACATGCTGTCCCACGATACCGATATTTCGTTGAAATTCGGTGCGTTTTGCAGTTTCTAAATTTGTTCTAATCAGAAAATTTGATTGTGCCAGATCGTTTTTAGTATTCATCATTGCAGATTAGACCTTTGTAACAAAAATCAGCCAAGGGCCATTTGCTATTTTTTTTAACCCTTAGACCGTATGTCCTAAGTGTCTCGGTGATTGAGATGTGATTTGTTTTTTGTTTTCTTAATCACCCAAAATTTCGCCTTCGAATTGTCATAACTTCTATGTTTGTGGTTGTAATAGCTCGAAATAACTTTTGCTGAATTCTGTCATGTATGTTTATTATAAATGAATCATAATTTGATACAATCGGTTTCAAGAAAATTACTCATGAGCTTCCAAATTCTTGAAAATGCGTAAATGTATGAAAATGGAAACTTCTTAATGCATTAAAAAAAAAACTAAAAGCTATTTTAAACTTAGCTTTGTTTTAAAAAGTTCTCTAGTTTATCCTCTTTCCAACGGTATGCTGCAGATCATAGAAATAATTTATTATGTGGTAAAAATATATACAAACATTTTATTATAATAAATTTAGAAGTACACAATTTTACAAAGTTACACATTTGGAAGACTTTGGAAGCTCAAGAGTCATTTTCTTAAAATCAATTGTATTAAGTAATGATTTATTTACAATAAACATACATTGCAGAACACAACAAAAGTTATTTCGTGCTATTACAACCACAAACAAGAAAGTTATGACGATTCAAAGGCGAAATTTCGGGTAATAAAAAAAAACGAAAAAAATCATGTCAATTACTGTGACACTTAAGCCATAGGGTCTGAGGGTGAAAAAATTAGCAAATGACCTCCCCCAATCCCCCAAAAAATTGTTTCGGTCCATGCGCCAAACACCCTGTATATACGCCTGTGTAAGTGTGTGGATGAGTCGGCGTATTATCTACATTATTGAATGTATACAAAATTCTAATTTTTGAATCACAGTATATACATTTATTTTACAATATTAGCGTACAAATCTAATTTTTATTTTACATCGGGTAAAACTAAAACACAATGGTCGGCAAAAATTCTGTTGCCAATTTCTCCTTCAAACGGATCACATTTCGGACCAAAGAATAAGTTTCTCCGTTTTTCTGAGATTTAATGAGTAGTTAATGCAAAATTGTGAGGAGATGATGATTCCCTACAATTTTCTACACATTTTGAGATTATTTTTTTTTCTTAAAAATGTCGACAATTTTTTTTTTACGTTTTATGAGTAGACAATGCGAAATTGTAATAAAAACAACATTTTTTTTCGTCTTAACACTTCGTCTGTAAACGCTTTTCCGGTACCTTCCGTCTGTAAACCCGGGTATTTAAAGTCCTGCCGTTTTTTCCCGATTAATACATTCGAATTTTTTTGAAAAAATGCTTGCTAGTGTTCGAAACATTCAATTTAATGTATCAATTATAACATTATAGGAAAATAATTTATTTCACATATTTTTTGTAGAACAAATGAAGCACCTCGGTAGAAAAGTAGTTTCGGCTCAAAAACAAAATACCCAGGTTGATAGACGAAGTGTTAATCTTCATTACTTGATGTTTAAGAAGCAATAAAAGTCCTCCTTCATTTTTTGACAAAACTTTGACGATTCGGGTAAAAAATAACGATTCAACCGATCGATTTGAAAATTTACAGGGTTCTTGGGCATGTATTGAGTTAAAATAAACTACAAATATTGCTCATTTTCGCAATATTTGCAAAGTGGCGCTGGATTTTCCAAAACGGCAGAAAAAGTTATTTTTGTGCTTTTTAAAATCAATATTAAGCTTAGAAAAATAAAATATTTCTCTAAAATATCGAAAGGCATTTTTATAAAGGATTCATTCGAGTTTCCGAAACCCACCTCCCGCTCGCTGTACGATCATCACTTCATGAGATATCAATGATCAAAGAAAAAAGCTGACTTTTAATTCAATCGGCGATATCTCAGCAACAAATGGTCGTACAGAGAGCAAAAAACGAAATTCAAGCTAAAGAACCAAGCTCCATGACCTCAGCATTAATTGGCCATGAAAAAAAATTGAGCCCATGGACGCTTTTGAAGAAACAAAATATTTCGAAAACATTTTCTTCCCGTGATCTCTTATAATAGCACCGAACGTAATGGTAAAAAAAAAAATTCGGCAAGATTCTTAAACTAGAGATTGCAAGCTTTAAAATTTTTCCCCCTGGTACGACAATTTCGCACGGAGTTACAGCTTTTTGAAAATCACTTTAATTTTTTTTCATGTTCTGCTCCTTTAATTTTTTTGCTGCGTGTATTTACCAGTGAAAGTACGATGCTGAATTGAATAATGTTGATGATACGAAAAAATTACATAATGCTGTCGATTATGCGAGCAAAGTTGTTGCAATTACTAAAAACAATATTGGAAGGCGGTCTTGATATACAGTTCGTTATACATCAGAAGTATATGGTTTACGAATGTTAGGAAATTACTTACCCACCTCGCAACGCTGTAGAATCGGTCTCTCCGCGCTGATGACCTCACGACGTATGGCCGCACTGCCATCGTTATTTTGAGAAACGTATCGAAGCCATGAAAGTAGTCACGCCACTAATGATATGTTCCAAATATGTTTGTAAAATTAGTCCCGCTTATTTTTGTTCTCGCCAATCGAATTCGACGAGCAGGTATCGAAACAAGAATTAGGAAACGTTGAATCGTGATGTGAATTCAAATGCAAACCAAAGACCGCGTAGACCAGCATAGGTAGGACAGGCACGCGTGATTAGGAGCCATTTCTACTCGAGCATCGAAAGGACTGGTGCCGTTGTGTCGTTTGAAAAAAATAGTAATACGTTTATAATTAAAGCTTCGGAAATACAGCTAGAAGAAAGATGAAAAATTTGTAACTGCACTGCGTATGTGTAATGGAAGAAAGGATGCGCGTCCAATGAGGCGATGAAAGAAATGTCGAAATACGCTAGGCGAAACGAACAGCACGGCACAAGAAATGCAACTGCGCACCGTAGCGGGAATTCTCGATGCGACGTTGTACGCCATAACGAAACGCAGCCATAGCCAACTCCCCTATTATTTCCCTTCTACCATTTCGAGACGAAATCGTGCGCGTGACGCCTGTACGCCAATAGGACGGACGATATAACAGTAGAACGTTATTTGTATCGCAAGCGGAATTATACTCCAATGACGTTGAACGCGAAAGGTTGCGTTCATGCAAAGTGAATGTGGCCGGCTGTAATTTTTTTTATTTATAAAAACCAATAAAATTAAACGGCATATAAGTAGAATAAAAACAATCGTAAGAATGTTTTTAGTTGAACGTTATATGTTCGTGCCGATAGAGTTGATGAGAATGAAAAAAGGTACAAAATATTAGAAGAAAGTCATCGTAATTGTCACTCTATGGTAGCGAATCTTAAAAGAAAAAAAAATGAATAAAGACAACATTAAAAAAGTTTTCACTATAGAAGCAAAAAAAACGTTGACATTGGTAATTGATAATATTTTCATCTTTTTTAACGAAAGTTTGCTTCAAAATAAATTTAAAAAATTATATATCGGCATTCGTCTACATCTCAATTAGTTCAGGAGTTATCAGCGTTGAAACGTTTCCAAAATTTCCGAGATCGTCATTTTTTTGGAAAATTATAACTCCTAAAAGGTGTGTGTGTGTGTGTGTGTGTGTGTGTGTGTGTGTGTGTGTGTGTGTGTGTGTGTGTGAGTGTGTGTGTATACACACACACACACACACACACACACACACACACACACACGCACACACACACACACATATATATATATATATATATATATGTATGTATGTATGTATGTATGTATGTATGTATGTATATATACACACACGCACAGGTCAGTGCAATTCGAAAGACATTTTTTTCTCGACTTTTGCTTCCTGAAAACGTAATCGTCATGGAATGAAAAAAACAAATTTTCCAAGGTAAAAGGTGATACCGAAATGTTTCAACGTGTTATCAAAGGCTTGAAGTTGAAAATGGAAAATAGGTGCCTTTTGTAACAATCTGAAACGGAAGGAACGCTAACACCGAAACCTTCAAGTGGTATATACCTGAGAGTTTTGGATCGCGATTGCTTATGAGACTGCTCGACTAAACGTGGAGAAATTTATTGGCGTTTGTGAGCATGAGTTTCAATAACGCCTTCGAACTATCGAAAACGTTATTAAATGTTTACAGAGGCAGCTAGAAAACCTAAAAAGAGCCGTCAGCCGTAAAACGGCAGAAGAATTTGCACGGAATACGGCAGAAGTACCACCGGTATGCTCCTATTTTATTTCATGTTTATAATTGTGCAATGTCCGATAATGAAAAGTATTCGAAAGAATTTTTTATGTAATTATACAAGGACGAAGATAACGAAGTAAATGACACGCATGTAAGCGGAGCTGTCGTTGCCGAAAGAACGAAGGGAAATGGCGAAAAGTCAATGAACAACAAATGCAGCGGAGGGACAAATCAGCAATCGGAAATGAAATCTGACCAAGGAAGCATTAACAAGGTACGGATGAAAATTAATTATCGAGTACAATTTTGGCTGAAGCTTCAATTCGTAAATTTCATACTTATATTGAAGCAACAGACAGGGCTGGGCGACCAAGATGACGTTCTAAACACTGATAACAATGCTGATAAGAATGAAGAAAACATCGGTAATGAAGTGATCGTTCAAAATGAAACCGGAAGGAATGAAGCTGAAAATCATTATGAGTCAATGGACGACACGCAAAGTGAGAAATCGGATAAAATCAAATCCGACGAAGAAATGATTGAAAAGGTACGGTGCAATGAATACGCATAGATGGGGAAACGAGTGCGAAAATGTTTTTTTGTAATAAAAGCCACGATGGCAGAAGGAGAGAGTAAATGGGTTCGTTGGTCTCAAAATTGTAGCGTATGTTGACATAAGTTGAAAATAAGTACAGTAGAGATGGAAGTTCGCTGTCTAGTAAAATAGTGACTGAAAAATGTAATTGTAAATTGAATATTTAAATTTGACGTACAGACTTTGTAGCAAAGGCTAAAAAGATGATGTCGTGAAGACGCAAGTAATTTGTAAAAGTTATGAAAATAATACTGGTAATATATAATATGATACAGCCTCGCGATGACGACAAAGAAGCAGCTAATACGGAGGGAGAAGCTCCAACCGAAATATTGGATGATCGAAGTACACAAAGCCGACCATCAAGCACTGAATCACGAGTACGCTCGAGTACCATTTCCAATTGGGAAGCCGACGATGGAATATTCCCCGTGCATACCGATGATGACTATAATGATGTAAGTTTTTATTGTAACAATAGTTAATTTTTAATGTAACAATTTTTTCGTTATTTCACAAATAAGGCAACAATTGTTAAATAGATTTTAAAACAAAACGAAAAAGGTATCTAGTCCCGATGCAATGAGAAACTAATAGTAATTGTGAATAATGCAGGAAAATGTTGAAAATCGTACTGACCGAGCGAAAAATAAAGCGTTCGTTGGAGTAAGGCGAATGGAGATGTATCCAGCGGATTCCAGCCAAAATTACGTTCGACGAATTCGCAAAATCGCAGATGAACGGATACGCAAGAAACGTGCGGTGCTGGTAAGCTCTAGTTGTAAATCAATGATAATGTTTTGATATTGGCCGGATCCGAGCCTGCTTACCCAAGGAGAGCGATGGAATTACAAACTGCCCGGACACGCGCCCGATTTGAGTTATTACTTATATCGGAAAAATTAACTTGATAATACTTAATAGCCTGAAGAGACTCCACTTCGAGAAAATGTCGGCTGCGTTAATCGAAATTTCAAGTGGTCCTCCATTTTAAGTACCGGGAAGGACACGAATAATAGTGGATCTCAGCCATGGGAAAATTCATCGCAGTCATTTAAAAAAGAGGTAAAATATTCCTTCGCAATTCTTTCTTAATATCTTGTTCGGATGAAATTAATACCAGAAGACACCGATCATTGAGAAATGACCGGGAAAACAATACAATTCATAAGGAAATAATGCAAGTGAGGTAAGAGATAATGCTTCAACGAATATTGTCCAGGCATCAACCAAAATGGAAGCCGCTTCGCGAGGTGCCGCCCGGAACAACGCCGATCGGAAGGAAAGTCATACGACGTACAATGTTCTTCCCAGTCGTGTAAATAAATCGACTATACCGGTAAGAATCATTTTTCGAATACAAATATTGTACAAGGTAAACATGAATCTGCATAATAGCGACAGTAATTTATATTGACAACAGGTAGTTAACGAAGAGAACCAAATACGCGGCCAAAAGAGAAAAAGGGATGAAGTCGAGGTGTCGACAGAAATCTCTCAGCCATGCTTCGAAACGCCAAAAATGGGGATGCAAAGACGGTATCGCAATGATGATAATAATAATTATGGAGGTAGTGCTGTCGATGCCCCGGCATCAAAAAGAATGAGAGCCGTCCCGCCAGTGGACCAAGCAAATGCAGCCGCCCTGAAGTACGACAACCGACAAAAAAGTACAAACTTATGCCATGTTGGTACGAGTCAAGGAGATGAGTCAACTATACCGGTAAGAATAATTTTTAGAACGCAAATATTATGAAGGGTAATGATGAATCCGCATAGTAACCTTAGCAACTGATATTGATAACAGGTCGTAAAGCAAGGAAAGCAAGGAAATAAAAATGATATGCGACAATCGCATAAGAGAGTACTGACGCCAGTACCGACAAAAAGTGGTGTGCCGAAAAGCCTAAAGCCCAAACTTCAAAAATCGCAAAATCAGGCACGGTCCGTCCTGAATAAGAAGAAGGTAATAAAAACTTTTTTGTTGGCAGTTGCACATTAGATGGAAACCATACAATATTACACCGCGTTGTAAAGAAAAAATCTATAGCAATTAACTTGTAACATAAAAATGAAGTGTTAATATGATAAGAAAAAATGTATACATAGATGTCGAGCAGCCCAACCAGTGAAAGTGCCGCGGGCCATGACAAAGAGAGAGCAGCTCCGACCTCGGGTTACTCTCAAAGCCGACAAAAGAAGTTAAATAACGCGGTAATGGGTGTATAAATAAGGAAAACAGGACTTCAATATATAACGCGCTTAAAAAATTATGGTTTTTTGAAATATAAAATATTTACAGATAAAAGAAGTACGCAAGACGGTCGCGGACTTGAACAAAAAGTTTAAAAACCTAGAGAAACTTTTGGAGGCTGAAAGTAGCGAGGAAGATGACTTCGAGATGCTGGATATTTTGTCGGAGGACAAAATGGAAGGAGACACAGAAATTGCTCCCGGTTGGCGATTAAATGGCGAAGTAGTTATACAAGCGGGGACAGCTTCAAATATGAGCAAGAGATTATTCCTCCTAATGTCGGCTCTGTGGGACAGGGACGAAAGAGCGAAGCTTGTTGTGAAAAAAAGAAGGGGCAAGGACAACGATGGGAAACGAAAAAATTACTTCGGCGGACATCAAGAAGTTAATGCGTAAGTTATTAAAAGGTCACTCATTCGAGAGTAGAGGGGAGAAAGGATTCAGCAAAAAAAATGTTATTGAAAAACAAAACGTTTATTGAAAAGCATGCGACTCGAAAAGTGCAAACACTTTTTGTATGTAGACGTTCGTTACGGCCGAATAGGGATAACGTAGCCTGAAGAAACCAAAGTTATTAAATCGATCAGAATGAATACGTGTAAATTGGAAATATGTGTCGGGCAATTTTTGAAATGTTTTGTAATGTAGTTACGGTATTTATTGTCGAGACGCAGGTATGAAAATATCCCCCTCGAAGAAATGGTCCCCGACAAAATAAATTCTTCGCTTCTTTTCAAATGCTTAACATACAGGTGGGTGCATCTCGCTCCAAAAGATGAAAAAACTACCGGTCGATGGAGTGGACAACATCGACAAAATCAAAACCATGATTTCTAACAAACTCAAAAACGATCGGTATTACAGTGGTCGTGGGAAAAATACAAGTGCCAAGATGCTACTTGGGCGAAAATTCACCGACGTCGATGAAGATGACGACCACGATCATGATCACGACGACGACGACCACGATCATGATCACGACGACGACGACCACGACTCTAACCGCGACGACGACCACGACAACGACGACGACGACCAATAGTCGTCTGGTGTTCTCAGTGATAAAAAAATGTTATGTGCAATGAAAAACAATATGTGTAAACACTGCGGAAATCTTAGCTATTATATATTGTAGCGGTGATAACGAAACGAGGGTGGGTTCGTGGCGCAATAAGAAAAACCAAAAATGCGATAGATGTAATATTATTTTATAATATACATGCTCATGTTTATAGCATACTAACGAAACGACGCATAATATTGCTAATCACGATGCCATATGCGACTTTAATCGAATGTTAATAATGTAATAATATTAATTGACAATTGTGCGAACTTTTTAGTCCAGAGAGACAATCGAAGGAAAAACAATGGAATACAAAATCGCCTTCCGCGCAGCCCTCGAGAACTTTTTTTCCCATGCACCTCCGACGCTCATTAACTTCATAAAATACAAGGCGTGCATTTAGAGAGCTTCATATACGGTTAAAAAAAAAGGTTTAAAATTATTTTTACTGTCTTACGACCATTTACGGTACGATTTACGAAAATTTTGTCGTTTCGGTGGCAAAAACAAACCTATTTTATATTATTTTGACAAAACAATTGATGTATTATGTATGAGGCTGTGCTGGAATACAGAAACCGTGATATCCGTATGTATAATATTACAGCAAGCTTCGAGCTGACTTTTATCTTCAATTTCGACAATAATATTCGACATCGAGCCACTACCGCGATGGTTGGGAAGAATGTCGAAAATAAAAAATTCATTGTACCGCCGCCCCTCGAATCCCGAGAGCAAAAACCCAAAATAAATGTTCTAATTGCTTTTGGGGCCATCTTTCCTAAGATCCAATAACCCTACTTTGTCTTGTGTATTATCCCATGTTTTATTTTCTCTATTGCACAAAATGTTTGATAAATATAATCGCGACCCGAGAAACTGGGTCGAAACAACTCGCCAGCAGGGCTGTCGGAAAATAATTCGACCCACAATATCTGGTCGAAACGACCAGCCAGCAAGGCTGCCGAAAAAAAATCGACCCGAGAAAACTGCTCGGAACGACCAGCCAGCGCGGCTGTCGACAAAATCGACCCGAGAAAACTGGTCGAGACGACCAGCCAGCGGGGCTGCCGAAAAACAAAATCGACCCGAGAAAACTGGTCGAAACGACCAGCCAGCCGTGCTGCCGAAATAAAATCGACCCGAGAAAACTGGTCGAGACGACCAGCCAGCGGGGCTGCCGAAAAACAAAATCGACCCGAGAAAACTGGTCGAAACGACCAGCCAGCCGTGCTGCCGAAATAAAATCGACCCGAGAAAACTGGTCGAAACGACCAGCCAGCGGGGCTGCCGAAAAACAAAATCGACCCGAGAAAACTGGTCGAAACGACCAACCAGCCGTGCTGCCGAAATAAAATCGACCCGAGAAAACTGGTCGAAACGACCAGCCAGTGGGGCTATCGACAAAAAGATTCGACCCGAGAAATCGAGTCGAAACGACCAGGTAGACGGGGCCCAAAATATATTTCGACTAAAATTTTTTAGTCGGAACGACCAACCTATGGGCCCAATTGTAGTCGACACGACCACAAAATGTTGGTCGTTCCGACCAGGAAATTACCGAAATTTTTCGGTATTAAAGACTCCAGTTCCGACCGAAATTCCGGTCGAACAATCTGCTAGGGACGCCACTCTTTACACCTTTAACTTTTTCGGTATCCTTTTTACCATCTACTCTTAAGGCATATATTTTTGACCGAAGTCCGACAAATTCAGTCATTATAGCACCGTTGTTTTCATCCTTCATAAGACCTGGCACTTTTTTATTTACTGATGGAATATCGAAAACATTATCGATGGGATAATCACTCGTGTCGAACCGGACAATAGCTTGCTTCATACCTTCATATACATCTTCGCACTCAATGTGGTAGATAAGGCTATCGGTATCGGTGTACATTATCTTACATTTTTCATGATACAACGGAGCCATATGATCATAGTGAAACTCGTACAAACACGTTGTCGATATATCGAGTATGCACATACCGACATATATTGGTTTGTAGAATTTCACTTCAAGTTTACGCAATTCTGAACTATCGAGCAATCGTTTGTACCCGTCTGTAATATAAAGCAATCGTCTGTACCCGTTCGTATCGACAAGTATATCGTTTTTACCGCCGAGAAAACGTTTGTACCCGTCTGTACTATCGAGCAATCGTTTGTACCCATGCTTACAGACGAGTAGATCGTTTGTACCACCGAGAAAACGTTTGTACCCGTCTGTACTATCGAGCAATCGTTTGTACCTGTTCGTATCGACAAGTATATCGTTTGTACCACCGAGAAATCGTTTGTACCGGTTTGTACTATCGAGCAATCGTTTGTACCCGTTCGTATCGACATGTATATCGTTTGTACCGCCGAGAAATCGTTTGTACCCGTCTGTACTATCGAGCAATCGTTTGAACCCGTTCGTATCGACGAGAATATCGTTTGTACCACCGAGAAAACGTTTGTACCCGTCTGTACTATCGAGCAATCGTTCGTACCCATTCGTACTGCCGAGTATATCGTTTGTACCCACGAGAAAGCGTTTGTACCCGTCTGAACTATTGAGCAATCGTTTGCACCCGTCTGTAATATCAAGCAATCGTTTGTACCCGTTCGTATCGACAAGTATATCGTTTGTACCGCCGACAAATCGTTTGTACCCGTCTGTACTATCGAGCAATCATTTGTACCCATTTGTACTGACGAGTATATCGTTTGTACCAACGAGAAAGCGTTTGTACCCGTCTGAACTATCGAACAATCGTTTGTACCCATTCGTACTGACGAGTATATCGTTTGTACCAACGAGAAAAAGTTTGTACCCATCTGTAGTATCGAGCAATCGTTTGTACCCATTCGTACCGACGAGTATATCATTTGTACCAACGAGAAAACGTTGACACTCGACTGTACTATCGAGCAGTCGTTTGTATCCGTTCGTATCGACAAGTATATCGTTTGTACCCGTCTGTACTATTGAGCAATCAATTGTACCCGTTCGCATCGACGAGTATATCGTTTGTACCACCGAGAAAACGTTTGTACCCGTCTGTACTATCGAGCAATCCTTTGAGCCCATTCGTATTGACGAGTCGATCGTTTGTACTACCGAGAAAACGTTTGAACCCGTATGTACTATCGAGCAATCGTTTGTACCTGTTCGTATCGGCAAGTATATCGTTTGTACCATCGAGAAATCGTTTGTACCCGTCTGTACTATCGGGCATTCGTTTGTACCCGTTCGTATCGACGAGTATATCGTTTTTACCGCCGAGAAAACGTTTGTACCGGTCTGTACTATCGAGCAATCGTTTGTACCTATTCGTACTGACGACCCTGCTAAAAATGTCCGATTGAATATTATCAACCATCATAGGAATAATGCATAATTCTCATGATATCCTTTCGGACCTATCTCGCTCTCCCTTGGTGGTGCATAAATATTGGTTCGTTTCGAATACAAACCAATGCTCCGTGTTATAAATGTGAAGTTCGTCATTGCTACTTTATGAATTTGAATAGATTTCTATGCGATCCGTTGAATTCTATCAGATGCATACCGTAGCTACGGTTTAGTTTTATATGATTTCTTTGTCATTCAGGTACCAATTGAATTCTTTCGTCTTGGTCTCATTGTAGGGTATGATTCTATCTTTTTCGTATCATTACATTTTTTTTTCTTTTTTCGAATAATAAAAATACGATTATGCTGCTAACATTTCCTATGCACTATGGATGGATGAAATTGAATCTTATACCGCACTTAAAACTCGTATAATATTCTATATGAAAAAAGAAGTTTTATGAAGAAGGTGTGATAGGGACGATATTTATTCGTATAATTCGTTTTCCATGCGTCATTAGAATACTATTCTTTCGTTTGTATCTCATTGCACAGCTTGATTTGATAAAATCTACACTATAAGCGATGCGGAAATGATTTCGAATAATACATATACGGCGGTGATTGGTGACTTTTCCACAATAAAAAATACCATCTGTTGTAATGTGAAGTTCGTCATTGCTACTTTATGAATTTGAATAGATTTCTATGCGATCCGTTGAATTCTATCAGATGCATACCGTAGCTACGGTTTAGTTTTATATGATTTCTTTGTCATTCAGGTACCAATTGAATTCTTTCGTCTTCGTCTCATTGTAGGGTGTGATTTTATCGTTTGCGTATCATTACATTTTTTTTTCTTTTTTCGAATAATAAAAATACGATTATGCTGCTAACATTTCCTATGCACTATGGATGGATGAAATTGAATCTTATACCGCACTTAAAACTCGTATAATATTCTATATGAAAAATGAAGTTTTATGAAAAAGATGTGATAGGGACGATTTTTATTCGTATAATTCGTTTTCCATACGTCATGAGAATACTATTCTTTCGTTTGTATCTCATTGCACAGCTCGATTTGATAAAATCTACACTATAAGCGATGCGGAAATCATTTCGAATAATACATATACGGCGGTGATTGGTGACTTTTCCATGATAACAAATACCATCTGTTGTAATGTGAAGTTCGTCATTGCTACTTTATGAATTTGAATAGATTTCTATGCGATCCGGTGAATTCGATCAGAAGCATACCGTAGCCACGGTTTAGTTTTATATGATTTCTTTGTCATTCAGGTACCAGTTGAATTCTTTCGTTTTCGTCTCATTGTAGGGCATGATTTTATCATTTTCGTATCATTACATTTTCATTTCTTTTTTCGAATAATAAAGATACGATTATGCTGCTAACATTTCCTATGCACTATGGATAAATCAAATTGAATCTTATCCCGCACTTAAAACTCGCGACATATTCTATATGAAAAATGAAGTTTTACGAAAAAGATGTGAGGGAGACGATATTTATTCGTATAATTCGTTTTCCATGCGTCATGAGAATACTATTCTTTCGTTTGTATCTCATTTGCACAGCTTGATTTTATAAAATCTACACTATAAGCGATGCGGAAATGATTTCGAATAATACATATACAGCGGTGATGGTGACTTTTCCATGATAAATATATCATCAATTGCAATGTGAAGTTCGTCATTGCTACTTTATGAATTTCTGATATGGCAGTGGCTGTACGTGTGCCACTGCATGAGTTTTGTATGGGCCTCACAAAAGTTATGGTAGTGTACACTTCGAAAAATTCGAAATTCGAAAAATTGTAAAAAAAAGAACGAGAAAATAATCGAATGGTCCACGTTCGAAGTATTCGAATAACTGGCAAGCGAAAAAAAAATGCCCTCCGAGAATATCCGCAGTACATATTACTCCAAAAAGGTTTTTTTATTTCGCTTCTCGTTTTTATTTACATTTCACTTTTTGAAGTGAATAAAGACGTTGTTTACATTTGACATTTTTAGAAAACTGTACTGCGGAAATAATCGACAATATCCGCAGTATATACGCATTTTTTAAAATAATTTTTCGAATTATGACCCAAAAAAAAATGTAAAAAATTTTTGAACAAACTCTAAAGGGCTCGAAATGTTTAAATGAGAAGGTTTGCTCGCGTGATACTTGAATAGGCTGCGCGAGAAAAGATAGAGCCGCTCGGGACCGATATGCAGATGGCGTCTATGTCGCCAATCACCTGTTATATATAGATATAGAGTACACGGTTTCTGTGTTGGCAAAAATAAGCGTCGCGTCGCGTGCAGTGGCCGTGTTTTCCTACTTCCATTTCCCTCGCGTGTAGCAAAAAAAAATTAGTAATACGAACATTGATAAACAGTGTGTGTGTGCGTGTACTCAATTCGTTCTTCGTCAAAAATTGGTTCGAAAAATATTCCACAAATTATATCGTCATTTTTATATACCATTCAATAGAGTTTATAACCTAAAAGTTGCCACGTGTGTGTAAAACCGGCATATGTACGCGCTAGTCAAATATCAGGATGGTGTTAAGAAGATCGTACCTTCATCGGACATCGAACATTTCGACCCAAAGAATATACGTTACTCGAAAAAGTATAAAGTGAAGTGGGAGAATGAAGAATATTACAATGGTGTCATAATCATCGTTGGCGGTAAGTATATTACACGAACTGATTTCATATTTTTCAATCCTCTCTCTGACACGAATCAAAAGCAATTAATGCAGTAGTATATTTCATATTTCATAACGCTCGACCGAACATTCAGAAAAAAATGAAACGATTTTATTTGATATTCAATAAAATGTACAATATTTGACGGACTAACTTTTTCTGAACTCATGTGATTGCAACTGTCGTTAGAAAAAGTTTTTCCGTACTCGTGTCATAATTTCATATAATATACTAATTAATGATTCTATGTAGAGGCTATATAATGGGTGTGTTCTATAGACAACGCAGCGCTGTGCAGCGCTGCACAGCTAAAATCCCAACTTTGGACTGTACAGGCTGTTGCGCACCGCAGCACCCAAGGAACTGGCTGCGTTATCTAGAACCCACCCAATGCTTGGATTTTCATCTGAATATTAACCTTTATTTTTAATAATAATTTGCAAATAATTAAAAATAATATTGTGACGGGATTTTTGTAGATACGGAAGCTGAGGTCCAACAAAAAGCTGCTGAGAAACGACAAAAAATAATGCCTTTCGAGTTGTGTGAATCTGCAGACGATACTGACGTGAGTATCACAGGGAAAGTTCAAGACAAGGTAATTTTTAATAGCAGTATAAGCGGATTTTTTTTCTGGATATAATTTTATTGAGGGGTTACATATATAGTTGGCGGCCAAAAAAGGCATGGTTTCGTGACTTTTTTTTTTAATGGTTGCAGGTTTCGAACTTTTTTTTCACAGTAAAGGAAATATATCTTTGTGTATGTTTCATAATGTTTTTATTGGAAAAAATTCATAAATGTGAAAGATGTAGTGTATCGACCGGACTAGTATTCACAAAAAGGCCTTCCGCGGTGACCACTGTATATTCCCAACCAATTAGCCGACTCAAATAACCAAATAAATTTAGTTTTTGTATCGCATTATCTAGTCCTTAATCGAAGGATTTGATAAAATATTAATTTTTGAAAAAATAGTCGCCGATCGCAAGTGAAAGTCTAAATTTCGGGGAAAAAAATCACTTCATTTTCCTTGATATAAAAACGAGGATGCATCGGAAAAAAAAATCCTTCGATTAAGGACTGCCTTTTGATATACAAAAAATGTGTGGAAAAGTTCAAGTAAATCGATCTACTTGTTTTTGAGATATCGTGGTCACCGATTCTGAAAAAAGTCGTTTCGAGAAAAACACGTATCTTTTACATTTCTGAATTTTTTTCAATAAAAAAATCATGAAACATACTCAAAGATATACCCTTTACTGTGAAGAAGAACAGTTCGAAACCTGCAACCGTTTTTAAAAAAAAATCACAACACGCTGTATTTCGGCTGCCAACTTGATGTAACCCCCTAAGGGGTTAGACCCCTCTGGAGCACGATAAAATGAAGACATTCTTTGGGAATTCTTTTTTGCTCTACTAATGATGCGATCAAAAATTTACTTTAGGGCTGTATTGAGTAGATAATAAGGTATATACAGATATTTTTTTTCCAATGAAAAATACAAAATGGCATCATGAATACACGTTGAACACAGACGCTTTCTTTTGTTGACCATCGGTAGGCAGCATAATTCGTGCAATTTTTGTCCAATCGACTTGAAATTTGAACTGTAGCTTTTTAGATATATTATCTAAAGCGGTACACAAAATTATAGTTAAATGTCGATTTTTGGTAAAATGGCAGCAGTTTGAAAAAAGACAAGAAAAAATTCTAAAAAAAACGACTTTAATTTGTTTATAAAAACCGCAATTTTGATCCAATCGTAAAAATCGTGTGTATCTTTTTAGATAATGTATCTAAGAAGCTGCAGTTGAAGTTTTGAGTCGATCGAAAAATTGCACAAGTTATGCTGTTAACCAATTTGAAAAACATGGTTTTGAGAAAAACGCGTTATGACGAAATTTTGTATTTTTATTTAAACAAAAATATATCTGTATATACCTTATTACGTACTTTATACAGCCTTAAAGTGAATTTTTGATTGCTTTATTAGTAGCAAAAAAAAAATTCCCAAAGAATGCTTTGATTTTTCGTGCTCCAGAGGGGTCTAACCCCTTAAGTTTTATCAAATGTGTATATGAAAGTTGTTGCTATAAATTGAGATGAAAAAAGAATAAAATGCCGATTTTGCTATGAGGCTATATAACGGCCTGTTTTCTGTTCAATTACGCGTAAACCAATTTCTAATTTTTCAGAATAATAATGAACCAAAAGACTTCATAAAACAAATTGTAGCACGGAAAATCGAGAAGGTTCAGATGAATCTGGATAAGGTGCGTGAAAGTTTTAATAAATGTTGAAATAAGTTTGTTTTTAAATAAACTAAGATTTTTCCATTCTCCAGTTCGTCAACAATCGCGAGACTGGCGATGCCAAAATAAAAAAAAACAAACAGTGCGCCGTTGTCATCTGTCTCCTCAACCAAAAACTTCGATTCAAAGGTAAGTCCGGTTTTTATATTTGATATGGATGCTGATTCATAATTTCGATAAAACCAAAAATGTTGAACTCACTACAGCACAAGTACTGCTTACGTTTGTTCTAGACAATGGCTAAAGCTGCTTGTACAGACGTTAAGAAATGCGCTCATCCTGCCACTAGCAAGAAAATTAATCCAGAAATCGTGGCACAAAATCGGAAGCCCATAAACACCAGAAATATATAGCAATCGAATATTCAAACTGCCTCAAACAAAAATGAGAAATCATCGAACCAAAAGAAAATTGCTAGTAAAATTGGTTCAGCAATCGAGCAAACAGCCTCTCCATCTATGGGAAAAAACATGGATTCAAAAAAGCCGCCAATCAGCGTGACCATGGTAATGGCAGAGTATAAAAAACAATAAAAATTGTAGAACAAATACACTCTTGTTAGTCATTGGAATAATGATTGGTGATAATGTATATCATTTTTCTTTTAATAGACAAATCGTAGCTGTGAATCGTGCAAGAAAGTGGAGAAAAAATGTCAAGACGAAGTGAACAGCTTGAAGCATTTAAATAACCAGCTTAAGCAAGCTTTGAAAGACAAAGAAAAAAAGCTTTTGGAAGCAACTCGTCTCAGTATGGATCTGCAGTCGAAATTGTTAGATCAATTTG
The DNA here is from genome assembly GCA_944452715.1 of Ophion slaviceki. Classification (NCBI taxonomy): domain Eukaryota; kingdom Metazoa; phylum Arthropoda; class Insecta; order Hymenoptera; family Ichneumonidae; genus Ophion; species Ophion slaviceki. Next base: position 7,774,404 of record OX101789.1, read on the forward strand.
ATGAATTGAAAAGTAAGATTCGAAAAATGTATATTTTAAATACTTAATGCTTACCTGGACGCCTTTTAGCACGGATCAATAATTTTTTAAATCTTTTACATCAAATTTCACAGTGATCGTCGGGCACATGAAACAACGTGCTCAAAAAAACCTGGAGAAGAATCAGGGTGTTCCTCCAGTAGGATACCGGTGTCTTGATAAAAGTATGGTAAGTTTTTCGACGTTTACAACAAACAATCTAAGGACTATTGCGTTGGCATTGAATTTAGCGAGAATCGACGAAATATTTCATCTTTTATAAAATTAAGATTTTTTTTTCGAAAAGAGATTCCGGTCACGCTACTTTGATAAATTTTAGGATTAAAAAATAAAAATTCCGCCTCTTTCAATTTTCAACATCACTGGCACATTTCCTTTGACTACTTGCAGTGTAGTAAGAACTATCTTCTAATTATACATCATAAAAAAAATATACACTTTGTTGTGAGCTTCAGGATGTACTGGCATTATAATCATAATAATATGTGCAAAGTAAAGGCTAAATCATCAGATACAATTTTTTTAATATAATGTTTTGAAACTTTATGTGAATCTTCTTCAGCGTCATATTATAATGTGTAAACAAATTTGAGAAGATTTCACCATCCGGTAATCGAGATATTCAGTGTTTAAAATCGCATCTTTAACATGAGATCTTACGAGAAGATTTTTAATAATTAATTTCTCTTCAATGACGTTGTAGAAATACTTGAAATTTGAAAGACACATTCATATAGTACTATTCTTTCACATAAAAAAATCAAATCTTAAAGTGATTTTGAGTTCATGCAAGTACATCCTTAACAATTATTTTTAATATACAATTTGGTCCCTCAAATCACTGAATACTAACAAATTTTATTGCAATTGGAAATTTTCAAAAAATGTCTATGACCAAGTTATTTTTAAGATTTAGGGCTAATTTTTTTTAATAAATAGATTGTCATGAAAAGATGTTCGGTATTGCATTTAGGAATGGTCGGTCGAACGGTTCAAATTTAATGAATTTTGAAAACTTCCGAAAAATCGTCAAATCTCTATAATTTTTGCAAATTTTAAGATCTGCTGATTCTTTTCATTGTTTTTTTTTTCGACAATTTCGAAATATTATCGAATTACTATAGTTTTTGCAAATTCTAAAAAGTTGGACAATTTTAAAATCTGAATAGGATAAACAGAATGTTATCAAATTCGGAGAAAGGTCGTCGATGGGATCAGATTTTTTTTAACTTAAAAAATTATTATTTTGTCGAAATAACTTAAAAAACAAGCTGTAGAAACAAGCAAAAATTTTTAAACATCCTCATACAGAGGACGTTGAGCATCGTGAAGAATCTCGAGGAAACATGTTGCAAATGCAGTTTTTGTTTATTCGCTTTGCTTATCTAATATCACTATTATTATTATTATTATCTAATATCACTGTCTAATTGACAGATTCACTTGGGCCAGGATGTCTGGATCACTATTCCGCAATACGACAGTATTTCATGCCTGAGCGATACATCGGCAAAATTTGTTAAAAATTTAGCTATTGCCGTATTTGGAACAACGACCTTAAAGGAAAGTTCCGTAACCGGAGTGGTGTCGAACCGCATAAAAAATAAAAATGGAAATGCTATCGCTCGGCCTAAGTTAGACGCAACAAAGTTATTGGCGATCAAAGGTATTTTTATGCGGTAAATCTTACAAGGAGACGGCACGACCGTGGGGTCGGGGATTTGGACGATTTTTTTTGTGGTGAAAGAGGACCCCTAGCACCTCACGTGGTTGAAGTAGTAGGACGCACTGAAAATTCCGAGAAAAATCGATTCAAAGTTTCTTAGCCGCCTTATGAGTTTAAAGTGTCAGGCACTTGTCGAGCCGCCGTCTAGTCTAGACAGTTAGGGCTCGGTCTTTTGCGCCGAAGGTCTCGCGTTCGATTCCTCCTTCGGACCTTATTTTTTTTTTTCATCCCAACAATTATTCAAAACGTTACTCATCCCTACATTATTTTTTAAAATGCACTCCCTTGGTGCAACCTTGTGACGTTTACTTTTACAGACAAGTTAAAAATTTCATAAAGCGCTTGCAAAATTGCAGCGAATTGTTAGAGCAGAATCGTGAAATTAATTCCCGCGAAGTTTGTATAAAAATCCATTCAATAATTCACCATCAATTATCGTCACCAATATTCTGAGACATGATTCAATACGCCTGGTTTGCTTCAAAATTATCAGTTACTAGAAACATTTTCATGAATGTTAATGGGACATGTTTTTGTACGGATGTATTGCAAATTCCCTGCGGTTGTACAAAATCCTCTTTTATATGTTGCCAAGATGTCGCAAAAATTATTGCTTTGTTTGTTTCTACGATAATTGCCACTGCGGTTTTTGTATATAATTATTATATGAATAAAAATTGAATTTTTCCTAATCGACTTTGTTATTCTCATTAAAAACCCAATGTTCCTCCTCATATACTTTACAATGAAAAATAAACAACCCACCGTTATGAATTGTTTTATTGGAAAAAAAGAAAATAATTTAAGAAAAATGAAAATAATTTTTAAAAATAATGTAAATAAATGTTTCAAAATAATGTAAGGATGAGAAACGATTTCAATAATTGTTGGGATAACAAAAAAAAAAAGAAAAAAAATAAGGTCCGCAGGAGGAATCGAACGCGAGACCTCCGGCGCAAAAGACCGAGCCCTAACCGTCTAGACTAGACGGCGGCCCGGCAAGTGCCTAACATTTTAAACTCATAAGGCGCTTAAGAAACTTTGAATTGATTTTTCTCGGAATTTTCCGAGTAGTGCGTCCTACTACCTTAACCACGTGACGTGCTAGGGGTCCTCTTTCACCACAAAAAAATTCGGCCAAATCCCCGACCCCACGGTCGTGCCGTCTCCTTATTAGGGTACCAGATATTAAGCAGTATATATCATAACATTTTGTTATTGAAGGTGCTCTAGCTTTCTGGCTGCGAACTGAAAAAAACGTTGATGAAGTCAGTATTGACATTGAAATCACTCGTGTTGGATCGCACATCAGCCATAAAATTTTCGAGTTGTTGCGAAAGGATAAAAAAAAAACAATGATTATCTCCACGCTGATGTATTGTCCGAAGGTGGGTCTTTTTTTTATAGTAGAGTTGAATATTTGTTGACTTGCAACTAATGAAATCCAATACGTACTAGACTGAAATTACATGTAAGTTTCAACTATGCTCTCATTCTTGACAGTCGTGATTGCTGGCAATGGCGATGATACCCGCGAGCAGGAAAGTGACCACAGCGATGGCCGAAACAATGCCAGCTGTGGCTCGGAAAAATCAAACGACGAGAAAAACCTCGATGCTGGACAAAAGAGCGACGATAGCACTAGCCCGAACGAAAGAGAAATGAGCACACAAGAGAGCGACAACGAGATCGATTCGTGAAGATGACGAGGAACCCGAAGATAGTCGCGACGATAGATAGTCGGATGTCCCTAGTATATAGAGAAATTGTTGCGATGGCGTTTTTTTCTCTTCTCCTTTTTTGTCTTTTAAACTGTACGGACAACACGTTAAATCATAATGCAACTTTTTTTTTCTTTTTCTTTAATATTTTTATTTGGATGATTAATATCTCATCGTATTCAATATAGATATTACACTAGAGAATACGAGAAGCAATAAAAAACAAACTTCATCATATTATTACACAAGCGCTTTTTTGTAAGGATTTTTCTGAATTTTTTTTCTATTCGTCAAAAAACTTGTTGAAGAAAAACACAAAAATGTCAAACAAACGCAAAACGTTTGAGCGTTGCGACATTATCACACGAAATAAAGAAGGATAAGGAGAGTTTATAAGAGTGCAATAATGGTTTTTCCTTTTTTTTTCTTTCTTTTCAGCGTAACAAATTTGTCATACTTTTCAATAATGAACCTGCAGCAATTCGAATGTGCTCATAGCTCTTTCAACTGGCTGCACCAGTATCCACTCGGTGTACAGTAGTGTAGTGTAGCGTGGTCGACTTGGTCCGACTCGGTGCTCGGTTCGACTCCACTTTCAGTGCCGATGTTTTGCTAGAATGGTCGGTGCACATTTTCGCCTTCAGCGTGCTAAAGTGTAGAGGGCGCGTGTGTTAGTATAGTGTAGCACAATGGCTACGGATTGGTCGCGACACGTAGCACCCTTAAATTGGTACTCGCCCCTTGACTTATTGCGCATTAACACTGTGCAAGTACAGCTTGTCATCGCTCCTTACACTCTCTAGCCTAGAAGTAGCTCACTCGGTTTACACTAGTGTGGCCAGTTGAAACACATTTTTTTGGAGCGTACGAGCGGCCCGAGTCCGCTTCATCTTTCAAACAACCATAACTTCGTGAATAATGAATAGAAAATTACAACAAAAGATGCTATAAAAAATGATGATGAAATTGCATCGAAAATAGTAAAAACTTTTACTGTTAGCAAAATTATTGAGCCTTGTTCAGGATACATCTAATCGAGTAATTAATAGCAGCGCAAAACATCAAAAAAAGTAATTTTTCCAATTAAAATTTAGTTACTAGATATAATCAAGAGTGAATATACCAAGTCAGCCCAGTATTTTCGGCAATTTTTTACTCTTGTACTCGATGGCGACGAGATATATATACATACATATACATATATATATATATATATATATATATATATATATATATATATATATATATATATATATATATATATATATATATACAACAGCAATATAAAAACCTATTGGTTTTTAACGTAGGTTGGATCCTTTTATCTATTTGCGTTACAAAAATGATTCACCGATCCCACTGTGGATATATAACTAAAAGCAGTGTATGAAACTGTGCTTGACTCTTCTCTGTGTACCTTTCATTTTGCAGGGCCGAGCAATATGTATTAAATACGTAATTCGTGTGGTTTTAAAATATGAAAATTCGCATGCTTCGACTGCAATGAGACGCATGATATTCAAAATGATTCATTTTCATTGAAATATCATACTGTATACTTTATTACGTGGTAAATACATTCGCAATGAAATACTACTAGTATTTAATTATGCAGGTTGAACTGCAATGAAACGTATCGCATTCAAAATGATTCATTTTCATTGAAATATCATACTGTATACCTTATTACGTAGTACATAAATTCGCAATGCGATACTACTAGTAATTAATAATACAGACTGAAATGCAATGAAGCGTATCGCATTCAAAATTATTCATTTTCATTGACATATCATACTGTATTCTTTATTACATAGTACATACATTCGCAATGAAATAGTACTAGAAATTAATAATACATCCTGAATTGCAATGAGACGTATCGCATTCAAAATGATTCATTTTCATTGAAATATCATACTGTATTCTTTATTACGTAGTACATAAATTCGCAATGAAATACTACTAGTAATTAATAATACAGACTGAAATGCAATGAAATGTATCGCATTTAAAATGATTCATTTTCATTAGAATATCATACTGTATTCTTTATTACATAGTACATAAATTCGCAATGCGATACTACTAGTAATAATACAGACTGAAATGCAATGAAGCGTATCGCATTCAAAATGATTCATATTCATTAGAATATCATACTGTATTCTTTATTATGTAGTACATAAATTCGCAATGAAATACTACTAGTAATTAATAATACAGACTGAATTGCAATGAAACGTATCGCATTGGAAATGATTCATTTTCATTGACATATCATACTGTATTCTTTATTACATAGTACATACATTCGCAATGAAATACTACTAGTAATTAATAATACAGCCTGAACTGCAATGAGACGTATCGCATTCAAAATGATTCATTTTCATTGACATATCATACTGTATTCTTTATTATATAGTACATACATTCGCAATGAAATACCACTAGTAATTAATAATACAGCCTGAACTGCAATGAGATGTATCGCATTCAAAATGTTTCATTCTCATTGACATATCATACTGTATTCTTTATTTCGTAGTACATAAATTCGCAATGAAATACTACTAGTAATTAATAATACAGACTGAAATGCAATGAAACGTATCGCATTCAAAATGATTCATTTTCATTAGAATATCATGCTGTATTCTTTATTACGTAGTACATAAATTCGCAATGAAATACTACTAGTCAATGACGCTGAAGCTGGCAGACAGACCTAGCAGACGCGCGCCGCCCGAACCCAGTACATTTTTATCGTGGCTGTACACGCTCGGGTCGCAGCGTAGCGAGGCAGCATAGGGCCTACCCTCGCCACTTAGCCATTCGTGAATGAGCCGCATATATCCGTCTGGCGGAAATAATGTTTTTTTTTGCTTAACAAGAACCGTCACGGGGATGAATCATGGGTCGATCGTTTCGTCTATTCATATAGATTAAGCATGTAAATCGTCAAGTCGCAATTGTCATGCGTGTTGACGGCAGACGACTTTAAACAAAAATTTTGTTCGAGTACGGAGACCCGAATGGCGGATAACTTTTTTATTCTTAATTAACAAAAGCCGTCACCGGAATGAAACATGGGGGGACCGATTCGGCGAAGTATATAGAATGAGCACGTAAATAGAAAAAGTCGCTACTGTCATGCGTGTTAGCAGCAGACGGCCTTTTTTGAGATTTTTCGTGCGCGTAAGGAGGCGCGATTCGCGAATAACAATTTTTTAATTAACTTAACAAAGTCGGCCCCGGGATAAATCATAGGTCAATCGATTCGTCTCATTATAGACAATAAGCAGCTGGATTTAAAAAGTAGCAGCTGTCATGCTGGTTAGCAGCAGACGACCTTTTGTGATATTAATCATGCGGCCAGCACGACTCTTTTCGCGAAAAACAATTTATTATTGTTAATGAACAAATGCCGTCACCGGGATGAAACATAGGGGGATCGATTCGGCGGAGTATATAGAATAAGCACGTAAATAGAAAAAGTCGCTACTGTCATGCGTATTAGCAGCAGACGGCCTTTTTTGAGATTTTTCGTGCGAGTAAGGAGGTGCGATTCGCGAATAACAATTTTTTAATTAACTTAACAAAGTCGGCCACGGGATAAACCATAGGTCAATCGATTCGTCTCATTATGAACAATGGGCAGCTGAATTTAAAACGTAGCTGCTGTCATGCAGGTTGGCAGCAGACGACCTTTTGTGAATTTAATCGTGCGAGTAAGGAGGCGCGATTCGCGCATAACAATTTTTTAATTAACTTAACAAAGTCGGCCACGGGATAAACCATAGGTCAATCGATTCGTCTCATTATAAACAATGGGCAGTTGAATTTAAAAAGTAGCTGCTGTCATGCAGGTTGGCAGCAGACGACCTTTTGTGAATTTAATCGTGCGAGTAAGGAGGCGCGATTCGCGAATGCCTAATTCGTAATACCGAGACGAATCGATCCATCTATGATTTCTCCAGGTGACGGCTTTTGTTAGTTCACTACCCGCATGGTAAAAATCATGTAAGTCTTTGTGCTGTGAGCACGCATGACAATAGCGACTTGGCGATTTTTATGCCTAGTTCGTTAGGCCCCGAAGAATCGATCCATCTATGATTTCGCCCGATGACGGCTTTTGTTAGTTAACAAAAAAAATAGTCATCGCGAAGCGGACCTCTACCCACATGATAAAAATAATGTGTCTATGTGCTGTTAGCACGCACGACAAGAGCGACTTGGCGATTTTTATGCCTAGTTCGTTATGCCCAAACGAATCGATCCATCTATTATTTCTCCCGGTGACAGCTTTTGTTAATTAAAAGAATTGTTATTCGTGATGTAGACCTCGCTACCCTTACGATGAAGTTCGTTAAAGGCCGTCTGCTACGAGCATGCATGAAAATAGCGACTTTTCGCTATTTATGCTTAATTCGCTATACCAAGACGAATCGATCGACCTATGACTTGTCCCGGAGACGGTTTTGATTAGTTAACCACCAGAAAAAAATAGTTCTCCCTCAACCGAGCCGCGCTGCTCCTACCATAGAACTTATAAATGGCCGTCTGCTACCAACCTGTATGACAGCAGCTACTTTTTCGATCTAGCTGATTATTCTTTATAATAAGACAAATCGATTGACCTTTATTTTATCCCGGCGACGACTTTTTAAAAGTAATTGAAAGATTGTTACTCGCGAATCGCGCCCCCTTGCTCGCACGAAAAATCTCAAAAAGGGTCTTCTGCTGCCAACCCGCATTACAGTAGGACTTTTTCTATTTACATACTAACTCTAAATAATTAGCCGAATCGATCCCCCTATGTTTCATCCCGGTGACGGCATTTGTTCATTAACAAACATAATTTTTTTTTGCGAAAAGAGTCGTGCTGGCCGCACGATTAAATTCACAAAAGGTCGTCTGCTGCCAACCTGCATGACAGCAGCAACTTTTTAAATTCAGCTGCTCATTGTTTATAATGAGACGAATCGATTGACCTATGGTTTATCCCGTGGCCGACTTTGTTAAGTCAATTAAAAAATTGTTATTGGCGAATCGCGCCTCCTTACTCGCACGATTAAATTCACAAAAGGTCGTCTGCTGCCAACCTGCATGACAGCAGCTACTTTTTAAATTTAGGTGCTCATTGTTTATAATGAGACGAATCGATTGACCTATGGTTTATCCCGGTGCCGACTTTGTTAAGTTAATTAAGAAATTGTTATTCGCGAATCGCGCGTTCTTACTCGCTCGAAAAATCTGAAAAAAGGCCGTCTGCTGCTAACACGCATGACAGTAGCGACTTTTGCTATTTATGTGCTTATACTATATAATTAGCCGAATCGATCCCCCTTTGTTCCATCCCGGTGACGGCATTTGTTCGTTAACAAAAATAAATTGTTATTCGCGAAAAGAGTCGTGCTGGCCGCAAGATTAAATTCACAAAAGGTCGTCTACTGCCAACCTGCATGACAGCAGCTACTTTTTAAATTCAGCTGCTTATTGTTTATAATGAGACGAATCGATTGACCTATGATTTATCCCGGTGCCGACTTTGTTAAGTCAATTAAAAAATTGTTATTCGCGAATCGCTCCTCCTTACACGCATGAAAAATCTCAAAAAGGGTCGTCTGCTGCCAACCTGCATGACAGCAGCCACTTTTTAAATTCAGCTGCTTATTATTTATAATGAGACGAATCGATTGACCTATGATTTATCCCGATGTCGACTTTGTTAAGTCAATTAAAAAATTGTTATTCGCGAATCGCGCCTCCTTACACGCATGGAAAATCGCAAAAAGGGTCGTCTGCTGCCAACCTGCATGACAGCAGCTACTTTTTAAATTCAGCTGCTTATTGTTTATAATGAGACGAATTGATTGACCTAGGATTTATCCCGGTGCCTACTTTGTTAAGTCAATTAAAAAATTGTTATTCGCGAATCGCGCCTACTTACACTCATGAAAAATCCCAAAAAGGGTCGTCTGCTGCCAACCTGTATGACAGCAGCTACTTTCTAAATTCAGCTGCTTATTGTTTATAATGAGACGTATCGATTGACCTAGGATTTATCACGGTGCCGACTTTGTTACGTCAATTAAAAAATTGTTATTCGCGAATCGCGCCTCCTTACACGCATGAAAAATCTCAAAAAGGGTCGTCTGCTGCCATCCTGCATGACAGCAGCTACTTTTTAAATTCAGCTGCTTATTGTTTATAATGAGACGAATCGGTTGACCTATGATTTATCCCGGTGCCGACTTTGTTAAGTTAATTAAAAAATTGTTATTCGCGAATCGCGCGTTCTTACTCACTCGAAAAATCTGAAAAAAGGCCGTCTGCTGCTATGACGCATGACAGTAGCGACTTTAGCTATTTATGTGCTTATACTATATAATTAGCACGCATAATGACACGCATGACAATAGCGACTTTTGCTATTTATGTGCTTATACTATATAATTAGCCGAATCGATCCCCCTTTGTTCCATCCCGGTGACGGCATTTGTTCGTTAACAAAAATAAATTGTTATTCGCGAAAAGAGTCGTGCTGGCCGCAAGATTAAATGCACAAAAGGTCGTCTGCTGCCAACCTGCATGACAGCAGCTACTTTTTAAATTCAGCTGCTTATTGTTTATAATGAGACGAATCGATTGACCTATGATTTATCCCGGTGCTGACTTTGTTAAGTCAATTAAAAAATTGTTGTTCGCGAATCGCGCCTCCTTACATGCATGAAAAATCTCAAAAAGCGTCGTCTGCTGCCAACCTGCATGACAGCAGCCACTTTTTAAATTCAGCTGCTTATTATTTATAATAAGATGAATCGATTGACCTATGATTTATCCCGGTGCCGACTTTGTTAAGTCAATTAAAAAATTGTTATTCGCGAATCGCGCCTCCTTACACGCATGGAAAATCGCAAAAAGGGTCGTCTGCTGCCAACCTGCATGACAGCAGCTACTTTATAAATTCAGCTGCTTATTGTTTATAATGAGCCGAATCGATTGACCTAGGATTTATCCCGGTGCCGACTTTGTTAAGTCAATTAAAAAATTGTTATTCGCGAATCGCGCCTCCTTACACGCATGAAAAATCTCAAAAAGGGTCGTCTGCTGCCAACCTGCATGACAGCAGCTACTTTTTAAATTCAGCTGCTTATTGTTTATAATGAGACGAATCGATTGACCTAGGATTTATCCCGGTGCCGACTTTGTTAAGTCAATTAAAAAATTGTTATTCGCGAATCGCGCCTCCTTACACGCATGAAAAATCTGAAAAAGGGTCGTCTGCTGCCATCCTGCATGACAGCAGCTACTTTTTAAATTCAGCTGCTTATTGTTTATAATGAGACGAATCGGTTGACCTATGATTTATCCCGGTGCCGACTTTGTTAAGTTAATTAAAAAATTGTTATTCGCGAATCGCGCGTTCTTACTCACTCGAAAAATCTGAAAAAAGGCCGTCTGCTGCTATGACGCATGACAGTAGGGACTTTAGCTATTTATGTGCTTATACTATATAATTAGCACGCATAATGACACGCATGACAATAGCGACTTTTGCTATTTATGTGCTTATACTATATAATTAGCCGAATCGATCCCCCTTTGTTCCATCCCGGTGACGGCATTTGTTCGTTAACAAAAATAAATTGTTATTCGCGAAAAGAGTCGTGCTGGCCGCAAGATTAAATGCACAAAAGGTCGTCTGCTGCCAACCTGCATGACAGCAGCTACTTTTTAAATTCAGCTGCTTATTGTTTATAATGAGACGAATCGATTGACCTATGATTTATCCCGGTGCCGACTTTGTTAAGTCAATTAAAAAATTGTTGTTCGCGAATCGCGCCTCCTTACACGCATGAAAAATCTCAAAAAGGGTCGTCTGCTGCCAACCTGCATGACAGCAGCTACTTTTTAAATTCAGCTGCTTATTGTTTATAATGAGACGAATCGATTGACCTATGATTTATCCCGGTGCCGACTTTGTTAATTCAATTAAAAAATTGTTATTCGCGAATCGCGCCTCCTTACACGCATGAAAAATCTCAAAAAGGGTCGTCTGCTGCCAACCTGCATGACAGCAGCTACTTTCTAAATTCAGCTGCTTATTGTTTATAATGAGACGAATCGATTGACCTATGATTTATCCCGGTGCCAACTTTGTTAAGTTAATTAAAAAATTGTTATTCGCGAATCGCGCCTCCTTACTCGCACGAAAAATCTCAAAAAAGGCCGTCAGCTGCTAACACGCATGACAGTAGCGACTTTTTCTATTTACGTGATTATTCTCTATACTTCGCCGAATCGATCCCCCTATGTTTCATCCCGGTGACGGCTTTTGTTAATTAAGAATAAAAAAAAGTTATCCGCCATTCGGGACTCCGTACTCGAACAAAATTTTTGTTTAAAGTCGTCTGCCGTCAACACGCATGACAATTGCAACTTGATGATTTACATGCTTAATCTATATGAATAGACGAAACGATCGACTCATGATTCATCCCGGTGACGGTTGTTGTTAAGCAAAAAAATCATTATTTCCGCCAGACGGATATATGCGGCTCATTCACGAGCGGGTAAGTGGTGGGGGTAGGCCCTATGCTGCCTGGCTACGCTACGACCCGGGAGCGTACAGTGACGATAAAAATGTACTGGGTTCGGGCGGCGCGCGTCTGCTAGGTCTGTCTGCCAGCTTCAGCGTCATCCAGAAAAAAATAGTTCTCCCTCAACCGAGCCGCGCTGCTCCTACCATAGAACTTATAAATGGCCGTCTGCTACCAACCTGTATGACAGCAGCTACTTTTTCGATCTAGCTGATTATTCTTTATAATAAGACAAATCGATTGACCTATATTTTATCCCGGCGACGACTTTTTAAAAGTAATTGAAAGATTGTTACTCGCGAATCGCGCCCCCTTGCTCGCACGAAAAATCTCAAAAAGGGTCTTCTGCTGCCAACCCGCATTACAGTAGGACTTTTTCTATTTACATACTAACTCTAAATAATTAGCCGAATCGATCCCCCTATGTTTCATCCCGGTGACGGCATTTGTTCATTAACAAAAATAATTTTTTTTTTCGCGAAAAGAGTCGTGCTGGCCGCACGATTAAATTCACAAAAGGTCGTCTGCTGCCAACCTGCATGACAGCAGCAACTTTTTAAATTCAGCTGCTCATTGTTTATAATGAGACGAATCGATTGACCTATGGTTTATCCCGTGGCCGACCTTGTTAAGTCAATTAAAAAATTGTTATTGGCGAATCGCGCCTCCTTACTCGCACGATTAAATTCACAAAAGGTCGTCTGCTGCCAACCTGCATGACAGCAGCTACTTTTTAAATTTAGCTGCTCATTGTTTATAATGAGACGAATCGATTGACCTATGGTTTATCCCGGTGCCGACTTTGTTAAGTTAATTAAGAAATTGTTATTCGCGAATCGCGCGTTCTTACTCGCTCGAAAAATCTGAAAAAAAACCGTCTGCTGCTAACACGCATGACAGTAGCGACTTTTGCTATTTATGTGCTTATACTATGTAATTAGCCGAATCGATCCCCCTTTGTTCCATCCTGGTGACGGCATTTGTTCGTTAACAAAAATAAATTGTTATTCGCGAAAAGAGTCGTGCTGGCCGCAAGATTAAATTCACAAAAGGTCGTCTACTGCCAACCTGCATGACAGCAGCTACTTTTTAAATTCAGCTGCTTATTGATTATAATGAGACGAATCGATTGACCTATGATTTATCCCGGTGCCGACTTTGTTAAGTCAATTAAAAAATTGTTATTCGCGAATCGCTCCTCCTTACAGGCATGAAAAATCTCAAAAAGGGTCGACTGCTGCCAACCTGCATGACAACAGCCACTTTTTAAATTCAGCTGCTTATTATTTATAATGAGACGAATCGATTGACCTATGATTTATCCCGATGTCGACTTTGTTAAGTCAATTAAAAAATTGTTATTCGCGAATCGCGCCTCCTTACACGCATGGAAAATCGCAAAAAGGGTCGTCTGCTGCCAACCTGCAAGACAGCAGCTACTTTTTAAATTCAGCTGCTTATTGTTTATAATGAGACGAATTGATTGACCTAGGATTTATCCCGGTGCCTACTTTGTTAAGTCAATTAAAAAATTGTTATTCGCGAATCGCGCCTACTTACACTCATGAAAAATCCCAAAAAGGGTCGTCTGCTGCCAACCTGCATGACAGCAGCTACTTTCTAAATTCAGCTGCTTATTGTTTATAATGAGACGAATCGATTGACCTAGGATTTATCCCGGTGCCGACTTTGTTAAGTCAATTAAAAAATTGTTATTCGCGAATCGCGCCTCCTTACGCGCATGAAAAATCTCAAAAAGGGTCGTCTGCTGCCATCCTGCATGACAGCAGCTACTTTTTAAATTCAGCTGCTTATTGTTTATAATGAGACGAATCGGTTGACCTATGATTTATCCCGGTGCCGACTTTGTTAAGTTAATTAAAAAATTGTTATTCGCGAATCGCGCGTTCTTACTCACTCGAAAAATCTGAAAAAAGGCCGTCTGCTGCTATGACGCATGACAGTAGCGACTTTAGCTATTTATGTGCTTATACTATATAATTAGCACGCATAATGACACGCATGACAATAGCGACTTTTGCTATTTATGTGCTTATACTATATAATTAGCCGAATCGATCCCCCTTTGTTCCATCCCGGTGACGGCATTTGTTCGTTAACAAAAATAAATTGTTATTCGCGAAAAGAGTCGTGCTGGCCGCAAGATTAAATGCACAAAAGGTCGTCTGCTGCCAACCTGCATGACAGCAGCTACTTTTTAAATTCAGCTGCTTATTGTTTATAATGAGACGAATCGATTGACCTATGATTTATCCCGGTGCCGACTTTGTTAAGTCAATTAAAAAATTGTTGTTCGCGAATCGCGCCTCCTTACACGCATGAAAAATCTCAAAAAGGGTCGTCTGCTGCCAACCTGCATGACAGCAGCCACTTTTTAAATTCAGCTCCTTATTATCAATAATGAGATGAATCGATTGACCTATGATTTATCCCGGTGCCGACTTTGTTAAGTCAATTAAAAAATTGTTATTCGCGAATCGCGCCTCCTTACACGCATGGAAAATCGCAAAAAGGGTCGTCTGCTGCCAACCTGCATGACAGCAGCTACTTTTTAAATTCAGCTGCTTATTGTTTATAATGAGACGAATCGATTGACCTAGGATTTATCCCGGTGCCGACTTTGTTAAGTCAATTAAAAAATTGTTATTCGCGAATCGCGCCTTCTTACACGCATGAAAAATCTCAAAAAGGGTCGTCTGCTGCCATCCTGCATGACAGCAGCTACTTTTTAAATTCAGCTGCTTATTGTTTATAATGAGACGAATCGGTTGACCTAGGATTTATCCCGGTGCCGACTTTGTTAAGTCAATTAAAAAATTGTTATTCGCGAATCGCGCCTCCTTACACGCATGAAAAATCTCAAAAAGGGTCGTCTGCTGCCAACCTGCATGACAGCAGCTACTTTTTAAATTCAGCTGCTTATTGTTTATAATGAGACGAATCGATTGACCTAGGATTTATCCCGGTGCCGACTTTGTTAAGTCAATTAAAAAATTGTTATTCGCGAATCGCGCCTTCTTACACGCATGAAAAATCTCAAAAAGGGTCGTCTGCTGCCATCCTGCATGACAGCAGCTACTTTTTAAATTCAGCTGCTTATTGTTTATAATGAGACGAATCGGTTGACCTATGATTTATCATGGTGCCGACTTTGTTAAGTTAATTAAAAAATTGTTATTCGCGAATCGCGCGTTCTTACTCACTCGAAAAATCTGAAAAAAGGCCGTCTGCTGCTATGACGCATGACAGTAGGGACTTTAGCTATTTATGTGCTTATACTATATAATTAGCACGCATAATGACACGCATGACAATAGCGACTTTTGCTATTTATGTGCTTATAGTATATAATTAGCCGAATCGATCCCCCTTTGTTCCATCGCGGTGACGGCATTTGTTCGTTAACAAAAATAAATTGTTATTCGCGAAAAGAGTCGTGCTGGCCGCAAGATTAAATGCACAAAAGGTCGTCTGCTGCCAACCTGCATGACAGCAGCTACTTTTTAAATTCAGCTGCTTATTGTTTATAATGAGACGAATCGATTGACCTATGATTTATCCCGGTGCCGACTTTGTTAAGTCAATTAAAAAATTGTTGTTCGCGAATCGCGCCTCCTTACACGCATGAAAAATCTCAAAAAGGGTCGTCTGCTGCCATCCTGCATGACAGCAGCTACTTTTTAAATTCAGCTGCTTATTGTTTATAATGAGACGAATCGGTTGACCTATGATTTATCCCGGTGCCGACTTTGTTAAGTTAATTAAAAAATTGTTATTCGCGAATCGCGCGTTCTTACTCACTCGAAAAATCTGAAAAAAGGCCGTCTGCTGCTATGACGCATGACAGTAGCGACTTTAGCTATTTATGTGCTTATACTATATAATTAGCACGCATAATGACACGCATGACAATAGCGACTTTTGCTATTTATGTGCTTATACTATATAATTAGCCGAATCGATCCCCCTTTGTTCCATCCCGGTGACGGCATTTGTTCGTTAACAAAAATAAATTGTTATTCGCGAAAAGAGTCGTGCTGGCCGCAAGATTAAATTCACAAAAGGTCGTCTGCTGCCAACCTGCATGACAGCAGCTACTTTTTAAATTCAGCTGCTTATTGTTTATAATGAGACGAATCGATTGACCTATGATTTATCCCGGTGCCGACTTTGTTAAGTCAATTAAAAAATTGTTGTTCGCGAATCGCGCCTCCTTACACGCATGAAAAATCTCAAAAAGGGTCGTCTGCTGCCAACCTGCATGACAGCAGCCACTTTTTAAATTCAGCTGCTTATTATTTATAATGAGACGAATCGATTGACCTATGATTTATCCCGGTGCCGACTTTGTTAAGTCAATTAAAAAATTGTTATTCGCGAATCGCGCCTCCTTACACGCATGGAAAATCTCAAAAAGGGTCGTCTGCTGCCAACCTGCATGACAGCAGCCACTTTTTAAATTCAGATGCTTATTATTTATAATGAGACGAATCGATTGACCTATGATTTATCCCGGTGCAGACTTTGTTAAGTCAATTAAAAAATTGTTATTCGCGAATCGCGCCTCCTTACACGCATGGAAAATCGCAAACAGGGTCGTCTGCTGCCAACCTGCATGACAGCAGCTACTTTTTTAATTCAGCTGCTTATTGTTTATAATGAGACGAATCGATTGACCTAGGATTTATCCCGGTGCCGACTTTGTTAAGTCAATTAAAAAATTGTTATTCGCGAATCGCGCCTCCTTACACGCATGAAAAATCTCAAAAAGGGTCGTCTGCTGCCAACCTGCATGACAGCAGCTACTTTTTAAATTCAGCTGCTTATTGTTTATAATAAGACGAAACGATTGACCTATGATTTATCCCGGTGCCGACTTTGTTAAGTGAATTAAAAAATTGTTATTCGCGAATCGCGCCTCCTTACACGCATGGAAAATAGCAAAAAGGGTCGTCTGCTGCCAACCTGCATGACAGCAGCTACTTTTTAAATTCAGCTGCTTCTTGTTTATAATGAGACGAATCGATTGACCTAGGATTTATCCCGGTGCCGACTTTGTTAAGTCAATTAAAAAATTGTTATTCGCGAATCGCGCCTCCTTACACGCATGAAAAATCCCAAAAAGGGTCGTCTGCTGCCAATCTGCATGACAGCAGCTACTATTTAAATTCAGCTGCTTATTGTTTATAATGAGACGAATCGATTGACCTAGGATTTATCCCGGTGCCGACTTTGTTAAGTCAATTAAAAAACTGTTATTCGCGAATCGCGCCTCCTTACACGCATGAAAAATCTCAAAAAGGGTCGTCTGCTGCCAACCTGCATGACAGCAGCTACTTTTTAAATTCAGCTGCTTATTGTTTATAATAAGACGAATCGATTGACCTATGATTTATCCCGGTGCCGACTTTGTTAAGTCAATTAAAAAATTGTTATTCGCGAATCGCGCCTTCTTACACGCATGGAAAATCGCAAAAAGGGTCGTCTGCTGCCATCCTGCATGACAGCAGCTACTTTTTAAATTCAGCTGCTTATTGTTTATAATGAGACGAATCGGTTGACCTATGATTTATCCCGGTGCCGACTTTGTTAAGTTAATTAAAATATTGTTATTCGCGAATCGCGCGTTTTTACTCACTCGAAAAATCTGAAATAAGGCCATCTGCTGCTAACACGCATGACAGTAGCGACTTTTGCTATTTATGTGCTTATACTATATAATTAGCCGAATCGATCCCCCTTTGTTCCATCCCGGTGACGGCATTTGTTCGTTAACAAAAATAAATTGTTATTCACGAAAAGAGTCGTGCTGGCCGCAAGATTAAATTCACAAAAGGTCGTCTACTGCCAACCTGCATGACAGCAGCTACTTTTTAAATTCAGCTGCTTATTGTTTATAATGAGACGAATCGATTGACCTATGATTTATCCCGGTGCCGACTTTGTTAAGTCAATTAAAAAATTGTTATTCGCGAATCGCTCTTCCTTACACGCATGAAAAATCTCAAAAAGGGTCGTCTGCTGCCAACCTGCATGACAGCAGCCACTTTTTAAATTCAGCTGCTTATTATTTATAATGAGACGAATCGATTGACCTATGATTTATCCCGATGTCGGCTTTGTTAAGTCAATTAAAAAATTGTTATTCGCGAATCGCGCCTCCTTACACGCATGGAAAATCGCAAAAAGGGTCGTCTGCTGCCAACCTGCATGACAGCAGCTACTTTTTAAATTCAGCTGCTTATTGTTTATAATGAGACGAATTCATTGACCTAGAATTTATCCCGGTGCCTACTTTGTTAAGTCAATTAAAAAATTGTTATTCGCGAATCGCGCCTACTTACACTCATGAAAAATCCCAAAAAGGGTCGTCTGCTGCCAACCTGCATGACAGCAGCTACTTTCTAAATTTAGCTGCTTATTGTTTATAATGAGACGAATCGATTGACCTAGGATTTATCCCGGTGCCGACTTTGTTAAGTCAATTAAAAAATTGTTATTCGCGAATCACGCCTCCTTACACGCATGAAAAATCTCAAAAAGGGTCGTCTGCTGCCATCCTGCATGACAGCAGCTACTTTTTAAATTCAGCTGCTTATTGTTTATAATGAGACGAATCGGTTGACCTATGATTTATCCCGGTGCCGACTTTGTTAAGTTAATTAAAAAATTGTTATTCGCGAATCGCGCGTTCTTACTCACTCGAAAAATCTGAAAAAAGGCCGTCTGCTGCTATGACGCATGACAGTAGCGATTTAGCTATTTATGTGCTTATACTATATAATTAGCACGCATAATGACACGCATGACAATAGCGACTTTTGCTATTTATGTGCTTATACTATATAATTAGCCGAATCGATCCCCCTTTGTTCCATCCCGGTGACGGCATTTGTTCGTTAACAAAAATAAATTGTTATTCGCGAAAAGAGTCGTGCTGGCCGCAAGATTAAATGCACAAAAGGTCATCTGCTGCCAACCTGCATGACAGCAGCTACTTTTTAAATTCAGCTGCTTATTGTTTATAATGAGACGAATCGATTGACCTATGATTTATCCCGGTGCCGACTTTGTTAAGTCAATTAAAAAATTGTTGTTCGCGAATCGCGCCTCCTTACACGCATGAAAAATCTCAAAAAGGGTCGTCTGCTGCCAACCTGCATGACAGCAGCCACTTTTTAAATTCAGCTGCTTATTATTTATAATGAGATGAATCGATTGACCTATGATTTATCCCGGTGCCGACTTTGTTAAGTCAATTAAAAAATTGTTATTCGCGAATCGCGCCTCCTTACACGCATGGAAAATCGCAAAAAGGGTCGTCTGCTGCCAACCTGCATGACAGCAGCTACTTTATAAATTCAGCTGCTTATTGTTTATAATGAGCCGAATCGATTGACCTAGGATTTATCCCGGTGCCGACTTTGTTAAGTCAATTAAAAAATTGTTATTCGCGAATCGCGCCTCCTTACACGCATGAAAAATCTCAAAAAGGGTCGTCTGCTGCCAACATGCATGACAGCAGCTACTTTTTAAATTCAGCTGCTTATTGTTTATAATGAGACGAATCGATTGACCTAGGATTTATCCCGGTGCCAACTTTGTTAAGTAAATTAAAAAATTGTTATTCGCGAATCGCGCCTCCTTACACGCATGAAAAATCTCAAAAAGGGTCGTCTGCTGCCATCCTGCATGACAGCAGCTACTTTTTAAATTCAGCTGCTTATTGTTTATAATGAGACGAATCGGTTGACCTATGATTTATCCCGGTGCCGACTTTGTTAAGTTAATTAAAAAATTGTTATTCGCGAATCGCGCGTTCTTACTCACTCGAAAAATCTGAAAAAAGGCCGTCTGCTGCTATGACGCATGACAGTAGCGACTTTAGCTATTTATGTGCTTATACTATATAATTAGCACGCATAATGACACGCATGACAATAGCGACTTTTGCTATTTATGTGCTTATACTATATAATTAGCCGAATCGATCCCCCTTTGTTCCATCCCGGTGACGGCATTTGTTCGTTAACAAAAATAAATTGTTATTCGCGAAAAGAGTCGTGCTGGCCGCAAGATTAAGTTCACAAAAGGTCGTCTGCTGCCAACCTACATGACAGCAGCTACTTTTTAAATTCAGCTGCTTATTGTTTATAATGAGACGAATCGATTGACCTATGATTTATCCCGGTGCCGACTTTGTTAAGTCAATTAAAAAATTGTTGTTCGCGAATCGCGCCTCCTTACACGCATGAAAAATCTCAAAAAGGGTCGTCTGCTGCCAACCTGCATGACAGCAGCCACTTTTTAAATTCAGCTGCTTATTATTTATAATGAGACGAATCGATTGACCTATGATTTATCCCGGTGCCGACTTTGTTAAGTCAATTAAAAAATTGTTATTCGCGAATCGCGCCTCCTTACACGCATGGAAAATCTCAAAAAGGGTCGTCTGCTGCCAACCTGCATGACAGCAGCCACTTTTTAAATTCAGATGCTTATTATTCATAATGAGACGAATCGATTGACCTATGATTTATCCCGGTGCAGACTTTGTTAAGTCAATTAAAAAATTGTTATTCGCGAATCGCGCCTCCTTACACGCATGGAAAATCGCAAACAGGGTCGTCTGCTGCCAACCTGCATGACAGCAGCTACTTTTTAAATTCAGCTGCTTATTGTTTATAATGAGACGAATCGATTGACCTAGGATTTATCCCGGTGCCGACTTTGTTAAGTCAATTAAAAAATTGGTATTCGCGAATCGCGCCTCCTTACACGCATGAAAAATCTCAAAAAGGGTCGTCTGCTGCCAACCTGCATGACAGCAGCTACTTTTTAAATTCAGCTGCTTATTGTTTATAATGAGACGAATCGATTGACCTATGATTTATACCGGTGCCGACTTTGTTAAGTGAATTAAAAAATTGTTATTCGCGAATCGCGCCTCCTTACACGCATGGAAAATCACAAAAAGGGTCGTCTGCTGCCAACCTGCATGACAGCAGCTACTTTTTAAATTCAGCTGCTTCTTGTTTATAATGAGACGAATCGATTGACCTAGGATTTATCACGGTGCCGACTTTGTTAAGTCAATTAAAAAATTGTTATTCGCGAATCGCGCCTCCTTACACGCATGAAAAATCCCAAAAAGGGTCGTCTGCTGCCAACCTGCATGACAGCAGCTACTATTTAAATTCAGCTGCTTATTGTTTATAATGAGACGAATCGATTGACCTAGGATTTATCCCGGTGCCGACTTTGTTAAGTCAATTAAAAAACTGTTATTCGCGAATCGCGCCTCCTTACACGCATGAAAAATCTCAAAAAGGGTCGTCTGCTGCCAACCTGCATGACAGCAGCTACTTTTTAAATTCAACTGCTTATTGTTTATAATGAGACGAATCGATTGACCTATGATTTATCCCGGTGCCGACTTTGTTAAGTCAATTAAAAATTGTTATTCGCGAATCGCGCCTCCTTACACGCATGGAAAATCGCAAAAAGGGTCGTCTGCTGCCATCCTGCATGACAGCAGCTACTTTTTAAATTCAGCTGCTTATTGTTTATAATGAGACGAATCGGTTGACCTATGATTTATCCCGGTGCCGACTTTGTTAAGTTAATTAAAATATTGTTATTCGCGAATCGCGCGTTTTGACTCACTCGAAAAATCTGAAATAAGGCCGTCTGCTGCTAACACGCATGACAGTAGCGACTTTTGCTATTTATGTGCTTACACTATATAATTAGCCGAATCGATCCCCCTTTGTTCCATCCCGGTGACGGCATTTGTTCGTTAACAAAAATAAATCGTTTTTCGCGAAAAGAGTCGTGCTGGCCGCAAGATTAAATTCACAAAAGGTCGTCTGCTGCCAACCTGCATGACAGCAGCTACTTTTTAAATTCAGCTGCTTATTGTTTATAATGAGACGAATCGATTGACCTATGATTTATCCCGGTGCCGACTTTGTTAATTCAATTAAAAAATTGTTATTCGCGAATCGCGCCTCCTTACACGCATGAAAAATCTCAAAAAAAGGTCGTCTGCTGCCAACCTGCATGACAGCAGCTACTTTTTAAATTCAGCTGCTTATTGTTTATAATGAGACGAATCGATTGACCTATGATTTATCCCGGTGCCAACTTTGTTAAGTTAATTAAAAAATTGTTATTCGCGAATCGCGCCTCCTTACTCGCACGAAAAATCTCAAAAAAGGCCGTCAGCTGCTAACACGCATGACAGTAGCGACTTTTTCTATTTACGTGATTATTCTCTATACTTCGCCGAATCGATCCCCCTATGTTTCATCCCGGTGACGGCTTTTGTTAATTAAGAATAAAAAAAAGTTATCCGCCATTCGGGACTCCGTACTCGAACAAAATTTTTGTTTAAAGTCATCTGCCGTCAACACGCATGACAATTGCAACTTGATGATTTACATGCTTAATCTATATGAATAGACGAAACGATCGACTCATGATTCATCCCGGTGACGGTTGTTGTTAAGCAAAAAAATCATTATTTCCGCCAGACGGATATATGCGGCTCATTCACGAGCGGGTAAGTGGTGGGGGTAGGCCCTATGCTGCCTCGCTGCGCTACGACCCGGGAGCGTACAGTGACGATAAAAATGTACTGAGTTCG
Organism: Ophion slaviceki; assembly: GCA_944452715.1. Lineage (NCBI taxonomy): Eukaryota > Metazoa > Arthropoda > Insecta > Hymenoptera > Ichneumonidae > Ophion > Ophion slaviceki. The sequence goes on from OX101789.1 coordinate 7,797,168, forward strand.
GGCGGCGCGCGTCTCCTAGGTCTGTTTGCCAGCTTCAGCGTCATCCAGAAAAAAATAGTTCTCCCTCAACCGAGCCGCGCTGCTCCTACCATAGAACTTATAAATGGCCGTCTGCTACCAACCTGTATGACAGCAGCTACTTTTTCGATCTAGCTGTTTATTCTTTATAATAAGACAAATCGATTGACCTATATTTTATCCCGGCGACGACTTTTTAAAAGTAATTGAAAGATTGTTACTCGCGAATCGCGCCCCCTTACTCGCACGAAAAATCTCAAAAAGGGTCTTCTGCTGCCAACCCGCATTACAGTAGGACTTTTTCTATTTACATACTAACTCTAAATAATTAGCCGAATCGATCCCCCTATGTTTCATCCCGGTGACGGCATTTGTTCATTAACAAAAATAAATTGTTTTCGCGAAAAGAGTCGTGCTGGCCGCACGATTAAATTCACAAAAGGTCGTCTGCTGCCAACCTGCATGACAGCAGCAACTTTATAAATTCAGCTGCTCATTGTTTATAATGAGACGAATCGATTGACCTATGGTTTATCCCGTGGCCGACTTTGTTAAGTCAATTAAAAAATTGTTATTGGCGAATCGCGCCTCCTTACTCGCACGATTAAATTCACAAAAGGTCGTCTGCTGCCAACCTGCATGACAGCAGCTACTTTTTAAATTTAGCTGCTCATTGTTTATAATGAGACGAATCGATTGACCTATGGTTTATCCCGTGGCCGACTTTGTTAAGTTGATGAAAAAACTGTTATTCGCGAATCGCGGCTCCTTACTCGCACGATTAAATTCCAGTTGCCCATTGTTTATAATGAGACGACTCGATTGACCTATGGTTTATCCCGTGGCCGACTTTGTTAAGTTAATTAAAAAATTGTTATTCGCGAATTGCGCCTCCTTACTCGCACGATTTCATTCACAAAAGGTCGTCTGCTGCCAACCTGCATGACAGCGGCCACTTTTTTAATTCAGCTGCTCATTGTTTATAATGAGACGAATCGATTTACCTATGATTTGTCCCGTGGCCGACTTTGTTAAGTTGATTAAAAAACTGTTATTCGCGAATCGCGCCTCCTTACTCGCACGATTCAATTCACAAAAGGTCGTCTGCTGCCAACCTGCATGACAGCAGCCACTTTTTTAATTCAGCTGCTCATTGTTTATAATGAGACGAATCGATTGACCTATGATTTGTCCCGTGGCCGACTTGGTTAAGTTAATTAAAAAATTGTTATTCGCGAATCGCGCCTCCTTACTCGCACGATTAAATTTACAAAAGGTCGTCTGCTGCCAACCTGCATGATAGCAGCTACTTTTTAAATTCACCTGCTTATTGTTTATAATGAGACGAATCGATTGACCTATGATTTATCCCGTGGCCGACTTTGTTAAGATAATTAAAAAATTGTTATTCGCGTATCGCGCCTCCTTACTCGCACGAAAAATCTCAAAAAAGGCCGTCTGCTGCTAACACGCATGACAGTAGCGACTTTTTCTATTTACGTGCTCATTCTATATACTTCGCCTAATCGATCCCCCCATGTTTCATCCCGGTGACGGCTTTTGTTAATTACAAATAAAAAAAGTTATCCGCCATTCGAGTCTCCGTACTCGAACAAATTTTTTGTTTAAAGTCGTGTGCCGTCAACACGCATGACAATTGCGACTTGACGATTCACATGCTTAATCTATATGAATAGACGAAACGATGGACCCATGATTCATCCCCGTGACCGTTGTTGTTAAGCAAAAAAAACATTATTTCCGCCAGACGGATATATGCGGCTCATTCACGAGCGGCTAAGTGGTGGGGGTAGGCCGTATGCTGCCTCGCTAGGCTGCGACCCGAGCGCGTACAGCCACGATAAAAATGTACTGGGTTCGGGCGGCGCGCGTCTGCTAGGTCTGTCTGCCAGCTTCAGCGTCATTACTAGTCATTAATAATACAGCCTGAACTGCAATGAGACTTATCGCATTCAAAATGATTCATTTTCATTAGAATGTCATACTGTATTCTTTTTTACGTAGTCCATAAATTCGCAATGCAATACCACTAGTAATTAATAATACAGACTGAAACGCAATGAAACGTATCGCATTCAAAATGATTCATTTTCATTGAAATATAATACTGTATTCTTTATTACGTAGTATATAAATTCGCAATGCAATACTACTAGTAATTTATAATACAGACTGAAATGCAATGAAACGTATCGCATTCAAAATGATTCATTTTCATTAGAATATCGTACGGTATACTTTATTACGTGGTAAATACATTCGCAATGAAATACTACTAGTATTTAATAATACAGGTTGAACTGCAATGAAACGTATCGCATTTAAAATGATTCATTTTCATTGAAATATCATACTGTGTACTTTATTACGTAGTACGTAAATTCGCAATGAAATACCACTAGTAATTAATAATACAGACTGAATTGCAATGAAACGTATCGCATTCGAAATGATTCATTTTCATTGACATATCATACTGTATTCTTTATTACATAGTACATACATTCGCAATGAAATACTACTAGTAATTAATAATACAGCCTGAACTGCAATGAGACGTATCGCATTCAAATTGATTCATTTTCATTGAAATATCGTACTGTATACTTTGTTACGTAGTACATACATTCGCAATGAAATACTACTAGTAATTAATAATACAGCCTGAACTGCAATGAGACGTATCGCATTCAAAGTGATTCATTTTCATTGACATATCATACTGTATTCTTTATTACGTAGTACATAAATACGCAATGAAATACTACTAGTAATTAATAATACAGCCTGAACTGCAATGAGACGTATCGCATTCAGAATGATTCATTTTCGTTGGCAGTTACTGTATTCTTTATTACGTTGTACATACATTCTCAATAAAATACTACTAGTAATGAATATACTACAGGCTCAACTGCAATGAAACGGATCGCATTCAAAATGATTCATTTTCATTGGCGTATTCACACTATATATACTATTCATAGATATATGATTCAACTCCATAATAATCCTATGAATAATGCCAAATTCAACTGCATAAAAGTATTCTATATACAATATTCATATAGAACATGATAAAATTTGGTTCACACAAATAAGATCCTGATTGCGCAATATATGAATCAGAAATACGAAAGAAAACTATACATGCTGTTTTGGTACTACGCTATACGACGTAATACATTCGTGCATATACATTTATAACAAACAACGAAAACGAAAGGTACAATGATACATAGCATATACGAATAGATTCACACATATAAACAACATATGTCGTATATCGCAATCCTACGCAATGGGGTGGTATCATTCAATCGCTATTATTTCGGATTGGAGCTCGATATTATAAACTCATCATCATCCGATACGATTTCCATCATAATAATCTGCAGATGTTTATGAAAAACAGGAATCAGAAACACGAACCAAAACGATATAATTTTTTTTTTCGTTTTCTATCGGACATTTTTAGCAGGGGAGTATATCGTTTGTACCACCGAGAAAACGTTTGTACCCGTCTGTACTATCCAGCAATCGTTTGTTCCCATTCGTACTGACGAGTATATCGTTTGTACCAACGAGAAAGCGTTTGTACCGGTCTGAACTATCGAGCAATCGTTTGTACCCGTTCGTATAGACATGTATATCGTTTGTACCCGTCTGAACTATCGAGCAATCGTTTGTACCCGTCTGTAATATAAAGCAATCGTCTGTACCCGTTCGTATTGACAAGTATATCGTTTGTACCGCCGAGAAAACGTTTGTACCCGTCTCTACTATCGAGTAATCGTTTGAACCCGTTCGCATCGACGAGTATAGCGTTTGTACCACCGAGAAAACGTTTGAACCCGTCTGTACTATCGAGCAATCGTTTGTACCTGTTCGTATCGACAAGTATATCGTTTGTACCACCGAGAAATCGTTTGTACCCGTCTGTACTATCAAGCAATCGTTTGTACCCGTTCGTATCGACGAGAATATCGTTTGTACCACCGTGAAAACGTTTGTACCGGTCTGTACTATCGAGCAATCGTTTGTACCCGTCTGTAGTATCGAGTATTCGTTTGAACCCAATCGTATCGACAAGTATATCGTTTGTACCGCCGAGAAATCGTTTGTACCCGTCTGTACTATCGAGCAATCGTTTGTACCCGTTCGTATCGACGAGTATATCGTTTGTACCACCGAGAAAACGTTTGTACCCGACTGTACTATCGAGCAATCGTTCGTACCCATTCGTACTGACGAGTATATCGTTTGTACCGGTTTGTACTATCGAGCAATCGTTTGTACCCGCTCGTATCGACATGTATATCGTTTATACCGCCGAGAAATCGTTTGTCCCCGTCTGGACTATCGAGCAGTCGTTTGTACCCGTTCGTATCGACGAGTATATCGTTTGTACCACCGTGAAAACGTTTGTACCGGTCTTTACTATCGAGCAATCGTTTGTACCCGTTCGTATCGACATGTATATAGTTTGTACCGCCGAGAAATCGTTTGTAGCCGTCTGTACTATCGAGCAATCGTTCGTACCCATTCGTACTGACGAGTATATCGTTTGTACCGACGAGAAAGCGTTTGTACCCGTCTGAACTATTGAGCAATCGTTTGTACCCATCTGTAATATCAAGCAATCGTTTGTACCCGTTCGTATCGACAAGTATATCGTTTGTACCACCGAGAAATCGTTTGTACCCGTCTGTACTATCGAGCAATCGTTTGTACCCGTTCGCATCGACGAGTATATCGTTTGTACAATCGAGAAAACGTTTGTACCCGTCTGTACTATCGAGCAATCGTTTGTACCCATTTGTACTGAAGAGTATACCGTTTGTACCAACGAGAAAGCGTTTGTACCCGTCTGAACTATCGAACAATCGTTTGTAACCATTCGTACTGACGAGTATATCGTTTGTACCAACGAGAAAACGTTTGTACCCGTCTGTAGTATCGAGCAATCGTTTGTACCCATTCGTACCGACGAGTATATCATTTGTACCAACGAGAAAACGTTGACACTCGACTGTACTATCGAGCAGTCGTTTGTATCCGTTCGTATCGACAAGTATATCGTTTGTACCGCCGAGAAATCGTTTGTACCCGTCTGTACTATTGAGCAAACGTTTGCACCCGTTCGTATCGACGAGTATATCGTTTGTACCACCGAGAAAACATTTGTACCCGTCTGTACTATCGAGCAATCCTTTGAACCCATTCGTATTGACGAGTCGATCGTTTGTACTACCGAGAAAACGTGTCTACCCGTCTGCACTATCCAGCAATCGTTTGTTCCCATTCGTACGGACGAGTATATCGTTTGTACCAACGGGAAAGCGTTTGTACCCGTCTGAACTATCGAGCAATCTTTTGTACCCGTCTGTAATATAAAGCAATTGTTTGTACCTGTTCGTATCGACAAGTATATCATTTGTACCATCGAGAAATCGTTTGTACTCGTCTGTACTATCGGGCAATCGTTTGTACCCGTTCGTATCGACGAGTATATCGTTTTTACCGCCGAGAAAACGTTTGTACCGGTCTGTACTATCGAGCAATCGTTTGTACCTATTCGTACTGACGAGTATATCGTTTGTACCAACGAGAAAACGTGTCTACCCGTCTGCACTATCCAGCAATCGTTTGTTCCCATTCGTACTGACGAGTATATCGTTTGTACCAACGGGAAAGCGTTTGTACCCGTCTGAACTATCGAGCAATCTTTTGTACCCGTCTGTAATATAAAGCAATTGTCTGTACCCGTTCGTATCGACAAGTATATCGTTTTTACCGCCGAGAAAACGTTTGTACCCGTCTGTACTATAGAGCAATCGTTTGTACCCATTCGTACTGACGACTAGATCGTTTGTACCACCGAGAAAACGTTTGTACCCGTCCGTACTATCGAGCAATCGTTTGTACCTGTTCGTATCGACCAGTATGTCGTTTGTACCACCGAGAAATCGTTTGTACCGGTTTGTACTATCGAGCAATCGTTTGTACCCGTTCGTATCGGCATGTATATCGTTTGTACCGCCGAGAAATCGTTTGTACATGTCTGTACTATCGAGCAATCGTCTGTACCCGTTCGTATCGACGAGTATATCGTTTGTACCACCGTGAAAACGTTTGTACCTGTCTGTACTATCGAGCAATCGTTTGTACCCGTTCGTATCGACATGTATATCGTTTGAACCGCCGAGAAATCGTTTGTACCCGTTCGTATCGACGAGTATATCATTTGTACCACCGTGAAAACGTTTGTACCGGTCTGTACTATCGAGCAATCGTTTGTACCCGTCTGTACTATCGAGTATTCGTTTGTATCCGATCGTATCGACAAGTATATCGTTTGTACCGCCGAGAAATCGTTTGTACCCGTCTGTACTGTCGAGCAATCGTTTGTCCCCGTTCGTATCGACGAGCATATCGTTTGTACCGCCGAGAAATCGTTTGTACCCGTCTGTACTATCGAGCAATCGTTTGTACCCATTTGTACTGACGAGTATATCGTTTGTACCAACGAGAAAGCGTTTGTACCCGTCTGAACTATCGAACAATCGTTTGTACCCATTCGTACTGACGAGTATGTCGTTTGTGCCAACGAGAAAACGTTTGTATCCGTCTGTAGTATCGAGCAATCGATTGTACCCATTCGTACCGACGAGTATGTCATTTGCACCAACGAGAAAACGTTGACACTCGACTGTACTATCGAGCAGTCGTTTGTATCCGTTCGTATCTAAAATTATATCATTTGTACCGCCGAGAAATCGTTTGTACCCGTCTGTACTATTAAGCAATCGTTTGTACCCATTCGTATCGACGAGAATATCGTTTCTACCACCGAGAAAACGTTTGTACCCGTCTGTACTATCGAGCTATCCATTGAACCCATTCGTATTGACGAGTCGATCGTTTGTACCACCGACAAAACGTTTGTACCCGTATGTACTATCGAGCAATCGTTTGTACCTTTTCGTATCGACAAGTATATCGTTTGTACCATCGAGAAATCGTTTGTACCCGTCTGTACTATCGGGCAATCGTTTGTACCCGTTCGTATCGACGAGTATATCGTTTTTACCGCCGAGAAATCGTTTGTACCCGTCTGGACTATCGAGCAGTCGTTTGTACCCGTTCGTATCGACGAGTATATCGTTTGTACCACCGTGAAAACGTTTGTACCGGTCTGTACTATCGAGCAATCGTTTGTACCCGTCTGTAGTATCGAGTATTCGTTTGTACCCAATCGTATCGACAAGTATATCGTTTGTACCGCCGAGAAATCGTTTGTGCCCGTCTGTACTATCGAGCAATCGTTTGTTCCCGTTCGTATCGACGAGTATATCGATTGTACCACGGAGAAAACGTTTGTACCCGTCTGTCCTATCGAGCAATCGTTCGTACCCATTCGTACTGACGAGTATATCGTTTGTACCGACGAGAAAGCGTTTGTACCCGTCTGAACTATTGAGAAATCGTTTGTACCCGTCTGTACTGTCGAGCAATCGTTTGTACCCGTTCGTATCGACGAGCATATCGTTTGTACCACCGAGAAAACGTTTGTACCCGTCTGTACTATCGAGCAATCGTTCGTACCCATTCGTACTGACGAGTATATCGTTTGTACCAACGAGAAAGCGTTGGTACCTGTCTGACCTATTGAACAATCGTTTGTACCCGTGTGTAATTTCAAGCAATCGTTTGTACCCGTTCGTATCGACAAGTGTATCGTTTGTACCGCCGAGAAATCGTTTGTACCCGTCTGTACTATCGAGCAATCGTTTGTACCCATTTGTACTGACGAGTATATCGTTTCTACCACCGAGAAAACGTTTGTACCCGTCTGTACTATCGAGCTATCCATTGAACCCATTCGTATTGACGAGTCGATCGTTTGTACCACCGAGAAAACGTTTGTACCCGTATGTACTATCGAGCAATCGTTTGTACCTGTTCGTATGGACAAGTATATCGTTTGTACCATCGAGAAATCGTTTGTACCCGTCTGTACTATCGGGCAATCGTTTGTACCCGTTCGTATCGACGAGTATATCGTTTTTACCGCCGAGAAATCGTTTGTACCCGTCTGGACTATCGAGCAGTCGTTTGTACCCGTTCGTATCGACGAGTATATCGTTTGTACGACCGTGAAAACGTTTGTACCGGTCTTTACTATCGAGCAATCGTTTGTACCCGTTCGTATCGACATGTATATCGTTTGTACCGCCGAGAAATCGTTTGTATCCGTCTGTACTATCGAGCAATCGTTCGTACCCGTTCGTACCGACGAGCATATCGTTTGGACCACCGTGAAAACGTTTGTACCGGTCTGTACTATCGAGCAATCGTTTGTACCCGTCTGTAGTATCGAGTATTCGTTTGTACCCAATCGTATCGACAAGTATATCGTTTGTACCGCCGAGAAATCGTTTGTACCCGTCTGTAGTATCGAGCAATCGTTTGTTCCCGTTCGTATCGACGAATATATCGTTTGTACCACCGAGAAAACATTTGTACCCGTCTGTCCTATCGAGCAATCGTTCGTACCCATTCGTACTGACGAGTATATCGTTTGTACCGACGAGAAAGCGTTTGTACCCGTCTGAACTATTGAGAAATCGTTTGTACCCGTCTGTACTATCGAGCAATCGTTTGTATCCGTTCGCATCGACGAGTATATCGTTTGTACCACCGAGAAAACGTTTGTACCCGTACGTACTATCGAGCAATCGTTTGTACCCGTTCGTATCGACGAGCATATCGTTTGTACCGCCGAGAAATCGTTTGTACCCGTCTGTACTATCGAGCAATCGTTTGTACCCATTTGTACTGACGAGTATATCGTTTGTACCAACGAGAAAGCGTTTGTACCCGTCTGAACTATCGAACAATCGTTTGTACCCATTCGTACTGACGAGTATGTCGTTTGTGCCAACGAGAAAACGTTTGTATCCGTCTGTAGTATCGAGCAATCGATTGTACCCATTCGTACCGACGAGTATGTCATTTGCACCAACGAGAAAACGTTGACACTCGACTGTACTATCGAGCAGTCGTTTGTATCCGTTCGTATCTAAAAGTATATCGTTTGTACCGCCGAGAAATCGTTTGTACCCGTCTGTACTATTAAGCAATCATTTGTACCCATTCGTATCGACGAGAATATCGTTTCTACCACCGAGAAAACGTTTGTACCCGTCTGTACTATCGAGCTATCCATTGAACCCATTCGTATTGACGAGTCGATCGTTTGTACCACCGACAAAACGTTTGTACCCGTATGTACTATCGAGCAATCGTTTGTACCTGTTCGTATCGACAAGTATATCGTTTGTACCATCGAGAAATCGTTTGTACCCGTCTGTACTATCGGGCAATCGTTTGTACCCGTTCGTATCGACGAGTATATCGTTTTTACCGCCGAGAAATCGTTTGTACCCGTCTGGACTATCGAGCAGTCGTTTGTACCCATTCGTATCGACGAGTATATCGTTTGTACCACCGTGAAAACGTTTGTACCGGTCTGTACTATCGAGCAATCGTTTGTACCCGTCTGTAGTATCGAGTATTCGTTTGTACCCAATCGTATCGACAAGTATATCGTTTGTACCGCCGAGAAATCGTTTGTACCCGTCTGTACTATCGAGCAATCGTTCGTACCCATTCGTACTGACGAGTATATCGTTTGTACCGACGAGAAAGCGTTTGTACCCGTCTGAACTATTGAGAAATCGTTTGTACCCGTCTGCTCTATCGAGCAATCGTTTTTACCCGTTCGCATCGACGAGTATATCGTTTGTACCACCGAGAAAACGTTTGTACCCGTCTGTACTATCGAGCAATCGTTTGTACCCATTTGTACTGACGATTATATCGTTTGTACCAACGAGAAAACGTTTGTACCCGTCTGAACTATCGAACAATCGTTTGTACCCATTCGTACTGACGAGTATATCGTTTGTGCCAACGAGAAAACGTTTGTATCCGTCTGTAGTATCGAGCAATCGATTATACCCATTCGTCCCGATGAGTATGTCATTTGCACCAACGAGAAAACGTTGACACTCGACTGTACTATCGAGCAGTCGTTTGTATCCATTCGTATCTAAAAGTATATCGTTTGTACCGCCGAGAAATTGTTTGTACCCGTCTGTACTATTAAGCAATCGTTTGTAGCCGTTCGTATCGACGAGAATATCGTTTCTACCACCGAGAAAACGTTTGTACCCGTCTGTACTATTGAGCAATCCATTGAACCCATTCGTATTGACGAGTCGATCGTTTGTACCACCGAGAAAACGTTTGTACCCGTATGTACTATCGAGCAATCGTTTGTACCTGTTCGTATCGACAAGTATATCGTTTGTACCATCGAGAAATCGTTTGTACCCGTCTGTACTATCGGGCAATCGTTTGTACCCGTTCGTATCGACGAGTATATCGTTTTTACCGCCGAGAAAACGTTTGTACCCGTCCGCACTATCGAGCAATCGTTTGTACCCATTCGGACTGACGAGTAGATCGTTTGTACCCATTCGGACTGACGAGTAGATCGTTTGTACCCATTCGGACTGACGAGTAGATCGTTTGTACCACCGAGAAAACGTTTGTACCCGTCTGTAGTATCGAGCAATCGTTTGTACCTGTTCGTATCGACAAGTATATCGTTTGTACCATCGAGAAATCGTTTGTACCCGTTTGTACTATCGAGCAATCGTTTGTACCCGTTCGTGTCGACAAGTATATCGTTTGTACCACCGAGAAATCGTTTGTACCCGTCTGTACTATCGAGCAATCGTTTGTACCCGTTCGTATCGACGAGTACATCGCTTGTACCACCGAGAAAACGTTTGTACCGGTGTGTACTATCGAGCAATCGTTTGTACCCATTCGTACTAACGAGTATAACGTTTGTACCAATGAGAAAACATTTGTACCCGTCTGTACTATCGAGCAATCGTTTGTACCCGATCGTATCGACAAGTATATCGTTTCTACCGCCGAGAAAACGTTTGTACCCGTCTGTACTATCGAGCAATCGTTTGTACCCATTCGTACTAACGAGTATAACGTTTGTACCAATGAGAAAAGTTTTGTACCCGTCTGAACTATCGAGCGATCGTTTGTACCCGATCGTATCGACAAGTGTATCGTTTTTACCGCCGAGAAAACGTTTGTACCCGTCTGTACTATCGAGCAATCGTTTGTACCCATTCGTACTGACGAGTAGATCGTTTGTACCACCGAGAAAACGTTTGTACCCGTCTGTGCTATCGAGCAATCCTTTGTACCCGTTCGTATCGACAAGTATATCGTTTGTACCGCCGAGAAATCGTTTGTACCCGTCTGTACTTTCGAGCAATCGTTTGTACCCGTTCGTATCGACGAGTACATCGCTTGTACCACCGAGAAAACGTTTGTACCCGTCTGTGCTATCGAGCAATCGTTTGTACCCGTTCGTATCGACAAGTATATCGTTTGTACCGCCGAGAAATCGTTTGTACCCGTCTGTACTATCGAGCAATCGTCTGCACCCGTTCGTATCGACGAGTATATCGTTTGTACCCCCGTGAAAACGTTTGTACCGGTCTGTACTATCGAGCAATCGCTTGTACCCGTTCGTATCGACATGTATATCGTTTGTACCGCCGAGAAATCGTTTGTACCCGTTCATATCGACGAGTATATCGTTTGTACCACCGTGAAAACGGTTGTACCGATCTGTACTATCGAGCAATCGTTTGTACCCGTCTGTACTATCGAGTATTCGTTTGTATCCGATCGTATCGACAAGTATATCGTTTGTACCGCCGAGAAATCGTTTGTACCCGTCTGTACTGTCGAGCAATCGTTTGTACCCGTTCGTATCGACGAGCATATCGTTTGTACCACCGAGAAAACGTTTGTACCCGTCTGTACTATCGAGCAATCGTTCGTACCCATTCGTACTGACGAGTATATCGTTTGTACCAACGAGAAAGCGTTGGTACCTGTCTGACCTATTGAACAATCGTTTGTACCCGTGTGTAATATCAAGCAATCGTTTGTACCCGTTCGTATCGACAAGTATATCGTTTGTACCGCCGAGAAATCGTTTGTACCGGTCTGTACTATCGAGCAATCGTTTGTACCCATTTGTACTGACGAGTATATCGTTTCTACCACCGAGAAAACGTTTGTACCCGTCTGTACTATCGAGCTATCCATTGAACCCATTCGTATTGACGAGTGGATCGTTAGTACCACCGAGATAACGTTTGTACCCGTATGTACTATCGAGCAATCGTTTGTACCTGTTCGTATCGACAAGTATATCGTTTGTACCATCGAGAAATCGTTTGTACCCGTCTGTACTATCGGGCAATCGTTTGTACCCGTTCGTATCGACGAGTATATCGTTTTTACCGCCGAGAAATCGTTTGTACCCGTCTGGACTATCGAGCAATCGTTTGTACCCGTTCGTATCGACATGTATATCCTTTGTACCGCCGAGAAATCGTTTGTATCCGTCTGTACTATCGAGCAATCGTTTGTTCCCGTTCGTATCGACGAGTATATCGTTTGTACCACCGAGAAAACATTTGTACCCGTCTGTCCTATCGAGCAATCGTTCGTACCCATTCGTACTGACGAGTATATCGTTTGTACCGACGAGAAAGCGTTTGTACCCGTCTGAACTATTGAGAAATCGTTTGTACCCGTCTGTACTATCGAGCAATCGTTTGTACCCATTTGTACTGACGAGTATATCGTTTGTACCAACGAGAAAGCGTTTGTACCCGACTGAACTATCGAACAATCGTTTGTACCCATTCGTACTGACGAGTATATCGTTTGTGCCAACGAGAAAACGGTTGTACCGGTCTGTACTATCGAGCAATCGTTTGTACCCGTCTGTACTGTCGAGCAATCGTTTGTACCCGTTCGTATCGACGAGCATATCGTTTGTACCACCGAGAAAACGTTTGTACCCGTCTGTACTATCGAGCAATCGTTCGTACCCATTCGTACTGACGAGTATATCGTTTGTACCAACGAGAAAGCGTTGGTACCTGTCTGACCTATTGAACAATCGTTTGTACCCGTGTGTAATATCAAGCAATCGTTTGTACCCGTTCGTATCGACAAGTATATCGTTTGTACCGCCGAGAAATCGTTTGTACCCGTCTGTACTATCGAGCAATCGTTTGTACCCATTTGTACTGACGAGTATATCGTTTCTACCACCGAGAAAACGTTTGTACCCGTCTGTACTATCGAGCTATCCATTGAACCCATTCGTATTGACGAGTCGATCGTTTGTACCACCGAGAAAACGTTTGTACCCGTATGTACTATCGAGCAATCGTTTGTACCTGTTCGTATCGACAAGTATATCGTTTGTACCATCGAGAAATCGTTTGTACCCGTCTGTACTATCGGGCAATCGTTTGTACCCGTTCGTATCGACGAGTATATCGTTTTTACCGCCGAGAATACGTTTGTACCCGTCTGGACTATCGAGCAGTCGTTTGTACCCGTTCGTATCGACGAGTATATCGTTTGTACGACGGTGAAAACGTTTGTACCGGTCTTTACTATCGAGCAATCGTTTGTACCCGTTCGTATCGACATGTATATCGTTTGTACCGCCGAGAAATCGTTTGTATCCGTCTGTACTATCGAGCAATCGTTCGTACCCGTTCGTATCGACGAGCATATCGTTTGGACCACCGTGAAAACGTTTGTACCGGTCTGTACTATCGAGCAATCGTTTGTACCCGTCTGGAGTATCGAGTATTCGTTTGTACCCAATCGTATCGACAAGTATATCGTTTGTACCGCCGAGAAATCGTTTGTACCCGTCTGTAGTATCGAGCAATCGTTTGTTCCCGTTCGTATCGACGAATATATCGTTTGTACCACCGAGAAAACATTTGTACCCGTCTGTCCTATCGAGCAATCGTTCGTACCCATTCGTACTGACGAGTATATCGTTTGTACCGACGAGAAAGCGTTTGTACCCGTCTGAACTATTGAGAAATCGTTTGTACCCGTCTGTACTATCGAGCAATCGTTCGTACCCGTTCGCATCGACGAGTATATCGTTTGTACCACCGAGAAAACGTTTGTACCCGTACGTACTATCGAGCAATCGTTTGTACCCATTTGTACTGACGAGTATATCGTTTGTACCAACGAGAAAGCGTTTGTACCCGTCTGAACTATCGAACAATCGTTTGTTCCCGTTCGTATCGACGAGTATATCGTTTGTACCACCGAGAAAACATTTGTACCCGTCTGTCCTATCGAGCAATCGTTCGTACCCATTCGTACTGACGAGTATATCGTTTGTACCGACGAGAAAGCGTTTGTACCCGTCTGAACTATTGAGAAATCGTTTGTACCCGTCTGTACTATCGAGCAATCGTTTGTACCCATTTGTACTGACGAGTATATCGTTTGTACCAACGAGAAAGCGTTTGTACCCGTCTGAACTATCGAACAATCGTTTGTACCCATTCGTACTGACGAGTATATCGTTTGTGCCAACGAGAAAACGTTTGTATCCGTCTGTCGTATCGAGCAATCGATTGTACCCATTCGTACCGACGAGTATGTCATTTGCACCAACGAGAAAACGTTGACACTCGACTGTACTATCGAGCAGTCGTTTGTATCCATTCGTATCTAAAAGTATATCGTTTGTACCGTCGAGAAATCGTTTGTACCCGTCTGTACTATTAAGCAATCCTTTGTACCCGTTCGTATCGACGAGAATATCGTTTCTACCACCGAGAAAACGTTTGTACCCGTCTGTACTATTGAGCAATCCATTGAACCCATTCGTATAGACGAGTCGATCGTTTATACCACCGAGAAAACGTTTGTACCCGTATGTACTATCGAGCAATCGTTTGTACTTGTTCGTATCGACAATTATATCGTTTGTACCATCGAGAAATCGTTGGTACCCGTCTGTACTATCGGGCAATCGTTTGTACCCGTTCGTATCGACGAGTATATCGTTTTTACCGCCGAGAAAGCGTTTGTACCCGTCCGCACTATCGAGCAATCGTTTGTACCCATTCGGACTGACGAGTAGATCGTTTGTACCCATTCGGACTGACGAGTAGATCGTTTGTACCACCGAGAAAACGTTTGTACCCGTCTGTAGTATCGAGCAATCGTGTGTACCTGTTCGTATCGACAAGTATATCGTTTGTACCACCGAGAAATCGTTTGTACCCGTTTGTACTATCGAGCAATCGTTTGTACCCGTTCGTATCGACAAGTATATCGTTTGTACCACCGAGAAATCGTTTGTACCCGTCTGTACTATCGAGCAATCGTTTGTACCCATTCGTATCGACGAGTACATTGCTTGTACCACCGAGAAAACGTTTGTACCGGTGTGTACTATCGAGCAATCGTTTGTACCCATTCGTACTAACGAGTATAACGTTTGTACCAATGAGAAAACTTTTGTACCCGTCTGTACTATCGAGCAATCGTTTGTACCCGATCGTATCGACAAGTATATCGCTTTTACCGCCGAGAAAACGTTTGTACCCGTCTGTACTATCGAGCAATCGTTTGTACCCATTCGTACTAACGAGTATAACGTTTGTACCAATGAGAAAACTTTTGTACCCGTCTGAACTATCGAGCGATCGTTTGTACCCGATCGTATCGACAAGTGTATCGTTTTTACCGCCGAGAAAACGTTTGTACCCGTCTGTACTATCGAGCAATCGTTTGTACCCATTCGTACTGATGAGTAGATCGTTTGTACCACCGAGAAATCGTTTGTACCCGTCTGTAGTATCGAGCAATCGTTTGTTCCCGTTCGTATCGACGAATATATCGTTTGTACCACCGAGAAAACATTTGTACCCGTCTGTCCTATCGAGCAATCGTTCGTACCCATTCGTACTGACGAGTATATCGTTTGTACCGACGAGAAAGCGTTTGTACCCGTCTGAACTATTGAGAAATCGTTTGTACCCGTCTGTACTATCGAGCAATCGTTCGTACCCGTTCGCATCGACGAGTATATCGTTTGTACCACCGAGAAAACGTTTGTACCCGTACGTACTATCGAGCAATCGTTTGTACCCATTTGTACTGACGAGTATATCGTTTGTACCAACGAGAAAGCGTTTGTACCCGTCTGAACTATCGAACAATCGTTTGTTCCCGTTCGTATCGACGAGTATATCGTTTGTACCACCGAGAAAACATTTGTACCCGTCTGTCCTATCGAGCAATCGTTCGTACCCATTCGTACTGACGAGTATATCGTTTGTACCGACGAGAAAGCGTTTGTACCCGTCTGAACTATTGAGAAATCGTTTGTACCCGTCTGTACTATCGAGCAATCGTTTGTACCCATTTGTACTGACGAGTATATCGTTTGTACCAACGAGAAAGCGTTTATACCCGTCTGAACTATCGAACAATCGTTTGTACCCATTCGTACTGACGAGTATATTGTTTGTGCCAACGAGAAAACGTTTGTATCCGTCTGTCGTATCGAGCAATCGATTGTACCCATTCGTACCGACGAGTATGTCATTTGCACCAACGAGAAAACGTTGACACTCGACTGTACTATCGAGCAGTCGTTTGTATCCATTCGTATCTAAAAGTATATCGTTTGTACCGTCGAGAAATCGTTTGTACCCGTCTGTACTATTAAGCAATCCTTTGTACCCGTTCGTATCGACGAGAATATCGTTTCTACCACCGAGAAAACGTTTGTACCCGTCTGTACTATTGAGCAATCCATTGAACCCATTCGTATAGACGAGTCGATCGTTTATACCACCGAGAAAACGTTTGTACCCGTATGTACTATCGAGCAATCGTTTGTACTTGTTCGTATCGACAATTATATCGTTTGTACCATCGAGAAATCGTTGGTACCCGTCTGGACTATCGGGCAATCGTTTGTACCCGTTCGTATCGACGAGTATATCGTTTTTACCGCCGAGAAAGCGTTTGTACCCGTCCGCACTATCGAGCAATCGTTTGTACCCATTCGGACTGACGAGTAGATCGTTTGTACCCATTCGGACTGACGAGTAGATCGTTTGTACGACCGAGAAAACGTTTGTACCCGTCTGTAGTATCGAGCAATCGTGTGTACCTGTTCGTATCGACAAGTATATCGTTTGTACCACCGAGAAATCGTTTGTACCCGTTTGTACTATCGAGCAATCGTTTGTACCCGTTCGTATCGACAAGTATATCGTTTGTACCGCCGAGAAATCGTTTGTACCCGTCTGTACTATCGAGCAATCGTTTGTACCCGTTCGTATCGACGAGTACATCGCTTGCACCACCGAGAAAACGTTTGTACTGGTGTGTACTATCGAGCAATCGTTTGTACCCATTCGTACTAACGAGTATAACGTTTGTACCAATGAGAAAACTTTTGTACCCGTCTGTACTATCGAGCAATCGTTTGTACCCGATCGTATCGACAAGTATATCGCTTTCACCGCCGAGAAAACGTTTGTACCCGTCTGTACTATCGAGCAATCGTTTGTACCCATTCGTACTAACGAGTATAACGTTTGTACCAATGAGAAAACTTTTGTACCCGTCTGAACTATCGAGCGATCGTTTGTACCCGATCGTATCGACAAGTGTATCGTTTTTACCGCCGAGAAAACGTTTGTACCCGTCTGTACTATCGAGCAATCGTTTGTACCCATTCGTACTGATGAGTAGATCGTTTGTACCACCGAGAAAACGGTTGTACCCGTCTGTGCTATCGAGCAATCGTTTGTACCCGTTCGTATCGACAAGTATATCGTTTGTACCGCCGAGAAATCGTTTCTACCCGTCTGTACTAACGAGCAATCGTTTGTACCCGTTCGTATCGACGCGTATATCGCTTGTACCACCGAGAAACGTTTGTACCGGTGTGTACTGTCGAGCAATCGTTTGTACCCATTCGTACTAACAAGTATATCGTTTGTACCAATGAGAAAACTTTTGTACCCGTCTGTACTATCGAAGAATCGTTTGTACCCGATCGTATCGACAAGTATATCGTTTTTACCACCGAGAAATCGTTTGTACTGGTTTGTGCTATCGACCAATCGTTTGCACCCGTTCGTATCGACATGTATATCGTTTGCACCACTGAGAAATCGTTTGTACCCGTCTGTACTATCGAGCAATCGTTTGTACCCGTTCGTATCGACGAATATATCGTTTGTACCACCGAGAAAACGTTTGTACCGCTCTGTACTATCGAGCAATCGTTTGTACCCATTCGTACTGACGAGTATATCGTTTGTAGCAATGAGAAAACGTTTGTACCCGTCTGTACTATCGAACAATCGTTTGTACCCATTTGTAATGACGAGTATATCGTATGTCCCAACGAGAAAGCGATTGTACCCGTCTGAACTATCGAGCAATCGTTTGGACCCGTCTGTAATATGAAGCAATCGTTTGTACCCGCTCGTATCGACAAGTATATCGTTTTTAATGACGAGAAAACGTTTGTACCCGTCTGTACTATCGAGCAATCGTTTGTACCCATTCGTACTGACGAGTAGACCGGTTGTACCACCGAGAAAACGTTTGTACCCGTCTGTACTATCGAGCAATCGTTTGTACCTGTTCGTCTCGACAAGTATATCGTTTGCACCACCGATAAATCGTTTGTACCCGTCTGTACTATTGAGCAATCGTTTGTACTCATTCGTACTGACGAGTAGATCGTTTGTACCACCGAGAAAACATTTGTACCCGTCTGTACTATCGAGCAATCGTTTGTACCCGTTCGTATCGACAAGTATATCGTTTGTACCGCCGAGAAACCGTTTGTACCCGTCTGTACTATCGAGCAATCGTTTGTACCCGTTCGTATCGACGAGTATATCGCTTGTACCACCGAGAAAACGTTCGTACCGGTGTGCACTATCGAGCAATCGTTTGTACCCGATCGTATCGACAAGTATATCGTTTTTACCGCCGAGAAAACGTTTGTACCCGCCTGACCTATCGCGCAATCGTTTGTACTCATTCGTACTGACGAGTAGATCGTTTGTACCACCGAGAAAACGTTTGTATCCGTCTGTACTATCGAGCAATCGGTTGTACCTGTTCGTATCGACAAGTATATCGTTTGCACCACCGAGAAAACGTTTGTACCCGTCTGTACTATCGAGCAATCGTTTGTACCGATTCGTACTGACGAGTATATCGTTTGTACCAACGAGAAAGCGTTTGTACCCGTCTGAACTATCTAGCAATCGTTTCTACCCGTGTGTAATATCAAGCAATCGTTTGTACCCGTTCGTATCGACAAGTATATCGTTTTCACCGCCGACACAACGTTTGTACCCGTCTGTACTATCGAGCAATCGTTTGTACCCATTCGTACTGACAAGTATATCGTTTGTACCATCGAGAAATCGTTTGTATCCGTTTGTACTATCGAGCAATCGTTTGTACCCGTTCGTATCGACAAGTATATCGTTTGTACCGCCGAGAAATCGCTTGTACCCGTCTGTACTATCCAGCAATCGTTTGTACCAATGAGAAAACGTTTGTACCCGTCTGTACTATCGAGCAATCCTTTGTACCCGTCTGTACTATCGAGCAATCCTTTGTATCCGATCGTATCGACAAGTGTATCGTTTGCACCGCCGAGAAATCGTTTGTACCCGTCTGTACTATCGAGTAATCGTTTGTACCCATTCGTATCGACCAGTATATCGTTTGGACCACCAAGAAAACGTTTGTACCCGTTCGTATCGACGAGTATATCGCTTGTACCACCGAGAAAACGTTTGTACCGGTGTGTACTATCGAGCAATCGTTTGTACCCATTCGTACTAACGAGTATAACGTTTGTACCAATGAGAAAACGTTTGTACCCGTCTGTACTATCGAGCAATCGTTTGTACCCGATCGTATCGACAAGTATATCGTTTTTACCGCCTCGAAAACGTTTGTACCCGTCTGTACTATCAAGCAATCGTTTGTACCCATTCCTACTGACGAGTAGATCGTTCGTACCACCGAGAAAACGTTTGTACCCGTCTGTACTGTCGAGCAATCGTTTGTACCCGTTCGTATCGACAAGTATATCGTTTGTACCGCCGAGAAATCGTTTGTACCCGTCTGTACTATCGAGCCATCGTTTGTACCGATTCGTACTGACGAGTATATCGTTTGTAGCAATGAGAAAACGTTTGTACCCGTCTGTACTATCGAGCAATCGTTTATACCCATTTGTACTGACGAGTATATCGTTTGTCCCAACGAGAAAGCGTTTGTACCCGTCTGAACTATCGAGCAATCGTTTGTACCCGTCTGTAATATCAAGCAATCGTTTGTACCCGTTCGTAACGACAAGTATATCGTTTTTACCGCCGAGAAAACGTTTGTACCCGTCTGTACTATCGAGCAATCGTTTGTACCCATTCGTACTGACGAGTAGACCGGTTGTACCACCGAGAAAACTTTTGTACCCGTCTGTACTATCGAGCAATCGTTTGTACCTGTTCGTATCGACAAGTATATCGTTTGCACCACCGAGAAATCGTTTGTAGTCGTCTGTACTATTGAGCAATCGTTTGTACCTGTTCGTATCGAGAAGTATATCGTTTGTACCACCGAGAAATCGTTTGTACCCGTTTGTACTATCGAGCAATCGTTTGTACCCGTTCGTATCGACAAGTATATCGTTTGTACTGCCGAGAAACCGTTTGTACCCGTCTGTACTATCGAGCAATCGTTTGTACCCGTTCGTATCGACGAGTACATCGCTTGTACCACCGAGAAAACGTTTGTACCCGTCTGTACTATCGAGCAATCGTTTGTACCCGATCGTATCGACAAGTATATCGCTTTTACCGCCGAGAAAACGTTTGTACCCGTCTGTACTATCGAGCAATCGTTTGTACCCATTCGTACTAACGAGTATAACGTTTGTACCAATGAGAAAACTTTTGTACCCGTCTGAACTATCGAGCGATCGTTTGTACCCGATCGTATCGACAAGTGTATCGTTTTTACCGCCGAGAAAACGTTTGTACCCGTCTGTACTATCGAGCAATCGTTTGTACCCATTCGTACTGATGAGTAGATCGTTTGTACCACCGAGAAAACGTTTGTACCCGTCTGTGCTATCGAGCAATCGTTTGTACCCGTTCGTATCGACAAGTATATCGTTTGTACCGCCGAGAAATCGTTTCTACCCGTCTGTACTAACGAGCAATCGTTTGTACCCGTTCGTATCGACGCGTATATCGCTTGTACCACCGAGAAACGTTTGTACCGGTGTGTACTGTCGAGCAATCGTTTCTACCCATTCGTACTAACAAGTATATCGTTTGTACCAATGAGAAAACTTTTGTACCCGTCTGTACTATCGAAGAATCGTTTGTACCCGATCGTATCGACAAGTATATCGTTTTTACCACCGAGAAATCGTTTGTACCGGTTTGTGCTATCGACCAATCGTTTGCACCCGTTCGTATCGACATGTATATCGTTTGTACCACTGAGAAATCGTTTGTACCCGTCTGTACTATCGAGCAATCGTTTGTACCCGTTCGTACTAACGAGTATAACGTTTGTACCAATGAGAAAACGTTTGTACCCGTCTGTACTATCGAGCAATCGTTTGTACCCGATCGTATCGACAAGTATATTGTTTTTACCGCCTCGCAAACGTTTGTACCCGTCTGTACTATCAAGCAATCGTTTGTACCCATTCCTACTGACGAGTAGATCGTTCGTACCACCGAGAAAACGTTTGTACCCGTCTGTACTGTCGAGCAATCGTTTGTACCCGTTCGTATCGACAAGTATATCGTTTGTACCGCCGAGAAATCGTTTGTACCCGTCTGTACTATCGAGCCATCGTTTGTACCGATTCGTACTGACGAGTATATCGTTTGTAGCAATGAGAAAACGTTTGTACCCGTCTGTACTATCGAGCAATCGTTTATACCCATTTGTACTGACGAGTATATCGTTTGTCCCAACGAGAAAGCGTTTGTACCCGTCTGAACTATTGAGCAATCGTTTGTACCTGTTCGTATCGAGAAGTATATCGTTTGTACCACCGAGAAATCGTTTGTACCCGTTTGTACTATCGAGCAATCTTTTGTACCCGTTCGTATCGACAAGTATATCGTTTGTACCGCCGAGAAACCGTTTGTACCCGTCTGTACTATCGAGCAATCGTTTGTACCCGTTCGTATCGACGAGTACATCGCTTGTACCACCGAGAAAACGTTTGTACCGGTGTGTACTATCGAGCAATCGTTTGTACCCATTCGTACTAACGAGTATAACGTTTGTACCAATGAGAAAACTTTTTTACCCGTCTGTACTATCGAGCAATCGTTTGTACCCGATCGTATCGACAAGTATATCGTTTTTACCGCCGAGAAAACGTTTGTACTCGTCTGTATTATCGAGCAATCGTTTGTACCCGATCGTATCGACAAGTATATCGTTTTTACCGCCGAGAAAACGTTTGTACCCGTCTGTACTATCGAGCAATCGTTTGTACCCATTCGTATCGATGTGTAGATCGTTTGTACCACCGAGAAAACGTTTGCACCCGTCTGTACTATCGAGCAATCGTTTGTACCTGTTCGTATCGACATGTATATCGTTTGTACCCCCGAGAAATCGTTTGTACCCATCTGTACTATCGAGCAATCGTTTGTACCCGTTCGTATCGACGAATATATCGTTTGTACCACCGAGAAAACGTTTGTACCGTTCTGTACTATCGAGCAATCGTTCGTACCCATTCGTACTGACGAGTATATCGTTTGTAGTAATGAGAAAACGTTTGTACCCGTCTGTACTATCGAGCAATCGTTTGTACCCATTTGTACTGACGAGTATATCGTTTGTCCCAACGAGAAAGCGTTTGTACCCGTCTGAACTATCGAGCAATCGTTTGTACCCGTCTGTAATATGAAGCAATCGTTTGTACCCGCTCGTATCGACAAGTATATCGTTTTTAATGCCGAGAAAACGTTTGTACCCGTCTGTACTATCGAGCAATCGTTTGTACCCATTCGTACTGACGAGTAGACCGGTTGTACCACCGAGAAAACGTTTGTACCCGTCTGTACTATCGAGCAATCGTTTGTACCTGTTCGTCTCGACAAGGATATCGTTTGCACCACCGATAAATCGTTTGTACCCGTCTGTACTATTGAGCAATCGTTTGTACTCATTCGTACTGACGAGTCGATCGTTTGTACCACCGAGAAAACATTTGTACCCGTCTGTACTATCGAGCAATCGTTTGTTCCCGTTCGTATCGACAAGTATATCGTTTGTACCGCCGAGAAAACGTTTGTACCCTTCTGTACTATCGAGCAATCGTTTGTACCCGTTCGTATCGACGAGTATATCGCTTGTACCACCGAGAAAACGTACGTACCGGTGTGTAATATCGAGCAATCCTTTGTACCCATTCGTACTAACGAGTATATCGTTTGTACCAATGAGAAAACTTTTGTACCCGTCTGTACTATTGCGCAATCGTTTGTACCCGATCGTATCGACAAGTATATCGTTTTTACCGCCGAGAAAACGTTTGTACCCGCCTTAACTATCGCGCAATCGTTTGTACTCATTCGTACTGACGAATAGATCGTTTGTACCACCGAGAAAACGTTTGTATCCGTCTGTACTATCGAGCAATCGTTTGTACCTGTTCGTATCGACAAGTATATCGTTTGCACCACCGAGAAAACGTTTGTACCCGTCTGTACTATCGAGCAATCGTTTGTACCGATTCGTACTGACGAGTATATCGTTTGTACCAACGAGAAAGCGTTTGTACCCGTCTGAACTATCTAGCAATCGTTTCTACCCGTGTGTAATATCAAGCAATCGTTTGTACCCGTTCGTATCGACAAGTATATCGTTTTCACCGCCGAGAAAACGTTTGTACCCGTCTGTACTATCGAGCAATCGTTTGTACCCATTCGTACTGACAAGTATATCGTTTTTACCACCGAGAAGCCGTTTGTATCCGTTTGTACTATCGAGCAATCGTTTGTACCCGTTCGTATCGACAAGTATATCGTTTGTACCGCCGAGAAATCGTTTGTACCCGTCGGTACTATCCAGCAATCGTTTGTACCAAAGAGAAAACGTTTGTACCCGTCTGTACTATCGAGCAATCTTTTGTACCCGTCTGTACTATCGAGCAATCCTTTGTATCCGATCGTATCGACAAGTGTATCGTTTGCACCGCCGAGAAATCGTTTGTACCCGTCTGTACTATCGAGCAATCGTTTGTACCCGTTCGTATCGACGAGTATATCGTTTGGACCACCAAGAAAACGTTTGTACCCGTTCGTATCGACGAGTATATCGCTTGTACCACCGAGAAAACGTTTGTACCGGTGTGTACTATCGAGCAATCGTTTGTACCCATTCGTACTAACGAGTATAACGTTTGTACCAATGAGAAAACTTTGGTACCCGTCTGTACTATCGAGCAATCGTTTGTACCCGATCGTATAGACAAGTATATCGTTTTTACCGCCGAGAAAACGTTTGTACCCGTCTGTACTATCGAGCAATCGTTTGTACCCATTCCTACTGACGAATAGATCGTTCGTACCACCGAGAAAACGTTTGTACCCGTCTGTACTATCCAGCAATCATTTGTACCCATTCGTACTGACGAGTATATCGTTTGTAGCAATGAGAAAACGTTTGTACCCGTCTGTACTATCCAGCAATCATTTGTACCGATTTGTACTGACGAGTATATCGTTTGTCCCAACGAGAAAGCGTTTGTACCCGTCTGAACTATCGAGCAATCGTTTGTACCCATCTGTAATATCAAGCAATCGTTTGTACCCGTTCGTATCGACAAGTATATCGTTTTTACCACCGAGAAAACGTTTGTACCCGTCTGTACTATCGAGGAATCGTTTGTACCCATTCGTACTGACGAGTAGATCGTTTGTACCACCGAGAAAACGTTTGTACCCGTCTGTACTATCGAGCAATCGTTTGTACCTGTTTGTATCGTCAAGTATATCGTTTGCACCACCGAGAAAACGTTTGTACCCGTCTGTACTATCGAGCAATCGTTTGTACCCGTTCGTATCGACATGTATATCGTTTGTGCCGCCAAGAAATCGTTTGTACCCGTCTGTTCTATCGAGCAATCGTTTCTACCCGTGTGTAATATCAAGCAATCGTTTGTACCCGTTCGTATCGACAAGTATATCGTTTTTACCGCCGAGAAAACGTTTGTACCCGTCTGTACTATCGAGCAATCGTTTGTACCCATTCGTACTGACGAGTAGATCGTTTGTACCACCGAGAAACCGTTTGTACCCGTCTGTACTATCGAGCAATCGTTTGTACCTGTTCGTATCGACAAGTATATCGTTTGTACCACCGAGAAATCATTTGTATCCGTTTGTACTATCGAGCAATCGTTTGTACCCGTTTGTATCGACAAGTATATCGTTTGTACTGCCGAGAAATCGTTTGTACCCGTCTGTACTATCGAGCAATCGTTTGTACCAATGAGAAAACGTTTGTACCCGTCTGTACTATCGAGCAATCCTTTGTACCCGCTGTACTATCGAGCAATCGTTTGTACCCTATCGTGTCGACAAGTATATCGTTTGTACCGCCGAGAAATCGTTTGTACCCGTCTGTACTATCGAGCAATCGTTTGTAGCCGTTCGTATCGACGAGTATATCGTTTGTAACACCGAGAAAACGTTTGTACCCGTCTGTACTATCGAGCAATCGTTTGTACCCATTCGTACTAACGAGTTTATCGTTTGTACCAATGACAACACTTTTGTACCTGTCTGTACTATCGAGCAATCGTTTGTACCCGATCGTATCGACAAGTATATCGTCTTTACCACCGAAAAAACGTTTGTACCCGTCTGTACTATCGAGCAATCGTTTGTACCCATTCGTACTGAGGTGTAGATCGTTTGTACCACCGAGAAGACGTTTGTACCCATCTGTACTATCGAGCAATCGTTTGTACCTGTTCGTATCGACAAGTATATCATTTGTACCACCGAGAAATCGTTTGTACCGGTTTGTGCTATCGAGCAATCGTTTGCACCCGTTCGTATCGACATGTATATCGTTTGTACCGCCGAGAAATCGTTTGTACCCGTCTGTACTATCGAGCAATCGTTTGTACTCGTTCGTATCGACGAGTATATCGTTTGCACCACCGAGAAAACGTTTGTACCGTTCTGTACTATCGAGCAATCGTTTGTACCCATTCGTACTGACGAGTATCTCGTTTGTAGCAATGAGAAAACGTTTGTACCCGTCTGTACTATCGAGCAATCGTTTGTACCGATTTGTACTGACGAGTATATCGTCTGTCCCAACGAGAAAGCGTTTGTACCCGTCTGAACTGACGAGCAATCGTTTGTACCCGTCTGTAATATCAAGCAATCGTTTGTACCCGTTCGTATCGACAAGTACATCGTTTTTACCGCCGAGAAAACGTTTGTACCCGTCTGTACTAACGAGCAATCGTTTGTACCCATTCGTACTGACGAGTAGATCGTTTGTACCACCGAGAAAACATTTGTACCCGTCTGTAGTATCGAGCAATCATTTGTACCCGTTCGTATCGACGAGTATATCGCTTGTACCACCGAGAAACGTTTGTACCGGTGTGTACTGTCGAGCAATCGTTTGTACCCATTCGTACTAACGAGTATATCGTTTGTACCAATGAGAGAACTTTTGTACCCGTCTGTACTATCGAACAATCGTTTGTACCCGATCGTATCGACAAGTATATCGTTTATACCGCCGAAAAAACGTTTGTATCCGTCTGTACTATCGAGCAATCGTTTGTACCCATTCGTACTGATGTGTAGATCGTTTGTACCACCGAGAAAACGTCTGCACCCGTCTGTACTATCGAGCAATCGTTTGTACCTGTTCGTATCGACAAGTATATCGTTTGTACCACCGAGAAATCGTTTGTACCGGTTTGTGCTATCGACCAATCGTTTGCACCCGTTCGTATCGAGATGTATATCGTTTGTACCACCGAGAAATCGTTTGTACCCGTCTTTACTATCGAGCAATCGTTTGTACCCGTTCGTATCGACGAATGTATCGTTTGTACCACCGAGAAAACGTTTGTACCGTTCTGTACTACCGAGCAATCGTTTGTACCCATTCGTACTGACGAGTATATCGTTTGTAGTAATGAGAAAACGTTTGTACCCGTCTGTACTATCGAGCAATCGTTTGTACCCATTTGTACTGACGAGTATATCGTTTGTCCCAACGAGAAAGCGTTTGTACCCGTCTGAACTATCGAGCAATCGTTTGTACCCGTCTGTAATATGAAGCAATCGTTTGTACCCGCTCGTATCGACAAGTATATCGTTTTTAATGCCGAGAAAACGTTTGTACCCGTCTGTACTATCGAGCAATCGTTTGTACCCATTCGTACTGACGAGTAGACCGGTTGTACCACCGAGAAAACGTTTGTACCCGTCTGTACTATCGAGCAATCGTTTGTACCTGTTCGTCTCGACAAGTCTATCGCTTGCACCACCGATAAGTCGTTTGTACCCGTCTGTACTATTGAGCAATCGTTTGTACTCATTCGTACTGACGAGTAGATCGTTTGTACCACCGAGAAAACATATGTACCCGTCTGTACTATCGAGCAATCGTTTGTTCCCGTTCGTATCGACAAGTATATCGTTTGTACCGCCGAGAAACCGTTTGTACCCGTCTGTACTATCGAGCAATCGTTTGTTCCCGTTCGTATCGACGAGTATATCGCTTGTAAGTAGAGGAGCTACGCCAGTTCTAACTCAGGGATCTCAGGGCGGAGCGGGGCGGGGGTCCCGCGCGGGGTACCCGGGGTATGACGTCACGGCGGGAAGGGCAAGGCCCGGCAGGGGGGGAGCGCGACGGTATCTGCAGCAAAGGGAGGGGGGAGAACAAATAGTGGCAGTTGACCGTTGGAAAGCCATAAAGTTTTTGTATGTTTTATCGTATAACTCGGAATTATCAGCTTCATTATGGACACATGTGGGTAAACTACTATATAAGGCTAGAAAAGTTTCCACCCATAAGAAAACGCTAGCTGCCATATGAAGGGTGCTCTTTCAGAGACTTATAAAAAAAAAGAATGCATTATTTATTGCATGCAACTGCAGGTATGAAAGGTGTCGATAAGAAAATTCAAGCCGTCGCGGTTTCATTCCGAAAGATTACGTCAAGATGTTCACATGTGCAAGTATGTACGCAGTGCATCCGGCCAAGCACCCGCTAGACTTGACCAAAAACGAGCTCGAACAGGTTCCAAAGGTCTTGCTCCTAAAATATTGGGGTGAATATGTTGGTTTATTGTGGGATCGTTTGCCAGAACATCATCGGAACGATAGTGAAGTGATATCATATCTTCCATGCATGAAGCATTATAATACGCCACAGATGAAAGATCACATTGATGGCCCCCCCACTTCAACGTCGGAAGTGTGAAAAATGCTGTGGAAATTCTTCACGTATGGGGTTCTTCAAACGTGTTTGAACGGGTTTTCTTTTTGGGAGTGTGAAAAAATGTCGAAGGGGGTAATTCTCCGCGTACGAGGTTCTTCGAACGTGTTTAAACCTGTTTTTCACGACTGGAAAAGTGGGGAAAAGTTTGAAAATTCGAGTGTGAGGGTTACGAGGGAGCTTATTAGTTCGTGGACCAAGCTCAGACTACCACACAACATCAACATCTCTCTCTCTCGAAAAGGAACTTTGAAAAGAGAAAAGTGTGGAAAATGGATTTCACGAGCATCAACAAAGTCAGCCGGATGGCGGAATTCCTTCCAACGAAGAAGCTGTCAGAACTCCCCGTTCACTCGGATCATCGAATCTCCGACATGAAGGCCGTACAAACCAAGTTTGGGAAACGCTACATCGCGGACATCGCGGATGAGTTCTCTGTCTTCTTACCGGCACGACTTGTGAAGGCCTTCGACCAAGATCCGACGATGTTTGAGAGTATGCTGCAAGTGGCACGTGATGGTCAACTCTGCATGCGGTACATTGGTGGGAAATACAACAGTGTCGAGTTCCGTCGTTTCTGAGCATGATGGAAAAGACAAAATTCGATGGACCACCATTGTCGAACAGCTGTCCGCATCATCGAGAGTACGCTGGTCAACTTGTCAACTCAGTGGTGGAAAATACAACAGCGTCGAATTCTTCCGACTCTGAGCACACCATGGTGGAAAAGGCAAAATTCGTTGGAACACCATCGTCGGACGGCTGTCCACATCATCGAGAGTATGCTACAACTGGCATGCAAATAGTCAGATCTACATGCAGTTGTGAAAAATACAACAGCGTCAAGTTCCATCGTCTCTGAGCATGGTGGCAGGGGCATATCAAATTCGTTGGGACACCATCGTCGAATAGCTGTCCGCATCACAATCGTCTCACCATCGTTTTCGACGTGTTGGCTATGTAAAAGTGTATAAAAAAATTTCATCGAATTGTAAATGAGGGAGAAACTATTTTCGCCGTAGAATAAATGAAGAAAGCAAATGATACATGTTTTCATCAAAATGTTTTTTATTCGTTTAAAAACGTTAAATTCGTTAAAAAAAATCCCTCGCACACACAACGATTCGTATACACTTAACCAGCGAATTGTAGTATTAAAAAAACCGAAAGGCAATGCTATCAGCCTTCTGGTATAATCAATCGAAGATGAAGACGGCAAAATATTTTTCTTTACGTTGTGAAACTGTTTTTTCTTAGTGCGAGCACCCCCCTTCACGCACTATCGCGTCACATATGCAACATGAGCATGATCGTTATGTACG
Source organism: Ophion slaviceki (assembly GCA_944452715.1). NCBI lineage: Eukaryota > Metazoa > Arthropoda > Insecta > Hymenoptera > Ichneumonidae > Ophion > Ophion slaviceki. The sequence goes on from OX101789.1 coordinate 7,827,068, forward strand.
CTCACACTTCAAAGCCCATAAACAATTTACAACAACCATAGTATGAAGACAATGATCCGACAAAAAATATGAATTAAAAAAAAATTCTAACGAGATTCGGTTTGAATCCCTGAACGATAACATATATATATATTGCCACGTGCTACAATATATGTGAAGTCCAGCCTGTCACGATTCATACGGTTCTTCGCAGAGGAACATCAAACCTATTCAAGTGACACCAGTTCTTACGAAATCAGCCGCATGGTTAAGGCATATTTTTTCTTCGTTGACGTTTGACGCCACCCTCCGCGCATAGGGAACATTTTTTCTTCATTACATTCCGCTCAAGTAATGCCTTGGATATCCAAAACACATCTACGAAAACGAGGTATTTATTACAAAAACGATCAACTTTAGGGATCTATGGCTGGAGCGCATTACAGGTTGCGACCGCTGATCCGGCTGCATGCACCATTTGAGCACAGATGCATTCGAAGTCTGGAATACTCACAAAATAATTTCTCTTTGCTCCCGTTGAACCCCAATCGGCTCGTTCTGTGTATGTATTTATTTTTCATGCTTTCCGCGGTAATAGATATCAATGCGATATTAAAAAACTCTGGTAGAGGTGATTTTATAACATATTTCGAGCTAGAAGGAAATGCCGAAAATATTTCTGATGGAAGACCATTTTTAGTCATCGACAGCGCTCAAAAGTGGCCATACTTTGAATGAAGCAGCGAGTTAACACAATCTCTCTGGGAAGACTTTTTAACTCGTTAATATGGAGAACAACAATGAACCATCAAAAAAATCTTGCACAAACAAGCCACAGTTTTAAGTTCGGTCGAAGACTTTGCTGCGTGGGAGCAACGGATCGTCGAGTTCATCGAAGTACTGAAAATGCACAGCCGAATCAAACGCCAACGATTATCAGCTAAACATCAATAGTCATTGATAGTCCAAATATCGCATCTGGAAGGATTGAAGTATTCCATGTATAGGCAATTTATACGCATAGGTGCAGGACACAGCCGTAATAGGTTAATGTGGCGCGAAATCGAGTTGAACGCGTGATGGTCTATACTTTAACCCCTGCTCGACAAATTTCAACAACGTGCACGTTGTTGAGCTTTAGGAAAAATACGTAGTCTTACAATACATGTAAATAAGTATAAACCAATACGCGTGGAATGTTATATCTCAATGCCACGGGAGATAATGATTATGACGCCTGCAATTAATGTGCAGTCAAGAAATAATACACGTTTCGCATGGGCGAACGTCGCAACTTTATACCCAGCTGAACGAAACAGTGACCGCGTTTCTTTTTACACGCATTGATGCTTACACAACAGTATGGAATCTACCGAATATGGGATTCCTAGTGACCATAGGTCAAATAAAAAAAAATGTGTTTCAAAACAATCTAGCCATCAATGTGTATACCACAAAAAAGACATTGCTCCGATACGCGTGGCTCAACATAAGAAGAAAAAGCATATCAATTTGCTATACATACAAGATACCGGGAATAACAATGTATGGCATTTCACATAGGTCAAGAACTTATCGAGCCTCGCGAGCGCAGAACTAAATAAAGGCAGCCATTAAAAAATATATATACGCCATCGGTGTGTGAAGTTAACATAATTTCTCTATCGTTATATGTGCTAGACAAATTAAACAAGAATCCATTATTTCGCAGGTGGTTGCATTACTTTAGATCAGGGCGTAAACTGCAATCACATGAGGTCGATTGTGGAGAAATAAAAAAACTGCACCATACGACTATCAAATGATACCAATAAGTGGTTCGAAATCACCAACCCCAGTTGCAAAGCATGACATCCATTCATTGTAAAGGCCTATTTGGGGTGTAATATTTTAAAAATTAATGATACAGCAGATGAGGGTGAGCAAAGACTGATGAGCAGAACGTGGCAAAGGATATGTATCAATATCATGCTGTATTGAGCATTGACTACTACATGTCAATGTGTTATTCATATGACGAATCGCTATCATAGTATCAATCGCATCACTGCGCTGATTCCATATCATAGTTTGTGGAAGAATGGGAAAAAATAGCGCTGTGCATAAAACGTACATTTTCTGCGACAATCAATGATCGTCGTTAGTTAATTCTAATACGTTGGTGCAATGACAATAACTGTGCATTGAGTCATCATCCATTAGTAGAGGTAGAAATTGAATTACTCAAGATACAATGGCGCATGCACCACAGAATATTAAATGAGATCAATAAATTGTCATTACTTTGAACATTGAAAAGTGAGGAATACTTGAGTTTGAGTTTTCGTTCTTGGGATCTATACAATCATCCACAGCTACAAAGCACAACGAAATATTCATGGATCATAAAAGCTGCCTCCCCAGCTAGAGACATCAAAATATGTAATTGCTACAGCGCAGACTGGTAAACAAAAATTCTATGGCAAAGGACATTAAATTATTGACCGACTGCATACTCACCAGGGTTAACCTTTATCTCAAGTCGGAATTCTATCCTCACGATAACTCGAATTTGGACTTCAACAAAAAAAGTTTCGCCATTTTGTTTAATATGTACTCTCGATTTCGTAAATATCATTACGACTGTAATAGTGATCGTACTTTGTTCACCATCGCCAAGTTTTGATGCAACGGCCCTGTCACGGTTAATGATTGATCGCATCAGAATGAGCATGTACAAAATGCTACCCTAAATGCGTGAATAGAGTCCGAAGACAAGGAAGATTCACCACCGAATACAATTGCATATTGTTTCAATCTTACACGACCGCGTTGTTGAATATTGTCCATTGACCGACATTATCGATAAAATTGTATAGATCAGCAAAATCCCTCCCCGGCTAAATGAATAAACAGTTTAAAAATGAGTTTGTCAAAGATCAACGTCAATCACGATTGGATCTTGTCATCAACTAGATCACTCTAAAACATATTCATCATGACTGTGCCCACGTTTGTGGATCTACAAGGATTCATTGTTGGAAGAAACTTTATTATGAAGGAATTAGCAATTCTGAAAGCGGGGTGCGCGCTCTCTTATTGCATTTTCGCGAGTCCCATAGCATGGGGACTTTTCACAAAATCTGAGAGATACGAAGCATCATGGTTGATTCGCAATCATCATAGTCGAAAGTGGGCCTATGGAAACGTTCCATATAGCATGGCTAAAGGTTTTATAACGGCTGCAGTTGAAGGTTCAACGGAAGACGACATGTGTCCTATCGTATATGTTACGGGCATGAAAAACGAGAGTGTCTAGTTGATACACCAAATATGAAAAATGAGCTATTTATCGAGTTGTTGAATATGGACTTTGACGATATGGATGCCTCAAGTGAATTAAATGGACGTTCTACTCTACGATGTGAAAAGCATAAAAACAATTGTGCCTTGCAAAATGTATTTAAAAGCTACGATTGGTGTCTGAATCATAAAGATTCTTGCAGATAAAAGAAATGTAACATTATGTACTTTTTTATTCTTTCCACCCCGTCCTTCGTTATGTCAGCATCATCTGACACCGGATTGTGCAACTGAATACAATATTTCTTTCGAATGTGAAACTCATTTTTTTGTATGGAATTTGATTGCAAAAAAATAATATAATCAGTATACGTTCGATGGACATTCGGAGCCGTTTGTTGGAAGTCTGCGAGGCGTTCGAAGATTTTCGAGAGTCTGTCGTGAGACGTTCAAGAGACTCCCGAAGACATTCATAAGACATTTGAAGACATTCAAGAGACGTTCGAAAACATTCATAAGACGTTTGAAGACGTGCATGAGGGGTTTAAAGAGTTTCGAGAGACTTTCTACGACGTTCATGAAACGTTTGAAGATGTTTGTGAGACGTTCAAGAGACTGTTGAAAACGTTCATAACGTTCAGAGACGTTCAGAGACTTTCGAAGACGTTTAAGAGATCTTTGACGATATCCACAATACGTTTGAAGACATCGTTAAGCGGTTCCAAGACGTTTAAGAGACTATTAAACCCATTCACGAGGGGTTCGAAGACGTTTAACACGTTGACTGCCGTGTCACCCGAATACGGGTGCCACGTCACGCAGTGGCGTAGCGTGGATTTTTGCCGCCCGGGGCTAACCCTAAATTTGCCGCCCCCCTCCCTATTTTCGCAACTGAGTGCCGCCCGCCGCCGCCGCCCCACATCTGCGCCGCCCGGGGCCATGGTCCCCTCTGCCCCCCCCCCCCCCACGCTACGCCACTGACGTCACGCGTATTCGGGTGACACGGCAATCAACGTGTTAAGAGACTTTCAAAGACATTCACGAGGGGTTTGAAGACGTCCAAGGGATATTTGAAGACATTCGTGAGACTTTCGTAGACATTCATGATGGCTTCAAAGACGGTCGTGAGACTTTTGAAGACATTCATAATACGTTTGAAGACAATCATGAGGAGTTCAAAGACGCTCAAGAGACTTTCAAAGACATTCACGAGGGATTTGAAGACGTTCAAGAGTCTTTCGAAGACGTTTGTGAAACTTTCGAAGAGGTTCATAGTACGTTTGGAAACATTCATGAGGGGTTCGAAGACGCTTAAGAGACATTTAAAGACATTCAAGAAACTGTACAATACGTTCAAGAGATCTTCGACAACATTCATAATGCGTTTGAAGACATCGATGAGGGGTTCGAAGGCGTTTGAGAGACTTTCGACGACATTCCTAAAACGTTTGAAGACATTCATTATGCGTTCGAAGACGTTCAAGAGATCTTCGACGATATTCATAATACGATGTTCGATGACATCCATAAACCGAAGATTTTCATGGGGTTTGAGTTTTGCCGGGATTGTTTGGGCTTGTTTGGGAGAAAATCCCAAACAAACTCGAACTAACTCAAACAAACTTCGATAACATTCATATACATTCATTCCTAAACTTTCGACATTTATGAATGTGGTCGAACAGCGTATTATGAATGTCGTCGAGGATCTCTTGAACATCTTCAAACCTCTGGTGAATGTCTTTAAAAGTCTCTTGAGGCCTTAGGCCACAGTAACGGGTATACAGTCATGTGCGAATTTAACCATTTTTTTCATATGAAAAATTCATTCATTCATGAAATGAATTACACATCTATTCAGTATGAATATCAAGCTGTTAGAAAATATATCTTTTTTTCGACGTTTGAAATGGCTGACTACTAATATTTTCTTTCGTCATCTTTTTTTGTTTAGGCGCTCCGCGGCGTGACATTTAGCATCCACAATTTTTTACCTAGAACAAAAAACAAACGTTCTCATCAATCTACATTATAATACCTAGAGAAGTACGTACGGAATTAAAAATATATTGTTTTATTCCAAAGTTGTAGGTATTTGAACTTTAAGAAATTCACTGACATGAATTTTCAGTGAAAATATTCGTATAAAACTGCTCATAAAATGAAAAGTTTTCTGTTAATACTTCTCTGCGAAATCTAATTAGGAACATAATTTTTAAATTTGAAGTAATTCGAGTGAAAATTGTTGAAGTTATTTGTCACGCCAAATGGACAAAAGCTGATTCGAGAAAAACGCGTTTAAAGCTCAGGTACTCTATGGCCTTCAAAATTCTTCAAATCCCTCGTGAATGTCTTTGAAAGTCTCTTGAGCGTCTTCGAACTCCTCATGATTGTCTTCAAACGTATTATGAATGTCTTCAAAAGTCTCACGACCGTCTTTGAAGCCATCATGAATGTCTACGAAAGTCTCTTAAGCATCTTCGAACCCCTCATGAATGTCTTCAAACGTATTGCGAATGTCTTCGAAAGTCTCACGAATGTCTTTAAATATCTCTTGGACGTCTTCAAACCCCTCGTGAATGTCTTTGAAAGTCTCTTAACACGTTGATTGCCGTGTCACCCGAATACGCGTGCCGTGGCACCCGTATTCGGGTGACACGGCAGTCAACGTGTTAAACGTCTTCGAACCCCTCGTGAGTGTGTTTAATAGTCTCTTAAACGTCTTGGAACCGCTTATCGATGTCTTCAAACGTATTGTGGATATCGTCAAAGATCTCTTAAACGTCTTCGAAAGTCTCTGAACGTCTCTGAACGTTATGAACGTTTTCAACAGTCTCTTGAACGTCTCACAAACATCTTCAAACGTTTCATGAACGTCGTAGAAAGTCTCTCGAAACTCTTTAAACCCCTCATGCACGTCTTCAAACGTCTTATGAATGTTTTCGAACGTCTCTTGAATGTCTTCAAATGTCTTATGAATGTCTTCGGGAGTCTCTTGAACGTCTCACGACAGACTCTCGAAAATCTTCGAACGCCTCGCAGACTTCCAACAAACGGCTCCGAATGTCCATCGAACGTATACTGATTATATTATTTTTTTGCAATCAAATTCCATACAAAAAAATGAGTTTCACATTCGAAAGAAATATTGTATTCAGTTGCACAATCCGGTGTCAGATGATGCTGACATAACGAAGGACGGGGTGGAAAGAATAAAAAAGTACATAATGTTACATTTCTTTTATCTGCAAGAATCTTTATGATTCAGACACCAATCGTAGCTTTTAAATACATTTTGCAAGGCACAATTGTTTTTATGCTTTTCACATCGTAGAGTAGAACGTCCATTTAATTCACTTGAGGCATCCATATCGTCAAAGTCCATATTCAACAACTCGATAAATAGCTCATTTTTCATATTTGGTGTATCAACTAGACACTCTCGTTTTTCATGCCCGTAACATATACGATAGGACACATGTCGTCTTCCGTTGAACCTTCAACTGCAGCCGTTATAAAACCTTTAGCCATGCTATATGGAACGTTTCCATAGGCCCACTTTCGACTATGATGATTGCGAATCAACCATGATGCTTCGTATCTCTCAGATTTTGTGAAAAGTCCCCATGCTATGGGACTCGCGAAAATGCAATAAGAGAGCGCGCACCCCGCTTTCAGAATTGCTAATTCCTTCATAATAAAGTTTCTTCCAACAATGAATCCTTGTAGATCCACAAACGTGGGCACAGTCATGATGAATATGTTTTAGAGTGATCTAGTTGATGACAAGATCCAATCGTGATTGACGTTGATCTTTGACAAACTCATTTTTAAACTGTTTATTCATTTAGCCGGGGAGGGATTTTGCTGATCTATACAATTTTATCGATAATGTCGGTCAATGGACAATATACAACAACGCGGTCGTGTAAGATTGAAACAATATGCAATTGTATTCGGTGGTGAATCTTCCTTGTCTTCGGACTCTATTCACGCATTTAGGGTAGCATTTTGTACATGCTCATTCTGATGCGATCAATCATTAACCGTGACAGGGCCGTTGCATCAAAACTTGGCGATGGTGAACAAAGTACGATCACTATTACAGTCGTAATGATATTTACGAAATCGAGAGTACATATTAAACAAAATGGCGAAACTTTTTTTGTTGAAGTCCAAATTCGAGTTATCGTGAGGATAGAATTCCGACTTGAGATAAAGGTTAACCCTGGTGAGTATGCAGTCGGTCAATAATTTAATGTCCTTTGCCATAGAATTTTTGTTTACCAGTCTGCGCTGTAGCAATTACATATTTTGATGTCTCTAGCTGGGGAGGCAGCTTTTATGATCCATGAATATTTCGTTGTGCTTTGTAGCTGTGGATGATTGTATAGATCCCAAGAACGAAAACTCAAACTCAAGTATTCCTCACTTTTCAATGTTCAAAGTAATGACAATTTATTGATCTCATTTAATATTCTGTGGTGCATGCGCCATTGTATCTTGAGTAATTCAATTTCTACCTCTACTAATGGATGATGACTCAATGCACAGTTATTGTCATTGCACCAACGTATTAGAATTAACTAACGACGATCATTGATTGTCGCAGAAAATGTACGTTTTATGCACAGCGCTATTTTTTCCCATTCTTCCACAAACTATGATATGGAATCAGCGCTGTGATGCGATTGATACTATGATAGCGATTCGTCATATGAATAACACATTGACATGTAGTAGTCAATGCTCAATACAGCATGATATTGATACATATCCTTTGCCACGTTCTGCTCATCAGTCTTTGCTCACCCTCATCTGCTGTATCATTAATTTTTAAAATATTACACCCCAAATAGGCCTTTACAATGAATGGATGTCATGCTTTGCAACTGGGGTTGGTGATTTCGAACCACTTATTGGTATCATTTGATAGTCGTATGGTGCAGTTTTTTTATTTCTCCACAATCGACCTCATGTGATTGCAGTTTACGCCCTGATCTAAAGTAATGCAACCACCTGCGAAATAATGGATTCTTGTTTAATTTGTCTAGCACATATAACGATAGAGAAATTATGTTAACTTCACACACCGATGGCGTATATATATTTTTTAATGGCTGCCTTTATTTAGTTCTGCGCTCGCGAGGCTCGATAAGTTCTTGACCTATGTGAAATGCCATACATTGTTATTCCCGGTATCTTGTATGTATAGCAAATTGATATGCTTTTTCGTCTTATGTTGAGCCACGCGTTCGGAGCAATGTCTTTTTTGTGGTATACACATTGATGGCTAGATTGTTTTGAAACACATTTTTTTTATTTGACCTATGGTCACTAGGAATCCCATATTCGGTAGATTCCATACTGTTGTATAAGCATCAATGCGTGTAAAAAGAAACGCGGTCACTGTTTCGTTCAGCTGGGTATAAAGTTGCGACTGTCGCCCATGCGAAACGTGTATTATTTCTTGACTGCACATTAATTGCAGGCGTCATAATCATTATCTCCCGTGGCATTGAGATATAACATTCCACGCGTATTGGTTTATACTTATTTACATGTATTGTAAGACTACGTATTTTTCCTAAAGCTCAACAACGTGCACGTTGTTGAAATTTGTCGAGCAGGGGTTAAAGTATAGACCATCACGCGTTCAAGTCGATTTCGCGCCACATTAACCTATTACGGCTGTGTCCTGCACCTATGCGTATAAATTGCCTATACATGGAATACTTCAATCCTTCCAGATGCGATATTTGGACTATCAATGACTATTGATGTTTAGCTGATAATCGTTGGCGTTTGATTCGGCTGTGCATTTTCAGTACTTCGATGAACTCGACGATCCATTGCTCCCACGCAGCAAAGTCTTCGACCGAACTTAAAACTGTGGCTTGTTTGTGCAAGATTTATTTGATGGTTCATTGTTGTTCTCCATATTAACGAGTTAAAAAGTCTTCCCAGAGAGATTGTGTTAACTCGTTGCTTCATTCAAAGTATGGCCACTTTTGAGCGCTGTCGATGACTAAAAATGGTCTTCCATCAGAAATATTTTCGGCATTTCCTTCTAGCTCGAAATATGTTATAAAATCACCTCTACCAGAGTTTTTTAATATCGCATTGATATCTATTACTGCGGAAAGCATGAAAAATAAATACATACACAGAACGAGCCGATTGGGGTTCAACGGGAGCAAAGAGAAATTATTTTGTGAGTATTCCAGACTTCGAATGCATCTGTGCTCAAATGGTGCATGCAGCCGGATCAGCGGTCGCAACCTGTAATGCGCTCCGGCCATAGATCCCTAAAGTTGATCGTTTTTGTAATAAATACCTCGTTTTCGTAGATGTGTTTTGGATATCCAAGGCATTACTTGAGCGGAATGTAATGAAGAAAAAATGTTCCCTATGCGCGGAGGGTGGCGTCAAACGTCAACGAAGAAAAAATATGCCTTAACCATGCGGCTGATTTCGTAAGAACTGGTGTCACTTGAATAGGTTTGATGTTCCTCTGCGAAGAACCTTATGAATCGTGACAGGCTGGACTTCACATATATTGTAGCACGTGGCAATATATATATATATGTTATCGTTCAGGGATTCAAACCGAATCTCGTTAGAATTTTTTTTTAATTCATATTTTTTGTCGGATCATTGTCTTCATACTATGGTTGTTGTAAATTGTTTATGGGCTTTGAAGTGTGAGCGTACATAACGATCATGCTCATGTTGCATATGTGACGCGATAGTGCGTGAAGGGGGGTGCTCGCACTAAGAAAAAACAGTTTCACAACGTAAAGAAAAATATTTTGCCGTCTTCATCTTCGATTGATTATACCAGAAGGCTGATAGCATTGCCTTTCGGTTTTTTTAATACTACAATTCGCTGGTTAAGTGTATACGAATCGTTGTGTGTGCGAGGGATTTTTTTAAACGAATAAAAAACATTTTGATGAAAACATATATCATTTGCTTTCTTCATTTATTCTACGGCGAAAATAGTTTCTCCCTCATTTACAATTCGATGAAATTTTTTTATACACTTTTACATAGCCAACACGTCGAAAACGATGGTGAGACGATTGTGATGCGGACAGCTATTCGACGATGGTGTCCCAACGAATTTGATATGCCCCTGCCACCATGCTCAGAGACGATGGAACTTGACGCTGTTGTATTTTTCACAACTGCATGTAGATCTGACTATTTGCATGCCAGTTGTAGCATACTCTCGATGATGTGGACAGCCGTCCGACGATGGTGTTCCAACGAATTTTGCCTTTTCCACCATGGTGTGCTCAGAGTCGGAAGAATTCGACGCTGTTGTATTTTCCACCACTGAGTTGACAAGTTGACCAGCGTACTCTCGATGATGCGGAAGGCTGTTCGACAATGGTGGTCCATCGAATTTTGTCTTTTCCATCATGCTCAGAGACGACGGAACTCGACACTGTTGTATTTCCCACCAATGTACCGCATGCAGAGTTGACCATCACGTGCCACTTGCAGCATACTCTCAAACATCGTCGGATCTTGGTCGAAGGCCTTCACAAGTCGTGCCGGTAAGAAGACAGAGAACTCATCCGCGATGTCCGCGATGTAGCGTTTCCCAAACTTGGTTTGTACGGCCTTCATGTCGGAGATTCGATGATCCGAGTGAACGGGGAGTTCTGACAGCTTCTTCGTTGGAAGGAATTCCGCCATCCGGCTGACTTTGTTGATGCTCGTGAAATCCATTTTCCACACTTTTTTCTTTACAAAGTTCCTTTTCGAGAGAGAGAGATGTTGATGTTTGTGGTAGTCTGAGCTTGGTCCACGAACTAATAAGCTCCCTCGTAACCCTCCCACTCGAATTTTCAAACTTTTCCCCACTTTTCCAGTCGTGAAAAACAGGTTTAAACACGTTCGAAGAACCTCGTACGCGGAGAATTACCCCCTTCGACATTTTTTCACACTCCCAAAAAGAAAACCGGTTCAAACACGTTTGAAGAACCCCATACGTGAAGAATTTCCACAGCATTTTTCACACTTCCGACGTTGAGGTGGGGGGGCCATCAATGTGATCTTTCATCTGTGGCGTATTATAATGCTTCATGCATGGAAGATATGATATCACTTCACTATCGTTCCGATGATGTTCTGGCAAACGATCCCACAATAAACCAACATATTCACCCCAATATTTTAGGAGCAAGACCTTTGGAACCTGTTCGAGCTCGTTTTTGGTCAAGTCTAGCGGGTGCTTGGCCGGATGCACTGCGTACATACTTGCACATGTGAACATCTTGACGTAATCTTTCGGAATGAAACCGCGACGGCTTGAATTTTCTTATCGACACCTTTCATACCTGCAGTTGCATGCAATAAATAATGCATTCTTTTTTTTATAAGTTTCTGAAAGAGCGCCCTTCATATGGCAGCTAGCGTTTTCTTATGGGTGGAAACTTTTCTAGCCTTATATAGTAGTTTACCCACATGTGTCCATAATGAAGCTGATAATTCCGAGTTATACGATAAAACATACAAAAACTTTATGGCTTTCCAACGGTTAACTGCCACTATTTGTTCTCCCCCCTCCCTGTGCTGCAGATACCGTCGCGCTCCCCCCCTGCCGGGCCTTGCCCATCCCGCCGTGACGTCATACCCCGGGTACCCCGCGCGGGACCCCCGCCCCGCTCCCCCCTGAGATCCCTGAGTTAGAACTGGCGTAGCTCCTCAACTCTTGTACCACCGAGAAAACGTACGTACCGGTGTGTACTATCGAGCAATCGTTTGTACCCATTCGTACTAACGAGTATATCGTTTGTACCAACGAGAAAACTTTTGTACCCGTCTGTACTATCGTGCAATCGTTTGTACCCGATCGCATCGACAAGTATATCGTTTTTACTGCCGAGAGAACGTTTGTACCCGCCTTAACTATCGCGCAATCGTTTGTACTCATTCGTGCTGACGAGTAGATCGTTTGTACCACCGAGAAAACGTTTGTGTCCGTCTGTACTATCGAGCAATCGTTTGTACCTGTTCGTATCGACAAGTATATCGTTTGCACCACCGAGAAAACGTTTGTACCCGTCTGTACTATCGAGCAATCGTTTGTACCGATTCGTACTGACGAGTATATCGTTTGTACCAACGAGAAAGCGTTTGTACCCGTCTGAACTATCTAGCAATCGTTTCTACCCGTGTGTAATATCAAGCAATCGTTTGTACCCGTTCGTATCGACAAGTATATCGTTTTCACCGCCGAGAAAACGTTTGTACCCGTCTGTACTATCGAGCAATCGTTTGTACCCATTCGTACTGACAAGTATATCGTTTGTACCACCGAGAAATCGTTTGTATCCGTTTGTACTATCGAGCAATCGTTTGTACCCGTTCGTATCGACAAGTATATCGTTTGTACCGCCGAGAAATCGTTTGTACCCGTCTGTACTATCCAGCAATCGCTTGTACCAATGAGAAAACGTTTGTACCCGTCTGTACTATCGAGCAATCCTTTGTACCCGTCTGTACTATCGAGCAATCCTTTGTATCCGATCGTATCGACAAGTGTATCGTTTGCACCGCCGAGAAATCGTTTGTACCCGTCTGTACTATCGAGCAATCCTTTGTACCCATTCGTATCGACCAGTATATCGTTTGGACCACCAAGAAAACGTTTGTACCCGTTCGTATCGACGAGTATATCGCTTGTACCACCGAGAAAACGTTTGTACCGGTGTGTACTATCGAGCAATCGTTTGTACCCATTCGTACTAACGAGTATAACGTTTGTACCAATGAGAAAACCTTTGTACCCGTCAGTACTATCGAGCAATCGTTTGTAGCCGATCGTATCGACAAGTATATCGTTTTTACCGCCGAGAAAACGTTTGTACCCGTCTGTACTATCGAGCAATCGTTTGTACCCATTCCTACTGACGAGTAGATCGTTCGTACCACCGAGAAAACGTTTGTACCCGTCTGTACTGACGAGCAATCGTTTGTACCCGTTCGTATCGACAAGTATATCGTTTGTACCGCCGAGAAATCGTTTGTACCCGTCTGTACTATCGAGCCATCGTTTGTACCCATTCGTACTGACGAGTATATCGTTTGTAGCAATGAGAAAACGTTTGTACCGGTGTGTACTGTCGAGCAATCGTTTCTACCCATTCGTACTAACGAGTATATCGTTTGTACCAATGAGAAAACTTTTGTACCTGTCTGTACTATCGAGCAATCGTTTGTACCCGATCGTATCGACAAGTATATCGTCTTTACCACCGAAAAAACGTTTGTACCCGTCTGTACTATCGAGCAATCGTTTGTACCCATTTGTACTGACGAGTATATCGTTTGTCCCAACGAGAAAGCGTTTGTACCCGTCTGAACTATCGAGCAATCGTTTGTACCCGTCTGTAATATGAAGCAATCGTTTGTACCCGCTCGTATCGACAAGTATATCGTTTTTAATGCCGAGAAAACGTTTGTACCCGTCTGAACTATCGAGCAATCGTTTGTACCCATTCGTACTGAGGTGTAGATCGTTTGTACCACCGAGAAGACGTTTGTACCCATCTGTACTATCGAGCAATCGTTTGTACCTGTTCGTATCGACAAGTATATCATTTGTACCACCGAGAAATCGTTTGTACCGGTTTGTGCTATCGAGCAATCGTTTGCACCCGTTCGTATCGACATGTATATCGTTTGTACCGCCGAGAAATCGTTTGTACCCGTCTGTACTATCGAGCAATCGTTTGTACCCGTTCGTATCGACGAGTATATCGTTTGCACCACCGAGAAAACGTGGCTGTGTGAACTTGGCACCCGAGTATGACCGATCTTAATTTTTTTTTATTATTTCGGATTGTTTTTGTTTGTAGTTGATTGTAGTACAAACGATTTCGTTTGTAGTAACTCAGAAAAAAAATTAGGGCCCTTAAAAAAAAAGTCAGCCCCCTTAATGAAAATATTTAAGCGGGCGGAGTTATTTTTCATTCAAAATCGTTTGTAGTTGATTGTAGTGAAATTATTTTTGTTTGTAGTTGAACCGTTTCCGAAAAAAATCGAATTTTCGAAAAAAACGATAAATAGATGTGGAAAAATGATTTTGCGACCATTTTTTTTCGTGATCGGCGGCTTATTGTAAGAAAGTAGCTTACTACAAACAATATGCGACCTGTCAAAACGTCTGTAGTTGTTTGTAGTTCCCGAATCATCGTGTGTAGTTGCGCGAAAAACGAACTACAAACGAGGAAGGCCCCTGAAAATGATTTTTGAACGCTTCTCGTTGGAATATCTTGTTTGTAGTGGCAAATAAGCTTACTACAAACGATATCGGACCTCTCAAAATGTTTGTAGTTGTTTGTAGTTCCCGAATTATCGTTTGTAGTTGGGCGAAAATCGAACTATAAACGAAGAAAGCGACCGAAAATGGGTTTCCGAGGCTTCTCGTTAGAATAGCTCATTTGTAATGGCAAATAAGCTTACTACAAACGATATCGGACCTCTTAAAACGTTTGTAGTTGTTTGTAGTTCCCGAATTATCGTTTGTAGTTGCGCGAAAATCGAACTACGGACGGGGAAAGCACCGAAAAATGATTTTTCAAGGCTTCTCTTGGGAATCATTCGTTTGTAGTGGCAAACAAGCTTACTACAAACGATAAACGGACTCTTCAAACGTTTGTAGTTGTTTGTAGTTTGCGATTAAGCGTTTGTAGTTGGGCGAAAATCAATCTACGAACGAGGATAGTAGCAAAAATAAATTTTCGAGGCTTTTCTTCAAGATTATTCGTTTGTAGTGGCAAACTAGCTTACTAAAAAAGATAGACGACCTGTCAAAACGTGTGTAGTTGTTTGTAGTTCCCGGATTATCATTTGTAGTTGCGCGAAAATCGAACTACAAACGAGGAAAGCACCTGAAAATGAGTTCTGAACGCTTCTCGTTGGAATATCTTGTTTGGAGTCGCAAATAAGTTTACTACAAACGACATCGAACCTCTCAAAACGATTGTAGTTGTTTGTAGTTTCCGAATTATCGTTTGTAGTTGCGCGAAAATCGAACTACAAACGAGGAAAGAATCTGAAAATGAGTCTCGAACGCTTCTCGTTAGGATATCTTGTTTGTAGTGGCAAATAAACTTACTACAAACGATATCCGACCTCTCAAAAAGTTTGTAGTTGTTTGTAGTTCGCGAATTATCGTTTGTAGTTGCGCGAAAATCAAACTACAAACGAGGAAAGCACCTGAAAATGAGTTTCGAAAGCTTCTCGTTAGGATATCTTGTTTGTAGTGGCAAATAAGCTTACTACAAACGATATCCAACCTCTTAAAACGTTTGTAATTGTTTGTAGTTCCCGACCTATCGTTTGTAGTTGCGCGAAAATCGAACTACGAACGAGGAAAGCACCGACAAATGATTTTTCAAGGCCTGTCTTCGGAATTATTCGTTTGTAGTGGCAAACAAGCTCACTACAAACGATGAACGACCTCTTAAAACGTTTGTAGTTTGCGATTAGTCGTTTGTAGTTGCGCGAAAATCAATCTACGAACGAGGAAAGCATCAAAAATGATTTTTCAAAGCTTCTCTTCAAGATTATTCGTTTGTAGTAGCAAACTAGCTTATTACAAACGATACACGACCTGTCAAAACGTTTGTGGTTGTTTGTAGTTCCCGAATTATCGTTTGTAGTTGCGCGAAAATCAAACTACAAACGAGGAAAGCACCTGAAAATGAGTTTCGAACGCTTCTCGTTAGGATATCTTGTTTGTAGTGGCAAATAAGGTTACTACAAACGATATCCGACCTCTCAAAACGTTTGTAGTTGTTTGTAGTTCCCGAATTATCGTTTGTAGTTGCGCGAAAATCAAACTACAAACGAGGAAAGCACCTGAAAATGAGTTTTGAACGCTTCTCGTTTGGATATCTTGTTTGTAGTGGCAAATAAGGTTACTAAAACGATATCCGACCTCTCACAACGTTTGCAGTTGTTTGTAGTTTCCGAATTATCGTTTGTAGTTGCGCGAAAATCGAACTACAAACGAGGAAAGCGCCTGAAAATGAGTTTCGAACGCTTCTCGTTAGGATATCTTGTTTGTAGTGGCAAATAAGCTTACTACAAACGATATTCGACCTCTCAAAACGTTTGTAGTTGTTTGTAGTTTCCGAATTATCGTTTGTAGTTGCGCGAAAAACAAACTACAAACGAGGAAAGCACCTGAAAATGAGTTTTGAACGCTTCTCGTTTGGATATCTTGTTTGTAGTGGCAAATAAGGTTACTACAAACGATATCCGACCTCTCAAAACGTTTGCAGTTGTTTGTAGTTTCCGAATTATCGTTTGTAGTTGCGCGAAAATCGAAGTACAAACGAGGAAAGCACCTGAAAATGAGTTTCGAACGCTTCTCGTTAGGATATCTTGTTTGTAGTGGCAAATAAGGTTACTACAAACGATATCCGACCTCTCAAAACGTTTGTAGTTGTTTGTAGTTCCCGAATTATCGTTTGTAGTTGCGCGAAAATCAAACTACAAACGAGGAAAGCACCTGAAAATGAGTTTTGAACGCTTCTCCTTTGGATATCTTGTTTGTAGTGGCAAATAAGGTTACTACAAACGATATCCAACCTCTCAAAACGTTTGTAGTTGTTTGTAGTTCCCGAATTATCGTTTGTAGTTGCGCGAAAATCAAACTACAAACGAGGAAAGCACCTGAAAATGAGTTTTGAACGCTTCTCGTTTGGATATCTTGTTTGTAGTGGCAAATAAGGTTACTGCAAACGATATCCAACCTCTCAAAACGTTTGCAGTTGTTTGTAGTTCCCGAATTATCGTTTGTAGTTGCGCAAAAATCGAACTACGAATGAAAAAAGCCCCGAAAAATTATTTTTTAAAGCTTCTCTTCGGAATTATTCATTCGTAGTGGCAAACTAGCTTACTACAAACGATATCCGACCTCTCAAAACGTTTGTAGTTGTTTGTAGTTCCCGAATTATCGTTTGTAGTTGCGCGAAAATCGAACTACGAACGAGGAAAGCACCGACAAATGATTTTTCAAGGCCTCTCTGCGGAATTATTCGTTTGTAGTGGCAAACAAGCTCACTACAAACGATGAACGACCTCTTAAAACGTTTGTAGTTGTTCGCAGTTTGCGATTAGTCGTTTGTAGTTGCGCGAAAATCAATCTACGAACGAGGAAAGCATCAAAAATGATTTTTCAAGGCTTCTCTTCAAGATTATTAGTTTGTAGTGGCAAACTAGCTTACTACGAACGATACACGACCTCTGCGGAATTATTCGTTTGTAGTGGCAAACAAGCTCACTACAAACGATGAACGACCTCTTAAAACGTTTGTAGTTGTTTGCAGTTTGCGATTAGTCGTTTGTAGTTGCGCGGAAATCAATCTACGAACGAGGAAAGCATCAAAAATGATTTTTCAAGGCTTCTCTTCAAGATTATTCGTTTGTAGTGGCAAACTAGCTTACTACGAACGATACACGACCTGTCAAAACGTTTGTGGTTGTTTGTAGTTCCCGAATTATCGTTTGTAGTTGCGCGAAAATCAAACGACAAACGAGGAAAGCACCTGAAAATGAGTTGTGAACGCTTCTCGTTGGAATATCTTGTTTGTAGTGGCAAATAAGCTTACTACAAACGATATCCGACCTCTCAAAACGTTTGTAGTTGTTTGTAGTTCCCGAATTATCGTTTGTAGTTGCGCGAAAATCAAACTACAAACGAGGAAAGCAAACGATATCCAACCTCTCAAAACGTTTGCAGTTGTTTGTAGTTCCCGAATTATCGTTTGTAGTTGCGCAAAAATCGAACTACGAATGAGAAAAGCCCCGAAAAATTATTTTTTACAGCTTCTCTTCGGAATTATTCATTCGTAGTGGCAAACTAGCTTACTACAAACGATATCCGACCTCTCAAAACGTTTGTAGTTGTTTGTAGTTCCCGAATTATCGTTTGTAGTTGCGCGAAAATCAAACTACAAACAAGGAAAGCACCTGAAAATGAGTTTCGAACGCTTCTCGTTTGGATATCTTGTTTGTAGTGGCAAATAAGGTTACTACAAACGATATCTGACCTCTCAAAACGTTTGCAGTTGTTTGTAGTTTCCGAATTATCGTATGTAGTTGCGCGAAAATCGAACTACAAACGAGGAAAGCACCTGAAAATGAGTTTCGAACGCTTTTCGTTAGGATATCTTGTTTGTAGTGGCAAATAAGCTTACTACAAACGATATCCAACCTCTTAAAACGTTTGTAGTTGTTTGTAGTTCCCGACCTATCGTTTGTAGTTGCGCAAAAATCGAACTACGAACGAGGAAAGCACCGACAAATGATTTTTCAAGGCCTCTCTGCGGAATTATTCGTTTGTAGTGGCAAACAAGCTCACTACAAACGATGAACGACCTCTTAAAACGTTTGTAGTTGTTTGTAGTTTGCGATTAGTCGTTTGTAGTTGCGCGAAAATCAATCTACGAACGAGGAAAGCATCAAAAATGATTTTTCAAGGCTTCTCTTCAAGATTATTAGTTTGTAGTGGCAAACTAGCTTACTACGAACGATACACGACCTGTCAAAACGTTTGTGGTTGTTTATAGTTCCCGAATTATCGTTTGTAGTTGCGCGAAAATCAAACGACAAACGAGGAAAGCACCTGAAAATGAGTTTTGAACGCTTCTCGTTGGAATATCTTGTTTGTAGTGGCAAATAAGCTTACTACAAACGATATCCGACCTCTTAAAACGTTTGTAATTGTTTGTAGTTGCCGAATTATCGTTTGTAGTTGCGCGAAAATCAAACTACAAACGGGGAAAGCACCTGAAAATGAGTTTCGAACGCTTCTCGTTAGGATATCTTGTTTGTAGTGGCAAATAAGGTTACTACAAACGATATCCAACCTCTCAAAACGTTTGCAGTTGTTTGTAGTTCGCGAATTATCGTTTGTAGTTGCGCGAAAATCAAACTACAAACGAGGAAAGCACCTGAAAATGAGTTTCGAACGCTTCTCGTTGGGATATCTTGTTTGTAGTCGCAAATAAGGTTACTACAAACGATATCTGACCTCTCAAAACGTTTGTAGTTGTTTGTAGTTCCCGAATCATCGTTTGTAGTTGCGCGAAAATCAAACTACAAACGAGGAAAGCACCTGAAAATGAGTTTTGAACGCTTCTCGTTGGAATATCTTGTTTGTAGTGGCAAATAAGCTTACTACAAATGATATCCGACCTCTTAAAACGTTTGTAGTTGTTTGTAGTTCCCGAATTATCGTTTGTAGTTGCGCGAAAATCAAACTACAAACGGGGGAAAACACCTGAAAATGAGTTTCGAACGCTTCTCGTTAGGATATCTTGTTTGTAGTGGCAAATAAGGTTACTACAAACGATATCCAACCTCTCAAAACGTTTGCAGTTGTTTGTAGTTCCCGAATTATCGTTTGTAGTTGCGCGAAAATCAAACTACAAACGAGGAAAGCACCTGAAAATGAGTTTCGAACGCTTCTCGTTAGGATATCTTGTTTGTAGTGGCAAATAAGCTTACTACAAACGATATCCAACCTCTTAAACCGTTTGTAGTTGTTTGTAGTTCCCGACCTATCGTTTGTAGTTGCGCGAAAATCGAACTACGAACGAGGAAAGCACCGACAAATGATTTTTCAAGGCCTCTCTTCGGAATTATTCGTTTGTAGTGGCAAACAAGCTCACTACAAACGATGAACGACCTCTTAAAACGTTTGTAGTTGTTTGTAGTTCCCGAATTATCGTTTGTAGTTGCGCGAAAATCAAACTACAAACGAGGAAAGCACCTGAAAATGAGTTTTGAACGCTTCTCGTTGGAATATCTTGTTTGTAGTGGCAAATAAGGTTACTACAAACGATATCCAACCTCTCAAAACGTTTGCAGTTGTTTGTAGTTTCCGAATTATCGTTTGTAGTTGCACGAAAATCGAACTACAAACGAGGAAAGCACCTGAAAATGAGTTTCGAACGCTTCTCGTTAGGATATCTTGTTTGTAGTGGCAAATAAGCTTACTACAAACGATATCCAACCTCTTAAACCGTTTGTAGTTGTTTGTAGTTCCCGACCTATCGTTTGTAGTTGCGCAAAAATCGAACTACGAACGAGGAAAGCACCGACAAATGATTTTTCAAGGCCTCTCTGCGGAATTATTCGTTTGTAGTGGCAAACAAGCTCACTACAAACGATGAACGACCTCTTAAAACGTTTGTAGTTGTTTGTAGTTTGCGATTAGTCGTTTGTAGTTGCGCGAAAATCAATCTACGAACGAGGAAAGCATCAAAAATGATTTTTCAAGGCTTCTCTTCAAGATTATTCGTTTGTAGTGGCAAACTAGCTTACTACGAACGATACACGACCTGTCAAAACGTTTGTGGTTGTTTGTAGTTCCCGAATTATCGTTTGTAGTTGCGCGAAAATCAAACGACAAACGAGGAAAGCACCTGAAAATGAGTTTTGAACGCTTCTCGTTGGAATATCTTGTTTGTAGTGGCAAATAAGCTTACTACAAACGATATCCGACCTCTTAAAACGTTTGTAGTTGTTTGTAGTTCCTGAATTATCGTTTGTAGTTGCGCGAAAATCAAACTACAAACGAGGAAAGCACCTGAAAATGAGTTTTGAACGCTTCTCGTTTGGATATCTTGTTTGTAGTGGCAAATAAGGTTACTGCAAACGATATCCAACCTCTCAAAACGTTTGCAGTTGTTTGTAGTTCCTGAATTATCGTTTGTAGTTGCGCAAAAATCGAACTACGAATGAGAAAAGCCCCGAAAAATTATTTTTTAAAGCTTCTCTTCGGAATTATTCATTCGTAGTGGCAAACTAGCTTACTACAAACGATATCCGACCTCGCAAAACGTTTGTAGTTGTTTGTAGTTCCCGAATTATCGTTTGTAGTTGCGCGAAAATCAAACGACAAACGAGGAAAGCACCTGAAAATGAGTTTCGAACGCTTCTCGTTTGGATATCTTGTTTGTAGTGGCAAATAAGGTTACTACAAACGATATCCGACCTCTCAAAACGTTTGCAGTTGTTTGTAGTTTCCGAATTATCGTTTGTAGTTGCGCGAAAATCAAACTACAAACGGGGAAAGCACCTGAAAATGAGTTTCGAACGCTTCTCGTTAGGATATCTTGTTTGTAGTGGCAAATAAGGTTACTACAAACGATATCCAACCTCTCAAAACGTTTGCAGTTGTTTGTAGTTCGCGAATTATCGTTTGTAGTTGCGCGAAAATCAAACTACAAACGAGGAAAGCACCTGAAAATGAGTTTCGAACGCTTCTCGTTAGGATATCTTGTTTGTAGTCGCAAATAAGGTTACTACAAACGATATCTGACCTCTCAAAACGTTTGTAGTTGTTTGTAGTTCCCGAATCATCGTTTGTAGTTGCGCGAAAATCAAACTACAAACGAGGAGAGCACCTGAAAATGAGTTTTGAACGCTTCTCGTTGGAATATCTTGTTTGTAGTGGCAAATAAGCTTACTACAAATGATATCCGACCTCTTAAAACGTTTGTAGTTGTTTGTAGTTCCCGAATTATCGTTTGTAGTTGCGCGAAAATCAAACTACAAACGGGGAAAACACCTGAAAATGAGTTTCGAACGCTTCTCGTTAGGATATCTTGTTTGTAGTGGCAAATAAGGTTACTACAAACGATATCCAACCTCTCAAAACGTTTGCAGTTGTTTGTAGTTCCCGAATTATCGTTTGTAGTTGCGCGAAAATCAAACTACAAACGAGGAAAGCACCTGAAAATGAGTTTCGAACGCTTCTCGTTAGGATATCTTGTTTGTAGTGGCAAATAAGCTTACTACAAACGATATCCAACCTCTTAAACCGTTTGTAGTTGTTTGTAGTTCCCGACCTATCGTTTGTAGTTGCGCGAAAATCGAACTACGAACGAGGAAAGCACCGACAAATGATTTTTCAAGGCCTCTCTTCGGAATTATTCGTTTGTAGTGGCAAACAAGCTCACTACAAACGATGAACGACCTCTTAAAACGTTTGTAGTTGTTTGTAGTTCCCGAATTATCGTTTGTAGTTGCGCGAAAATCAAACTACAAACGAGGAAAGCACCTGAAAATGAGTTTTGAACGCTTCTCGTTGGAATATCTTGTTTGTAGTGGCAAATAAGCTTACTACAAACGATATCCGACCTCTTAAAACGTTTGTAGTTGTTTGTAGTTCCCGAATTATCGTTTGTAGTTGCGCGAAAATCAAACTACAAACGGGGAAAACACCTGAAAATGAGTTTCGAACGCTTCTCGTTAGGATATCTTGTTTGTAGTGGCCAATAAGGTTACTACAAACGATATCCAACCTCTTAAAACGTTTGTAATTGTTTGTAGTTCCCGACCTATCGTTTGTAGTGGCGCGAAAATCGAACTACGAACAAGGAAAGCACCGACAAATGATTTTTCAAGGCCTCTCTTCGGAATTATTCGTTTGTAGTGGCAAACAAGATCACTACAAACGATGAACGACCTCTTAAAACGTTTGTAGTTGTTTGCAGTTTGCGATTAGTCGTTTGTAGTTGCGCGAAAATCAATCTACGAACGAGGAAAGCATCAAAAATGATTTTTCAAGGCTTCTCTTCAAGATTATTCGTTTGTAGTGGCAAACTAGCTTACTACGAACGATACACGACCTGTCAAAACGTTTGTGGTTGTTTGTAGTTCCCGAATTATCGTTTGTAGTTGCGCGAAAATCAAACGACAAACGAGGAAAGCACCTGAAAATGAGTTGTGAACGCTTCTCGTTGGAATATCTTGTTTGTAGTGGCAAATAAGCTTACTACAAACGATATCCGACCTCTCAAAACGTTTGTAGTTGTTTGTAGTTCCCGAATTATCGTTTGTAGTTGCGCGAAAATCAAACTACAAACGAGGAAAGCACCTGAAAATGAGTTTTGAACGCTTCTCGTTTGGATATCTTGTTTGTAGTGGCAAATAAGGTTACTGCAAACGATATCCAACCTCTTAAACCGTTTGTAGTTGTTTGTAGTTCCCGACCTATCGTTTGTAGTTGCGCGAAAATCGAACTACGAACGAGGAAAGCACCGACAAATGATTTTTCAAGGCCTCTCTTCGGAATTATTCGTTTGTAGTGGCAAACAAGCTCACTACAAACGATGAACGACCTCTTAAAACGTTTGTAGTTGTTTGTAGTTCCCGAATTATCGTTTGTAGTTGCGCGAAAATCAAACTACAAACGAGGAAAGCACCTGAAAATGAGTTTTGAACGCTTCTCGTTGGAATATCTTGTTTGTAGTGGCAAATAAGCTTACTACAAACGATATCCGACCTCTTAAAACGTTTGTAGTTGTTTGTAGTTCCCGAATTATCGTTTGTAGTTGCGCGAAAATCAAACTACAAACGGGGAAAACACCTGAAAATGAGTTTCGAACGCTTCTCGTTAGGATATCTTGTTTGTAGTGGCCAATAAGGTTACTACAAACGATATCCAACCTCTTAAAACGTTTGTAATTGTTTGTAGTTCCCGACCTATCGTTTGTAGTGGCGCGAAAATCGAACTACGAACAAGGAAAGCACCGACAAATGATTTTTCAAGGCCTCTCTTCGGAATTATTCGTTTGTAGTGGCAAACAAGATCACTACAAACGATGAACGACCTCTTAAAACGTTTGTAGTTGTTTGCAGTTTGCGATTAGTCGTTTGTAGTTGCGCGAAAATCAATCTACGAACGAGGAAAGCATCAAAAATGATTTTTCAAGGCTTCTCTTCAAGATTATTCGTTTGTAGTGGCAAACTAGCTTACTACGAACGATACACGACCTGTCAAAACGTTTGTGGTTGTTTGTAGTTCCCGAATTATCGTTTGTAGTTGCGCGAAAATCAAACGACAAACGAGGAAAGCACCTGAAAATGAGTTGTGAACGCTTCTCGTTGGAATATCTTGTTTGTAGTGGCAAATAAGCTTACTACAAACGATATCCGACCTCTCAAAACGTTTGTAGTTGTTTGTAGTTCCCGAATTATCGTTTGTAGTTGCGCGAAAATCAAACTACAAACGAGGAAAGCACCTGAAAATGAGTTTTGAACGCTTCTCGTTTGGATATCTTGTTTGTAGTGGCAAATAAGGTTACTGCAAACGATATCCAACCTCTCAAAACGTTTGCAGTTGTTTGTAGTTCCCGAATTATCGTTTGTAGTTGCGCAAAAATCGAACTACGAA
This sequence comes from Ophion slaviceki, assembly GCA_944452715.1. Taxonomy (NCBI): domain Eukaryota; kingdom Metazoa; phylum Arthropoda; class Insecta; order Hymenoptera; family Ichneumonidae; genus Ophion; species Ophion slaviceki. The sequence continues at coordinate 7,851,546 of OX101789.1, forward strand.
TGAGAAAAGCCCCGAAAAATTATTTTTTACAGCTTCTCTTCGGAATTATTCATTCGTAGTGGCAAACTAGCTTACTACAAACGATATCCGACCTCTCAAAACGTTTGTAGTTGTTTGTAGTTCCCGAATTATCGTTTGTAGTTGCGCGAAAATCAAACTACAAACAAGGAAAGCACCTGAAAATGAGTTTCGAACGCTTCTCGTTTGGATATCTTGTTTGTAGTGGCAAATAAGGTTACTACAAACGATATCTGACCTCTCAAAACGTTTGCAGTTGTTTGTAGTTTCCGAATTATCGTATGTAGTTGCGCGAAAATCGAACTACAAACGAGGAAAGCACCTGAAAATGAGTTTCGAACGCTTTTCGTTAGGATATCTTGTTTGTAGTGGCAAATAAGCTTACTACAAACGATATCCAACCTCTTAAAACGTTTGTAGTTGTTTGTAGTTCCCGACCTATCGTTTGTAGTTGCGCAAAAATCAAACTACAAACGAGGAAAGCACCTGAAAATGAGTTTTGAACGCTTCTCGTTGGAATATCTTGTTTGTAGTGGCAAATAAGCTTACTACAAATGATATCCGATCTCTTAAAACGTTTGTAGTTGTTTGTAGTTCCCGAATTATCGTTTGTAGTTGCGCGAAAATCAAACTACAAACGGGGAAAACACCTGAAAATGAGTTTCGAACGCTTCTCGTTAGGATATCTTGTTTGTAGTGGCAAATAAGGTTACTACAAACGATATCCAACCTCTCAAAACGTTTGCAGTTGTTTGTAGTTCCCGAATTATCGTTTGTAGTTGCGCGAAAATCAAACTACAAACGAGGAAAGCACCTGAAAATGAGTTTCGAACGCTTCTCGTTAGGATATCTTGTTTGTAGTGGCAAATAAGCTTACTACAAACGATATCCAACCTCTTAAACCGTTTGTAGTTGTTTGTAGTTCCCGACCTATCGTTTGTAGTTGCGCGAAAATCGAACTACGAACGCGGAAAGCACCGACAAATGATTTTTCAAGGCCTCTCTTCGGAATTATTCGTTTGTAGTGGCAAACAAGCTCACTACAAACGATGAACGACCTCTTAAAACGTTTGTAGTTGTTTGTAGTTCCCGAATTATCGTTTGTAGTTGCGCGAAAATCCAACTACAAACGAGGAAAGCACCTGAAAATGAGTTTTGAACGCTTCTCGTTGGAATATCTTGTTTGTAGTGGCAAATAAGCTTACTACAAACGATATCCGACCTCTTAAAACGTTTGTAGTTGTTTGTAGTTCCCGAATTATCGTTTGTAGTTGCGCGAAAATCAAACTACAAACGGGGGAAAACACCTGAAAATGAGTTTCGAACGCTTCTCGTTAGGATATCTTGTTTGTAGTGGCCAATAAGGTTACTACAAACGATATCCAACCTCTTAAAACGTTTGTAATTGTTTGTAGTTCCCGACCTATCGTTTGTAGTGGCGCGAAAATCGAACTACGAACGAGGAAAGCACCGACAAATGATTTTTCAAGGCCTCTCTTCGGAATTATTCGTTTGTAGTGGCAAACTAGCTCACTACAAACGATGAACGACCTCTTAAAACGTTTGTAGTTGTTTGTAGTTTGCGATTAGTCGTTTGTAGTTGCGCGAAAATCAATCTACGAACGAGGAAAGCATCAAAAATGATTTTTTAAAGCTTCTCTTCAAGATTATTCGTTTGTAGTAGCAAACTAGCTTATTACAAACGATACACGACCTGTCAAAACGTTTGTGGTTGTTTGTAGTTCCCGAATTATCGTTTGTAGTTGCGCGAAAATCAAACTACAAACGAGGAAAGCACCTGAAAATGAGTTTCGAACGCTTCTCGTTAGGATATCTTGTTTGTAGTGGCAAATAAGGTTACTACAAACGATATCCGACCTCTCAAAACGTTTGTAGTTGTTTGTAGTTCCCGAATTATCGTTTGTAGTTGCGCGAAAATCAAACTACAAACGAGGAAAGCACCTGAAAATGAGTTTTGAACGCTTCTCGTTTGGATATCTTGTTTGTAGTGGCAAATAAGGTTACTACAAACGATATCCAACCTCTCAAAACGTTTGCAGTTGTTTGTAGTTTCCGAATTATCGTTTGTAGTTGCACGAAAATCGAACTACAAACGAGGAAAGCACCTGAAAATGAGTTTCGAACGCTTCTCGTTAGGATATCTTGTTTGTAGTGGCAAATAAGCTTACTACAAACGATATCCAACCTCTTAAACCGTTTGTAGTTGTTTGTAGTTCCCGACCTATCGTTTGTAGTTGCGCAAAAATCGAACTACGAACGAGGAAAGCACCGACAAATGATTTTTCAAGGCCTCTCTGCGGAATTATTCGTTTGTAGTGGCAAACAAGCTCACTACAAACGATGAACGACCTCTTAAAACGTTTGTAGTTGTTTGTAGTTTGCGATTAGTCGTTTGTAGTTGCGCGAAAATCAATCTACGAACGAGGAAAGCATCAAAAATGATTTTTCAAGGCTTCTCTTCAAGATTATTCGTTTGTAGTGGCAAACTAGCTTACTACTAACGATACACGACCTGTCAAAACGTTTGTTGTTGTTTGTAGTTCCCGAATTATCGTTTGTAGTTGCGCGAAAATCAAACGACAAACGAGGAAAGCACCTGAAAATGAGTTTTGAACGCTTCTCGTTGGAATATCTTGTTTGTAGTGGCAAATAAGCTTACTACAAACGATATCCGACCTCTTAAAACGTTTGTAGTTGTTTGTAGTTCCTGAATTATCGTTTGTAGTTGCGCGAAAATCAAACTACAAACGAGGAAAGCACCTGAAAATGAGTTTTGAACGCTTCTCGTTTGGATATCTTGTTTGTAGTGGCAAATAAGGTTACTGCAAACGATATCCAACCTCTCAAAACGTTTGCAGTTGTTTGTAGTTCCTGAATTATCGTTTGTAGTTGCGCAAAAATCGAACTACGAATGAGAAAAGCCCCGAAAAATTATTTTTTAAAGCTTCTCTTCGGAATTATTCATTCGTAGTGGCAAACTAGCTTACTACAAACGATATCCGACCTCGCAAAACGTTTGTAGTTGTTTGTAGTTCCCGAATTATCGTTTGTAGTTGCGCGAAAATCAAACTACAAACGAGGAAAGCACCTGAAAATGAGTTTCGAACGCTTCTCGTTTGGATATCTTGTTTGTAGTGGCAAATAAGGTTACTACAAACGATATCCGACCTCTCAAAACGTTTGCAGTTGTTTGTAGTTTCCGAATTATCGTTTGTAGTTGCGCGAAAATCGAACTGCAAACGAGGAAAGCACCTGAAAATGAGTTTCAAACGCTTCTCGTTAGGATATCTTGTTTGTAGTGGCAAATAAGCTTACTACAAACGATATCCAATCTCTCAAAACGGTTGCAGTTGTTTGTAGTTTCCGACCTATCGTTTGTAGTTGCGCGAAAATCGAACTACGAACGAGGAAAGCACCGACAAATGATTTTTCAAGGCCTCTCTTCGGAATTATTCGTTTGTAGTGGCAAACAAGCTTACTACAAACGATGAACGACCTTTTAAAACGTTTGTAGTTGTTTGTAGTTTGCGATTAGTCGTTTGTAGTTGCGCGAAAATCGAACTACGAATGAGGAGAGTACCAAAAATAATTTTTCAAGACTTTTCTTCAAGATTATTCGTTTGTAGTGGCAAACTAGCTTACTACAAACCATACACGACCTGTCAAAACGTGTGTAGTTATTTGTAGTTTCCGAATGATTGTTTGTAGTTTCGCGAAAATCGAACTACAAGCGAGGAAAGCACCTGAAAATGAGTTTGGAACGCTTCTCGTTGGAATATCTTGTTTGTAGTGGCAAATAAGCTTACTGCAAACGATATCCGACCTCTTAAAACGTTTGTAGTTGTTTGTAGTTCCCGAATTATCGTTTGTAGTAGCGCGAAAATCAAACTACAAACGAGGAAAGCACCTGAAAATGAGTTTTGAACGCTTCTCGTTTGGATATCTTGTTTGTAGTGGCAAATAAGGTTACTGCAAACGATATCCAACCTCTCAAAACGTTTGCAGTTGTTTGTAGTTCCTGAATTATCGTTTGTAGTTGCGCAAAAATCGAACTACGAATGAGAAAAGCCCCGAAAAATTATTTTTTAAAGCTTCTCTTCGGAATTATTCATTCGTAGTGGCAAACTAGCTTACTACAAACGATATCCGACCTCGCAAAACGTTTGTAGTTGTTTGTAGTTCCCGAATTATCGTTTGTAGTTGCGCGAAAATCAAACTACAAACGAGGAAAGCACCTGAAAATGAGTTTCGAACGCTTCTCGTTTGGATATCTTGTTTGTAGTGGCAAATAAGGTTACTACAAACGATATCCGACCTCTCAAAACGTTTGCAGTTGTTTGTAGTTTCCGAATTATCGTTTGTAGTTGCGCGAAAATCGAACTGCAAACGAGGAAAGCACCTGAAAATGAGTTTCAAACGCTTCTCGTTAGGATATCTTGTTTGTAGTGGCAAATAAGCTTACTACAAACGATATCCAATCTCTCAAAACGGTTGCAGTTGTTTGTAGTTTCCGACCTATCGTTTGTAGTTGCGCGAAAATCGAACTACGAACGAGGAAAGCACCGACAAATGATTTTTCAAGGCCTCTCTTCGGAATTATTCGTTTGTAGTGGCAAACAAGCTTACTACAAACGATGAACGACCTTTTAAAACGTTTGTAGTTGTTTGTAGTTTGCGATTAGTCGTTTGTAGTTGCGCGAAAATCGAACTACGAATGAGGAGAGTACCAAAAATAATTTTTCAAGACTTTTCTTCAAGATTATTCGTTTGTAGTGGCAAACTAGCTTACTACAAACGATACACGACCTGTCAAAACGTGTGTAGTTATTTGTAGTTTCCGAATGATTGTTTGTAGTTTCGCGAAAATCGAACTACAAGCGAGGAAAGCACCTGAAAATGAGTTTGGAACGCTTCTCGTTGGAATATCTTGTTTGTAGTGGCAAATAAGCTTACTGCAAACGATATCCGACCTCTTAAAACGTTTGTAGTTGTTTGTAGTTCCCGAATTATCGTTTGTAGTAGCGCGAAAATCAGACTACAAACGAGGAAAGCACCTGAAAATAAGTTTTGAACGCTTCTCGTTGAAATATCTTGTTTGTAGTGGCAAATAAGCCTACTACAAACGATGTCCGACCTCTCAAAACGTTTGTAGTTGTTTGTAGTTCCCGAATTATCGTTTGTAGTTGCGCGAAAATCGAACTACAAACAAGGAAATCACCTGAAAATGAGTTTTTAACGCTTCTCGTTGGAATATCTTGTTTGTAATGGCAAATAAGGTTACTACAAACGATATCCAACCTCTCAAAACGTTTGCAGTTGTTTGTAGTTCCCGAATTATCGTTTGTAGTTGCGCAAAAATCGAACTACGAATGAGAAAAGCCCCGAAAAATTTTCTAAAGCTTCTCTTCGGAATTATTCATTCGTAGTGGCAAACTAGCTTACTACAAACGATATCCGACCTCTTGAAACATTTGTTGTTGTTAATAGTTTTCGAATTATCGTTTGTAGTACTGCAAAAAACGAACTACAAACGGGGAGCCCATCTGAAAGCGGATTTTTAATTCTTCTAGAAATCGGGCGTTTGTAGTAGTAAACTACCTTACTACAAACGATGTGCAACCTTTTAAGTCGTTTGTAGTATATTGTAGGTGCCGAATTATCTTTTGTAGTAGCGTGAATATCGAACTACAAGCTTGGAAAGCACCTGATTGACAATAATCCATACCAATAAATTAAGTTTTTCAGCCGAAAGTAATAGGATTCGAAAAAAAAAACGACGCAAAATTGTTTATTTTCGTCTATTTCAGAACAGAAAATAGAAGAACAGTTACACCGACTTAAAAAAATTATCCTCAATTTTTGTCGTTTTTTCTTGATAACTTTGTTATTTTCGATTTTTCGAATCAATGGCAGGCGGAAAATTTGTAGAGAATTGAATTGCCTACATAAAACAACGATATAACTTTTTTGCGCTGTGGATAGTTCAAAAGTTATAAAGGAAAACCCATTTCAACCCTTTTTTTACATGGCGGATTTTCCTCAACGTTTGCAACCCGCCAAATTCGAAGTTAAGCTTTTTATACCCCTCCCCTATGCATCAGAATAATGAAATTTCTGACGTCGATAAATGCAGGGTAGGGGGACAAAAAATGCCACATTTTAATGGACTACTGTGCTAACGTGTAACCTATCGCGGTAGGATCGATGACTGCTGTGACAACAACCTTACTTACTTAGCCTAAGTGCTCGCCTGTAATGGTAAACTAGATTTAAAAATCATTTTTCGGCGCTTTCCTCGTTTGTGGTTCGATTTTCGCGCAACTACAAGCGATAATTCGGGAACTACAAACTACTGCAAATGTTTGAAGAGGTCGGATATCGTTTGTAGTGAGCTTGTTTGCCACTACAAACGAATAATTCCGAAGAGAGGCCTTGAAAAATCATTTGTCGGTGCTTTCCTCGTTCGTAGTTCGATTTTCGCGCAACTACAAACGATAGGTCGGGAACTACAAACAATTACAAACGTTTTAAGAGGTTGGATATCGTTTGTAGTAAGCTTATTTGCCACTACAAACAAGATATCCTAACGAGAAGCTTTCGAAACTCATTTTCAGTTGCTTTCCTCGTTTGTAGTTTGATTTTCGCGCAACTACAAACGATAATTCGCGAACTACAAACAACTACAAACGTTTTGAGAGGTCGGATGTCGTTTGTAGTAAGCTTATTTGCCACTACAAACAAGATATCCTAACGAGAAGCGTTCGAGACTCATTTTCAGATTCTTTCCTCGTTTGTAGTTCGATTTTCGCGCAACTACAAACGATAATTCGGAAACTACAAACAACTACAATCGTTTTGAGAGGTTCGATATCGTTTGTAGTAAACTTATTTGCGACTCCAAACAAGATATTCAAACGAGAAGCGTTCAGAACTCATTTTCAGGTGCTTTCCTCGTTTGTAGTTCGATTTTCGCGCAACTACAAACGATAATCCGGGAACTCCAAACAACTACACACGTTTTGACAGGTCGTCTATCTTTTTTAGTAAGCTAGTTTGCCACTACAAACGAATAATCTTGAAGAAAAGCCTCGAAAAATTATTTTTGTTACTATCCTCGTTCGTAGATTGATTTTCGCCCAACTACAAACGCTTAATCGCAAACTACAAACAACTACAAACGTTTGAAGAGTCCGTTTATCGTTTGTAGTAAGCTTGTTTGCCACTACAAACGAATGATTCCCAAGAGAAGCCTTGAAAAATCATTTTTCGGTGCTTTCCCCGTCCGTAGTTCGATTTTCGCGCAACTACAAACGATAATTCGGGAACTACAAACAACTACAAACGTTTTAAGAGGTCCGATATCGTTTGTAGTAAGCTTATTTGCCACTACAAACAAGATATCCTAACGAGAAGCGTTCGAAACTCATTTTCAGGTGCTTTCCTCGTTTGTAGTTCGATTTTCGCGCAACTACAAACGATAATTCGGAAACTACAAACAACTGCAAACGTTTTGAGAGGTTGGATATCGTTTGTAGTAACCTTATTTGCCACTACAAACAAGATATCCAAACGAGAAGCGTTCAAAACTCATTTTCAGGTGCTTTCCTCGTTTGTAGTTTGATTTTCGCGCAACTACAAACGATAATTCGGGAACTACAAACAACTACAAACGTTTTGAGAGGTCGGATATCGTTTGTAGTAACCTTATTTGCCACTACAAACAAGATATCCTAACGAGAAGCGTTCGAAACTCATTTTCAGGTGCTTTCCTCGTTTGTAGTTCGATTTTCGCGCAACTACAAACGATAATTCGGAAACTACAAACAACTGCAAACGTTTTGAGAGGTCGGATATCGTTTGTAGTAACCTTATTTGCCACTACAAACAAGATATCCAAACGAGAAGCGTTCAAAACTCATTTTCAGGTGCTTTCCTCGTTTGTAGTTTGATTTTCGCGCAACTACAAACGATAATTCGGGAACTACAAACAACTACAAACGTTTTAAGAGGTCCGATATCGTTTGTAGTAAGATTACATGCCACTACAAACAAGGCATTTTAACGAGAAGCGTTCGAAACTCATTTTCAGGTGCTTTCCTCGTTTGTAGTTCAATTTTCGCGCAACTACAAACGATAATTCGGGAACTACAAACGTTTCAAGAGGTCGGATATCGTTTGAAGTAAGCTTATTTATCACTACGAACAACATATTCAGAAAACAAGCGATCAAAACTCAATTTCAGGTGCTTTCCTCGTTTGTAGTTCGATTTTCGCGCAACTACAAACGATAATTTAGCAACTACAAACAACTACACACGTTTTGACAGGTCGTGTATCATTTGTAGTAAGCTAGTTTACCACTACGAACGAATAATCTTGATGAGAAGCCTTGAAAAGTCATTTTTGGTGCGTTCCTCATTCGTAGATTGATTTTCGTCAAACTACAAACGATTATTCACAAACTACAAACATCGACAAACGTTTTAAGAGGTCGTATATCGTTTGTAGTAAGCTTTTTTGCCACTACAAACGAATAATTCCGAAGAGAAGCCTTGACATATCATTTTTCAGTGCTTTCCTCGTTCGTGTTCGATTTTCGGGCAACTACAAACGATAATTCGGGAACTACAAACGTCTACAAACGCTTTGAGTGGTTGGATATCGTTTGTAGTAAACTTATTTGCCACTACAAACAAGATATTCTAACGAGAAGCGTTCAAAACGCATTTTCAGGTACTTTCCTCGTGTGTAGTTCGATTTTCGCGCAACTACAAACGATAATTCGGAAACTACAAGCAACTCCAAACATTTTGACAGGTCGTGTGTCGTTTGTAGTAAGCTAGTTTGCCACCACAAATGAATAATCTTGAAGAGAAGCCTTGAAAAATCATTTTTGGTGCTTTCCTCGTTTGTAGATTGATTTTCGCGCAACTACAAACAATTATTCGCAAACTACAAACAACTACACACGTTTTGACAGGTCGTGTATTGTTTTTAGTAAGCCAGTTTGCCACTACAAACGAATAATCTTGAAGAGAAGCCTTGAAAAATCATTTTTGATGCTTTCCTCGTTCGTAGATTGATTTTTGCGCAACTACAAACGACTAATCGCAAACTACAAACAACTACAAACGTTTTAAGAGGTCGTTCATCGTTTGTAGTGAGCTTGTTTGCCACTACAAACGAATAATTCCGCAGAGAGGCCTTGAAAAATCATTTGTCGGTGCTTTCCTCGTTCGTAGTTCGATTTTTGCGCAACTACAAGCGACAGGTCGGGAACTACAAACAACTACAAACGTTTTAAGAGGTTGAATATCGTTTGTAGTAAGCTTATTTGCCACTACAAACAAGATATCCTAACGAGAAGCTTTCGAAACTCATTTTCAAGTGCTTTCCTCATTTGTAGTTCGATTTTCGCGCAACTACAAACGATAATTCGGAAACTACAAACAACTGCAAACGTTTTGAGAGGTCGGATATCGTTTGTAGTAACCTTATTTGCCACTACAAACAAGATATCCAAACGAGAAGCGTTCAAAACTCATTTTCAGGTGCTTTCCTCGTTTGTAGTTTGATTTTCGCGCAACTACAAACGATAATTCGAGAACTACAAATAACTACAAACGTTTTGAGAGGTCGGATATCGTTTGTAGTAAGCTTATTTGCCACTACAAACAAGATATCCTAACGAGAAGCGTTCGAAACTCATTTTCAGGTGCTTTCCTCGTTTGTAGTTCGATTTTCGCGCAACTACAAACGATAATTCGGAAACTACAAACAACTGCAAACGTTTTGAGAGGTCGGATATCGTTTGTAGTAACCTTATTTGCCACTACAAACAAGATATCCAAACGAGAAGCGTTCAAAACTCATTTTCAGGTGCTTTCCTCGTTTGTAGTTTGATTTTCGCGCAACTACAAACGACAATTCGGGAACTACAAACAACTACAAACGTTTTGAGAGGTCGGATATCGTTTGTAGTAACCTTATTTGCCACTACAAACAAGATATCCTAACGAGAAGCGTTCGAAACTCATTTTCAGGTGCTTTCCTCGTTTGTAGTTTGATTTTCGCGCAACTACAAACGATAATTCGGGAACTACAAACAACCACAAACGTTTTGACAGGTCGTGTATCGTTTGTAATAAGCTAGTTTGCTACTACAAACGAATAATCTTGAAGAGAAGCTTTGAAAAATCATTTTTGATGCTTTCCTCGTTCGTAGATTGATTTTCGCGCAACTACAAACGACTAATCGCAAACTACAAACAACTACAAACGTTTTAAGAGGTCGTTCATCGTTTGTAGTGAGCTTGTTTGCCACTACAAACGAATAATTCCGAAGAGAGGCCTTGAAAAATCATTTGTCGGTGCTTTCCTCGTTCGTAGTTCGATTTTCGCGCAACTACAAACGATAGGTCGGGAACTACAAACAATTACAAACGTTTTAAGAGGTTGGATATCGTTTGTAGTAAGCTTATTTGCCACTACAAACAAGATATCCTAACGAGAAGCTTTCGAAACTCATTTTCAGTTGCTTTCCTCGTTTGTAGTTTGATTTTCGCGCAACTACAAACGATAATTCGCGAACTACAAACAACTACAAACGTTTTGAGAGGTCGGATGTCGTTTGTAGTAAGCTTATTTGCCACTACAAACAAGATATCCTAACGAGAAGCGTTCGAGACTCATTTTCAGATTCTTTCCTCGTTTGTAGTTCGATTTTCGCGCAACTACAAACGATAATTCGGAAACTACAAACAACTACAATCGTTTTGAGAGGTTCGATATCGTTTGTAGTAAACTTATTTGCGACTCCAAACAAGATATTCCAACGAGAAGCGTTCAGAACTCATTTTCAGGTGCTTTCCTCGTTTGTAGTTCGATTTTCGCGCAACTACAAACGATAATCCGGGAACTACAAACAACTACACACGTTTTGACAGGTCGTCTATCTTTTTTAGTAAGCTAGTTTGCCACTACAAACGAATAATCTTGAAGAAAAGCCTCGAAAAATTATTTTTGTTACTATCCTCGTTCGTAGATTGATTTTCGCCCAACTACAAACGCTTAATCGCAAACTACAAACAACTACAAACGTTTGAAGAGTCCGTTTATCGTTTGTAGTAAGCTTGTTTGCCACTACAAACGAATGATTCCCAAGAGAAGCCTTGAAAAATCATTTTTCGGTGCTTTCCCCGTCCGTAGTTCGATTTTCGCGCAACTACAAACGATAATTCGGGAACTACAAACAACTACAAACGTTTTAAGAGGTCCGATATCGTTTGTAGTAAGCTTATTTGCCACTACAAACAAGATATCCTAACGAGAGGCGTTCGAAACTCATTTTCAGGTGCTTTCCTCGTTTGTAGTTCGATTTTCGCGCAACTACAAACGATAATTCGGAAACTACAAACAACTGCAAACGTTTTGAGAGGTTGGATATCGTTTGTAGTAACCTTATTTGCCACTACAAACAAGATATCCAAACGAGAAGCGTTCAAAACTCATTTTCAGGTGCTTTCCTCGTTTGTAGTTCGATTTTCGCGCAACTACAAACGATAATTCGGAAACTACAAACAACTGCAAACGTTTTGAGAGGTCGGATATCGTTTGTAGTAACCTTATTTGCCACTACAAACAAGATATCCAAACGAGAAGCGTTCAAAACTCATTTTCAGGTGCTTTCCTCGTTTGTAGTTTGATTTTCGCGCAACTACAAACGATAATTCGGGAACTACAAACAACTACAAACGTTTTGAGAGGTCGGATATCGTTTGTAGTAAGCTTATTTGCCACTACAAACAAGATATCCTAACGAGAAGCGTTCGAAACTCATTTTCAGGTGCTTTCCTCGTTTGTAGTTCGATTTTCGCGCAACTACAAACGATAATTCGGAAACTACAAACAACTGCAAACGTTTTGAGAGGTCGGATATCGTTTGTAGTAACCTTATTTGCCACTACAAACAAGATATCCAAACGAGAAGCGTTCAAAACTCATTTTCAGGTGCTTTCCTCGTTTGTAGTTTGATTTTCGCGCAACTACAAACGATAATTCGGGAACTACAAACAACTACAAACGTTTTGAGAGGTCGGATATCGTTTGTAGTAACCTTATTTGCCACTACAAACAAGATATCCTAACGAGAAGCGTTCGAAACTCATTTTCAGGTGCTTTCCTCGTTTGTAGTTTGATTTTCGCGCAACTACAAACGATAATTCGGGAACTACAAACAACCACAAACGTTTTGACAGGTCGTGTATCGTTTGTAATAAGCTAGTTTGCTACTACAAACGAATAATCTTGAAGAGAAGCTTTGAAAAATCATTTTTGATGCTTTCCTCGTTCGTAGATTGATTTTCGCGCAACTACAAACGACTAATCGCAAACTACAAACAACTACAAACGTTTTAAGAGGTCGTTCATCGTTTGTAGTGAGCTTGTTTGCTACTACAAACGAATTACTCCGAAGAGAGGCCTTGAAAAATCATTTGTCGGTGCTTTCCTCGTTCGTAGTTCGATTTTCGCGCAACTACAAACGATAATTCGAGAACTACATACAACTACAAACGTTTTGAGAGATCGGATATCGTTTGTAGTCAGCTTATTTGCCACTACAAACAAGATATCCTAACGAGAAGCTTTCGAAACTCATTTTCAGGTGCTTTCCTCGTTTGTAGTTCGATTTTCGCGCAACTACAAACGATAATTCGGGAACTACAAACAACCACAAACGTTTGGACAGGTCGTGTATCGTTTGTAGTAAGCTAGTTTGTCACTACAAACGAATAATCTTGAAGAGAAGCCTTGAAAAATCATTTTTGATGCTTTCCTCGTCCGTAGATTGATTTTCGCGCAACTACAAACGACTAATCGCAAACTACAAACAATTACAAACGTTTTAAGAGGTCGTTCATCGTTTGTAGTGAGCTTGTTTGCCACTACAAACGAATAATTCCGAAGAGAGGCCTTGAAAAATCATTTGTCGGTGATTTCCTCGTTCGTAGTTCGATTTTCGCGCAACTACAAACGATAGGTCGGGAACTACAAACAACTACAAACGGTTTAAGAGGTTGGATATCGTTTGTAGTAACCTTATTTGCCACTACAAACAAGATATCTTAACGAGAAGCGTTCGAAACTCATTTTCAGGTGTTTTCCCCGTTTGTAGTTTGATTTTCGCTCAACTACAAACGATAATTCGGGAACTACAAACAACTACAAACGTTTTAAGAGGTCGGATATCGTTTGTAGTAAGCTTATTTGCCACTACAAACAAGATATTCCAACGAGAAGCGTTCAAAACTCATTTTCAGGTCCTTTCCTCGTTTGTAGTTTGATTTTCGCGCAACTACAAACGATAATTCGGGAACTACAAACAACTACAAACGTTTTGAGAGGTCAGATATCGTTTGTAGTAACCTTATTTGCCACTACAAACAAGATATCCTAACGAGAAGCGTTCGAAACTCATTTTCAGGTGCTTTCCTCGTTTGTAGTTTGATTTTCGCGCAACTACAAACGATAATTCGGGAACTACAAACAACTACAAACGTTTTGAGAGGTCGGATATCGTTTGTAGTAACCTTATTTGCCACTACAAACAAGATATCCTAACGAGAAGCGTTCGAAACTCATTTTCAGGTGCTTTCCTCGTTTGTAGTTTGATTTTCGCGCAACTACAAACGATAATTCGGGAACTACAAACAACCACAAACGTTTTGATAGGTCGTGTATCGTTTGTAATAAGCTAGTTTGCTACTACAAACGAATAATCTTGAAGAGAAGCTTTGAAAAATCATTTTTGATGCTTTCCTCGTTCGTAGATTGATTTTCGCGCAACTACAAACGACTAATCGCAAACTACAAACAACTACAAACGTTTTAAGAGGTCGTTCATCATTTGTAGTGAGCTTGTTTGCCACTACAAACGAATAATTCCGAAGAGAGGCCTTGAAAAATCATTTGTCGGTGCTTTCCTCGTTCGTAGTTCGATTTTCGCGCAACTACAAACGATAGGTCGGGAACTACAAACAATTACAAACGTTTTAAGAGGTTGGATATCGTTTGTAGTAAGCTTATTTGCCACTACAAACAAGATATCCTAACGAGAAGCTTTCGAAACTCATTTTCAGGTGCTTTCCTCGTTTGTTGTTTGATTTTCGCGCAACTACAAACGATAATTCGCGAACTACAAACAACTACAAACGTTTTGAGAGGTCGGATATCGTTTGTAGTAAGCTTATTTGCCACTACAAACAAGATATCCTAACGAGAAGCGTTCGAGATTCATTTTCAGATTCTTCCCTCGTTTGTAGTTCGATTTTCGCGCAACTACAAACGATAATTCGGAAACTACAAACAACTACAATCGTTTTGAGAGGTTCGATATCGTTTGTAGTAAACTTATTTGCGACTCCAAACAAGATATTCCAACGAGAAGCGTTCAGAACTCATTTTCAGGTGCTTTCCTCGTTTGTAGTTCGATTTTCGCGCAACTACAAACGATAATCCGGGAACTACAAACAACTACACACGTTTTGACAGGTCGTATATCTTTTTTAGTAAGCTAGTTTGCCACTACAAACGAATAATCTTGAAGAAAAGCCTCGAAAAATTATTTTTGCTACTATCCTCGTTCGTAGATTGATTTTCGCCCAACTTCAAACGCTTAATCGCAAACTACAAACAACTACAAACGTTTGAAGAGTCCGTTTATCGTTTGTAGTAAGCTTCTTTGCCACTACAAACGAATGATTCCCAAGAGAAGCCTTGAAAAATCATTTTTCGGTGCTTTCCCCGTCCGTAGTTCGATTTTCGCGCAACTACAAACGATAATTCGGGAACTACAAACAACTACAAACGTTTTAAGAGGTCCGATATCGTTTGTAGTAAGCTTATTTGCCATTACAAATGAGCTATTCTAACGAGAAGCCTCGGAAACCCATTTTCGGTCGCTTTCTTCGTTTATAGTTCGATTTTCACCCAACTACAAACGATAATTTGGCAACTACAAACAACTACAAACATTTTGAGAGGTCCGATATCGTTTGTAGTAAGCTTATTTGCCACTACAAACAAGATATTCCAACGAGAAGCGTTCAAAAATCGTTTTCAGGGGCCTTCCTCGTTTGTAGTTCGTTTTTCGCGCAACTACACACGATGATTCGGGAACTACAAACAATTACAGACGTTTTGACAGGTCGCATATTGTTTGTAGTAAGCTACTTTCTTACAATAAGCCGCCGATCACGAAAAAAAATGGTCGCAAAATCATTTTTCCACATCTATCTATCGTTTTTTTCGAAAATTCGATTTTTTTCGGAAACGGTTCAACTACAAACAAAAATAATTTCACTACAATCAACTACAAACGATTTTGAATGAAAAATAACTCCGCCCGCTTAAATATTTTCATTAAGGGGGCTGACTTTTTTTTTAAGGGCCCTAATTTTTTTTCTGAGTTACTACAAACGAAATCGTTTGTACTACAATCAACTACAAACAAAAACAATCCGAAATAATATAAAAAAATTAAGATCGGTCATACTCGGGTGCCAAGTTCACACAGCCAGAAAACGTTTGTACCGTTCTGTACTATCGAGCAATCGTTTGTACCCATTCGTACTGACGAGTATATCGTTTGTAGCAATGAGAAAACGTTTGTACCCGTCTGTACTATCGAGCAATCGTTTGTACCCATTTATACTGACGAGTATATCGTCTGTCCCAACGAGAAAGCGTTTGTACCCGTCTGAACTATCGAGCAATCGTTTGTACCCGTCTGTAATATCAAGCAATCGTTTGTACCCGTCTGTAATATCAAGCAATCGTTTGTACCCGTTCGTATCGACAAGTACATCGTTTTTACCGCCGAGAAAACGTTTGTACCCGTCTGTACTAACGAGCAATCGTTTGTACCCATTCGTACTGACGAGAAGATCGTTTGTACCACCGAGAAAACATTTGTACCCGTCTGTACTATCGAGCAATCGTTTGTACCCGTTCGTATCGACAAGTATATCGTTTGTACCGCCGAGAAATCGTTTCTACCCGTCTGTACTATCGAGCAATCGTTTGTACCCGTTCGTATCGACGAGTATATCGCTTGTACCACCGAGAAACGTTTGTACCGGTGTGTACTGTCGAGCAATCGTTTGTACCCATTCGTACTAACGAGTATATCGTTTGTACCAATGAGAAAACTTTTGTACCCGTCTGTACTATCGAACAATCGTTTGTACCCTTTCGTACTGATGTGTAGATCGTTTGTACCACCGAGAAAACGTTTGCACCCGTCTGTACTATCGAGCAATCGTTTGTACCTGTTCGTATCGACAAGTATATCGTTTGTACCACCGAGAAATCGTTTGTACCGCTTTGTGCTATCGACCAATCGTTTGCACCCGCTCGTATCGACATGTATATCGTTTGTACCACCGAGAAATCGTTTGTACCCGTCTGTACTATCGAGCAATCGTTTGTACCCGTTCGTATCGACGAATGTATCGTTTGTACCACCGAGAAAACGTTTGTACCGTTCTGTACTATCGAGCAATCGTTTGTACCCATTCGTACTGACGAGTATATCGTTTGTAGTAATGAGAAAACGTTTGTACCCGTCTGTACTATCGAGCAATCGTTTGTACCCATTTGTACTGACGAGTATATCGTTTGTCCCAACGAGAAAGCGTTTGTACCCATCTGAACTATCGAGCAATCGTTTGTACCCGTCTGTAATATGAAGCAATCGTTTGTACCCGCTCGTATCGACAAGTATATCGTTTTTAATGCCGAGAAAACGTTTGTACCCGTCTGTACTATCGAGCAATCGTTTGTACCCATTCGTACTGACGAGTAGACCGGTTGTACCACCGAGAAAACGTTTGTACCCGTCTGTACTATCGAGCAATCGTTTGTACCTGTTCGTCTCGACAAGTATATCGTTTGCACCACCGATAAATCGTTTGTACCCGTCTGTACTATTGAGCAATCGTTTGTACTCATTCGTACTGACGAGTAGATCGTTTGTACCACCGAGAAAACATTTGTACCCGTCTGTACTATCGAGCAATCGTTTGTTCCCGTTCGTATCGACAATTATATCGTTCGTACCGCCGAGAAACCGTTTGTACCCGTCTGTACTATCGAGCAATCGTTTGTACCCGTTCGTATCGACGAGTATATCGCTTGGACCACCGAGAAAACGTACGTACCGGTGTGTACTATCGAGCAATCGTTTGTACCCATTCGTACTAACGAGTATATCGTTTGTACCAATGAGAAAACTTTTGTACCCGTCTGTACTATCGCGCAATCGTTTGTACCCGATCGTATCGACAAGTATATCGTTTTTACCGCCGAGAAAACGTTTGTACCCGCCTTAACTATCGCGCAATCGTTTGTACTCATTCGTACTGACGAGTAGATCGTTTGTACCACCGAGAAAACGTTTGTATCCGTCTGTACTATCGAGCGATCGTTTGTACCTGTTCGTATCGACAAGTATATCGTTTGCACCACCGAGAAAACGTTTGTACCCGTCTGTACTATCGAGCAATCGTTTGTACCGATTCGTACTGACGAGTATATCGTTTGTACCAACGAGAAAGCGTTTGTACCCGTCTGAACTATCTAGCAATCGTTTCTACCCGTGTGTAATATCAAGCAATCGTTTGTACCCGTTCGTATCGACAAGTATATCGTTTTCACCGCCGAGAAAACGTTTGTATCCGTCTGTACTATCGAGCAATCGTTTGTACCCATTCGTACTGACAAGTATATCGTTTGTACCACCGAGAAATCGTTTGTATCCGTTTGTACTATCGAGCAATCCTTTGTACCCGTCTGTACTATCGAGCAATCCTTTGTATCCGATCGTATCGACAAGTGTATCGTTTGCACCGCCGAGAAATCTTTTGTACCCGTCTGTACTATCGAGCAATCGTTTGTACCCATTCGTATCGACCAGTATATCGTTTGGACCACCAAGAAAACGTTTGTACCCGTTCGTATCGACGAGTATATCGCTTGTACCACCGAGAAAACGTTTGTACCGGTGTGTACTATCGAGCAATCGTTTGTACCCATTCGTACTAACGAGTATAACGTTTGTACCAATGAGAAAACTTTTGTACCCGTCTGTACTATCGAGCAATCGTTTGTAGCCGATCGTATCGACAAGTATATCGTTTTTACCGCCGAGAAAACGTCTGTACCCGTCTGTTCTATCGAGCAATCGTTTGTACCCATTCCTACTGACGAGTAGATCGTTCGTACCACCGAGAAAACGTTTGTACCCGTCTGTACTGTCGAGCAATCGTTTGTACCCGTTCGTATCGACAAGTATATCGTTTGTACCGCCGAGAAATCGTTTGTACCCGTCTGTACTATCGAGCCATCGTTTGTACCCATTCGTACTGATGAGTATATCGTTTGTAGCAATGAGAAAACGTTTGTACCGGTGTGTACTGTCGAGCAATCGTTTGTACCCATTCGTACTAACGAGTATATCGTTTGTACCAATGAGAAAACTTTTGTACCCGTCTGTACTATCGAACAATCGTTTGTACCCGATCGTATCGACAAGTATATCGTTTGTACCACCGAGAAATCGTTTATACCGGTTTGTGCTATCGACCAATCGTTTGCACCCGTTCGTATCGACATGCATATCGTTTGTACCACCGAGAAATCGTTTGTACCCGTCTGTACTATCGAGCAATCGTTTGTACCCGTTCGTATCGACGAATGTATCGTTTGTACCACCGAGAAAACGTTTGGACCGTTCTGTACTATCGAGCAATCGTTTGTACCCATTCGTACTGACGAGTATATCGTTTGTAGTAATGAGAAAACGTTTGTACCCGTCTGTACTATCGAGCAATCGTTTGTACCCATTTTTACTGACGAGTATATCGTTTGTCCCAACGAGAAAGCGATTGTACCCGTCTCAACTATCGAGCAATCGTTTGTACCCGTCTGTAATATGAAGCAATCGTTTGTACCCGCTCGTATGGACAAGTATATCGTTTTTAATGCCGAGAAAACGTTTGTACCCGTCTGTACTATCGAGCAATCGTTTGTACCCATTCGTACTGACGAGTAGACCGGTTGTACCACCGAGAAAACGTTTGTACCCGTCTGTACTATCGAGCAATCGTTTGTACCTGTTCGTCTCGACAAGTATATCGTTTGCACCACCGATAAATCGTTTGTACCCGTCTGTACTATTGAGCAATCGTTTGTACTCATTCGTACTGACGAGTAGATCGTTTGTACCACCGAGAAAACATTTGTACCCGTCTGTACTATCGAGCAATCGTTTGTTCCCGTTCGTATCGACAAGTATATCGTTTGTACCGCCGAGAAACCGTTTGTACCCGTCTGTACTATCGAGCAATCGTTTGTACCCGTTCGTATCGACAAGTATATCGCTTGTACCACCGAGAAAACGTACGTACCGGTGTGTACTATCGAGCAATCGTTTGTACCCATTCGTACTAACGAGTATATCGTTTGTACCAATGAGAAAACTTTTGTACCCGTCTGTACTATCGCGCAATCGTTCGTACCCGATCGTATCGACAAGTATATCGTTTTTACCGCCGAGAAAACGTTTGTACCCGTCTGTACTATCGAGCAATCGTTTGTACCCATTCGTACTGACAAGTATATCATTTGTACCACCGAGAAATCGTTTGTATCCGTTTGTACTATCGAGCAATCGTTTGTACCCGTTCGTATCGACAAGTATATCGTTTGTACCGCCGAGAAATCGTTTGTACCCGTCTGTACTATCCAGCAATCGTTTGTACCAATGCGAAAACGTTTGTACCCGTCTGTACCACCGAGAAAACTTTTGTACCCGTCTGTACTATCGAGCAATCGTTTGTACCTGTTCGTATCGACAAGTATATCGTTTGCACCACCGAGAAAACGTTTGTACCCGTCTGTACTATCGAGCAATCGTTTGTACCGATTCGTACTGACGAGTATATCGTTTGTACCAACCAGAAAGCGTTTGTACCCGTCTGAACTATCTAGCAATCGTTTCTACCCGTGTGTAATATCAAGCAATCGTTTGTACCCGTTCGTATCGACAAGTATATCGTTTGTACCACCGAGAAAACGTTTGTACCGTTCTGTACTATCGAGCAATCGATTGTACCCATTTGTACTGACGAGTATATCGTTTGTCCCAACGAGAAAGCGTTTGTACCCGTCTGAACAATCGAGCAATCGTTTGTACCCGTCTGTAATATCAAGCAATCGTTTGTACCCGTTCGTATCGACAAGTATATCGTTTTGACCGCCGAGAAAACGTTTGTACCCGTCTGTACTATCGAGCAATCGTTTGTACCCGTCTGAACTATCGAGCAATCGTTTGTACCCGTCTGTAATATCAAGCAATCGTTTGTACCCGTTCGTATCGACAAGTATATCGTTTTTACCGCCGAGAAAACGTTTGTACCCGTCTGTACTATCGAGCAATCGTTTGTACCCATTCGTACTGACGAGTAGATCGTTTGTACCACCGAGAAAACGTTTGTACCCGTCTGTACTATCGAGCAATCGTTTGTATCTGTTTGTATCGTCAAGTATATCGTTTGCACCACCGAGAAAACGTCTGTACCCGTCTGTACTATCGAGCAATCGTTTGTACCCGTTCGTATCGACATGTATATCGTTTGTACCGCCGAAAAATCGTTTGTACCCGTCTGTTCTATCGAGCAATCGTTTGTACCCGTTCGTATCGGCAAGTATATCGTTTTTACCGCCGAGAAAACGTTTGTACCCGTCTGTACTATCGAGCAATCGTTTGTACCCGTCTGTACTATCGAGCAATCGTTTGTACCCATTCGTACTGACGAGTATATCGTTTGTACCAACGAGAAAACGTTTGTACCCGTCTGTCGTATCGAGCAATCGTTTGTAACCGTCTGTTATTTCAACCAATCGTTTGTCCCCCCTCGTACTGACGAATATATCGTTTGTACCACCGAGAAAACGTTTGTACCCGTCTGTACTATCGAGCAATCGTTTGTACCCATTCGTACTGACGAGTATATCGTTTGTACCAACGAGAAAACGTTTTTTCCCGTGTGTACTATCGAGCAATTGTTTGTACCCGTCTGTACTATCAATCAATCGTTTGTACCCCCTCGTACTGACGAGTATATCGTTCGTACCACCGAGAAAACGTTTGTACCCGTTTGTACTATTGAGCATTCGTGTGTACCCGTTCGTATCGACGAGTATATCGATTGTTCCACCGAGAAATCCTTTGTACCCGTCTGTACTACCGAGGAATCGTTTGTACCCATTCATACTGACGAGTATTTCGATTGTACGACCGAGGAAACGTTTGTACCCGTCTGTACTATCGAGCAATCGTTTGTAACCATTCGCACTGACGAGTATATCGTTTTAACCAACGAGAAAACGTTTGTACCCGTCTGTACTATCGAGCAATCGTTTGTACCCATTCGTACTGACGAGTATATCGTTTGTACCAACGAGAAAACGTTTGTTCCCGTGTGTACTATCGAGCAATTGTTTGTACCCGTCTGTACTATCAATCAATCGTTTGTACCCCCTCGTACTGACGAGTATATCGTTCGTACCACCGAGAAAACGTTTGTACCCGTTTGTACTATTGAGCAATCGTGTGTACCCGTTCGTATCGACGAGTATATCGATTGTTCCACCGAGAAATCCTTTGTACCCGTCTGTACTACCGAGGAATCGTTTGTACCCATTCGTACTGACGAGTATTTCGATTGTACCACCGAGGAAACGTTTGTATCCGTCTGTACTATCGAGCAATCGTTTGTAACCATTCGCACTGACGAGTATATCGTTTTAACCAACGAGAAAACGTTTGTACCCGTCTGTACTATCGAGCAGTCGTTTGTACCTGTCTGTACTATCGAGCAATCGTTTGTACCCGTTCGTATCGACGAGTACCAGATGTGTAAGTATGAAACCGGAATTTGCCCATAGGTGGCGCTAGATGTCGATGCAGTTACCGACACATCACGTCAGCGGTGTCTTGTTATTGTATTGATATCCAACAAAGATTTCCAATTCACAATAACACGAGTTTCATTCAGTAGCATTAGTTTATTAGAGATAAACATGTCGAGTTTTGTGCCAACAAATGACGATTTGCGGACAGCACTACTTTTCTGTTTTTATCTGAAGAAAACCGCAGCCGAATCGCATCGAATGCTTGTGGAGGCGTTTGGTGAGCATGCTCTCGGTAAAACACAGTGTTTCGAGTGGTTCAAACGGTTCAAAAGTGTACGAAGAACGTGGAAGACCACCGAAAAAGTTTGAAGACGCTGACCTGCAAGCCTTGTTGGACGAAGACGACGCTCAAACATAACAACAACTGGCGGATCAGTTAAAGGTGACCCGAGAAGCCATCTCCAGTTATTTGTATCATCTCATTACAATAAACGTGTTTTTTCTGTACAAAAATTCCGGTTTCATACTTACACACCTGGTATATCGTTTGTACCAACGAGAAAACGTTTGTACCCATCTGTACTATCGAGCAATCGTTTGTACCCGCCTGTAATATCAAGCCATCGTTTGTACCCCCTCGTACTGACGAGTATATCGTTCGTACCACCGAGAAAACGTTTGTACCCGTCTGTACTATTGAGCAATCGTGTGTATCCGTTTGCATCGACGAGTATATCGTTTGTACCACCGAGAAATCCATTGTACCCGTCTGTAATATCAAGCAATCGTTTGTACCACCGAGAAAACGTTTGTACCCGTCTGTACTATCGAGCAATCGTTTGTACCCGTCTGTAATATCAAGCGATTGTTTGTACCCCCTCGTACTGACGAGTATATCGTTTGTACCACTGAGAAATCGTTTGTACCCGTCTATACTATCGAGCAATCGTTTGTACCCATCTACGCTTACTTAGATTCAGTTAC
Source organism: Ophion slaviceki (assembly GCA_944452715.1). Taxonomy (NCBI): domain Eukaryota; kingdom Metazoa; phylum Arthropoda; class Insecta; order Hymenoptera; family Ichneumonidae; genus Ophion; species Ophion slaviceki. The sequence continues at coordinate 7,874,544 of OX101789.1, forward strand.
TTAGATTTACTTACTTAGTTACTCTACGAAACTTACGCTCCGCGGTAGAAACGATATACTCGCCAGTACGAGGGAGTACAAACGATTGCTTGACATTACAGACGGGTAAAAACTATCGCTCGATAGTACAGACGGGTACAAACGTTTTCTCGGTGGTACGAACTATATACTCGTCGATACGAACGGATACAAACGTTTTCCCGGTGGTGCAAACGATATACTCATCGATACGAACGGGTACAAACGTTTTCTCGGTGGTGCAAACGATATACTCGTCGATACCAACGGGTACAAACGATTTCTCGGTGGTACAAACGATATACTCGTCAGTACGAATGGGTAGAAACAATTGCTAGGTGGAAATTAAAAAAAAAATCGAAAATTTTTTTTCCACAAAAAAATTTGAAAAAAAAATTCAAAAAAAAATGTTCAACGGTACAAACGGGTACAAACGATTCTCTTTTCAATCGCGTTTATTAAAATTGTTTAGCTTTCAATGGGTTGCGGTCCATTTTTCTATACCCTCGTACTTTTTCCCCCTTAAGGTACAAACGAAATTTAAGGCGGTACAAACGGGTACAAACCGAGTACAAACGAATACAAAAAGAGAAAATTAATTTCTGTAAAGTCAGTTGCCAACTTCACACCGGTTGAGCCACCGCCGGGCTCGGTCTTTTGCGCCGGAAGTCTCGCGTTCGATTCCTCCTTCGGATCTTATTTTTTATTTTTTTTGTTATGCCAACAATTAATCAAAACGTTTCTCATCCCTACATTATTTTTTAAAATTTATTTTAGCTCAAGAACGTTAAGTTTTACATTCACTGAAAAATATTCGTGCTCATTGTTCTATTTGGTTTTATGACCTTGTAAGGGTCTAAAGAATTTTGATCTGGGGTCCCCTTAGGATTATAACGGAAATCTGCGCTTAGGACTGTGCGTGAGTCTGTGAGAATTGAACAGTAGTTCATTTTTTGATTTCGTTGTGAACAGACGTGCCTCTCATTGTTAAATTTCAAAGTTCTCGTACAATTCAAAGTTAAAAATGTCGACTGAAGAAGTTGCTGGCTCTTCTGGAATAGGAGAGGAAATTCCTGACGAATCCATGTACAGTGATAATTCAAAATCGCGATTGAAGGACGCAGTGGTTTATTATGAAAAGCGGTTGACGGAAAATAATTTAATTGCATCGACACCTTCGGAAGAAATATCTCACGATGCTATGTTATTGGCCAGAGAACTTTATAATAATACATTGGAACTTTTGGGTGAAAAAAAAACGTAATTGAAGAGGAATTAATTCACGCTTATGGGGATTGCGACGAACTACAGTTCGAAGTGCCCCAACTTGATTCTTCTTCAGATGAGTACGAACCGGAACCGAAAAAGAGTAAAAGTAAAATGATTCCTATCGCCTCCAACCTCAAAATCGTGAACATTGCTAAAGCGCATCCCATGTGGTCTTTGGCGACATTGCAAAAAAAACGGATGCAGCCGCTTGAAGATAAAAGAATATCTTTCACAATGGGAGAATGATATTAAAAGTGGTGGAACGAGATTGGACAAATTTGAGGCGATAGATTCGTGGACCTACGACCGTTTTGTGGAAGCAAGACAGCAATATCAGCAAGTTACGACAAGAAATTTACAACAATGGGCGTTGGCTGTTGCTGCACAATTCATCGATTTCAATTTCAAGGCGTCTGATCGATGAGTCACGGCATTCAAACAGAAACGCAAAATTTCTCAACGGAAAATCACGAAACGGGTTTCGAAAAAGAAGCGGCATCAATGGAGGAAATCCGGGCGTCTGCAGAGACCTTTCGTTGGCAGACGTGCCGCTTAATACCTCAATACCATGAGGATTATGTTATAAATACTGAACAAACAGGTAAATACAAGTTTTCTGCGCACAAAATGTTTTTATCGATGCAAAATGTATAAACTCAAAATGAATTATATAAAAAGTTTTCTACATTCATATTCGAATATTTTTTAATATTGATAATACTATTTTTTCAGGATGTCAATATTAATCTGTTTTCAACAGGACACTCACTGAAAAAGGAAGTAAAACAGTTTTCGTCAAAAAGTCGGATTTGAATAAAGTGGCGCATTCGTACACCGCACAATATTCCATAACATTATCCGGAAAACTGCTCCCACATGTCTTCGTATGCCTGCAAGAGGCGACCGGTCATTTCGGACCTCGTATTCAAAAATTAGTATATGGCTATGCCAATACATATACGAACATCATTGCAATATCATCGAAATCCGGAAAACTAACAACAGCCTTATACACGGATTTTCTCCGGAAATGTTTAAAAACTTACGTCAGGGAGAATAAATGTTTACTTCTCATTGACTCTTGGGGCGGTCAAACAAATCCAGAGATGTATGATGAAATCTTCCAAGATGATGAAAATATGCCAGCTTGCTCTGTAAAAGTAATTCCTCCAAAATGCACTCCCTTGCTGCAACCTTGTGACGTTTACTTTTACAGACAAGTTAAAAATTTCATATAGCGCTTGCAAAATTGCAGCGAATTGTTAGAGCAGAATCGTGAAATTAATTCCCGCGAAGATTGTATAAAAATCCATTCAATAATTCACCATCAATTATCGTCACCAATATTCCGAGACGTGATTCGATACGCCTGGTTTGCCTCAAAATTATCAATTACTAGAAACATTTTCTTGAATGTTAATGGGACACTTTTTTGTACGGATGTATTGCAAACTCCCTGCGATTGTAAAAAATCCGCTTTTATATGTTGCGCAACATGTCGCAAAAATTATTGCTTTGTTTGTTTCTACGATAATTACCACTGCGGTTTTTGTATATAATTATTATATGAATGAAAATTGAATTTTTCATAATCGACTTTGTTATTCTCATTAAAAACGCAATGTTCCTCCTCATATACTTTACAATGGAAAATAAAAAAAAACCCACCATTATGAATTGTTTTATTAGAAAAAAGAAAATAATTTTAAAAAATAAAAATAATTTTTAAAAATAATGTAAAAAAATGTTAAAAATAATGTAGGGATGAGAAACGTTTTGAATAATTGTTGGGATAACAAAAAAAAATAAGATCCGAAGGAGGAATCGAACGCGAGACCTCCGGCGCAAAAGACCGAGCCCTAACCGTCCAGACTAGACGGCGGTTCGACAAGTGCCTGACATTTTAAACTCATAAGGCGCCTAAGAAACTTTGAATCGATTTTTCTCGGAATTTTTCGAGTAGTGCGTCCTACTACTTTAACCACGTGAGGTGCTAGGGGTCCTCTTTCACTACAAAAAAATTCGGCCAATTCCCCGACCCCACGGTCGTGCCGTCTCCTTGTGAGCCAATTCCCTCTATCTGAAAGCGACCACCGTTGCAGAGGCAATATCGCGTCGGCTGTACAGTCAGTTCGGAGCTCCACGGGTAATTCTAACTGACCGTGGAACCTCATCCACGAATGGGTTATTGTGGGGTATCTCCAAAATCTACAAGGTAAAGCATACGACAACATCTGGCTACCGTCCCCAAACTAACGGTGCATTGGAACGAAGTCATATCATTCTAACAGAACATATCAAGCAACACGCGGATAGATACGATGATTGGGACCGTTTACTACCCTTCGCCGAGTTCTCCTATAATACAAGCGTTCACGAGGCAACGAATTTCACGCCTCACGAGGTTCTGTATGGAAAAGCAGCCCGACAGCCTAGCGAATTTCCGGGCCAAGATCTTCTAGCGAGTAGTTTGTTCCTCGTTGAGCTTATAAAGCGGCAAAATGAAATTCGAGAGATGGCCCTGGAATCCCTGAATCGCGCTAACGCAATGCTCTAAACTATACTACGACCGTAAATGCCGGCCCTTTGAGGGAAAAATCGGAGATCAAGTATATGTTTTAAAGGAACTTCGGAAAGGAAAGTTCGATACTCAATACCACGGTCCCTATGAAGTCAAATCGATTACCGATGGGAATAATGTTGTTCTCGAGACTTAAACTGGCGAAGATTCGCTAAACATGTTGACAAAAAAAATTAACTTTCATTGAGTTTTGTTCTCCACTTTAAAAAAAGGGGATAACCCAAATAATATTCCATCCAAGCAAATAAAAAATGTTTATACACGTATCGACAGAAAATTGTTAACTGCGAATATCTGCGTCCTTACCTTCGCGGGTCGCAGAACTGCTGATTCAACATCGAAGAGCCTATACCATATAAAAAAACTCGAAATAATGCTCGAATCTACTACGAATTACAACCAGCGGTGCAACTACAACGCGCGGACTGGAGACTGACATTGTACATTGACTTTGCCAATTTTATCGCGTCTTTTCCGAATGACAGCGAAAACCTGTTAAACACTCGATGTCTCGAGTATCACTCGGAAGCGAGTTGGATTGACGAGCTGTTGCGTAGACCTTATATAATACCAAGACTACTGCGCAGTCACGAATTATATTATAATATTAATCACAACCTTCGAAAATAGAGGACCCTTAAGTTTGAACGAGCGGTGTGCGGGAGGGAAACGCGGGGCGAATTGTCCCCGCGCAAGAGCGAAAGAGTGATAGTCCAGTCAAATTACGGCTCAGAATGAAAAAACAAACATAAAATACCGCATTTTTGGGATTATGATGGATCGATAGGGGGGTGTATTCTGAGCTTAAATTTCAATTTGTGGGGTTCTACTGAGGTCAGCTCAAGGTCATTTCGATGAAAACGCGTTTAATTCGATATCTCGAGAACGGTTAGTGTTAGGCCAAAAATTGTAGAGACCTTTTCTCTTCTAAATTAAATTTCCTAACTTTTTTATCTGAAACTTTTTTTTTTATCATCAATATTTTTCAATTTATTACTTCCGGAAGGCAAAAATTTTACTTTTTTTTCTCCCTATTTTTCATTTTTCGCCATTTTCTCCCCAACCGTTCAATTTTATGAAATTTTACCATTTATCAAAGTTGTAGATGCTTTAATTATGAACAACTTTTTCCGATAACTTTTTTTTCTAATACCAATATGTTCGGAGTTATATATTACTTTACCGAGCAAAATCCACGCCAATGTCGCAATATCATCGACATCAGTGGGTATTCAGTACTTGAAAGAAATATTAAAGTATTCCATGATAATTTATTAGCCAACTTACCTGTATCAGAAGGTGAATCGATTAAACTATTTAAAAATTGTACTTCATTTAAATATTCAATATTGTAATCATTCAAATATCATTTAAATATTGTACTTCTTCAATTTGGGTATTTTTTATTCCATTCAATGGGATCAACCATTTGGGATATTCCATTCAACAATCTCAACGAGCTCCGTTATAAGGCATACAAAAAAATGGCAGGCAGTGGGAGGGTTAAATTAGAATCCCTTCCCCCTACCTCTGATGCCGCATTTTTTCACTCGTTGAGATGTTATTACCAAGTGCAATACTGGCTCGAAAATTATCTGGAACCCGAGGAGTGGGGCTGGCGTCGCACCCTCCGTGGATTGGAGCCGATACCAATGTCGCTGAAACCAGCTCCGGAAGATTTACTGAGATCAATTGCGTGCAAATGCAAAACCAACTGCGGCAAAGCGTGCGGATGCAGAAAGGCCGGCCTGTTTTGCTCAGTAATTTGCACTAATTGCCAAGAGAACTATTGTTCTAATATCGCCAGTGTTGTCGACGATAATATTTTTGACGCAATGGACGAGGACGACGTATGCCCCGATACCGTCAGGGCCTTTAATATTAATGAATCACTTCCATCGACCTCGGATGCTTAATTTTACGAATTTCATTACCTATTTTTTTTTTATCAATAAATGTGTGAAACAGTTTCAATTATTCATTTACTTCTTTTTTTTTAATCCTTATTCACATTATTATCCCATTGAATGGAATAAAAAATACCCAAATTGAAGAAGTACAATTTTTAAATAGTTTAATCGATTCACCGTCTGATACAGGTAAGTTGGCTAATAAATTATCATGGAATACTTTAATATTTCTTTCAAGTACTGAATACCCACTGATGTCGATGATATTGCGACATTGGCACGGATTTTGCTCGGTAAAGTAATATATAACTCCAAACATATTGGTATTAGAAAAAAAAGTTATTGGAAAAAGTTGTTCATAATTAAAGGATCTACAACTTTGAAAAATGGTAAAATTTTATAAAATTGAACGATTGGGGAGAAAATGGCGAAAAATGAAAAATAGGGAGAAAAAAAAGTAAAATTTTTGCATTCCGGAAGTAATAAATTGAAAAATATTGATGATAAAAAAAAAAGTTTCAGATAAAAAAGTTAGGAAATTTAATTTAGAAGAGAAAAGGTCTCTACAATTTTTGGCCTAACACTAACCGTTCTCGAGATATCGAATTAAACGCGTTTTCATCGAAATGACCTTGAGCTGACCTCAGTAGAACCCCACAAATTGAAATTTAAGCTCAGAATACACCCCCCTATCGATCCATCATAATCCCAAAAATGCGGTATTTTATGTTTTTTCATTTCGGTAATTTGACTGGACTATGAGAGGTAGCGGCGCGGCGGAACCTGTCCCCACGCAAAAGCGCTATTAGTCATTGACTCAATACAACTGAGGAGTTTGTAAGTAAACATAACTACACAATAAATATGGCTAATTAATGTATACCCCAGCTACAATTTGTTAACACTTGTTTCCCGTTCCAATCAAATTTCTACGTGAGAGGTTGCCGGGCCCGTATGGGACACGCAGCTATTCCTTAAAAAGGATAAATAACCTAACTTCATAATAATTTGACGAACCCAAAGATAGAAGAAAATCGTTCTTTCTGGCCGTAACATCGGTACATTTTGGGAACAGCAAAATTCTACCGGATTTTAGAAGTTTTGTGGTCTTTCTTCTTCGCAATCGCTTTTGTACCACGCATATTTGAAAAGGTTTGTAAACTGTGGAGAAGAAAACTGGTTATGTGTAAGAGATTGTAACTTAACAATATTGTCTGTCAAATGCAGATTGACGTCGTAATTGTATAATATTACTGCGTCCGAAAAGTGTTTGCCGAAGTTTTTCCATACACGGAAGCCATAAATATCAAGGGGCTGTATCATTCCAGTTGTACCTGCAGGAATTACCAATTATCATATGAACTAATTGTCTACAGAACTAATGAAACTGGTGCAATATATTCACCTGCTGGCATGGTTGAAACTTTAATATCTTTCCCTTGCATATCCATTTCTTTAAATGCAGTCCCGGGAAATAAATCATATCTGAATATATCTGAATGTATCTGAATCATATCTGTAGAATCAGATATGATCAGACAAAAAAAATGGGTATATCTGATCATGTATGCTTATATCTGAGCATGTATGATCATATCAGAGCCATTTTTATAATTTGAGAGCAGACCTGTCCATATCGCAGCAGATCTGACCAGATCCAATCCCCAGGCAATCTGATTTTATTGGGCCAGATCTGATCATGTCAGACAGATCTAATCTTATTAGACCAAATCTAATTATGTCAGACAGATCTGACCCTACTGGACCAGATCTGAATATAGAAGAATAAAATACCGTGGATCCCAGTAGGGCTGGACATCTATGAACAATAGATCTGCCTATATGATAGAATCATAGTTTATCTGAACTATCAGACCAGGTATGACTCCGACTATATCAGAGCAAATCTTACCCTGTTGAAACAGAGCAAACCTTATTAGAGCAGTCCTGAAGATATTAAAATGTTTACATATATAGAGCGGGGTTATTAAAACGTCATCACTTGACGTGTTAATAATTAACGATATTATAGTAATTCACATGATCCCATATAATACAGTCGGGTGAGGTGCCGTATCTGATCGGATATCGTCTCATATCCTCATATATCGTTTCACATATTTACAAGGAGACGGTACGACCGTGGGGTCGGGGATTTGTCCGATTTTTTTATGGTGAAAGAGGACTCCTAGCACCTCACGTGGCTAAAGTAGTAGGACGCACTACTCGGAAAATTCCGAGAAAAATCGATTCATCGTTTCTTAGGCGCCTTATGAGTTAAAAATTGTAGGCATTTGTCGAGCCGCTGTCTAGTCTAGACGGTTAGGGCTCGGTCTTTTGCGCCGGAGGTCTCAATTTCGATTCCTCCTTCGGATCTTTTTTTTTCTTCTTTTTTTGTTATCCTAAAAATTATTCAAAACGTTTCTCATCCCAACATTATTTTTAAAAATTTATTTACATTATTTTTTAAAACTATTTTCATTTTTTAAATTATTTTCTTTTTTTTTCCGATAAAACAATTCATAACGGTGGGTTTTTTATTTATCATTGTAAAGTATATGCGGAAGAACATTGGTATTTTAATGAGAATAACAAAATCGATAAGAAAAAATTTAATTTTTATTCATATAATAATTATATACATAAACCGCAGTGGTAATTATCGTAGAAACAAACAAAGCAATAATTTTTGCGACATCTTGCGCAACATATGAAAGCGGATTTTTTACAATCGCAGGGAGTTTACAATACATCCGTACAAAAACATGTTCCATTAACATTCATGAAAATTTTTCTAGTAAATTGCAGCGAATCGTGAGAGCAGAATCGTGAAATTAATTCCGGGGAAGATAGTATAAAAATCCATTCAATAATTCGCTATCAATTATACTTTAACAATGAAAAATAAATACAAAAACCCACCGTTGTGAATTGTTTTATGGGAAAAAAAAGAAAATAATTTAAAAAAATGAAAATAAGTTTAAAAAAATAATGTAAATAAATTTTAAAAAATAATGTAGGGATGAGAAACGTTTTGAATAATTGTTGGGATAACAAAAAAAAAACGAAGAAAAAAATAAGATCCGAAGGAGGAATCGAACGCGAGACCTCCGGCACAAAAGACCGAGCCCTAACCGTCTAGACTAGACGGCGGCTCGACAAATGCCTGACATTTTTAACTCATAAGGCTCCTAAGAAACTTTGAATCGATTTTTCTCGGAATTTTCCGGGTAGTGCGCCCTACTACTTTAATCACGTGAGGTGCTAGGGGGCCTCTTTCACCACAAAAAAATTCGGCCAAATCCCCGACCCCACGGTCGTGCCGTCTCCTTGTTAGACGTTTTCATGTGTGAACAACTGAACTGCATATACGATAAGGTATGGGTGTGTAAGACTTCGTATATTTTCTAGGTTTGGTATCGTATCTGATGGGATAACATTTTATATGAACGTACCTGCTCATATATCACATCATATATGGTTTCACGCTGCAAACTCGCCTTGGTACCTGACCAGATAAAAACATATATGAGATCTATATAGCAGAGTCTGGTACCGTATTTGATCAGATATGATCTTATACGAACAGATACGTTCACATATCACATCATGTATGTTCAGATACGAATTTACGGTACCAACTCACCTTGGTACCTAGCCAGATATAAACAGATATGAGTTCATATATGGTCAGGCCAGATACCGTATTTGATCAGATATGATCTTATATATGCATATATGATGTGGAATATGATCAGACCTAATCATATATGATACAGTAAAATGTCAGATATGAATATATATGATACATATATGACAATATCTGAAACATATATGAACATATCCACTCAGACATGAACTTTTTTCCCGGGATTGGACATTGACCGTTCCAAGAATCCAGAAGTATTACCGATTTTGGACCCGTATTGGGAATATATGCTTCTTGGAACCAACGCTTTAAATGATTAGTCGTCAATTGTCCAGATTTCAAAGCCAATACAAATATATTTTCGGCTCTGAACATAATTTGTTCCACTCGAGGACCAAATAAATTTGCCAGTAGGTTCGTTTAAAACGATCAACATAGGTGCCAAAAGCTTGCCACTCGCAGAAATCAAAGGCTGTATAGTATAAGTGTGTGTTGTTGATGTTTTTGATTGCACCACTGTCTCAACGGATGTCTGCCCTTCTTTCGCCAATGTGCGGCCTGTATGTAGCTCTAAATTAAATTCACTCTGATCAGAATGAAATGTGTTTTCACCCACAACGTTGGCTATGTTGACTTTCACCATTTCTATAAATTCGATAGCTTTGTTTTGAAGTGTATCAGCGTTTAATAATTGTAGTTTTGTTACTGTTTCGGAGACACCATCTCCGACTCCCTAATTTAGGGAGACCCCGCTAGACGTCGACGTCTCTCGGCCGGTCGCGCGCTTGACTAGGACAGTGTCCGGGCACAGGGATTTCTCCCCCTACTTTCAACGTTCTAATTAATCATGTGTCCTTCTTTTCAAATTACTTCGTTCGGAACTGCGAAACAAGTCACACGGCTCTTCTCTTCGGTCTCTCCCCCCTCCGTCTTAGTGCCAACGGACTAACGCGATTTACGCCCGCGTTACCTCCCGCGGCAACGGTCACCTCGGGACCCCCTTCAATCAGTCATTAGTAGTGAAATAGTTTAAATAGATATTAAATAAACCTATATTCTTTATATCAACGCGAGTGCATTTCGACTCTATTCATTCTTTCCGGCGCGTTCCTCAGTTCAGCGAATATTCCCACAATTTTCCCACCCGTTCACTTCCAACCAGAATTCCGAGATAACCCCAACTCTAAACATGGTCCTTCGAGCCGGATTCAAGTGAACGAAGTGGTAAAAGAGTGAGTTATTCGCTGAGAAAGGCAAAGGAAATTCTCAGTCATTTCTATACCGGTGCGCGAGAAAAGGTAATTTTCATCGCGGTCACGTGACCACACGCCGGCCGCGAAGTCTAACCGTCCTTCTCGCAAGACGAGCTCGAGCAAAGCATCGCTCTCTCTCTCTCGCACGCGCACCGCGCCCGATACCGCGGACTCTACACACGCGCGCATGCGCGCTTCGGCCTGTGGCTGGCCTACCGGACGCTCAACGTGCCGGTCGACGAGCGATCTCATCTCTTCCTTCGACCACGTTCTCGCGACATCGTGCGCTCTCGGGCAAAGAACCGGCTGCAAGTTTTCGCTTCGTTTTCTCGGACGCTTCGTGCCACGATCTCGCGAGTTTTTTCGTCAAATCGGCTTGGACGCCTCGCGCTTTACTCACGCGTACCAGATCGTCGACGCATCGCGCCATATTTTCGTTTCGCGAGTTCTCGTGGTTTTCATTTCGGACGCTTCCCGCATTTTCTCGCGTGCTACGATTTTCGCGAGTTCTCGTCGATTTGAACGCCTCGAAAAATATCGGTCGGATTCCGCGAGTTCTCCGTCGAGTTGTGTTTTTTGGACCTTTCGGGAGACATTTTCGCGAGTTCGTCGACGCGGACGCCTCGAGCATCTCCGTCGGGCATTTCCACGATTTTTCGTGATTCTTGTGGACGCTTCTCGCCATCAAGTGCGCGTGCTAGGCTCGTCGACGCGTCGCGCCATCGTTTCTTTCGCGAGTTTTTTCGTGCTCGACCTGGACGCTTCGCGCCATTTCCATCGCGTGTGCTACGATTGTCGAAGTCTCGCGCCATCCTTTTTCGTCTTTCGCGAAGAAACGTGAATTTCATTTCGGACGCTTCCCGCATTTCTCGCGTGCTACATTTTCGCGAGTTTGTCGTGATCTTTCGGCTTGAAAGCTTCTCGCCATTTGTCGCGTGTGCAAGAACATCGACGTCGCGAAATACTCTCTCGCGAGTTTTTCGAGATTGGTTTTTGGACGCTCCGCTCCACGCTCTCGCGATTGCCGCCATTTTCGCCGATTTCGGACACCTCGCGCAGCTCGCTCGTCGACGCGTAGCGCCATTTTGTTCGCGAGTGTTTATTCGTGTTTCCGGGTTGGAAACTTCGCGCCATCTCTCGCGTGTGCCACGTTCGTCGACATATAGCGCCATTGCTTCTTCTGGACTTTTCTCAGACACCCTCGGCCAGCGAACGAACCTGTGAGCATTGGACAAAACCATTCGGATCTCCGCCTGGGCGTTGCGATCGGTGGATTTCTCAAGTACTGTGGCTCCGAATAGATAGACGCAGAAATAGTAGGGTCGGCCCTTCACCGTCGTGCTGAACCTCAAGCGGTCCTCGTCGACGAGCAGAGAACAATCGCCGACGTCCGCCAGCATTATTCGCAAGGTGACATACGCGTCTATCTGATACCATATTACTTCCGGAGTGGGAAAACGCGTCATCAGGGCCGGAGGATTTATCATTGTGACTTTTCTCGCGAAGAAAACCACGATTCACGTCGCTCCGCTCCACGCTCTCGCGATCGCCGCCTTTTTCGCCGATTCCGGACACCTCGCGCATCTCGATCGTTGACGCTTCGCGCCATCTTTTCGTCCGCGTTTCTCGTGTTTCAGTTTTTGGACGCTTCGCGCCATTTTCCATCGCGTGTGCTACGATCATTGACGCTTCGCGCCATCTTTTCGTCCGCGTTTCTCGTGTTTCAGTTTTTGGACGCTTCGCGCCATTTTCCACCGCGTGTGCTACGATCTTTGACGCTTCGCGCCATCTTTTCGTCCGCGTTTTTCGTGTTTCAATTTTTGGACGCTTCACGCCATTTCCATCGCGTGTGCTACGATCGTTAACGCTTCGCGCCATCTTTTCGTCCGCGGTTCTCGTGTTTCAGTTTTTTGGACGCTTCGCGCCATTTCCATCGCGTGTGCTACGATAGTTGACGCTTCGCGCCATCTTTTCGTTCGCGTTTTTCGTTTCAGTTTGAACGCTTCGCGCTAACTTCAAACGATTTCGTGTGTCAACTCCTCGACAATGGCGAACAACAACGCCAAGATGGAACGCCGCATAGCCGGTCTCATCAGCACGTTTCAGTGCATCTCGAGCCTGGCTGAAAAGACGAAAGCCGCGACTCCTCAGAACACCTCCAAGACGCTCGCCATCACGCGTCTGACATTGTTGGAAACGAACTGGGAACGCTTCCAAACCGAGCACATTGCGCTGCTCGACATGAATTGCGAAAACCTATCGGAAGCGCCGTACTTCAAGGATGCCGTGGAATCTCGCTGTCAACAAGCCTACGAGGAAGCCAAGGTAAGCCTGCTCACCGTCAAGGAGCATTACGAGCAGGTCGAACCCACAGGAGCGAACCTGGCTGACGTGTCAGCATTTCCGGGCACCTCAAACCTCCGGAGCGCGCTCCCAAAATTGAGGGTTCCCGACTTTGACGGGGAATTCCAATCTTGGAGGCCTTTTCGCGACCTCTTCGTTTCCTTGGTCGGCCAGAACCAAGACATCACTGCGGTAGAGAAAATGCACTACCTTCGGCTGTCGGTAAAAGGCGATGCGGCCAAACTTATTGCCAATCTGCCGCTTTCTTCGGATTCTTTCATCTCGGCATGGGATCTCCTCGTAGCCCGGTATGAAAACAAAAGATTACTTGTCACCTCCCATCTAGATCGCTTCTTCCGTATGCCGACGATCGTGCCAAGGTCGTACAAATCCTTAAATACGCTCATCAGCAACACGAGCGAGATCCTGAATGCGTTGAAGTCTTTGGAGATGCCAGTCGATGAGTGGAGCGTCATCTTGGCACACTTCCTCGTGTCTCGCCTCGATCCCAACCTTCGGGAACAATGGGAACTCAAACTGGGCAATTCGACAACACCGGCTACCCTTCCGCAACTCCGCGAGTTCCTAATAAGTCGAGCTCGCGCACTCGAGAGCATTGAAGTTGGACGGTCTACCTCAACTTCAAATCGGCCCATCTCTTCGGCTACCGCGAACTCCTCACGATCGGCACGGATGGCGCCTTACGCAAAGGCAATGCCAGCACGCGGATCTCCTCCCCCGTATCTCAAGGTCCAGGGTGGAGAGTGGACGGCCGATACGGCAGCTGCGGTTGCCGCTACGGTTCCCCTCCAACCAGCCGGCAGCGCGACACAATGTTGTCACTTCTGCCTCGGGTCTCACTTCATAGCGAAGTGCGACCTCTTCAAACGGAAACCCCCGAAGGAGCGACGCGTCATCGCAGAGCAACGACGTTTGTGTTTCAATTGCCTCGGTCCGCACTCGGCGAACAATTGCCGAATCGCGGGGCGGTGCCTAGAGTGTGGCGGCAAACACCATACGCTCATCCACATACCCTCGAGCTCCTCAACGGCCGCGTCAAAGTCTGGACCGTCGACTTCTCGGGCCTCGTCGCAGAGTCAAACGCCCAAGAGTAAGCCTCTGGCCACTTCATCGCCAAGCGAAGCTCAGGGTTGACTCGGCGACAGTCAACAGGGCGACGCCACGGCTGGCTCGCAAACACCCCCGGTTCACCTCTTCTCTTCGGTCGCTGCAGATTTCCTCGACAATTCGAGTACTCCGCCGCATTATTCTAAGGACGCGGGGAGCTACCACCGTCACAGTATCATCAATCCATGATTCCACCTCAAATTTCCGAGTCACGGCGTTTATTCTAAACGCCTTAACGTCAACGCTACCCTCGTTCGCTACCTCAGGGCAATGGGACCATCTCCAAGGACTTCGTCTGGCAGACCCTGACTTTCTGAAACCGGGACCAATCGACGTCATCATCGGAGCTGACGCATACGGTCTTCTGGTCGAGTCAGAAGTCGTCAAGGGCCGGGCCATTGATCCCATCGCTCAGCGCACGCTTCTCGGATGGATTGTCCTCGGTCCCGTCAACGGTTCCACCTCAACTTCGGGTCGCATTCAGCATGCCTCTAGCGAAGACGAGGTCACCTCTTTACTAGCGAAGTTTTGGGAACAAGAGGAAATTTCTCCGGACTCGGCCCCTATACCCGACCCGGACGAATCCGCTTGCGAACAGCACTTCAAGGACACTCATACGAGGGACCTCACGGGCCGATATATCGTGCGGCTCCCCTTCAAGGATTCTCCCTCGCTACTCGGAGATTCGTATTCGGGTGCAAAACGCTGCCTTTTTCAACTTCTACGGCGACTCTCCACAAATGAATCGTATCGCGGTCTCTACAACGCCTTCCTCCAAGAATACGAGAACCTGTCCCACATGGCTCGGGCTCCAACGGCAACGTCCTCGAGACCACGGTTTTTTCTTCCACATCACGGTGTCTTTCGGGCCCATAGCGCCACGACGAAACTTCGTGTCGTCTTCAACGGTTCCTTCAAAACATCGAACGGTGTGTCGATCAACGACATCCTTCACACCGGGGCCAAACTTCAGCAAGACACTTCGGACGTTCTGCTCTGGATCAGACGCCATCGGTTCATTTTCGCCACCGATGTTGCGAAAATGTTCCGGCAGATCGCAGTCCATCCGGACGACTGGAACCTCCAGCAAATCCTATGGGTGGACCAGGATGACCGAGTCGTCCCGTA
Source organism: Ophion slaviceki (assembly GCA_944452715.1). Classification (NCBI taxonomy): domain Eukaryota; kingdom Metazoa; phylum Arthropoda; class Insecta; order Hymenoptera; family Ichneumonidae; genus Ophion; species Ophion slaviceki. The sequence continues at coordinate 7,889,823 of OX101789.1, forward strand.
TCAATTAACCACAGTCACGTACGGCCTCACTTGTGCTCCCTTTCTCGCCATCCGGGTCATGCTTCAACTGGTCGAGGATGAGGGGCACGACTTCCCACTGGCGATTTCACCATTGACGAACGGACGATACGTGGATGATATCTTCGGCGGTGCCGACACGATTCAAGAACTTCAGGCAACGGCACAACAACTTCAAGGAATCTGTCAGCGAGGATGCTTTCCACTTCAAAAATGGACAGCTAACTCAACAGAAGCCCTTCAGCAGGTTACCTCGGAGTCCCAATCGCATCCGGTTGTGATTCAATCGGAAGATCCCAACGTCAAACTTTTGGGCCTCGTCTGGAATCCCAACGAGGACAATTTCAGATTCCTTCTTCAGCTCTCCTTCAACCGGGATATCACGAAAAGGACCGTTCTATCGGAAACGGCATCCTTGTTTGATCCTTTGGGTTTTATCTCGCCAGTCATTGTCATCGCGAAGATCTTCCTCCAAGAACTGTGGCTGGCAAAACTTCACTGGGACGACGGACTCCCAATTCGACTTCAGGAAAAATGGCTACGCTACCGAGAGAGTCTGAGCGACTTGTCGCTCATTTCTCTCCCGCGGTGGCTTCACCTTTCGCCGTCTTCGACTGTCGAGCTACACGGATTCTCGGATGCCTCCCAACTCGCCATGTCAGCCGTGATCTACCTCCGAACAACTTCAGTCGACGGGGCTACAACGGTCACCCTCGTCTGCTCGAAGACGAAAGTAGCCCCCCTCAAACGACTCACAATTCCACGGCTCGAGTTAACGGCGGCTCTACTTCTCTCAAGGCTGGCCTCTCACGTTCAGAGAACCCTCGACTTAACGCAAGTCCCAGTCTCTCTCTGGACGGACTCTTCAGTTGCGTTGACATGGATTACTACAAATCCGGCCCGATGGAAGGATTTCATCCGAAATCGGGTCACCTCGATCCAAAACTTCTCCTCCCACGCAACATGGCGGTTCATCGCGGGTAAGGAGAACCCGGCCGACTGTGCGTCTCGAGGGCAGACTCCCCGACAACTGGCCAAGCACCATCTTTGGTGGTACGGGCCTGAGTGGCTCGCGCAACCACCATCTTCATGGCCAGTCTCTTCAGCCGAACCTCCACCGGATGGCGACCTCGAACAACGTTCAGGTCTCGCCTTCATCACCACCTCCGAGAATAGTCCTGATGCGTGGGACCTTCTGCTCCGGTACTCCTCGCTCACTCGCCTTCTTCGGATCACGGCAGTGTGTCAGAGGGCGGTGGCCCGCTTCAAACGGCTCCCGCACGCCTCAATAACCTACCCGCTGAACACTGGAGATTTGGAAGAGGCAAGGTTCTTCTGGATACGCCTCATTCAACGCATACACTTCTCGGCTGAAATTCAGATGATTTCGAGCGGAGCGACCCTCAATCGGGGCCACTCCCTTGCCGCCCTCAACCCCTTTGTCGATCAACAAGGAACCCTACGAGTTGGCGGCAGGCTGACGAACGCCCTTCTACAGCCTGAGGCAAAACATCCGCCAATATTGCCCCGGACCTCTCCGCTCACGTCACTGATCATCAGTGACTCGCACCTTCGAACGCTTCACGGTGGTACCCAATCCACCTTAAGCTTCCTCCGTCGATCGTACTGGATTCCGGGTGGCCGGGTTCCAATTCGATCGTACATCCTTCGATGCACCAGGTGTGCCAGATTTCGAGGACTTCAAGCACAACAGCTAATGGGCCAACTTCCAACTTCGCGAGTCACACCTTCTCGGGCCTTCCTCCACACCGGCATTGACTACGCAGGACCTTTCACCGTCAAGACCTGGCGTGGACGAGGCACAAAAACGTACAAGGCTTATCTTGCCGTTTTTGTTTGCTTCACTACTTCGGCGGTCCACCTCGAACTCGTCACGGATTATACATCAGAGGCCTTCGTCGCCGCATATCGGCGGTTTTCCGGACGACGAGGAATCAGTCACACTATTTATAGTGACTGTGGGACCAACTTCATCGGCGCCGATACTGCACTTCGTGCTCTTTTCAAGGCTGGATCAGCCGAAATGGATTCTACGATCATATCGCTGACCAACCTTGGGACGAACTGGTCCTTCAACCCTCCGGCCGCACCTCACATGGGTGGAAAATGAGAGGCTGCGGTAAAATCCGCGAAATATCACCTTCGTCGGGTAATCGGAGAGGCCTCCCTTACGTATGAAGAATTTACGACTCTTCTTGCGCAAGTGGAGGCTGTCTTAAATTCCAGGCCACTTTGTCCCTTATCGGACGACCCTGAGGACCTTTCTCCCCTCACACCGGGTCATTTCACCATCGGCGAGGCACTTACCACAGTGCCCGAACCGTCTCTCACTTCACTTTCAGAAACTCGACTTTCACGGTGGCAATTCCTTCAGGCAAAACTACAGCACTTCTGGCAGAGGTGGTCTTCGGAGTACCTTCAGCGAAGCTTGTCGATTTCCAAATGGCGACACCCGTCACATGAAATCCAAATCGGCTCACTCGTGCTAATCACGGACGAACGACTTCCACCTTCACGATGGCCACTAGCACGAGTGGTCGAACTTCACCCCGGCTCGGATGGTCTAACCAGGGTGGTGACGCTGCGCACGGCCGCTTCCACCTTCAAGCGACCGACTGCCAAGTTGGCCGTACTTCCGGTGGATTCTTCGTCGACGACTGTCGCCGAAGGCGGGGAGAATGTTTCGGAGACACCATCTCCGACTCCCTAATTTAGGGAGACCCCGCTAGACGTCGACGTCTCTCGGCCGGTCGCGCGCTTGACTAGGACAGTGTCCGGGCACAGGGATTTCTCCCCCTACTTTCAACGTTCTAATTAATCATGTGTCCTTCTTTTCAAATTACTTCGTTCGGAACTGCGAAACAAGTCACACGGCTCTTCTCTTCGGTCTCTCCCCCCTCCGTCTTAGTGCCAACGGACTAACGCGATTTACGCCCGCGTTACCTCCCGCGGCAACGGTCACCTCGGGACCCCCTTCAATCAGTCATTAGTAGTGAAATAGTTTAAATAGATATTAAATAAACCTATATTCTTTATATCAACGCGAGTGCATTTCGACTCTATTCATTCTTTCCGGCGCGTTCCTCAGTTCAGCGAATATTCCCACAATTTTCCCACCCGTTCACTTCCAACCAGAATTCCGAGATAACCCCAACTCTAAACAGTTACATATTTAGTAATCTTCCGTGACACAATTCCATGTTGGTTTTTTAGTGTCCTTAACCAAGAAGCGAATGCTTGGAAATTTACGGCTGCTATTTCTACAATTTCTCGTGCACGTAAGGCCCATCGTCGAATATCTATATCATGGACAGGCAGCTTTTCGTCAAAAGCATCATTAAAATTCTTTAAGGGAGCTTTCCAGTGTGAAATTTTCAAAAAATCGATTTTTTTTTGCTTTATCGAATAGTATACACTCTTCCGAATATTCCCTGAAATTTTCATGCCGAAATTCAGATTATTTCGGTTACTGTACAGCATTTCTTGGAAGAAGGCACCGGAGCGCTACAGCTGCCGCGTCGGCCGTCTGCCCGTGCGACCGTTATTTCTATTGTCTCGTTCCTACCTGCTCGTGTACCTTCCAACGTGAGTCCGGTTCGTCTTTCAGTTCGGTTTCGACATTCAAAATGGATAGATCTATGAAAGAGAAATGTGCGTGGCAGGATAGAAAAGGCTCGAGAAGCGGACATCCGCGAAATGAACGAAAAAGATCCGCGGGTTTCAAGGGAACAAATCGACACGATATTGAAACGGATGCGCTACGCAGTGTGCTGTGTGCACCTTCAATGAAGGTTACGACCCAATTTTAAAAATTTTGGAGACGATGGGATGCACGATAGGGCCGAGCGCCGCAGATTTCGCCGCTAAGTACAAGAATGCGCGCATCACCCAAGCAAACCGCCGGGCGTCCCTGGATAGCAAAGAGGCGAGGACAGCTCGTCGGACTGAACAATCCATTGAGCACGATCTTTTCAAAGAAGCAGAAGGGATATTGTATGGATCTGGCATCGCTGATTGACCGTAAGTAAACGATTTACCTAAAATTTCCTCACTTGAAACTTTGAACGCGTTTTTCTCGAAACAGCATTTTTCAAAACGGTGTCCAACTTGGAGGGCAGAGTTTGAAAGCTATCGAGTTGAATTTTTTACACAATATTCTTAACGTCATTGTTTATCGTGCTATGGAAGCTTTCTTTTTTGACATCTTCCTATTTTTTTGTAAAAAAAAACTGCCAAAAAAATGCTAAAATCGATACTTTTTGTTCAAACCGGCGCCATTTTTGCAAAAAAAAAGCCTCCATAGCACGAAAGCCAATTATATACCGATCAATAATCTTTTTGTGTTTTTTGTTTCAGATCAAAATTGTGACCCCCAACGTGGACACCACATCCAAGTGCATTTTCTGCAACAATTGTTTCATCATTTTTATAGATATTAATTAATAAATAAATCGATCTTTAAAAAATTGTTTTGTATTCTTCAATACCCAATTAATATACAAAAAAAATCAGACCGATTAGATTTTTTCTTTAAAAAAAAATCGCGAAAAACAGCGATTTTTCGGGCTGTCACACTGGAAAGCTCCCTTAACGTGTAGTGAGCTATTTTTGTTAACTTTCCTTTGTAGGTGCCACCCTTATTTAAGCTATGGGCCCACCGGCGTAACTGCGGCTCCAATATCACCTTTTTGAATTTTGTTTGAACAGATGATAACTTTTCTATTCCCATTTGCCCCGGATCTCCAGTAATCGGCAGCTCCTGTCTTGTATTAGTAACTCAATTCTTCTATGTCTTGGGTACATATATTTTCATCAATTTTTGGATCTAGGTATCGTTGTTCGTGCCAATCTCCTTCACTGTCACCTTCTATTGCGGCTGCTTAATGAATTTCATTTTGTAAAAGTAAATCCAAACCAGTTTCGACTTCCATTTTCATAGGTTGATACATCGCTTCAATGATCATGTTTTCTAGATCCTTACTGAACTGTTCTTCCTGTTCGGTGAATGGAGTGCGATGCAAATTCATAGCACTTATCGCTATGGATAGAAGTTGAGTAACATTCATCGGATTAACGGACATTTTTTAACGGAATTAACGGAAATTTATATGACTTGAAACCCAATTGATAAGTGCACACGAAAAAAATAACGACACACGCTATTACCAGAACTGATATTAATCTCTAATAAGGCGATTTTAAGGTTATCGTGGGGTAGCCGCTCTTTGCACCGTAGTCGCTCTTTGCGAAGATTTATGTTTTTTCATTCATTGGTTCTGCTGTTTGTGAAATTAAAGTTAAAGATGAAGATTAAATTACGCTGCGTTATAAGTTAATAAAAATGTTTGCATCATTCTGTTCATGAGTTGCACCAGCAACCCAAAAACGCTGTAATCTCTGCAGATAATGCCTTCGATACGGTGAGCCGAGTGGAATGTCGTCGTAAACATACAATTGTAATCCAGTTGCTTCCCGAAGCACGAAGTCAGTCCGTGATTGCGAGCCTTGCCTGTGCCCATACTAGTGGAAAACTAAAGTTATTTTTCACAAGTAATTCACGAATTATTATCATAAACAACACGCCATTTGTTGCTGTACTCATCATTATCATCATGAACGTCTAGTAGTCGAAGAATACACCTTTTTTCCCTTCAAACTTTATTTTTATTTTGGCCCGTTCACGAGCTATAGAAAGAACAAAGTTTTTAAAGGTGCGTTGACCCCTTAAGAGTTTCGTTCCGCCAAAACGAGAAAATGTGTATCGACTATTTTGACTGATTGTACTTTCTTTGTAACCCATTTTTATTTCTACAAATTTTCGTCCATGCCGCACAGTAAGAACTTTGAACGTTTGCCTTTCGAGAGGGGACCGTGGGGCGAGGGGGGGGGGGCTGGAATGTTACAAATATGCAATTGCGTCATAACACGAACATATATTGACGTGAATTTAGACCGAAATGCCAAAAGGCTAGCTGATTATACAGGCAGTTTCAACCCCTTAAGTGGGGGATATCGGAAAAAGAAAAATTCCGTATCCATACTTTTCCATTCTCTACATGTATGCAAATTTACATCCCAATCGATTCAAAATTTTCGGAGATACGGATGAAAAAATTGCATTTTTGCAATAAACAGTATGAAATTTGTTGCTATCTGCATCGTTCTCATCTCCAATGTATAGTACATGAAAAAATTAACATTGTTGCAATTTGAAGTTTTTCCATATCTCGTACTGTTAAAACGTTATCAACGAAAAACGAAGAAAAAAAGCCAATTTTCGGGGGTGCGTTTCAACCCTTACAAATCGGGTTCCGCCGATATAAAAAAAAATACGTGTCACCTATTTTTACCCATTCTACAAGCATGCCAAATTTTATCGAAATCGAAGGAAGGAAAGCTTGCAAGGAAACCTTGCAACGTTTCCTTGTTAGAGATCCGTATGAAAAAAATTGATTATTGCAATAAATGATATGAAATTTGTTCCTATCTGCATCGTTCTCATCTCCATTGGATAGAACACGGAAAAATAAACGTTGTTGCACTTCGAAATTTGTTTATGTCTCGTACCGTTAAAATGTTGTCGACGAAAAACGAAAAACACCGCTATTTTCGAGGGTGCGTTTCACCCCTTAAAAATCGGGTTCCGCAGATATAAAAAAATACGTGTCGCTTATTTTTACCCATTCTACGAACATGGCAAATTTAATCGAAATCGGAGGGGGATCCCTCGCGACCTTTCCTTGTCAGTATCTTAATAATTTCCCATTTCTTACAATCAATGATGAATAAGGCAAATAATGACTCATTTTGTTGAGTGGCACTATGCGTGAATAGAGTTCAGAGTAGTTCTATTGCGATATACAGCATAGGATCCCGAAATTATATTTCTAAAAAATAAAACCGGAATTTTTCGGCTGTTTTGCTGAAAGGGCTACCCTTAACACCACACTCGAACACCATCAATCGGTTGTGCTATAGTTTCAGGAATTGAGCCCACAATAGTTATGTATATTTTATATTTACAACAAATCAAACCACGTACAAAAGAAGAAAGAAATTGCCCATTTGTTTCTTAAATAGTTACATTGGAGATTCTAATGCAACATTCGAGGCGCGACTCGTATTAAACATTAACACAATCGACTCGGTTCCGTCGCGTCGTAAATGAAAAAAAAAAAAAAAAAAAAAAAAAAAACGTTACAATGAGTTTCGTTGCATTATCACTGTCAGACGGAATCGTTGAATATCTGCTGTTCACGATAATTTTGGACGTTGATTCGTATGTCGAAGAAGCTTTCTTATTCCCTCTTTCTCTTCTTTGTTTAAGTTTACTCTGCAGTCTTTTGGTTTCTCTTAAGTTAAAGTTCTTCGTTTGAAAAACTTGGAAGAAGAAGAAAAGAGGCGTGAAAGACTAAATAATATCGAACATAGCGAAAAGAGCGAAGGGATTCACAGCTTGGTCTCGTGCTTAACCTTTGCTCTCAACAATTGATTGGGTCTCAAAACTCCGTAGGAATTACTTATGTAATACCCGAGCGAGGCCATCGGTGGTGCCGACGATGGGTTTACTTCGGGATTCGACAGATCGGTCGCGTCCCCGCTCTCGTACGCAAAGCAACGCAGGTGAATCTCGTTTGAACCTGGACCGTAAGCGTTTTGTGTGCGAGCGTGCAACTCAGAGTCGGTTTCCTCATTGTCAGCGCTGTCGACGTCACCTGAAGATCAAGAAGAATAGATTGATATATTGTGCATATAATGGGAATGACTGCGTTGCCAACGGTAGTGGCTACGTGCTCGGTGTGTAGTTTCTAATACACAGATGTATGAGGGCTTAAGCTATTCCTTTCGCGGAGGGCCGTATTTTGTGGGGGCATAAGCAGGGCCTTCTGAATCGTCGGTAAATTACAGTTGCACTTAATAAACAAATAAGTTACAATGGATTATTATACACAAAGATAAACTAGAATTAAAAAATTCGCACAAATTTAGTAGATTGAGACATTTTTACATTTATTTGAAACGTCACGGCTACGAAAATTCTTCTGCTAGTCACATTTTTCCAAGTTTTAATATTAACATTTTCTTTAAACGTTCGGTGACCCTCTGTTTTTATTGTCGTTACGGAATCTTTAGACTTTTTTACACCGGTGAGCAGTTTATATCAGGCATCTAGAGTTATTTAGTGTATAAATTATTAAATAGAAATGTGGCCAGCGTGACATGTCCATAAAGCGCCGTATAAATGAGACGATTTGTAGGGCCGTAATTTTTCCTTAAAGGTTCGGTGACTTGGCTTGAAATTTTACCAGTGTACTGGGATGTATTTTTACTTCATTATAGACGAAAATCAGTTAAGTGTAAAATATTTGGATTCGTGAAAGGAATACCTTAACCGTGTATTGGTTTGTTGCTGAGTTTCCGATGGTAACGCAGCTGATAACTCAGTAAAAATAGAGCTACAGTTTCCCTTTGCCCTCGTGCAAATGTGATACAGTATACAGAAATAGTGAAGTGACAGCCGTGGTGTAAAAACAAAAGGGATGGCAACGTAACAGCCGACAAGAACATGTGAAGGAGGAAGCACAGTTAAATGACTAAATAAAAAATAACCGCGACAAAGTGAATTGTGTAATAACTTGTTTTTTTTTAATAAGAAAAATTGATTTCATCTTTTTGAATTTTTCAGATCTAATGGATTTGATTAGTGTTTTGTTTAGAATAAATCCGTTGCTTATAACACGACTAGATGTTGATTCTGGGCATGCGTTTTTTAATGAGATATGTTCACAAGTTTTTTTGGTGAAGTTATTTGAACAGCGGAGCCACGGGGAACATGGAAGATTAATTAAATCAATCAATAGAAATAATTTTTGGTCACATACCATCTGAACTATTTGTTGATGGAAGATAAAAACGGGATGGTTGCAACTTGCTGGACGGTCCACGTCGTTCTTTCAACGCATTATTCGAATTGTTGTATTTGAATTCCCGAGGAAGCGTGTAACTTCTAGGCAACGAAACTTGACTCCCCTCAACGTCGCTAATCTCGCCTTCGCCTTCACCCTCACCCTTGGAACTCTCCTCCTCGCCGTTCTGGTTCGATATCAATCTGATAAAATAAATAGAGGAGTGTGAGCAAAAAAAAATAAACTTCAATCGTTGCGAAGATGCAGTGCTTACATGATCTAAAAAAAATCCCAAAGAATCCTACCATGTCGGACGATTGTAGACTACGTTATTATCAACCAGCCATCAATCGCGCTTTATTTATGCAATGAATTCAGTGATATATCTAAAAGTCCAAGTAATTATTCGTGTGCAAAAATGCTCATCCCGGTATCCCAAAATTGGAGAAAGTTCGAGCGGTTCCTAAATTTTCCAGCAAAAGTTAAATCCTATAAAATTCGGGCCGTTATACCGATTGTCTCAAAATCAATTGGTAGAAAATGTTGAAACAAATACGTCCGCACATCAAAATGAAACAAACACGTCCGTACATCGTAATGTACGAATGCGTTTTCTATCTCTACAAAGAGAGACGTCATTTTTCGATGTTTTGGAACATTCTGAACATATTTTTATACGAATCTCGATGCAAAAAATTAATGCTAGAGCAATGCTTCCTCTACAGAGAACAAACTATGTAAAATAAGAATCGTTTTGAATATGGGTGCGTAAACATCACGCAGGAATAAGAACCCCGTGTCCACGTGGAGTGTCGACCTCGCGGAACAGAATTACCTGTGACCAGATGGTGTCCAGTGAGGATAATGATGGGGAAGGCAACGAGGCGCTAACAAAATTTCCGGCGTGTCGGCCCTGTCTCGTTGCGAGCCTTTCCAAATATTTGCCGGATGCGTAGTTGGATGATACGGCGAGGAGGGCACTGGTGGCATCAGACAATGCATCTTTATAGGTGGCCAAGAGGCCAACGTTACAGCAGCAGCGTTTGCTACGGTTAGCGAAGCGGGCGAACCCGATAACGGTGAATTCGGCGATGTGTGAAGTTTCGTGTTCGGGGGTGGTTGCTGATTGGCGGCCGATAGGGAAGACGAAAACGAGGAAGTTGATGCGGAAGGTGGAGGTACGAGTTTACCCTCTTTAATTTCCTCCTGAATGGCTCTCAACTCGCGCAATTGTTGTTGTTTCTTTTCACGCAACTTCTCTCGTATGAGATTGGCATTTAGCGAACCCACGGCCACGTCAATATCTTTTTTTGACGCCGCCCATTCGTCCTTCTAACGAAAAAAAAACAATAGAATATCACGATTCTTGCGAAGTTCTCGATTTCTTTGTGGGAAAGATCGGTCGATAACCGAGTTTTCAATGCTGGATGCAACTGAAACTTGGTGAAAATATGGGTATATAGTGAAATCGCCTGAATCGGCACAAGTTTTTTGCAGTTTCCCCGTATTCTCGTGCGAATGCGATATAGTACTGCCTGAGGAAAGAGCAATCGTGGAGAACATGCTGGGGCCACTCTCAGAAATCGGCAACAGTGACATGACGAGTGTGGTGCACAAGGCAGAGGGATAGGATTGTGATAGTCTGCAACGGCATACATTCCCCATTAAAATGACCACTCGCACACGTGGAATTGACGTTCTTTTAAAGTAGTAAATATTTATGTGTGGCAATCATGACCTTACCTGCATCGAAACTGACAACGGTCTTTTCCAGAACGGAATTAATTGTCGCATGTTGCCATTGGTGTTGGACCATTGCTTTGTTTCACCGATGCTCGTCATTGTCTGTTGAACCGGTGGTGGGACGAACGTGGTAGGCTTCTTCTTCTTTCTATTGAGATGTGTCGCCGTTGGATTTGTGAAACGACAATTAAACACACCCGGTATACCACCATTGGTCAATTTCGCTTTTCTCATGCCATTGACATAAGAAATCTTCTTCTCTTCGCCACAATCAATTCGCTTTTCCTCCGGTATGTCCTGCAGAGATTGACAAATGATAAGATGTTCTTGGTATGGTGTGTCTTTGATGTATTTGGTTAATTTTTCTAAATGACTCTCAAATGCTCTTCCACTTTTACTATTTTTACGAGGAAAAATTCAACGCCTGTGCATATTTTTTTCTTTAAGATTAACTCGTATCAATTAAAATTTACCTGATTCGTCAACATTGTCGCAATGTTATTTCCATTCATACGGCCACCCGCCTCGTACCTCAGCCGTCTTATGTGAAAAAATCTGTAATAGAGTCCCATGAAGAAGAGGCCACCGAAGAATAGGGCAAGAAGTATGAGTACAAGGGTAATTGGTCGTGGATGATGTTGAAGATCACTCCCGTTGACACCTACGGCCCATACACCGATGAGCAAACTATTCTCCAGGAACATAACGGTATAGAATATTATCTAAACCGTGAGAATAAAGTGTACAATTAGTCATATAACTATTTAACCGTCCGTGATACATTCATTCGCAAGATCATTGAGAAATCGTTTATACCCAAGATGGGTTAGATGTTTCGCCAATGAATGTTAGTGGATACTGATTTCTTTTCGGACGTAAATACACTACCGTTCAAAAGGTTGGATAAACCAGTCGATCCTTGTCGCACTAAAAGTTAAATAGCTCCGTAAAAAAAAAATAACCAAATTTAACGAACGGCGTTTTGAAGCGAACAAATTCAGCTTTGTTTTGCTTTTTTGGAATATTTTACGCAACGGTACGCACTTTTGCACGTGATCGTTTTTCGGCTATTTTTCGACCATCGAGAATTGGGCGTATAACTTATGAAACATTTTTTGTCATTTTTATTTATGATAAACTTGAAAGATGTAGCAGAAGCTCCATTCCCGTTTTTCGAAGAGTTTCATACGATTTTTTTCGTAAGGTTATTTCATTTTTTGCTAAAAAACAGAAATTTTGGCAAATGCCACGTAACTTAAGAACTGTAGGGTTTAAGAGGAAATGTCAAGGATGTAAAAAGTTGCGTAAGTTTATACTGGATCGCCTGGAATTTTTAAAGAACTTTCCTGAGAGCTTTTTTTAAAACTATTTTCGCTCGAAACTCTGATGAGTAGGATGACTTATCTCGAAAAGTATGGCGTTTAGGACAAAATATCAGAAGGAGAAACTCTTCTAATTTTCGATTCTAAATTTGCTTGAATCTTTGCGGTTTTTTTTTAAATTTTTGTTCGTAATTTGTTTGGCTGAAACTCGTAGAATCGTCCAAAAAATGGATTGACGTACATCGAAAAGTATTGAATTCGGTACAAAATGTCAAGAGGAGAAAATGTTGCAGTGTGCCGTTTAAAAAACGTCGACATTTTTTCAGATTTTATTTCAAAATTATTTTTACAATGTTTCAAAGCATCTAGACGACCTAAAAAAAACATTGTGAAAAATAATTCGAAAAAAGCTGAAAAAATGTCAAGATGTTCGCAATGAAACACTGCAACATTATCTCCTTTTGATATTTTGTCTCTAACTCAATAGTTTTCGAAGTACGCCAATCATTTGTTTAGACGATTCTCCGAGTTCCGGCAAAAAAATTAGGGAAAAAATTCGGAAATAATTCAAGCGAATTTAAAATCGAAAATTAGAAAAGTTTCTATACCTCATATTTTGACCTAAACGCCATACTTTTGGAGTTAAGCCATCCTACTCACGAAATACGAAACTTAAAAAAAAAACGAAAATGGAACTTCTGCCCCCCCTTTCCAGTTCACCATGGATAAAAATGACAAAAGAACTTTCCATAAGTTTACGCCCAATTCTCGATGGTCGAAAAATAGCCGAAAAATAGTCACGTACTGTGCGTACCGGGTCGAAAAAGAATTATAAAAAATGTTTCAAAAAAAGCAAAACAAATGCGACCTAGCGGTTACTAAACAAGCACGCTGCCGGGTGAACTACGGGCTCGCTCAAACAGGATGACGTTCAGTCTATTTAAGGAGGTACACCAGCTTCATACAATGTTGCCATGCTAAACCATGGTAAAATTTCAAAATGGTGATAGATCAATAAAATTTGGTGAATATATTCTTTAGTATTATATATGTCAATACAATTTTTTTCAGATTTTTTCATTGTGCCGTTATCGAGTAATTGAACATTGAAGTTCACGTGTATAAGCATAGCGTTTTTATAGATATAGGTATATATTCCGGGTATAAGAATAAACGCTTGTGAATTATTTGTAAGAAAACGGCACAACCAAAAAATCTGAAAAAATTTGTATCTACATGAATAATACTAAAGAATATATTCAGCAAATTTTATTGATCTATCACCATTTTGCTGAAGCTGGTGTACCTCCTTAAGTCGCTTAAAATTTCGACAAGGCGTCTTCCTCGAGTATGCTTTGCTATGTACCCCAATGGCTTTGTGCACTTAATAGTCGAGAGGAGACCTTCCCCTACGGTAAGTATAAAGATATTCTGAGACCCGACTACCCTGCCCTCTCCTTCTGAGCCTTGAGTTAAACAAAGATAACCTGCCTGGCCTCTGGTAAATACCGTTTCGGTCAATCCTAAGAGTAAAGAGAAATATAGGAGGGAATGTATCGGCAACCGGGGCTAAGTGATACAGCGACGGAAGTGCGCTATTCCAGCCATTTTGCGGCGGCTTTTTTATGACATCTAGGGGCGCGACCGTATTTCACTTACAGCGTTCAAAGCCTGCTACTGTGAGTCCGCTTGCCGTCCGATTGCGTTGTAAGCGCAATTCCATGGGCAGAGATCGGTTATTCAATTATTTCGATAGGCACTCGAAAAATGTCGAACGGATAAGACGTGGCTATACTCCGCGACACAGTGGAGGTGTTCGTTTTGGCTACACTTTCCACACTTTTATCAGGTCAAGTAATAGAAAGTACACAAAAGGTGTATGAAGTGTAGAAAAGTGTAGCTAACACGAACAGACCCAACAATTAATTCAATAACCTAAATATAGAAGAAAAAAAACATTTATCAATACTACTCGACCAAGCGATAAACTAAAAAAAAATGGAAGGCCAGAGAAAGCAACCAACTAAGTTCATGAATGTATTTATAGGGACCACGCCGTTCGCGTCGCGAAAAGGTGCGCTAGGCTGACAAACTGTACACACTGATGTGGAATCCTGCTTTTTAGTCGAGTGTTTCCCTCAATTAGTATTTTTTATTCTAAGACTCCTCGAGTCACTCCAAGATAATGAAGTAAACAATATTGTAATGAGGTCCTCTATTTTTTTCTTGGTCGATCTTCTCTCTATTTTCTTCCCACGATCCTTACTGCTGATGCATCTGTGCAAGTGGCCCTTCACCAAATTTATAGCATTTATAGATACATTTGGAATATCATTCCCACGCATGGCTTTCCAAATTCTTGGAAAACCTATAACGAAAGCCCTCCTTGAAGCGCCTGGATCTTCGTGAGTGGCGCTTTCATATAATTTATAACGTCCGGCCAGCTGCATTAGGAATGCCGTAACTTTTCATTCTCTAATATGGTTTTTCAAGTTCTCGTGAAACCGATATCGAAGACCTTCGCCTGCATTTTCTAGTAGGATCCAGGGCCAACGTTCCTAACGTCACGTAGGCCCTTCCTCCCAAACCATCTCGATTTTCCCACACTCCATCCCTATAAGTTACCCCCGTTCTAAACTGAGATAGTCAGTAAGTCTCCGAATACTGTACGACGCCGAATCTCTGTCCGTCAGTTATTTAAATAAATCCGTCTCAAGTAGCTCAATCCGTGTTAACCGAGTTATTCCGTCCTACAACCGAGTTTTGGAGCGAGTCAGTCACTCCTTTCCTCCAAAATGATAATAAAAGTGTTCATCCCGACATCACAATATCGTTATAAATACCTGCAATTTTAATTGAGGTAGAAGAGGAAAAAGGTGAAGCAATATGGCTACGCAAACACCGGCAACTTGTTTTTTTCACGAGGAATTAGGATCAGAACACAAACAAATCCGAACCATAACCGTGTTAATACAAACGAATTTTTTGAACCATTGGATGAAGAAAATGTCAATGAAATAATCTTCAGCACACGACTTCTTTCATCGTCGGAAGAAAGTGGTCTTAGAAAAAAAAACTATTACAAGAGGAAAACGTGAATTCCTTTAGCAAAGTAAAGCCGAGAATCATCGATATTAAGAAAACAAACACTGAGAAAAACCTCGCAGGGACATACTTTGATGATTAGGGCTACTTTAAAAATACTTAAACAGAAATGGAAAATAGATGTAAAGCAAGCTACGATCTAAGGAACGCCTTATATCATGGGTGGCCAACCCGCGGCCCGCCGGGGGTCGTATTGTGGCCCGCAGAGCTCAGTCAGATGAACATAAATGTTAATCTTTATTGTACATATCACAAAAAAAAACATTACATCATGAGTATGGGAAATATTATTTCTGAAATTTGGCCCGCATGCTGAAAACGTTGGCCACCCACGCCTTAGTTGATGCTAATTACGCACGTAATCCCTGTTCTGTAAAAATTTTGTCCATGTTGCCAGGGACGAAATTTTTGTTAGCCTACAGCAATCGATAGTGAGTTGTCACCCTATGACTATCAGTAAAAGACTGAAGGAGAAGTTCAAGGGCATAGTAGAAAGCAAACGCAAAGGACGCAATCTAGTGGCAATAACGTTGGACGCATGACAAAGCGAAACAAATTGAAAGCACACTAAATGAAAGTTTACCAAAAATATAGAAGCCTATATGCCGGACAAAAAACTCTTCAGAATCGGTGCTGTGGAAGACATTGATCACTCTCTGTCTGAGAAGATCAGGGAAGGAAAGTAGTTAATAGGTGCGCTCGGTAAAAAAATGGAACAAAAAAAACGTACACGGTCTAACAAACTCAATCAGTAGAACAATAGATTCATCGTAACGCAATCCCGAAAAGAATCACCGTATTCAAGTCGGAGATTAAACGGAAACGGTTCGAACTTCGTGTTAAGAGAAGCACCCTTTATCAGAGAATCGGACATCTCGCAAAAGAATGCAGCGATAAACCAAGATGTGTGGTGTGCGGCGGGCGCCTTTTTTATGTTGATTCTGGACATGGCCAGATGGCAAAGTACCGAAATTACGAAGACCCATTAAAACAACAAATTACAAGAGAATAGCACATATTAATGTAAGCACACAGGAATATGGCAGGACAGCCCGCTCAATCATGGTAAAAAGCATTTTTTCGCTTTCAAACGCATTTTCCTGAGCACAAGGAACAGCTTCCCACGGCGACGAGATCAAAACACCTGCAAAATCCAACACAGAAAATCCCAAAATTTTTACAAGAGTTCAGTGATTTACGCTTATACGCGATCTTCACAGGATACCAAAAAAGGGTGCTGAAAAGGCAGACGCGAGAGATCCGACACCACGGTAATGATGCCCGATGTTGCTCAAAACTTCCGACAAATTTACAACACCAAGGAACTTGGCTTAATATCAAGTTACACTTCTTTGACATTTTCGAAACACCACTGCAACCAAATCAGCCAGGTGGAAAAGCCTAATATTATATGCAGAAAACCTAGATACTAATTTTCACCCATTTGACTTTATACATCAAACAAGCTCAGACAGTCCCGAAACTATGGAACTCGCAAAATAGACTCGAACACCCAACAGAAACTATGCCTCACCTAGTGACACACTGAATCTCAACACGGAACTGCTTGGAGTTCACCTCAGTCCAAAAGAAGTCTACGCAGTAAATAACACTCTCTGGACCTTTTGACAAATCTTTATTTAGTTAGTAGACAGAACATGTCAGAATGGACAATGGAAGTGTAGCCTACTGAGCGGTAAGAAACATGAATCCCCTTCCCTTACAGAAAATACAGAAATTTTACTATTGCTTGAAACACGATTAAGAGAAGAATCAAACATAAAAATGTCTTATTTTTTTGAATTCTCAATCAATGCCTCGTTATGTGTGTGGTATGGGGGTTGAAGTATGCATCGTTGAACTTTCTTCATTTTTCATTGCTTCATTTTTATCATTGTTCATCGCTTTTTTGGCAAATTGAGGTCGTAAATCTCTAATAAGAATACGTAAAAACGGTCGACGGATTTTCAAAGCCTAAGTCTGCAAAAAAAAGTTTGTGCAATGAAAAAAAAAAAATGCATTGCGTTCCAACGATGCAAACTTCAACGTCATGAGTGGTAAGCGTTAAATGATCTTCGACGTAGAGATTATTTCGTAATAAAAATAAGCGTTTACCGAAAATCAAGATGAGCGGCGCAATATTCGCCCTTTACTCAATGAAAGAAAGCGCGGTTTTAACATTTTCAGCGTACGACTACGCACTGTATATGTTGAAAACTCATTACCAAGGAAAATGTTCTTAAATATTACTGCAAAACATAGAACGACGTAATATAGGCCTTCATTTATAAAAACTTTTATTAAATAAAGATTTTTTACGCCGCTATATGTTATGTGGCCCACCATGCTTAGGTGGCAGGTGCCACATTATGTTTGTACCCAGAACACAAGAAGAAGTGACCAAGAAGTGACTCTAAGAAGAGACCATCAAAATATTGGAAAAAAGCCTGCGAAGAATCTTTCGCAAGAAGCTTTCCGGAAATTCAACTCCATCAAAAGAGCTCAAAATTTCAAAAAAATGTGCAGTCAAAGGCAACAAGGCTTGTTAATATTTCAAACGAACGAACAGCCCAACGTCAAAGCATTTACGGAAAAAATGAAATATGACCATGTAAGATCATAGAATTTCTGATAAAAGTATTTAACATTTTCATGTGTAACATTTTCATATCTTATTCTCAAAGAATGGGACGGACACAAAATCTGCCTTGCCCGAAAAGCCAACTAAAAAGCTGAAGACCCACATTATTGGCCTTATTTCTATTAAGGAGGTACACTAGCTTCAGCAAAATGGTGATAGATCAATAAAATTTGGTGAATATATTCTTTAGTATTATTCATGTAGATACAAATTTTTTGGTTGTGCCGTTTTGTTACAAATAATTCACAAGCGTTTATTCTTATACCCGGAATATATACCTATATCTATAAAAACCCTATGCTTATACACGTGAACTTCAATGTTCAATTATTCGATAACGGCACAATGAAAAAATCTGAAAAAAATTGTATTGACATATATAATACTAAAGAATATACTCACCAAATTTTATTGATCTATCACCATTTTGAAATTTGACCATGGTTTAGCATGGCAACATTGTATGAAGCTGGTGTACCTCCTTAAAACGTTTCAAAAAAATTAGACAAAACCCGATTAAAATATTTCCTCGAAGCAGAATTGATTCCATGAAAATACTAAGTCTGGGTTCCCAAAATCGCGTTCTTTCACAGATGACAGCGATTGTTACATAAAATATATACAATTCATTCGGAAAAAAGAATTCGGAAAAAAAAATTTGGAAGAAAGGAAAACATGATATCAAACATTCTAATAAAAAACCTGAGCCCACTTCGTCTCTCTGATATAGTAATTCTCCTGATCGAAAATTGGAATACAAACTGAAATGCAACTTTTTTCGTTAATGGTTTACTCATCGATAATGCTGATATAGACAAAGCATTACCCCTTGGATCTGAGGCTAATTGTAAATATTTTTCAAAGATACAAGGCCAAAAGCAGAGAAGCGTCGAGTAGGTGTGTGAGTGCTCCGCTCCTCGATCGTCTAGTCCCAATTTTATACTTGGGAACAGTTCAAGGGTGTTTCAGAACAATACTTAGATTTCGTAGTAGTGTTGTGTTAAGGTTTAATATGGTTTATTGAAATATAAAGGTGTATGATACATCTCTGTGTACGTGTTTGTACATTGCAGCTTGTAGCATTAACGGTTAGTGTTGCTCTGATTCTTGGCGCGTACACGTCGTAAGAACATCGTGGCAAGTTATCCAAAAGGTGCAAAATCGACCTCCGAACGGGTTTCGAAGCCGCGTAAACGTCAATTTCACGGTAGTCGATTCACAAGTAAAACAGACGATGAAGAGTTGAATGCGAGCACTAGCGCGGAAGAATTCCCTGTTGCAAAGGTCCGATACGATCCTGTAGCCAACGATAAAAATCCGATACATTGCTGTTTGATCTATTGGCAGCACAGATAGCGGATTCTCGTAATTTATCTGAACTCATTGGAATGTTCGCATAAACGGTTTCTATTTGGATAAGCCGATATGGAATGTATCAGATTCTATTGTTTTTATGAGCAAGATGGAATCTATAGGGAATTATGTATGTGCGATCTACTGGATCAAAACTGCATTCTACACTGATTGACAAGTTGCGTGCATTTATCAGCAGCTACGGATTTGATTTAAATATTTTTCTAATTGTATTTCCACAAGTTATATATTAATAAGTTTCAAATGGACTTGACTTTTGAAGTTTGAATGAAGTTTTGTATGGGATAACATTTGTGATTCCATGGACAAAAACGCATAATTTTCCGACAAAAATGTACGTTTTCAATATGAATGAATCAGATATTTCAGATGAGTCACTTCGTCAGCAATAATTGGTATTGACTGATGAACATTTCAGGGGGATATACAGATTCATCGATCTAATTTGTAAATATGGGTTTAACCTGTATATGTTTTCATCAGAGTTTCCAAACTTATCCAGGGTGAAGAGAGACTATTCCAGATAGGGCTCTATATGGATTATCTAACGCAAAACTGACCTTTAAGTCTATGTGAATGCATATGTTGATGCAGATTACAATGTATCTGCGCATCTCAGCATTTATTCGTACAGTCAAAGATTCAGCTTAATAATGAAGCTCGGGTGTTTGTATGAAAATATGAGTCAAACTTATATCCGTTCGAACCAGTTTCCTGTATCTGTTTTAAAATGGCGTTTTCCAACCTATGCAAACTTGAGTGACAATGCTTCAGTCGGTCTATGTATGGATATCCAATCAAAAATGGCATCTGCATTTATGGTAATGTATACGTAAGTACAAAACTAGTCTATTTGCGCATATATGTATTTATTTGTATTGTAAACGATTCAGCCTCAGAATCGAATCTGCTTTACGTGAAATAGCCTCTTTGTTACACAAAACGTAGAAAGCGTTTATGGTTTTGATTATTTTGTTTACATTTTTTGCATTTTGAAAAATGTTAGAAAAAATAGAAATAGATGGCCGTTCACACTAGTACGTGGGTATACTTCCGAAAAACCTTTGGTCTATCTAAAATTTTGCACAGATTTTTGCTGCTGCATTTCACGCTCAAGATTTGTACCATAACATTTTTTTTCCTACTGAATATCCAGTGCTTGCCCGGAAATGCCATAAAAAAATTGAAAGACTAAACTAATCCAAAGAGTAATACAAAAACTAAAAAAAATTACGATACTGCCTCTACAGAACTGAGTGTTACATTGTTTCTCTCCGTCTCTCTGCTTTAGTGCTTGAGAGAACTTGTCCCAGGGTGCAAAATAAATGTCGCGTTCTCTCTCTCTCTCTCTCTCTCTTTCTGTGCCTCTCTCTCCCTCCCGCCCGCCCACCCTCCCACTCTTTCGATAGAATCCGATAGGTGTAGGGACAAAGACATCAAATTTCGATAGAGATGTCTCGAAAGATTGAGATTCGATCGGTTTCTGTAGGTCCTTTTCAACAGATCGTGTGCTTCGGTCTGTCCGTATCTGCTTGGTTTTATCTGTAGTTAACAAAGGGATTCCGTCAGACGACAACCGAGTTTAGCGATGTGCTTTTACAGGATGGTAGGTAGGTACTGATGTTTCTTGAAACAGACCAGCTTTCAACTCGGCCTTAATTTCGAGGTCAGCCGCCCTAACTACCGCGTGGAGGTCTCGAGTTCGAGTCCCCTCAACGGTACTTTTTTTCGATTTTGTATATGGTCGTTAATTTTTTAACCTTTTTTATGCTACGTACATTTTGCAAAATGTGTTTGCTTGGGTTTAATTATTTTTTAAATAATGAAATTATACGTGGGTAAACAGGACTTTTATTGTTTGTCGCTAAACGTTATTCTATTTTTGAATGGTTAATTAATATAAAAAAATCACAAATTATTTAACAAAATAATTTTCTACTGTCGATATTATCTGGTTATCATTAGATTTTGATATGAACACAAATTCACGGCTCATCCATAATTTAAAAATAATTTAAGCCAAGCAAACACATTTTGAAAAATGTACATAGCATAGAAAAGGTTAAAAAAATTAAAGAACGTATTAAAAATTGAAAAAAAAACCTCTAGGGATCTCGAACTGGCTTCGTCTATAATAGCGTTCGGTGGGAGAACAAGATACGCTTTGCTTGCCGGCACTGCACGCGCGGCTACCAGCGACCGGCATCGGCTAGTCAGTTCTTCTTGATCACTCGGCACGACAACTGGTATCCGTAAAAGTTCCGAACAACCCGAAGAAAGTGAAAAAAGCGAATACGTAAATTGTGATAAACGTGCAGTGAAAAACACGGATACGGCTGTGCCATACCGCTTGATATTTCTTAATAAGTACATTTTTCAAAGATTGAGATGCGTTCAGATTAATACTTCGTCTGTACTCATTTTTCCGGTATCTTCCGTATGTAAATCTGGATATTTCAAAACATGCCATTTTTTTATCCAGTTAATACATTCGAACATTTTTGAAAAAATGTATGCCAGTGTTCGAAACATTCACTTCATTATATCAATCATAAAATTATATAAAAATATTTTTTCAATTTATTGCTCGTTAAATAAATGGAGCAACTCATTAGGGAAGTAGTTTTGTGTCGGATACTAAATACCCAGGTTTACAGACGAAATGTTAATAGCTTTTTCTTTTATTATTGTTTGGGATGAAAGTCTTTAGCTTTTTAAAATTACTTCTTGAAACTCATTACGATTTATTTTACCTTGTGTGTGAACGTGAAATTGATATTATATTCAGTCGTCGCGTACATTTTTATTCTCTGAAGTATAACGATAAAAGAAACCGATAGAATCTCATAGATTCCGTTCTATCAGTCTTCTTGTACAGGACCGAACTTACCCCTAAGGCCCGGTAGAAACAGATAGAGGATAGAAACGGATCGAATCCTATACATTCCGATACATATCTATAGAAATTAGATGTGTTGTCCCCATATCTATTGGATTATATCGGATTTCAGGAGGTCTATCGAAATGTCGCCATGAAAGATTATTTTTAAGGCTATAAAATAAAAAAATGATTTTCCTCAATAACACTTCTTTACGGTAAAGAGGCAAATTTCCTTATGAAATAATATTTAGAGGCTATCGTATAATTTATTTCAAAAACACTTCTTCCATTACTACAACGTTGTGATAAAGATGGACCATAATTTTAGATTTACTCTTTTCATACGTAAGTTATTTTTTGTTATATATTAGTCTCAAAAATATTCTGCTCTCTACGAAATTTAGTATATTTTCTGAATCACAAAGTAGACGTGAGATTTTCATTCCCCCACCCCCCTTCCGGCCCCTAAATGATATTTGGTGAGATTTTATCAGACCCTCCCCTCTCTCCATTTGGAGCTCACGTAATTAATGGACGCCCCCAGTAGTGATTTCGTAGTTTTTTAAATTCCGCAAAACTCCTCCATTTTTGCCCGTTTAAGTGTATATCCCGCTTTAATGGGAGCAAATCTTTGTTTTCAGATATTTACAAATATTTTCTTCAAACTCATCGTCACTACGATGGAAGTAAACTTGATCAAGTACTCGGTGATTATCTTAGTTGCATTCGCCAAAAAATTCTGATCTCAACCGATCCTCTCAAAAAAACGTTAAGACTACAAGTAAGCAAATTAAGAGAGTTTCTGATCATAAATGCATCCCACGCAAAAGAAGCTCAATTACGCGTACTTTTCGTATTGCGTAATTTGCGCAGCAATTCGGTAAACTGCGCGATACGAAAAGTGCACGCTATGGGGGACCACCCTCGCGCTCAACTAATGTTCTTATGTATGTTGCAGACAAAACAAATGAAAAACTTCCATTTATATCCAATATTTTATTGGATTTTATTTTAATTTTGATTTCATATCCAATAGGACTTTTTTGATACAGTTTTCTCAAACAATAGCTGTTTGTAAATTTGTTGTATTCCTACGCATTCCTATATATAATTCCATATTTAACTAGCCCGTTTTCATCGCTTTTACGGCCTCCTGGGCATTCCCTGCATTGCGTCGGGCCCTCGCCAAGATTACCTCATCGGTTTAGAAAAGATCCGAAATATTTTATAATACGGGTACATACTGATGAATGCAAATACAAAGTAATTGGCTAATACCAATATGTTCTCATAACACAAAAGATAATCATTATATTGAAAGTCCATATAGCAACCTATTTAATGAATCCTCACTCTGAATTATCTGCATAGGAAAAAACTGATTTAAACATGACGCAGAAGCTGGCAAACAGACCTAGCAGACGCGCGCCGCCCGAACCCAGTACATTTTTATCGTGACTGTACGCGCTCGGGTCCTAGCGTAGCGAGGCAGCAGAGATTAGTGGGGAGATGCACAACGCGGCCCTTTTCGGCGTGCCTCGTAAATGGCGGTAAATCGCGGTGGCGAGTTTGGGAGTATGATTTCGTGATCATCGCCTCTGTCGAGGTTGCAGATTCCCTTGTAGCCGCGCGAGTCCGTGATCACCGCTCACGGACTCACGGACACCGCCAGCGTGAACACGAATGGGTAGCTCGGTGGGGGAAAAGTCTCTGCCCCTCGCTCGCTCGACAGGCGAACGGAGCGAGGTTTTCCGTCCGATCGAGCTCGACATATATGTGTGGCCGTACTGCGGATTGGAATATGCATTAAATGAATTTCAAAGTGAAAAACATGTATCGAGATCATTGTTTTCTCTCGGTTGCCCGTTTATGCCGAAAATGCGGGTTAAAAAAATTAACGACGAACCGTGTTGAAAAATAAAACGCCGAAACGACCGTGAAAGGTTCAAAAAGAAATCTTGAGCGTTTGCCGCGATCGTTTCGGAATTTTTTTTCAACAGCAAACATTATGGAAAAGGGTGTATCATAAATGTTTCTTTATTTGTAATGAGCGTCGTGGCTGAGTTGATAGCGTGACGGATTATGATGTTGAAGGTCCGGGTTCAATCCCCGGTGAATCAACTTTTTTTTCTTCATTTTATATTCAGAAAATCTCTAACTTACTCTCGCTTTATCTATTCCCGCCTATCCAGGCATTATTTTTTATATTTAATTCATATATGTTTAACAAAAAAAATGTTGCTACGGGCATCGAAGCCGCGCCGTCCGTACTCAGAGCTCGGACGCAGTGCAGCCAGATCGCGCGTAAAAGTTACCCCCTCTCTAGTCTCTTACGCGCCCATCACACCATCGTAGTAGCGCGTGTCCGTGAGCGAGCGATGCTCGGACATCTTCGGAAAGAGCCGAGCAAGGCGAAGCGTCCCGACCGCGCCTTCGGCTGCTACACCAATGCACGGACGCTGAGCACGTTCGTGTGCGGCCAAGCCGAAACGAAGGCTTCGAGGGAAAAAGCAATCTGAGCACGACTCGCGCGTGACGTCACCCGACGGCACGCGCGAGGCTTTTAGATGATTTCAATGCTAATTTAGTTCTTGATTTTCTGCGTTATTAATGTATACAAAAAAATGTATTGCGCACTCAGGTCGCTTATTTTTTTAGTTTATACGTTAATTTAAACATAATAATATATCTAAATTACAACTTATTTATTTTATATAAAATTGTTTACGCTTTACTCACACCCGTCCTTATGCCAAATGCATTATAATTCATAAAAGTAAGCGGAAATATATTTATATTCGTATTATTATTAGGAGTACAACTTTGCAGTGACCGTTTTACTTAGAGAGCCACTGCGGCCGAAGTAGTGGCCCTAGCTCAATAAAAAAGTGGCATTTTAAACTAGAGGCTCTGCCAATGTAAACAATTTAAAAAAGCTAAGGGATACGTGTATGCATTATAAAGTTATAGGCACTCAAACATGGCAACCTTCGAACCGAATTCTCAGCATTTGCGGGAGGTTATGATTTACTTCTTCAACATCAAGAAATCTGCGGCTGAGGCCCACCGTTTGCTTGTAGATGCTTACGGGGAGGATTCTATTAGTGAGAAAACGTGTCCGCGGTGGTTTCAACGCTTCAAAAGTGGAGATTTCGAAGTCGAGAACAAGCATGGTGGCGGAAGGCAGAAAGTTTTTGAAGACGCAGAATTGGAGACCTTGCTGGACCAGGATTCGTGCCAAACTCAAGAGGAACTCGCCGAGACGTTAGGAGTAACCCAGCAAGCAGTTTCAAAACGTCTCCGGGATATGGGTATGATCCAAAAGCAAGGAAACTGGGTCCCGCATGAGTTCAAGCCGAGAGACATCGAGCGCCAATTTTTCACCTGTGAACAACTGCTCCAAAGACAACAAAGGAAGGAAGGAATGGGAGGTTTTATCCCACCCGCCGTACTCTCCAGACATTGCCTCTTCCGACTATCACTTGTTCCGGTCAATGGCACACGATTTGGCTGACCAGCACTTCGGTACTTACGAAGAAGTCAAAAATTGGGTCGATTCCTGGATTGCCTCCAAGGACCAAGACTTTTATCGACGCGGGATTCGAATGCTACCTGAAAGATGGGCCGAGGTCGTAGCTAGCGCCGGGCAGTACTTTGATTAAAAAATATGTAGCCACTTTTTTGTAATAAAGCCTTAAACTTTTGAAAAAAAAAACGGTCACTGCAAAGTTGTACTCCTTATATTAATATATAAGTAATTCTCATACTTTCATCAAGCGATAAAGCATTATCCCCAAAAACAAGCCAATCATCCATCCGGCCGCGAATTGTAAGTACCAGAAAGTGCACATATTCTACAAGCGATGAGATGGTCCCGTTGGTAGCGTTCCTGGCTTTCTGATTTCTTATTTTTTTCCTGGAAATTTCTCCTTTTCCTATGACCTGAGTGAACTTGATTGATTTTCGTTAAAAAACTTTTTATTATTATTATTTTTTCCGGCAATTTCTTTTTTTCCTATTACCTGAGTGAACGGCTGCGGAGATATTCGGAGAAAATTTTAAGATGAAAAAAAATGAGATTTTCGTAAAAAAAACTTGATATTATTTTTTTCCGGAACTTTTTCTTTTTCCTATTGAGTTTGTTTGGAGTTTGAGTCATACAAACACAGATTTAAACAATCTAGAATATTCACATCTCCGAAATAGAAAGACGTGAGTATCTAATATTGGTAATACCATCTATAACAAAAAGCCAGATATCGAGGATACAAACTTCGAAAGTTTTGATCTCAGATAGGCAAACGAGCGATGGTCCATAATAGCGAACACCAAAATAGCGAACATCAAAGAAGTGGACGAGTTGCTTCATAATTTTCTGCCGATTTTCGCTAACACGTACGAGATTCTTTTAAAGTCTTTAAGAGGGGATATACATTTACAATAATCCAAAAATCAATTTTTTTTCTTTAAGGGATAACACCATTCTAGGAATTTGGAAAAATCGTTTTCTTTTGGCTTCAAAAATACTTTGGGGTCATAAAAACAATATGCAGTTGTTCCTGCAGCGATTTTTTTAAGGTTGGATAAGTGTGTACAGTAGAACCTCGATTATCCGAACCTCGATCATCCGAACCCTCAATTATCTGAACGATGACTTACAAGGAACATCCCTCAGGTGTCCGCCTCCGATTTTGTTGAAACTCATATGTGTGATAGAGCATCGAAAACTTTGAGACACATATTTTTTTTATCGGCGGAAAAACGGATTTAAGGGGGAAAACCGCCCCTCAAAAAAGGCGTGTCGAGGGGTGATTGCAGTTTCACCCAGAAGCAATCCACCGATCTGAATGAAACAAAAACGAAAATTCTTCTAATGAAAAGCGATGAAAAATCCACTATGAAAATGTTGAGAAACAATTAAATTAGGGGGTTTCCCTATATCCCTATATTTTCTAATCAACACTCTTGTAGTGGATTTTTCATCGCTTAATTTTAGAGGAATTTTCGATTTTGTTTCATTCAGATCGGTGGACTGCTTGTGGGAGACACTTTGAGGGGTGGTTTCATCCCCTAACACCGTTTTTCTGCCAATACAAAAAAAAACATATTTAATAGTTTGCAATGCTTTACCACATATATGAGTTTCAACGAAATCGAAAGCGGATACTTCAATGATGTTTCTCGTCAGAGGGGTAGTTACCCCTTAAGACGAATGTAACAATTTAAAAATACGATAAAACATTGAATTGTAGCTTATAGAAATATTTAAAATCAGGGGATATACTTTAAACACAGAAAAAACGACCATGATAAATAAATTTATGTTAGGGGTGGTTTACCCCCTTAAATTTGCTATGCCGCCAAAACGCAAAAACCCGTCAACTTTAATTTTAATTGTCCTTCAAAATGATACCTGTTTTATTAATTTGCATACAACCCTCTTAAGTGTGGGGTGAAAAAAAGGCAAATTGAGGGGCAGTTTACCCCCTAATTTAATTTTTTCTCAACATTTTCATAGTGGATTTTTCATCGCTTTTCATTAGAAGAATTTTCGTTTTTGTTTCATTCAAATCGGTGGATTGCTTCTGGGTGAAACTGCAAAATCACCCCTCGACACGCCTTTCTTTGAGGAGCGGTTTCCCCCCTTAAATCCGTTTTTCCGCCGATAAAAAAAATACGTGTCTCAAAGTTTTCGATGCTCTATCACGTATATGAGTTTCAACAAAATCGGAGGCGGACACCTGAGGGATGTTCCTTGTTAGTTTATCCGGAAGCTCAATTATCCGAACGTTGGCGCGAAAGATACATGGTTGCTCGCTGCCACCGCCGTGAGCAACCATGAGCAACCCAACGCAACTTCTCCTTCTCAAACAGCTGCGAGACTTAGACGCTCAAAAACGCGTTGCAGCCGTTCGTCAATTAAAAATGGACGATTTTATT
Organism: Ophion slaviceki; assembly: GCA_944452715.1. Lineage (NCBI taxonomy): Eukaryota > Metazoa > Arthropoda > Insecta > Hymenoptera > Ichneumonidae > Ophion > Ophion slaviceki. Next base: position 7,917,774 of record OX101789.1, read on the forward strand.
TAAAAAAAAAAATATTTTAGAAGCCATTCGACTTTTTTCAGGTGCTTAAAACACACACACACACACACGCGAGCGCGCGCGCGCGCGCACGCACGCACGCACGCACGCACGCACGCACGCACACACACACATATATAAATATACAGGGTGGGCGGAACATTTATGTGGGCGTTATGAATTTTCGAGAATTTTCGACCTGACCAATGAAAAAAAAATCTAAAAAAAAAAAGACTATCGAGATTTTTTTGCAACTGAATCTTCATGAGTAGTACTTTTATGCATAAAATAATCAGCTTCGTAACTGTGATGAAAGTTATTAAAATGTTGGTCTAAAGTGAAAAAATTATGTTCGGTAAATTGTGACTTAAATTTTCAACTTTAAATTAAACATCTAAACAGGTGACTTCATGGTTCCTAATTAGGCCTCAAGAATGCGCCAGACTCTCAGCTTTCATAATCATTTTTAAAAAAAGCAGTACTTAATAGGGGTACTTTGGCTACAATTGACCTTCAAAGACAGCGAGGTGGAAACTTCATAAAATTAGCCATCTGATTTTAAAAAAATTACCCATTTTAGCATTCCTAAGGTTATTTAGTTTGTTAACTAACCAAAAATGACTGCAGGAAAGCTAAGATTTAAACATTTAGAGGTTTATTTTTTTTTAGTTCAATTCAAGTTTAATGAATTTTGCGGCATCCGTTCTTGCAACGAGAACGGATCGCGTAAACGAGCTTTTACCTGATCCATGAGAACGGATCGCACAAAATTCATTAAACTTAAATTAAACTAAAAAAAATGAACCTCCAAATGTTTCAATCCTAGCTTTTCCTGCAGTCATTTTTGGTTAGTTAGCAAACTAAATAGCCTTATGAATGATAAAATGGGCAAATTTTTTTTTTAATCAGATGGCTAATTACAAGAATTTTCCACCTCGCTGTCATTGAAGGTCAATTGTAGCCAAAGTAGCCCTATCAAGTACTACTCCTTTTAATGATATATGAAAGCTGACAGTCTAGCGCATTCTTAGGGACAAATTAGGAACCATGAAGTCACCTGTTTAGATTTTTAATTTAAAGTTGAAAATTTAAGTCATGATTTACCGAACGTAAATTTTTCACTTTAGACCAACATTTTCATAACTTTCATCACAGTTACGAAGCTGATTATTTTATGCATAAAAGTACTACTCATAAAGATTCAGTTGCAAAAAAAATCTCGATAGTCTTCTACTTTTTTTAAAGATTTTTTTTCAATTGGTCAGGTCGAAAATTCTCAAAAATGCAGTAAAAAATTCATAACTCGAAAACTCTGAAAAGTCGCGCGACATACATGGGGGTTATTCGGATACCCCATGATACAAGGGACCTACATTTTATTTTTAGACGTCAATGTTCCGGCCACCATGTATGTATATATATATATATATATATATATATTTCAACGTTAATATGTATGTCAAATTGTAATATATATTTATGTATTTTTTTTAATGTAAAAAGGTGTTGTTGATGATCTCGTCCCAAAAAACCCACGTTTCGATTATCCGAACTAGTCTCGGTCCCAATTGGTTCGGATAATCGAGATTCTACTGTATACGTAAGGCAGGTTTGCAGTCACAAGAGCCTCGCGGTTGAGATATGAGCGTGCGGGCTCTGAGTGTAGACGACGCGGGTTCGATCCCCGGTAGCAATGTCTTGTTTTTTTATTAAGCATATACGAATTAAATATCATAAATAATGCCTGAACAGGCGAGAATAGCTAAAGCGAGAGTAAGTTCGAAATTTTCTGAATATAAAATGAAGAAAAAAAAGTTGATTCACCGAGGATTGAACCCGGACCTTCAGCATCGTAATCCGTCACGCTACCAACTCAGCCACGACGCTCATTGCAGATAAAGAAACATTTATGATACACCCTTTTCCATAATGTTTACTGTTGAAAAAAAATGCCGAAACGATCACGGCAAAGGCTCAAGATTTCTTTTTGAACCTTTCACGGTCGTTTCGGCGTTTTATTTTTCAATGCGGTTCGTCGTTAATTTTTTTAACCCGCATTTTCGGGATAAACGGGCAACCGAGAGAAAACAATGATCTCGATACATGTTTTTCACTTTGAAATTCATTTAATGCATATTCCATTATACTGCGGCCACACTGCGGTGTGGCCGCAGTACGGCCACACATATATGTCGAGCTCGATCGGACGGAAAACCTCGCTCCGTTCGCCTGTCGAGCGAGCGAGGGGCAGAGACTTTTCCCCCACCGAGCTACCCATTCGTGTTCACGCTGACTGCGATACCGACTTGAGCGGTGATCACGGACTCGCGCGGCTACAAGGCAATCTGCAACCTCCACAGAGGCGATGATCACGAAATCATACTCCCGAACTCGCCGCCGCAATTTAGCGCCATTTACGAGGTACGCCGAAAAGGGCCGCGTTGTGCATCTCCCCACTAATCTCTGGAGGCAGCATAGGGCCTACCCCCACCACTTACCCGCTCGTGAATGAGCCGAATATATCCGTCTGGCGCAAATAATGTTTTTTTTTTGCTTAACAACAACCGTCACCGTGATGAATCATGAGTCGATCGTTTCGTCTATTCATATAGATTAAGCATGTAAATCGTCAAGTCGCTACTGTCAGGCGTGTTATCAGCGGACGGCCTTTTTTGAGATTTTTTGTGTGAGTAAGGAAGCGCGATTCGCGAATAACCATTTTTTATTAACTTAACAAAGTCGTCACCGGGATAAATCATAGGTCAATCGATTCGTCTCATTATAAACAACAAGTAGCTGAATTGAAAAAGTACCTACTGTCATGTAGGTTGGCAGCAGACGACCTTTTATGAATTTAGTCGTGCGGCCAGCACGAACCTTTTTACGGAGAACTGTTTATTTTTGTTAATCAACAAATGCCGTCACCGGTGCGATGGTCTAGTGGTTAGCGTGCTCGCCACTAAACCAGCGGACCGGGAGGTCGCGGGTGCGAATCCCAGTCGCGTACATTTCGTCGTGAAATGTTTTTCTTCGGCATTTCGCGGCGAAATAAGACTAGTTCCACGACTGGGGGGCGAACTCGATGACCGGCTGTATTGGTATAGGTTTTCCGCAGTTTCCCTATACCCATGACAGAAATGTCATGATGAATATAATACAGAGGGGGAAGTCGGCTGCGGCCGCAAGAGGGGGGAACAGGGGAAAGATGGAGAAGAAAAGGAGTAAACAGTAGAGGAAAGAACAGTCATAATGACGGGAAAGAATGGTAACAAACGCGACAAGCGTGTACCTAAGGAAAAAAAAAGAGTTATGAAAAAAGTCAACAAATGCCGTCAACGGGATGAAACATAGGGGGATCGATTCGGCTAATTATATTGAATGAGCACGAAAATATAAAAAGTCGCTAATGTCATGCGGGTTGGCAGCAGACGGCCTTTTGTGAAATTTGTCCTGCGAGTAAGGAGGCGCGATTGCGGAATAACAATTTTTTAAATAACTTAACAAAGTCGTCACCGGAATAAATCATAGGTCAATCGATTCGTCTCATTATATACAATAAGTAGCTGAATTGAAAAAGTAGCTGCTGTCATGCAGGTTGGCAGCAGATGACATTTTGTGAATTTAGTCGTGCTGCCAGCACGACCCTTATCGCGGAGGACTATTTATTTTTGTTAATCAACACATGCCGTCACCGGGATGAAACATAGGGGGATCGATTCGGCCAAGTATATAGAATAAGCACGTAAATATAAAAAGTCGCTACTGTCATGCAGGTTGACAGCAGACGACCTTTTGTGAATTTAATCGTGCGGCCAGCACGACCCTTTCCGCGGAGGACTATTTATTTTTGTTAATTAACAAATGCCGTCACCGGCATGAAACATAGGGGGATCGATTCGCCTAATTATATAGAATAAGCACATGAATAGCAAAAGTCGCTAGTGTCATGCGTGTTGGCAGCAGACGACCCTTTTTGAAATGTTTCATGCGAGTAAGAAAACGCTATTCGCGAATAACAATTTTTTAATTTACTTAAAAAAGTCGTCACCAGGATAAATCATAGGTCAATCGATTCGTCTTATTATAAACAATAAGCAGCTGAATTGAAAAAGTAGCTGCTGTCATGCAGGTTGGCAGCAGACGACCTTTTGTGAATTTAATCGTGCGGCCAGCACGACCCTTTTCACGGAGAACTATTTATTTTTGTTAATCAACAAGTGCCGTCACCGGGATGAAACATAAGGGGATCGATTCGGCCAAGCATATAGAATGAGCACGTAAATATAAAAGTCGCTACTGTCATGCGGGTTGGCAGCAGACGGCCTTTTGTGAAATTTTTCGTGCGAGTACGGAGGCGCGATTCGCAAATAACAATTTTTAAATTAATTAAAAAAGTCGTCACCGAGATCAATCATAGGTCAATCGATTCGTCTTATTATAAACAATATGAAGCTGAATTGAAAAAGTAGCTACTGTTATGCAGGTTGGCAGCAGAATTGTGAATTCTGCTGCCAACCGAAACAGCTTTTGTGAATTTAGTCGTGCATCCAGCACGACCCTTTTCGCGGAGAACTATTTATTTTTGCTAATCAACAAATGCCGTCACCTGGATGAAATATAGGGGGATCGATTCGGCCAAGCATATAGAAAAAGCACGTAAATATACAAAGTCGCTACTGCCATGCGGGTTGGCAGCGGACGACCCTTTTTAGATTTTTCGTGCGAGTAAGGAGGCGCGATTCGCGAATAACAATTTTTTAATTAACTTAAAAAAGTCGTCACCGGGATAAATCATAGGTCAATCGATTCGTCTTACTATAAACAATAAGCAGCATGAATTTTATCGTGCCGATAACGCGACCCGATTCGCTACGCATTAAGATGAATATATTGTTTTTGTGAATACAAAATTGTTCAATGCAATGTTACTCACTCATCAACGTTGCAAGTAATCCCTTAATACAACAGTTTCGAAAGTAGCTCACTTATGACGTTCACTGCACAACAATATTTGTTTAAAAATGTATGATATGCGATAAGTTATTGAATCCTCGACCTAAGCACGACAAGAAACAGCATGTTTTTACGGAGCATTCGACGAAGAAAGACAAGACTACATTCAATCACAACGGGCAGCAAGTCGCTATGACTGGTTTAACTACGTTGTTACTATTAACAGAAACCTTTACCGCTCTTATGACTCTATCCCTACCTCTGCAAACGAACAGTTTCTACGTCGTGTATACCAGAAAGAACCCAATCATAACTTTTTCTCGTTGGCGATTATATTCGGAGAAAACGTCGTAGTATTTTGGGAGAAACGACAGGATACAGTTTGGGATTTTTTTATCCAACCGGGCGGTTGTTTTTCAGTGGCCTGGATTAAAAAGGTGGTGTCTGTTTCGATGTTTGCTCAGAATATAATCCGCCTATGAGGTATAATCTGGACCCTGAGGTACATCGATATAAGAGTGCGTGGTCCACTGTAAGGGTTAATCACTAATACATTTATGGTCGGTAGGCCATAAATGTAAAGGACGTATGGCCCATGCCCCAGGTTCAAAAACGTGAAAACCGAGAAAGTCTGCTCCGTTACGTTTTTTTACGTGCGTATATACTACTCATATGTCTACACTCATAGCCGGAAAATAATGTAGACAATGTTCATTCGCAATGGTGGGGGTAGCGAAATAAGGGCGAGAAAGGTGTCTGTTAATGGTAAAGAAATCGTCGCACCAGTCATACCCGAGCAGAAATCTAATCAGGCTGCCTGAGGATCCATCAGGGCCGGATCAGGGATCAATAAGGCATCCTGATCAGGCACACCTGCTTTGAGCCAGACAGGGGCCTGATCAGGGATCAATAAGGCGCCCCGATCAGGCACGCCTGATTTGCGCCAGACAGGGGCCTTGTCAGGCATTAATAATGCGGCCCGATCAGGCACGCCTGACTTGCACCGGATAGGAGTGATTATCAGGCATTAATAAGGCGCCCTGATCAGGCACGCCTGATTTGCGCCAGACAGGGGCCTTATCGGGCATTAATAAGGCGCCCTGATCAGGCACGCCTGATTTGCGCCCGGTAAGAGCCTTATCAGGCATTAATAAGGCGCCCTGATCAGGCACGCCTTATTTGCTCCGGACAGGCTAAAATATGGGCAATAAAATGATAAAATAGAGATTACTATTAGTTTGAAGAACAATTTAATCAATTTTTTACGATTGATTGTAATGCACGGCCATATAATTTATTCTCTTAAATTTTATATTTTATAATATATTTAATGCGAAACGAACCTCGTATTTTTTTCCTGTTATCAGTGGAGAAGAGACATCACCCAGATCTTTTCTTCCGTGTCGTTGTTGCTCGTATTCAAACACACCATTTTCCGATCGAGAGATACCAATGAGCATGTTTTAATTATTTTCGTTTTTTTTACTTGCCACATGTTGAACGTTGCCGACTCGCATGGATAGGTATAAATAGATTTCGTAATCCGCAACACCTTGCCTTTTAATTTGATCGTCTCGGAATTCGGTGATTGATATATCGAGAAAATGCTCAGTATACTCCCATTTGATAATAGAAAAGTATTGTTTGGTGGATTTCTTGAGACGATGAACTCCTTATATTTGAGTTTTTTTATTTTCCTCATTCCATCATCGTCTCTGCGTTCTTCTTTAAGAACGGTAATCTCCGGTGACAACTTTGCTTTCTTGTACTCGGAATCAAACGTTTCGTGTATACGTCGACACACTTGAGCCAGTGGTCGATTGCCAGTACGAATTTTTCTTTTTAATTTTCCGAGAAGATTTTCGAACGGAAAAGCTGTCAAGTGGCTTAGAGAGCAGCCCATAGATTTAAAGTCATCAGCCAAATGAATCAAGTTGTGCATGTTGGATACTTGGCACTGTCGTCCATACAAGTTGCCCGACAACACGAAGAACCATCGAAGTAAGTGCTTCGCTTGCTCGTTACATATCAACGCTAGGTCTGAACTGCATAAAATGCGACAAACAGCGTGAAGAAGGAGAAAGTGGTCATACAGATTTTTTGGCAAAACTATTTTCAATAAGACCGGACCAGCATATAGAAGAATGAATCGAAATTCAGTGGCTTTCCATTTGGCGATATCGTGCAACGATCTAGTCGTACGTTGAAACTCCTCAGGAATTTGAGATTTTAGCGAAATCAGTAAATTTGACAGGAGACGTTTTTTGTTTTGTCCGATATGTGTCGTCATTTTACTGTTTAGCCAAAAATCGTTCAGCATTTTTTTCATGACGCCGAGACAACACAAGTGCATGAAATCGAGCGAAAATTGCTCGACCATGTTGATTGGAGGTTCAATCCTAAGGAGAGGAGAAACACCATTGTGATGCTCTGGATTGTCTTGTCGTCGAAATGACTCGTCGCTGCGCAGTTCAGAATCTACTGAAGGATATACCGTTTGATTTTCAACTCGTTCCCCTCGACAGATACAACGTTCACACGAATAATACCCACCATGGCCAATAGTGGCTGTGATAAAAGCTCGAGCAGGTCTGTCACAAATGAACATTTTTATCGCGACATTAAAAAGCATTCCATCGATGACGATACCATTTTGTGTCAGTACATTTATCTCAGCAATAAAATCTTCGAAAAACTGCTCTATATTCATTGGCTTTTGATCACCTGCAAATATTGCGACAGGGAATGGTTTATATACGTCAGGCTCTGAAAACAGTTTGCAGAGAATCGGCCAGAACTGCTTCGAGCTTGACTTGTACAGAGGCAAACCATCTATATTCACAAGTAAATGGAGTGTACCTTCTTCGTGTAAATCAATATTTACCATTTTTTGTAAATATTTAGCAATTTCGAAATAGGCCAATTCTCCACCATCTGTGCCGTGTCAATCGAGTTTTCGAATATTGTATTCGACCGAATTCGTATTGAGGAAGGTTTTTCCTGTCTTGGGCAGGTCAGGGTTACGTCGTCTCAAAATAACGAGCAGAGCGTCGAGTCGCGCAAGAGGAATTTTCGTATTTTGAGCCCATAAACGTAACTCTTCGACTTCATTGTCATCGTCACCATTTTCCTCATCATCGTCACTTTCTTCTTCCCGTTCGTTATTTTCCTCATCATCGTCACTTTCTTCTTCCCGTTCGTTATTTTCCTCATCATCGTCACTTTCTTCTTCTTCCCTTTCGTCATTTTCATCGTCATCGCCACTTTCTTCTTCTTCCCTTCTATAATTTATTTCTTCATCCTCTTGCTCATCAATCTCTACTATTTCGCAGTTTTCTTCTCCCTGAGTTCGTATATTTGCAGCATCTCTTACAATGGCATTCGTCTCGTCATCATTTTCAGTTGAAGAATCTTGTGAGGAATCTTGTACGGTAGAAGTTGCATTCTCAAGTCGCCGTAGCTTTTCTCGACGAAATCTGGCAACCCGTAAACGTGTCATTTCGCGTTTTCTTTTCCTTCGGAAATTGTTCATATTACCTCGCACACAATACACGCACAATAGAAAATCGAAAACCGATCGAAAACAGGACAAAATTCGATTAAGTCACCCCGTTTTATAGTTTCAAAATAAACAAACAATATTTTAATCTCGCATGTAGCTCGTCACTCCGTATCCTCTCCTCTCTAGGACTACACAGCGCCTCTGTCGGCGAAACCTCACGAAATATTTTGACAGCTGCACTCGCAGACACGCGAAATAGATGAAAACAATGGTTACCAATCGAAAGTGCGTGTTGTCAAAATTTGTTTCAAAATCTTTTTTATCATAAATAAATATTTATGTTAATTTTTTGTATTATTGTTATATGGAATCAAAACTTTTTTCAGCATATATTTATATCGCATCGCTTCGAGAAAACGTAAAACGTGTTAACGGCGAGTTTGAAACGTATCCACTCCTCATGTGTTAATATGTGTGTTTTTTATATATGTGTTTTACATATGTGTTTTACGTGTTACATGTGTTAATATATATGTTTTACGCGGAAAGATTTTATTACGATCGTGCACACTTATGCACTCTACCAAAGTGAGAATGTGTCGTCATATATATATATATACACACACACACACACACACACACACACACACACACACACACACACACACACGCACGCGCACGCGCACGCACGCACGCACGCACGCACGCACGCACGCACGCACGCACGCACGCACGCACGCACGCACGCACGCACGCACGCACACACACACACACACACACACACACACACACACACACACACACACATATGTGCGAACAGTTTTGAGTACGTTTGCTAAGCAACGGCCGCGACTACCCATTATAATAGAAGAAAGCGCAACAGCCACGCCGTAGCTATATCAACAAATCTCGTTCATTTCATCAATTTCTCCCGAAGAAAGGCAGGCCCTTATAAAATCCATATAAAATCTCAGGTAAAGTATATTTGCGATTATACTGTGGATTATCTACACATGATAATCCACAGTAACAATATATAAAACACGACTTGATGGGCGAAGACAATGCGGCGTAGCTAACCTCACTTTGTCACTCTCGCACCATTTGTATATTGTGACGTTGCGTCACAAAAGAGATAGAGAAAGAGCCCGCGTGACCACGCTCGGGCTCAGTCTCCGCCACGCACCTTTATAGCGAACAATTCACATGTTAATATTAAGGTAGTTTTAAGTAATTTCTTTATATCGAAGCCGCGACACCATTCCCCCCCGTCCTTCCCGCACCCCCCTTATCACGACCGCGACGCGACCACGCGGACTGTCAACTGGGGCCACGTCGGCCCGGCCGTCGCCTCGGAGAGCCATCAACGCCATCTCCCAGCGACGTGGACGGTGGACTGGCCGTCCGAGGGCCTCCTGCCGCCATCTCCCGAGTCTCCGGCCTACCGCGCGTCAGGAGAGACTGCAGCTCTCGCGCGGTATGGCTGGCGAGCGCCGTACCGACTAGGGCGCTCGGCGACTCGGGAGAGAGAAGAATCACGGCGAGGATCGAGCGACAGGGCGAGCCACGCGGCTCGCGATCCAAAATCGATAGGAGGTCCGCCATCTACGACGGGATTGGGCGAGACGAGGAAGCCGGCCGGCGTGGACCGTCACTTAGCCCCGGAGCGTGGTCACGCATAGACGACGAAACACGTCAAGCGCAAGGGAAACGAGCGAAAAGCCCAGAACCAGAATCGATAGAAAAGAAGCGAGAAATAGATCGAAAGGATCGAGGAGAGAGTCTCCGCGCGAATTGTAAGTACGCCTCTTTTATCTTTCGCAAGAGCGGCTGGCGTGAGCCGCTAGATTCAGTTCGGGATATTTTGTCGCACGGGCGACCGTTAAAGTTCGTTCCCTTCATCCCTCCCCCGTTATCCCTGATCGTCGTCCCTCTTCCGTGCGCGTCGCATAAAAATAACGTGTAAAGTAGATTTAAGAACGAAAAATCAGTGCGAGTGATTCGGGTTCTTACCCGAATATTAGAGTATTAAAAGCTATCGCGAATTAAGTGTAAAAAGGTGCTCGTGGCGGATCCCCGGTGTCCCTCGTGAAAAATCCCCTCGCGCGCGCGTAGCCGCGGCCGCCTCGTGTAACACGACCGTCGGCCGAGTCGAGTGATTTCGCCGTGAGGATACATCGCGGCGCGATAAAATCGCACAATTAGCATTTCAAGATTTTTGATCGCGCGAATTATTAATTTGAGTTTTGCGTTAGCTAAAATATAATAGTCGTGGTCCAAGAAGTGGCCATTGTGTTCGAGAACCCCGTCCGTCCCCAGATACCCCGAGACGTCCCCATGTGAATTTGTATCGAGTCTCTTGCTTGCCGGCCGAAGGCCGTGTTTGTTTTGGCTTTTTTTTTCTGTTACTTCGAGATTGAGTACGCGTTAAGCGCGTTGCCCGAGAAAGGCTGGCGCCCAACTTACTGAATTTATAAAATATAAAATATTTGAACGGGTCGAGAAATAGCGTTTGGGACTTCGCGTGTCCAGTAACCCGTCAACGAATTCGAGTCATTATTATTATTATTGCGGAATCTTTTCATTATATCGAGTACAACTTTATTATTCTTTTTTGTAATTATTCTAGTAACTTCTTTTTGTATCGAGCTTCAATTATCTTTGTGTGAATTAAATTATCTTTGAATTTTTATCATTTGTTGAACCAGTGCTCATTTCCCCTTCCCCCTTCCTCCGCCTACGTTAACACGCGATACCCGTCATAAAATTGGCGCCCAACGTGGGGCCCGAAAAAACTTTTGTTTTTTTACAGAAAGAGCCCACCACGACTATTATTGTTGTTAAAATTATTATTGTTAATTTTTGAATTAATAATAATTATTTTTCGAAAATTATTATTTTTCGTTTTCAGATTAAATAAAACATTTATTCGGTGTAAACGGTTCAAATCGAATAGTTTTTTTTTTGCGTTTTCGTGAGAAATAATAATTACCCCCACCCCTGACAGGTATAGCCTGCCCCGCCACGGCACTCGCAACTAGAGACTTTTGCGAGAATCGGAAAATTCGGACGACCGAGTTTCCGTCTAATAGTTGCACCTGATTATTTTTTTTTGAGTTTCGCTAACAATTAAATAGAAAATAAAAATTGTTTTTTTTGTGTTAGCGATTGGAATTTATTTTTGCACATTTTCGGCGACCGCACTTACCCTTTTTTTTCCCTAGAACCCATACTTGCTTGTGTACTTGGCAATTTAAATTGTGATTTTTGTATTATTGCACTGGCAATTAAAATTTGAATTTGCATTATTGCGTTGGCAATTGAGAAATTAATTATTGCGTTATTGCTCTGGCAATTAAAATAATTAATTGGTGCATGATTGCGTTGGCAATTAAAAATTAATTTTCGCATTATTGCTCGGGCAACTGAAAATTTGATTTTTGCACTATTTCGCTAACAATTGAAAATTGATTTAGCATTATTGCTTGGGCAATTAAAAGTTTTTTTGGTTGTATTGCATTGGCAATTTAGAAGCAGTTGTTATTGCTTAAGGGAATACCGCGTGAATGAAAAATACTGAGCTGATTTTTCTTTGTGAATTATTGCCTTATTTACGATTTTTCGCATACTGGCTATTCGTTTCTTTTGTCGGAATTGATTTTTTTTTATGAAATAATATTATTGAGAACCTGCTTTTTTGTGTTTTCTTTTTTTTTTGCAATTGGTGCTGATTGGCCATTTGTTTTTTTTTTGCGATTTTTTTTCAATTCCGAAAATACTGTGGAATAGCTTTGTACTGATACGGATTTGGCATTGCTTGGTATTTTTGTGTATTTTGCGATGACTTTTGACATGACGGTATAAATTCCCATTTTTTTTTGTTTGTTTTGCGCTTTATCGTTTTCCTCGCTGACCACGCATATCCCCCCCCAATTTTCTTCACGCTTGGGAGAAGTGCTGCCCCTCGCCCCAAGACTTTTCGTTACGAAGCCCTAATAAAGACCGCGACGCTGAGTCCCTCGCGAACGGTCACCCCACACCCCGAACGATCCCCAAATAATTTCTATTCTTTTGTGGGGCCTCCTGAATAATTTAAGGAACATAGCATTGTTTTAGCTGGGAATCAGAATCCCTTAAGGAATAATTATTCAGTTGGCGGAATAAAGTACAGAATAGAAGACTCGACAACTTTTAAATTTTCTCGGTATTAAGGGAAATTTTTGGAAAATATTGCGTTGTCAGAGTCCGGGAAATAATACTCCCTTGGGAACTTAGAGTCAGTTTATCCAAATAAACCGAAGTAACGTTACAGTCCCAGGGAGTAGAGTCAATAAACGAATTGTCGTGTAAGACTTCCCATTGTTTGTTTATTGCGGTATTTTTGGTGTAAAAATTGAGTTATTGGAGCCATTGGGTTCTACTTAATTTTTTTCGGGTTTTGGTTTTGACCAAAGATTTATATTCCGTTTTAACCGTGCCGCGGAGTAATCGCGAGCGGTTTGCCCTTCCCAACCCCCCAATTTTTTTTTGTTTATTGCGTTTAGCATATCCGCAAAATGGCAGATACCCCGGTGACGACGAGTACAGTCACGACCCCAACCCGTACGTCCCCCGTTATGACCACTTCCCCCATAGATCACCCCCGAGGATCGACATCGCCCCTCTCAGTGGATGTATCCAATCTCTCGCTGATGGCTACGGAAGAGAGGATCGCCCGACAAAAAGTTGAGCGGTTGAAGACGATGCGGGACATCCTAGCAGCCTGTGACCGAGCGGGCCTCAACACGGATGGGGAACAAAGCGAGGTACAGGATCGTCTCATCCGGCACGAAATAAGGACACGGATTCCAGGAGCCTTAATTCGTTGGGATCCCAGGAAGGATGAGCGGGGGGACGCCCCGCCATTCACGCTAGGGGCTGCCTTGGTTGATCCACTGACGGCACCGTTATTCGCATCGACTGCTGACCGCCACCAAGCCCCGACCTACGAAGAGTACCAGCCAACCCAGAGGCGGACGATGACGCCGCCACCCCACGCGTTCCAAGAAGAGGCAGCGGGTCCGGAGGACCACGATAGAACGCCGACGCCATCGCCCAGGAGACTGCCGGTCCAGCGGGATCGGAGATCGGCAACAGGGAGATATAGTCCGACACCCGCGCCCAGAACCAACGTCACCCCGGCCCCCGACCGTACCGCGGTCACCTTTGCCCTTCCCCCTTCCCAGTCACCCCACCAACCATCCCAAGCCCTCCCCACATCTAGTCCAACTGCCACAGGATTGTTAAGGATTAGCGGTAGCCAGGAGTGGCCACCGCATGACACGTATACCCTGTCGGCACCCACCCCCCGGAACAGTACCCGAATAGGACCCCTCCCAAAGGCTCGGTCGCGACATGCAGACCCTCCCCCTCCCCGACCCCGATTACACCAGGACGCGTCACAACATTACGACTCGCAAGGGCCACGGCATGCGAGAGGAATAGACCATTGGCAGAGATACGGGCCCCGATTCGCGGGGAATCCGGACGAAGATGCCGAGGAATTCCTGTGGAGGATGCATGAATACTGTATCTCCCGGAAGCTTACGGAGGAAGATCTGATGGACGCCCTCCCCGAAGCTTTCACCAGTGACGCGCTCCTATGGTTGAGAGTAGAACGAGAGGAATGGAGCTCATACGAGGAATTCGTATTCTACTTTCGGGAACAATTCGGCCATGGAGACCTACAGGAACGTCTCCGAAAGGAAATAGAACTCCGCACGCAGGGGCCAGGAGAGCCTATGGCGGAGTTCCTCGTGAAGATAAGGACCCTTTTCAATCACTTGAACCCGCCGTTGAGTAAAGAGACTCAACTCGATATATGCTGCGAGAATCTGCACCCGGATTACGCCGAGCACATCCAGCGGAAGGATGTAAGCAGCTTCCTCGATCTCCAGCGGCTGGGACGCAGCCGCGAGATATTTTGGGGAAAAGCGAAGGCCTACAGGGCCCCGCCGAAGAAGGGTCTGACACTTCTGCCCTCGGCATCGTATGCGCAGCGTGGCCGGGAGGCCCGCATGAAGATAGCCGCCCTGGAGGAACCAGAGGAATACGAGCCCGCCGAGGATGAGGAGCACTACCCCAGTCCCCCGCCTACCCCTCCATCACCGAGCCGAAGCCCTCGCCAGAACCCCTCCGCCTCAGCCGCCAAGACCAAGGGCCGTAGCGGCTACCCCAAGAAGGCGAGGCAGCCTCCGAAACCCCCTTCCCCACCTAAACCCCCATCCGCCCCTTGCTCCCCACATACCTGGAAAAACCCGCCCACAAAACCCTCCGCGAATCCCCCACGAATTCCCCAAAGCCCGTCCCCGACACAACCTCGGCCCAGCAATCCTGAAGGACCTGGCCCGAGGTGTTACAACTGCCGGCAACCGGGACACCGTTACCGGGAGTGCACACAGTTGATGGGCCGATTCTGCAGAATCTGTGGATGGCCCGGATGTGATGTCAACTCGTGCCGGAATTGCGAACGAAAGCGTTCGGAAAACGCCCGGTCGGGAGGGCAGTAAGCCCCTGTACCTCCCGACGTTCGTTAAAGAAGGAGAACCTCCTTCAGATACCCCGACCCCAGCCGCAGCCTGACTGTGCCACGACGAGCGTAGCACCAGAACGGCAGGCAGAGTCCAACCCGTCCCCGACAGAAACAGAAACAGACTTGTTCCCGTGCGAACATATGGCTTCCCGAGAAGAGGAAGAGGTGGCTGACCGGGAAGAAATGTTTATCGGAGCTTTAAGTATGGATGCTCGCCACCACTTATGGATTAACGTGGGTGGCGAACTCCTATTGGCGTTGGTCGACCCTGGTTCTACGAAAACGTACCTCGGGCTGGAGGTAGCAAGGAGGAGAGGACTCCTCTTGCAACCGATAGTGGAGGGCGTTCGGGTCGCCAACGGGGCAGTAGTTCCGGTAGACGGGGCAGTCACCCTGACCTTCGATCTCGCAGGAAAAGTCCAATCCCTCCAGGTACGTGTAGCCGCGTTAGGCTACGAATTTGTTATGGGGATTGACTTTTTGAGATTGTTCGGAATGCGAGTGGATTATAAAACGGATACGTGGTCCCTTCACGGTGGTCCGGAGCGTAGCTTCGCGACACCGAGTGGGCCACGTTGGAGCATCCCCGCATTCCCCGAGGCTGCAGGCTTGGAACCTGCCTCGGTCTCGGCAAATAGACGTCTAGAATCCCTTCTGGACGAGTTAGTATCCCCCTCACAGGACGGACAGTTAGGACGAACGAACCTGACGCAACATTATATCGACGTGCAAGGGCACCCCCCGATCCGACAGAAGCCCCGTACAATTTCCCCGTACCTCCTCCGAATAGCCCAAGCCGAAGTCGATAAGATGGTCCAAGAGGGAGTGATCGAGAGGACGAAGAGCTCTTGGCTAAGTAACCCGGTGATCGTCCCGAAGCCAGGCGGAAAGCATCGTTTCTGCATTGACTATCGCGACGTGAACCGGGTAACACTGAAGGACGCCTACCCTCTTCCCAATATGGATCGGATCTTGGATGGCCTTCGGCTAGCCCGGTTCATCTCGAAGTTGGATCTGAGCCAGGCTTATTTCCAGATCCCTGTAGCCCCTCAAAGTCGTCCTGTCACCGCCTTCGCCGTTCCTGGCCGAGGACTTTTCCAGTTCAGGAGAATGCCGTTCGGGCTGACGAACGCACCAGCGACGTTTCAGCGGCTGATGGATCAGCTCATCGATCCGGCATGGGAGCCCCATGTCTTTGCGTATCTCGATGACGTGATCATCGCCACCGACACCGAAGCGGAGCACTTCGAGTATTTGAGGATCGTCCTGGAAGTCTTCCGAGCCGCTGGGCTCACCATCAACCGGGAGAAGAGCGAATTCTTCTGCCCGGAAGTAACGTATCTAGGATACGCCATCGGCCGGGACGGATTGAAGGCCGACCCGGAAAAAGTTGCCCCTATCCTAGCATACCCTCCACCCAGGACCCTTCGGCAATTACGCCGTTTCCTGGGAATGGTAGGGTGGTATGCCCGATTTTTACCCACTCTTTCGCGGGATAAAATTCCCCTGACCGAGCTCCTAAAAAAGGATGTTCCCTGGAACTGGGGGACCGAACAGCAGGAAGCCTTCGAGTCTCTCCGCGAAGCCCTAAGTCAGACCCCTATCCTAGCCCGCCCCGATTTCACCCGCCCTTTCGTCCTCCAGACAGACGCCAGCGACTCGGCCGTGGGAGCCGTCCTGACGCAGGAATTCGACGGTGAAGAGCATCCGATCGCGTTTGCCAGCAGGGTGCTGAGTAACGCAGAACGCAAATACACCGTCACTGAGAAGGAGTGCTTGGCGGTAATCTGGGCAGTGAGGAAGTTTCGACCGTACATCGAAGGCACTCACGTTACTGTCATCACCGACCACAGCAGTCTCCAGTGGCTACGGAATCTGAAGGACCCTTCGGGACGATTAGCCCGGTGGGCACTCTCGATGCAAGCATGGGACCTGACGATCATCCATAGGAAAGGAACCCTTCATGTTGTCCCTGATGCCCTTTCCCGCATGTACGAGGACCCCGACGCGGCCTTAGCCGCACTCGGAGAAAGTACCGACCCCTGGTACCTGGATAAGGTACAAAACGTCCGTGAATTCCCCTGGAAATACCCAAGCTGGAAACTTGAGGACAACAAACTGTACTACCATCGACCGCATTCGATCATCGATCCGACGATTGTGGACTTGGATGCCTGGAAGCTTGTCTTGCCGGCCGAGACTAGGCCGCGAGCAATGGAGGATGCCCATCAAGGACCCCAGGCTGGCCACCTGGGTACTGATAAGACATATCAACGGGTCATCCAGGATTTCTTCTGGCCAGGCATATTCCAAGATGTAGCACGATACGTGGCGCGCTGCCCCGTATGCCAACTCCACAAGGTTTCGCAGTTACCCCCGTCCGGCCTGATGCGAGAGCGCACCACGGAAGGTCCATGGTGCGTAGTCGCTGCCGACGTGATGGGTCCGTTTCCCCCCAGCAAAGCTAAGAACCGTTACGTCGTTGTCTTCCAGGATGTCTTCACGAAGTTCGTGGAGGCTAAGGCGCTCGGTAGTGCTACCGGCGCTACAATAATGAAGGCATTCGAGACTCTGGTGGTCAACCGGTACGGTTGCCCACAGTACTTCCTGACCGACAACGGGACGGAATTTGTCAACACGCACGTAACGCGGTATTTGGACGAGCTTGGAATTCACCAGACAACGGTGCCGCCTTACCACGCGCAGGCGAATCCGGTTGAGCGAGTTAACCGGACTCTGAAGACGATGATAACATCGTACGTGGGAATGGATCACCGAGACTGGGACGCCCACCTACCGGAGTTATGCTTCGCGATGAACACGGCCGTGCAGTCCTCAACCCAGATGACCCCCGCATTCTTGAATTTTGGCCGAAACCCCCGCCCAGCCAAAAGCCTCCGAGACGAAGCCCCTGAACCCCCCAAATTAACCCACGGAGACCCGGAAGCATGGTCCAATCGGATGCAGCGGTTACCTCTGCTGCACGACTGGGTTCGGAAGAACCTAGAGGCCGCCGCGAAAAGGCAGGCCAAATACTACAACAAAAGCCGAAAAGATACGAGGTATCAGGTGGGAGATGTAGTTCTGCGGAAGAACCGAGTTCTGTCGTCAGGAGCGCAGAACTTCGCCGCCAAACTGGCGCCGCGGTATAGCGGCCCCTTTCGTATCCTGGCGGTGCACTCCCCTGTAGTATATGAACTCGAGGACCCGACGAGTCGTCGCAACCCTCGGGTTCACATTAAGGATCTGAAGCCCTTCCGGGACCCGCAAGGTGTCCCAACCTCAGGAGAAGACGCAGTCCCTGACCCAGCGATCGCCGGCCCGAGCAGGCCGCGGTCCCCAGCAAAAGTAACCCCAAGCCCAAAACGGCGTCGCCGCAGCGGGCTACGTGCCCAACGCTCGAAGCCCGTGGAGCTCTCCGACGCCCACCTTTTTGACCTGATCTCCCGTTTGGAACGACAATCACAGTACGATCAGGGACAGACTCGCGCTTATTAATGCTCGCTTTGCTTTGAGTGCTAACTTGGGTTTTGCGAGATGCAAATCCTATCCTGATGCCCCAAATTCCCCCTTCCCCTACCGATGTCCCACACCCAACTCCTATCCTGATGTCCTATCCTGATGCCCCAAATTCCCCCTTCCCCTACCGATGTCCCACACTCAAAATCCTATCCTGATGCCCCAAATCCTACCCCCACCCACTGCTGTCCCAAACACGATATCCTACATCCTAGGGCCTGGCTCTGGAACAGCTTCACGAACGGCCCAGGAAGCCGCGACTAAGAAGAATCCAGCGACCAGCGAGACAACGTAGTCATCTAGAGATTAGCTACGGTGAAGGGCCAAGGAAGCCTCGCCGGAAGTCCCAGCGAGCATCGAGATACTCATCCGATGGTGAAGCGACAGAACGACTGACGACAGTACCTGAGTTTGCGACGAACGACTACCAGTAGGGCAAAGTCATCGCAAAGACTTAATAAATTAAGGTAACCAGTCTGTGATTAATTCTAAAAGATGTGTCACTTCAGTATTATGGAAAACTCTAGCCAGCGGATATTATGGGTAAATGCCGCCAGCCTAGTACTCAAGTACACCTTCCGTTAAACACCCATCCCGACCTCCTCCCCTGAAGTAAAGAAAGCATAACTGAATAACCGCTCTTGCAGGAAAAGAGGGGAGTACTCCAGTTTAAGCAGGGGGGAGTTGTGACGTTGCGTCACAAAAGAGATAGAGAAAGAGCCCGCGTGACCACGCTCGGGCTCAGTCTCCGCCACGCACCTTTATAGCGAACAATTCACATGTTAATATTAAGGTAGTTTTAAGTAATTTCTTTATATCGAAGCCGCGACACCATTCCCCCCCGTCCTTCCCGCACCCCCCTTATCACGACCGCGACGCGACCACGCGGACTGTCAACTGGGGCCACGTCGGCCCGGCCGTCGCCTCGGAGAGCCATCAACGCCATCTCCCAGCGACGTGGACGGTGGACTGGCCGTCCGAGGGCCTCCTGCCGCCATCTCCCGAGTCTCCGGCCTACCGCGCGTCAGGAGAGACTGCAGCTCTCGCGCGGTATGGCTGGCGAGCGCCGTACCGACTAGGGCGCTCGGCGACTCGGGAGAGAGAAGAATCACGGCGAGGATCGAGCGACAGGGCGAGCCACGCGGCTCGCGATCCAAAATCGATAGGAGGTCCGCCATCTACGACGGGATTGGGCGAGACGAGGAAGCCGGCCGGCGTGGACCGTCACTTAGTCCCGGAGCGTGGTCACGCATAGACGACGAAACACGTCAAGCGCAAGGGAAACGAGCGAAAAGCCCAGAACCAGAATCGATAGAAAAGAAGCGAGAAATAGATCGAAAGGATCGAGGAGAGAGTCTCCGCGCGAATTGTAAGTACGCCTCTTTTATCTTTCGCAAGAGCGGCTGGCGTGAGCCGCTAGATTCAGTTCGGGATATTTTGTCGCACGGGCGACCGTTAAAGTTCGTTCCCTTCATCCCTCCCCCGTTATCCCTGATCGTCGTCCCTCTTCCGTGCGCGTCGCATAAAAATAACGTGTAAAGTAGATTTAAGAACGAAAAATCAGTGCGAGTGATTCGGGTTCTTACCCGAATATTAGAGTATTAAAAGCTATCGCGAATTAAGTGTAAAAAGGTGCTCGTGGCGGATCCCCGGTGTCCCTCGTGAAAAATCCCCTCGCGCGCGCGTAGCCGCGGCCGCCTCGTGTAACACGACCGTCGGCCGAGTCGAGTGATTTCGCCGTGAGGATACATCGCGGCGCGATAAAATCGCACAATTAGCATTTCAAGATTTTTGATCGCGCGAATTATTAATTTGAGTTTTGCGTTAGCTAAAATATAATAGTCGTGGTCCAAGAAGTGGCCATTGTGTTCGAGAACCCCGTCCGTCCCCAGATACCCCGAGACGTCCCCATGTGAATTTGTATCGAGTCTCTTGCTTGCCGGCCGAAGGCCGTGTTTGTTTTGGCTTTTTTTTTCTGTTACTTCGAGATTGAGTACGCGTTAAGCGCGTTGCCCGAGAAAGGCTGGCGCCCAACTTACTGAATTTATAAAATATAAAATATTTGAACGGGTCGAGAAATAGCGTTTGGGACTTCGCGTGTCCAGTAACCCGTCAACGAATTCGAGTCATTATTATTATTATTGCGGAATCTTTTCATTATATCGAGTACAACTTTATTATTCTTTTTTGTAATTATTCTAGTAACTTCTTTTTGTATCGAGCTTCAATTATCTTTGTGTGAATTAAATTATCTTTGAATTTTTATCATTTGTTGAACCAGTGCTCATTTCCCCTTCCCCCTTCCTCCGCCTACGTTAACACGCGATACCCGTCATAATATATAGTGTAATATATTTCGTATCGAAAAATTAAAAAAAAACGATTTTTTAGAGAAAAACATGAACTTTTTGAAAAAAAATATGCTGAAATTCTGGGTTTTTTTTTATTACGAAAATTACGTTCAAAGTATAAAAATCGATTTTTCAGGCCTTGCCCCATTTTTCCCGGTTTCGAATGTATTTTTTTCGAAAAATTCAGAATTTTTTACATCGAAATAGATTTTAAACGAGACGGAATCTCTAAAACTTCAGCCTCAGAAAAATTAAATAAAATTTTTTCCCATTTAAAAAATTTTTATTTGATAATACAAATTATTGTTATTATTATTTTTATTTTATAAATTTGTAAGTGAGAGATTTTATAACCTCAAAACCAACAGTAGCTATTACAATTAAATGATAATTTCTTTCAAAATTTGCTTATGTGACATGACATCACCTTATAAAAACTCTGAATGTTTATTTACTTAATAAAAATGCCATTATAGATTTCATATCTATAGGTATGCATTTCATTTTCCATGATATTTATTTAAATCAACCTTAAATCTTCAATGGCATTTTTATTGCGTAAATAAATATTCAGAGTTTTTATGAGGTAATGTCATGTCACATAAGCACATTAAAAAAAATTATCATTCAATTTTAATAGCTACTATTGGTTTTGAGGTTATAAAATCTCTTAATTGCAAATTTATAAAATATAAATAATAATAACGATAATTTTTATTATCAAATAAAATAAAACAATTCGGGAAAGGAATTTATTTAATTTTTTTGAGACTGATGTTTTAGAGATCTCATCTCGTTCAAAATCTATTTCGATGTAAAAAACTCCGAACGTTTCAAACAAAAAAACTTTCAAAACCGGGAAAAATGGGGCAAGGCCCGAAAAATCGATTTTTATACTTGAACGTGATTTTTATAATTTTTAAAACAACCCAGAATTTCAGCATATTTTTTTTCAAAAAGTTCATATTTTTTTCTAAAAAATTGTTTTTTTTTTAGTTTCTAGCTATATTTGGAAAGAAGTTATGGGCATTTGAAAATTTGGTGTTTTAGAAAATTTGAAAACTGTGAGCCGCCATTACTCAAAAACTATTGGATAAAAAAATTCGAAAAAAATCATGGATGCTCGTTTTAATATAACCTTTCAGATGACCTTCTTAGTTTTGCTAAATTCAGACCACCCGGTAAAAGTTTGACACATAATTGGTGGAATTACCCATATACAACACTATATATATACGAGAACGACAAAAAGAGATTAAGCTATGCCATTGTCCTCGCTCATGTGTACATGTATGTACGTTTGCATGTGAAAAGATTTTGAGGAACTATCGTGCAAATGATATTTTATGGCGTTTGACCAAATAGTAATGCATCCAAAAAAATTTCAGCTGATAAAAACGCTAGAGGACATGGAGCTAGAGGCGAAGAAGAAATTTATGCTGGTGTTATTTCTCGACGATCCGGAAAAAAGCATCGATTTCGTACCAGCCAATTGGATTTTTTCGATAAGAAACAAAATCATCTTGTCACGCCGTTCATCCCGAACTATTCTAAAACGAATGCGAAGTTGTTAACGACTCTCGTGAAATCCGAAAATGATCCACTAAAAACATGGCAATTTTACAAGATTTCTGTTCGAGGTTACGCAAGTATGCAGTTTATACATTCGTATATTTTCCTATATATTTGTTTTGTCTGTACATTTATATATTTGCATATTTGTCTCATTGTCAGAATCATACGCTGAAGCCGAAGAAAAAATTACAGATCTGCAGAAAGAGCCGTACGTTTATTCGACCGAAGATGAGAGCCACGCCAAGGCCAAAGAACGTGCAATAATAAAATCCTACAAAATCAAAGCAAACGTAGGTAAGAAACGATCACTCGATGATGAGTTTGCAGCAGCTGCAATCGATTTGGAGGCAGCGAACATGAAAAACAACAATGCATGTAAGTAAAATAAAGTAAATACATAAATACAAAAAACAACAACAATTTTCAACAATAAACAAACAACAAAAATTAAAACAAATACAAAAAAAGTATAGTGAAAAATCACGGATAAAAGTACCTTGGTTCGTTTCTATAATTGTTTAGTTTTTTTATAAATGTGTTACTGTTTTATAAATTGGCAAAAATGTAAAATTATTAGCTCTATTTCATTAGATTTTGATCATTTCGATAATTTTTCCGATACAATAATATTTTTAGTCTTTAATATTAAAAACAAATAATAGTGAAAAGTTTTTAAGACTCTGACCTTTAATGTGGACCCTTTCTACCAAAATAAAAAATTTCGTTGGTAAATTCAAATAAAAGATAATTTAATACAAATTTACTTTGCAATAATATTCTTAGAGATGATAAAAAATATGGCAATTAATTCCAAATATTATGTTGTTTTATAAATTGTATCTGTGCATATAATGTCTCATTCTATTTTCAGCGGACTTTACTGCACATCCCAATAAAAAACTCAAACGCAAGAAAAAAAGTCTCGCTGTCGCTTATGGCGATGATTTATATCGGTCGCATTCCTCATTGTCGCAGACTGGAGAGAAATCGGGTTCTACAAAGCCAAAGACGACATATCGAAACGGCGGTCAATCTCTCTCAGAAACCCCGAGTGACGAACTGATCGATTTCAATATAGAGGGTGAGTAATTATTCAAATAAATGATTCTCATTCCTTGTAATTTATTGTAAAAAGAAAACATGGTATCGGATACCAATATATGCCATAGTTAATAGTGAGCAATAGTGAATAATAAAAAATGTACTTTGCAATAATATTCTTACAGATGATACAAAAATATGGCCATTAATTCCAAATATTATCTTTTTTTATAAATTGCAGCCGTGTATATAATGTCTCTTTATATTTTCAACAGACTTGAATGAAAATCACAATAAAATGACCGAAAAAAGTAGTCCTGCTGTGGCTCATGGCGGTGATTTAAATCGGTCGCATTCCTCATTGTCGCAGAGTACAGAGAAATCGGGTTCTACAAAGCCAAAGACGATAGATCGAAACGGCGGTCAATCTCTCTCAGAAACCCCGACTGACGAACTGATCGATTTCAATATAGAGGGTGAGTAATTATTCTCAATTAATTTAGACGCCTCTAGACACGTATTCCGTATTCCTAATTTAAAGCTCAGAAACTGGGATACCGCCGTTCAATAAACTCTCGGTACCTCAGTTTTCAAAGCCCTAAATCAAGGATAGGGAATACACAGTTTAAAAAATCCAAGAGGAAGAAGCCTCTCTCTCTCTCTCGCTCTCCCTCTCTCTCTCTCTCCCTACCTCTCTTGCTCTCTTACTCTCTTGGATAGTTATTTAACCTGGAGTACGACAATCGAGGCTTTCAATGTATTTTCCGTTGAGATCGATTTTTGATATTAGTAGAATACGATAGAATCGCGTGCGTTGATCTCTATTCTATCGTATTCTAGCTGTTTCTCGCTTTCGACTCTCTATCCTGACCGCGGCTACCATAGGGAATACGCTTCTTTAGGGATCTGAATCCATTGGTATGTGCCATCGCATTATCGTGCTACTGTGCATATAGTTACAAGACGTTTTCTTTTAAATTAAATACTCTCATTGAGTCTTGTTCTCACTTTGGCGATTAATTACAGTCTAAAATCTTTGCTTGGATACACGCTTTTAAATTTCTCTGACTTGTAAATTTCCGATTTATATGTTTCCCTACACCTTCTCTTTTCTTTTTAAACTTTATTTAAAAAATGTTGTATATAATGAATTTTGTTTGGTTATTTTAGATTCAGACGATTTGCGATCGATTGTTTTGAAATCTCATCGCAGTCTGAATTATCAATTGAGCCAAATTCGAGGACAACTTGCCGTAATAAAGATACGCCAAATCGAAAACAATTCGGTGATGCCGAGTTCTCGAAGCAAAAACGGAGGGAGACTGTCAGCGATTGACCAAAGCATCACTACTTACAAACTTGGGGAGTTGCCCTTCAAAAATTTGGAGGAATTTGAAAAATTCGACGACAAACTGAAATCTGAAAAAGCTCTTCGACGTGACGTCGTAGGTTTCATTTTATACTATGAGAGTATTTTTAATTCATAACTGTTTTAAATGATTAATTTTTCTATTTATTGTTTTCAGATAAATGGCATTTCTTTGCTCATCAGTTCAGATCCGAAAAATCTTGTGTCGTCGATACGTAACGTCATTCAAAGATTTTTGATACGTGACGTAGTTCTGAAGTTTACAGCTGTAAGGCAAACCAGCGGAAAAAAAGTATTCAAAACTGACACTGCATTCTATGCTTGTATACGAGGTACACCATTTTAAAATAATTATTTAATTATTTTAAGAGGATATATCAGTCGGAGTCTATATCACTCACTTTTCCCTGGCCGAATATATCTATACTTATGATAAATATAGATATACTCGACGGGGGAGCGGTGGCGCTCCCTAGATCCGACTGATATATGCTCTTAATGTAAAGATGTGATTTTTCTATGTATATTCACTAATTTTTCTATGTATTCAAAATATTTCAGATGCCATCTTGTCAGAGTACGATGGTACTCCCCACGCAAGTTCGATCAAAGAAAAACAAATTTCAGATGGGCTAGCGGCGGTTATAAACAGTGCAAAAGATTGGGACGGTCATCGCCAACACCGGAACAAAAAATAAACGAAGAAGTCAAGCAAAATACAAACTTAAACTTTAAAAAAATGTTGTCATATTTTTAATAACGTTAGTGAAATTGATAACGTGTAACGGCGACAATAATTTAATAAATGTTGAAATTTTGAAACAAAAAATTAATCAAATGATTGAGCCATATGCCACGCATGTCTCAAGCTGGATGAGGCACCTGATCCGGGCCAGATAAGTTGCTTAATACGAGCCAGATATGTCTAATCCGAGCCTGGCAAGTGCCTAATCCGAGCCCGGTAAGTGCCTAATCCGAGCCGGGTAAGTTGCTTGATCCGGACCAGATAAAGTGCCTGATCCGAGCCGGATACGGAACCTGACCCGGACCTGATAAGGTGTCTGATCTGAACCAGATACGGTGCCTGATCCGGGCCTGATAAGATGCCTGATCCGGACCAGATAAGTTGCATGGATCCGGGCCTGATGAAGCGCCTGATCAGGGCCTGATAAGGTACCTGATCCGGACCTGAATATGTTAAAGCGTTACATTCCTGATCAGGGCCGGACTAAATTTGCCTGACCCGGCCCGGATTTGCTATTGTGGCAGCCTGATCCGGCCCGGATTTCACCCTGAACAAATTTCTGCTCGGGTAGATACGACTTGCTGCGAGTTATTATATAAAATAGCCTTGTCTACGATGTTCGAACGCTTCGTTGAAACCATGCCGTTTCTTTTCGTATTTTTATTAACAACGCAAAAACTTTTCGCAATATTATGAATTTTGGTGAACGTTTTATACCGCGATAAAGTGAAATGCATTAGTGAGCTACTATCGAAACTGTTGCATCAATGGATTACATTCGGCGCTGCTAAGTGAGTATCATTCTAGCGAACCGTACTTCTTCTTAAATCAAGTAAATTGGTGTTAATTTATATTCATTCAATAATTGGGCGAAGCGCAAATTCTCAATGATGTAGTGCACTTGCGATATTTTCTCTCGAAGAAAATGAGCGTTTGAGATTAGGATTTTTAATAGATCTTCACTCAAAATAAAATGATGAAGGGCTTCAACCCTGGTCCCGAAGATGCAGTCGAATGATAAGAAAATGAACATAAATTAATTAACAAAAAAAAAAATCGATCCGCATAACGGGCCACTCTACTCGTACGAAATATCTCATAAAAGTTTGTCCGCTGCCATCATGCATAGCAGTAGTGACTTGTACTATTAACAAGGTTATTCTTTACGAATAGACAAATCCATCGATGTACGATTTATGGCGTTGACGACTTCTCTTAATTAATTAACAAATTGTTATTCGCAAAGGAAGCCTCTCTATTTGCGAAAGAAATCTCATAAAAGGTCGTCTGCTGCCAACCTACATGACAGCAGCAACTTTTTCGATTTAGCTGTTTATTCTTTATAATGAGACGGATTGATCGACCTACGATTTATCCCGGTGACGATTTTTTTTCATTAATTAAAAAATTGTTATTCCCTAATCGCGCCGCCTCCCTCGTACGAAAAATTTCGAAAAAGGCCGTCTGCATCCAACACGCATGACAGTGGCGACTTTTTCTATTTACGTGCTTATTCTATGTAATTAGCCGAATTGATCCCCGTATGTTTCATCCCGGTGACGGCTTTTGTTTATTAACAAAAATAAATAGTTATCCGCGAATCGGGCTGTGCTGGCTGCACAATTAAATTCATAAAAGCTCGTCTGCTGCCAACCTGCATGACAGCAGCTCCTTTTTGGATTTAGCTACTTATTCTTTATAAGACGAATCGATCGACCTACGATTTATCCCGATGATGACTTTATAAAATTAATTAAAAAATTGTTATTCGCGAATCGCGCCTCCTTACTCGCACGAAAAATCTCAAAAAGGCCGTCTGCTGCTAACACGCATGACAGTAGCAACTTTGTATATTTACGTGCTTATTCTATATAATTGGCCGAATCGATCCCCCTATATTTCATCCCGGTGACGACATTTGTTGATTAATAGAAATAAGTAGTCCTCCGCGAAAAGGGTCGTGCTGGCAGCACGACTAAATTCACAAAAGGTCATCTGCTGCCAACCTGCATGACAGCAGCTACTTTTTCAATTCAGCTACTTATTGTATATAATGAGACGAATCGGTTGACCTATGATTTATTCCGGTGACGACTTTGTTAAGTTATTTAAAAAATTGTTATTCCGCAATCGCGCCTACATGACAGTAGCAACTTTGTATACCAGGTGTGTAAGTATGAAACCGGAATTTGCCCATAGGTGGCGCTAGATGTCGATGCAGTTACCGACACATCACGTCAGCGGTGTCTTGTTATTGTATTGATATCCGACAAAGATTTCCAACTCACAATAAGACGAGTTTCATTCAGTAGCATTAGTTTATTAGAGATAATCATGTCGAGTTTTGTGCCAACAAATTACGATTTGCGGACAGCACTACGTTTCTGTTTTCATGTGAAGAAAACCGCAGCCGAATCGCATCGAATGCTTGTGGAGGCGTTTGGTGAGCATGCTCTCGGTAAAACACAGTGTTTCGAGTGGTTCAAACGGTTCAAAAGTGGCGATTTTGACGTGAGGAACGAAGAACGTGGAAGACCACCGAAAAGGTTTGAAGACGCTGACCTGCAAGCCTTGTTTGACGAAGACGACGCTCAAACACAACAACAACTGGCGGATCAGTTGAAGGTGACCCGAGAAGCCATCTCCCTTCGGTTGAAAGCCATGGGAAAGATACAAAAGGTGGGGAAATGGGTTCCACATGAACTCAACGAAAGACAGCAGGAAAACCGCAAAACATCATGCGAAATGCTGCTCGCCAGGTTCAAAAGAAAGTCATTTCTCCATCGAATTGTGACTGGCGATGAAAAGTGGATATATTTCGAGAATCCTAAGCGCAAAAAGTCATGGGTTACTCCGGGTGAACCATCAACATCGACGGCAAGACCAAACCGCTACGGACGAAAGACAATGCTGTGTGTTTGGTGGGATCAGAAGGGCGTAATCTACTATGAGCTGCTGAAACCTGGGGAAACTGTCAATACTCAACGCTACCGACAACAAATGACCGATTTGGATCGAGTTTTGCGTGAAAAACGACCAGAATACCAACAAAGACAACACAAGGTGATTTTGCTGCATGACAATGCACCAGCACACAAAGCAAAACAGGTCCAGGAAACGATAGAGTCGTTCCGTTGGGAGATTCTTCAGCACGCGCCTTACTCACCGGACCTTGCCCCATCCGATTACTACTTGTTTGCATCGATGGGACACGCACTTGCTGAGCAGCGCTTTACTTCTTACGAAGATGTACGAAAATGGCTCGATGACTGGTTTGCCTCAAAAGAGCAACAGTTCTTTTGGCGCGGAATCCACAAATTGCCAGAAAGATGGGAAAAATGTATAGATAGCGACGGACAATACGTTGAATAAGTTACTTTGTATCATATCATTACAATAAACGTGTTTTTTCTGTACAAAAATTCCGGTTTCATACTTACACACCTGGTATTTACGTGCTTATTCTATATAATTGGCCGAATCGATCCCCCTATGTTTCATCCCGGTGACGACATTTGTTGATTAATAGAAATAAGTAGGCCTCCGCGAAAAGGGTCGTGCTGGCCGCACGACGAAATTCACAAACGGTCGTCTGCTGCCAACCTGCATGACAGCAGCTACTTTTTTAATTCAACTGCTTATTGTTTATAGTGAGACGAATCGATTGACCTATGATTTACTCCGGTGACGACTTTGTTAAGTTAATTAAAAAATGGTTATTCGCGAATCGCGCCTCCTTAATCGCACGAAAAATCTCAAAAAAGGCCATCTGCTGCTAACACGCATGACAGTCGCGACTTTTGCTATTTATGTGCTTATTCTATAAAATTAGGCGAATCGATCCCCCTATGTTTCATCCCGGTGGCGGCATTTGTTAATTAACAAAAATAAATAGTTCTCCGCGGAAAGGGTCGTGCTGGCCGCACGACTAAATTCACAAAAGTTCGCCTGCTGCCAACCTACATGACAGCAGCTACTTTTTCAATTCAGCTACTTATTGTTTATAATAAATAGAATCAATTGACCTATGATTTATCCCGGCGACGACTTGGTTAAGTTAATTAAAAAAATTGTTATTCGCGAATCGCGCATCTTTACTCGCACGAAAAACCTCAAAAAGACCGTCTGCTGCTAACACGCATGACAGTAGAGACTTTTTCTATTTACGTGCTCATTCTATATACTTGGCCGAATTGATCCCCCCATGTTTCATCCCGGTGACGGCTTTTGTTAATTAAGAACAAAAAAAGTTATCCGCCATTGGGGTCTTCGTACTCGAACAAAGTTTTTGTTTAACGTCGTCTGCCGTCAACACGCATGACAATTGCGACTTGACGATTTACATGCTTAATCCATATGAATAGACGAAACGATCGACTCATGATTCATCCCGGTGACGGTTGTTGTTAGGCAAAAAAAAACATTATTTCCACCAGACGGATATATTCGGCTCATTCACGAGCGGATAAGTGGTGGGGGTAGGCCCTATGCTGCCCCGCTACGCTACGACCCGAACGCGTACATTCACGATAAAAATGGACTGGGTTCGGGCGGCGCGCGTCTGCTAGGTCTCTCTGCCAGCTTCGGCGTCATATTTACACAGTCAAATGATTGGCCCGTATTTACTGATGAACACCGACGCCTCCTCTTGAGGGTAAAATATTTACAATATTAATACATTCCGATAGGTGCGGATAAGAAATAATTTGCAGATACACATACATTTCCATACAACAAAGGATTATTGTTGGATTCGAGAATCCTTGGTTACCTGTATCAGAAAAATTTGATCCAAACGGATAAATACCAGACCCGTATTTACTGATGTGCCTCATTCTGAGGACGAATATTTTAACCGTGCCTCATTCTGAGGACGAATATTTTATAATACAAGTACATGCAAATAGGTGCGGATAAGAAATAATTTCCAAAGACGAATACATTCCCATACAGCGAAAGGTAAGTTTTCGATCTGCAAAGTCGACTAAGTTCAAACAAACAAAAATTTGCGAATACGTATACATTCTCTTACAGCTAAAGGTAAGTTTTTGATCCGAAAAGTCACAAACAAACTGATTGCTGTCAAATTTCGATTGTAACATATACCTTCCTATACGAACTATGCGATTGGGTTCTGCCGATTGGTACCAATAGAATTCCACTTGTGAGTACAAGTTCATTCCGTTAAAAAGTAATGGAAATTTTCAAGTAATCTGCTGGTGCAGATTAATTATGATTGAAATTAAAAAGATATCTGCACTTGCAAATTGAACTACGCGGAACCGTTTTCGGATTTTATAGGTAATCTATGGGCACCGTAGATACGTGCAAAACCCGATAAAAGCATATATTTAAAAAAATTGTCAATCCTGTCAGAATTCATAAGCGTTTCCGAGGACAAAAACACATCATTTTCCGATAGTATTTCTGTTTTTATTGGTTTGTATCGGTTCTTTGCAACAGGGTTGTCAACTGCGAGCAGTGAAGATATAATTGTGAGTCCACTTCATTGTTATAGAATCATTGAATTTCTCATAGTTTTTCATGCGATTGCTGATATTGTAATCTGCAAATCGTGCAAACAAAGCATAACTTTGGAGAGAGCGGGCATCGAGGTTTAGGTTTCAAAATAACATTATCGTGTGTGTCCAGTCGAAGAGAAATTAATTCAGGACCGTTAATAAGCACCGGTCACGAAATAAATAGACGGATCGTGTTCGTTATGAAGCTATTCGGTATTACAAGAGAAGGAATCAATGTATTTTGTGGCCTCATGGACCTGTGCCAAGGTTTGGCGAAATCAACGTACGAAAGGATAGTGCAGCACCGTCAAAACTCACTTCAAAACAGTTAGTAAGAAAGCTGTCAAAAAGGAGCGGGAAAAGAATGTAGAAAACGGAAGAAAAGACTCATTTGAAAGTGTCCGGCAATGGATCCTGGAAAAAACGTGGCTTTGCTTTATTGTACGGTGTAACAACTCTCGTTGGGTGCTACTGTGGCAAAGTAGTCGAACTTATCGTAAAAAGTTCATACTACCACGCATGTACCATGAACAAGAAAACCCTAAACGACGACGAATTTTAAGAGTGGCGACGGCGATTCGAAAACTTTTGCGGGTATTTTAAACACAAATCCGTACGGCGACGATTGCCCTGTCACAAAAAATAGTGCGTGGGACAAGTACAGAAACGTATGGGTACACGACTTCGAAATATAAAGAAGAAAGAGAAGCTCGGTGGTAGGAACCGGCTGACGGAAGGTGTCATAAAAAACCAACAGTTTCTTTTGGTTTGGCAATTAGAAGAAATATTGATTGTGTCCAAAAAATGAAAGAAGCTATAATATCAACGCGAGATCATTATTGTTCAACAGACAAATCCCCTCGGCACGAGAATTGTCCAATAGGCAGCCACAGCTGGTATGAATGTCGCAAAGCTGAATCCATGAACCAACTACAATCTTTTGCGCATCCTGTTCGATTGATTGATGAAAAAATTGAGATACACGTTCGCCCAATTTATGAAAAAAAAAACCCTAAACCTTTCAACGCGCTGCCTAGGCTGTCACACGCAAAATTGCAACGAGTCGTTCAACTCAACAGTCTGGCGCATCGCTCCAAAACACCAGAATTCCGGCTAAAAAGTAGTTGAAATTGCTGCCTACATGGCTGCAGGTATGTTCAACGAATTTTATAATTTCGTCAAGAAATTTTCTGATTGAAAATGCCGAGATTGTCTAAAGTTTCAAGAGGTGACCGAACAGATACAAAAAATGTATTTGTGCAGATCGAACAAAGGCCTAATCCATGTAAAAAAAAACAAGGATGAAGCTAATACGAAGAGTGCATCATCGAAAAATGTAAAGTTGAATACCAGTGCGAGCGTGCCGGAAGACGTTGAAAATCATTATAGAATCATCGATTTTTTGCTTGTTTTCTCAACAATTGCAAGTTTGGTGAAATGTGCTCAGTGTGATGGTTCAGTTGCGTTTCAAAGTTGTAAAAAAGAAGGTCTTGGCTTTCAAATTCAGGTAAAATGTGCCAATTGTGATCTACGCTATATACCGTCGAGTGAGAAAACTGGTTATCGCTACGAAATCAACACTCGATTTGTTTTCGTAATGCGTACATTAGGTTCGGGTTTAGCAGGCTGCAATAAGTTTTGCGGTCTAATGGACATTGCAAGTAATTTTTTAGCCACATCGTCTCATTTGGATATTATGAAATCGATTTGCTCCTAAGTCGAAACGACTGCTGAAAATGTTCTCATTTCTGCCGCAGACGAAGAAAAAGAGAAAACAAGAGCAAAGTCGGAGTCTGAAACTTTGACGTTTCTGGCGACGGCACGTAGCAGGAGCAAGGCTTTAGCTTCTTGATTGTCGTCACTTCATTGATTGGTTATTGGACTGGAAAAGTTATTGATATTTTCGTAGGTAGTTTGTATTGTCAGTCTTGAAAATTGTGGGAAAAAAATTTAATACAACTGAATTTGAAGAGTGGCACGAAGAACACGTTGATAATAATGAATGTCAAGCCAATCACACTGGACCATCAGGTAACATGGAAGTAGGCGCAGTAATCGAGATGTTCCGCCGCTCAGAGGAAAAGTATGGCGCAAAGATCAGCAACTATGTCGGATACGGCAATAGCAAAACTTATGGCAATTGAGTGAAAGCGAAACCTTACGGTGAAAATTTCACTATTGTAATATACATATTTATACTATATCGCTACATATTGGTATGTAAGATAGTACGCATATCGTTGACCACGTGATGGATCGCAAGTTGGGAGACTGAATGAGATTCGGGAAGCAGTCTGTCCCCGGCCTCGGTCAAAAGAGGATGTTAATCGTTCAGAGGCCTACGGGCAAAACTCAATAAAAGTATTACCACACACGGTCTTAAACCTCACTCGGGTCAATGATTATTTATCTTTTCCTTGTACCTCGGAAATCTTAGTCTAACAAATCAGAACACGGAAATGAAAGAAGTTAAATAAAGATAAAAATCATCGAGTGGACTATTAATGAACCGTGATCGTGAATGACGTCACGAAATGAAGACTGGCTCACTAGTGCGATACTAATGATTACGAAACTATAAAAGTGTGTGAATTATGCAGTCACTACTTTTAGCGACAATGGCGCATCGGTTAAATCATTTCGATTTCGCTAACCGATTAAATTTGCGTATTATCTGTGTCCGCAGAGCAAGGGCTTACAGCCGTTATATTTGAATTCGTATATCCCAGTACGTAAGCAGTGGTGGATTCATGTTCGGACAATTTCACGAATTGAGAGTGGATAACGATTGTATACAAGTTTTTGTACAAGGCCAATGTGACCCAGTGGTTGACAATCTATCTCAGCGTGTTATATTGTCGAATAATCCTCTCGATAATGCGAGAATATACGAGTTTTGACTTGAACCGAAGTGTTTATCACGATCTAAGAATTCCATGAAATTTATGTTATTGTCGAGTCACTTTCTGTGTGAGATATTCTTTGTGTGAGATCTTTCTGTGTGAGACGTTCTCTGTGTGAGACATTCTCTGTGCGAGATACTTATGTGTGAGACACTTTCTGTGTAAGACATTTTCTGTGTGGAGTATTTTCTGTGTGAACTATTTATCCGGTTGAATATTAACCTGAGGACGGGATTTTATTGAATTTATTGCAAATGAAAGAACATGAATCCGAACGAATTTAAAGTAGCGACATTAAAAGAGAAGCTTCGTCTTCTATCATTATCGACACTCGGTATGAAGGTAGAACTTATTCGTCGACTGAATGAAGCAGATCCATCGGGAGAATGGATGAAAAATGTATATCTCACGGACATTGATGATGATCGAAGGAACGCCGCGAAAGTCGACAACATTAGTGATACACCAGGCACAATCAAGGGGGCAGACACTTTTACCATCAGCTGGTGCTTTTACCCTACCATCATCGGCAACTTTATCATCTCAGTTGACGAAAGAAGTTGAGTTACTGCGGAGGGAAAGAGATCTAATGCAAAGAGAACTCGAGTTATTCAAACGAGAAAACGAGATGTTGTCGAGAAATCGGAATACGTACGACGAGCCATTGAGCCAGCGGCACCCCGTTTCATCTGAAGTTCCAGCAGCATCGTCAAGTTCACGAATTAATACGAGTGTGAATAAAGTCAGCGATCTACTTAGTGAATTTAGTGGAGCAGATGATGCGTTCTGGAAATGGGAACAACAAGTCCGAGTATTGTCAAACACTTACGAGCTAGACGACCGTTTAGCCAGACTTCTTGCGTGCTCCAAATTAAAAGGTAAAGCACTTGACTGGTTTTACTCGAAACCGAACTTAATTGAACTGAACTTGGGCGATCTCCTGGTGGAGATGAAGAACATGTTTGATCATCGGCCTCATAAATTGTCACTAAGGAAAACCTTCGAATCAAGAACGTGGAAATGTGACGAAACCTTTAGCCAATACTATCATGACAAAGTCATTCTCGGAAATCGTGTACCGATCGATCAAGCAGAGCTAATTGATTATGTAGTGGAAGGAATTCCAGACCTTCAATTGCAGAATCAAGCACGTCTGCAAAATTTCCTCACCAGTACCGCCCTACTCGAAGCATTCACCAACGTCTCATTAAGCGATACGAAAAGTCGTCCAGCTCGTAGTTCAACCGCAAAATCCGAAACCACCGCAACGAAGATGGACGTAAAGGGTGTTGATGGAAAGCCGAAAATTGTACGCTGCTACAATTGTAACCGACCAGGACATATTTCAAGCGAGTGCCGCAATCCAAAGAGGGAACGAGGCACGTGTTTCAACTGCGGTGAAAATGGACATCGAGTGTACGATTGCCCGAACAAAAGCTCGCAAGTCAACATCATCGAGGAGGTACGGGAAGAAGACGAATTTTACCGGAATATCGAGTACACCATTCACGCACAAAAGGAATCGTACAAATGTCGATTGAATACGCTTTTTGACACCGGGAGCGCCGTGAGCCTAATTAAACAGCGTTACATCAAAGCCGCAGCGATGATAAGTTTGGGAGAATTCCACGAGAGATTTAAGGGGATTAACAACAGTACACTGACGGTGCGTGTAACAATAGATGTTGATATGTTTTTCGAG
This sequence comes from Ophion slaviceki, assembly GCA_944452715.1. NCBI lineage: Eukaryota > Metazoa > Arthropoda > Insecta > Hymenoptera > Ichneumonidae > Ophion > Ophion slaviceki. The sequence continues at coordinate 7,953,524 of OX101789.1, forward strand.
TCTGTAATTAAACGAAAGGTTCGCTTGCTCGTAGTACCCGATAATACAATGAAAACATCAGCTCTTTTAGGCCGGGATGTAATAGGATTGTTGGGTTTGGGATTGAAGCGACAATCAGACAATGAAAACGAAGCGAGCGACATTTTGAACATCGATATTTTCGAAACCGAAGTAGATATGACCGAAGCAATGTCTATAAATCCGGAAATCTCTGCAGACAAGCGTTTAGAATTACAGAAATTGTTCCGAAGTGAGTACGTTCAACGTGAACGTCCTGTAGAACCGAGAGTTAGAGTCGAGTTAAAATTGGCGGTTCGTGATCATCAACCTTTTCGGTTCTCCCCGCGTAGATTATCCTATTTCGAAAAGAATCAGGTAAGAACGATAATTGATGAGCTATTAAGAAAAGGCGTTATCCGACCGAGTGAGTCCGAATATGCATCGCCAATCGTGTTCGTTAAGAAAAAAAATGGTCAAATGGTCATTTGAAGGATGGTTTTCACCATGTTGCTATGGAGAGAGATTCGATCAAGTATACTTCGTTCGTCACGCCCCTAGGACAGTATGAGTACGTCAAAATGCCATTCGGGTTAAAACCAGCGCCTCTAAAATTTCAGAAATTTATCAACGAAGTGCTTGACGAGCTCATCCGTTCCGGCGACGTCGTCGCGTATCTTGATGATTTTCTCGTGGCGACAGGGACGTTGGAAAACCATCTGAGAATTTTGAAACGCATCTTCACATTGCTTGTCGATAATAAACTCGACCTTCAAATGAGTAAGTGCAAATTCTTGTGTGCGAAAATCGAGTATTTAGGGTACGTTGTCACGCAGGAATGAGTAAAACCGACTGAAGCTGTAATTAACGCGATAAATAACTTCCTTATGCCAAGAAACGTTCATGACGTACAACGTTTCCTGGGCTTGTGTGCATACTTTCGGAAGTTTATTGAAGGCTTTTCGACTGCAGCAAAACCACTGTACGATTTACTCCGAAAAAATGTAACCTTTACATTTGGCGAAGTTGAGATCGAAAGTCTCGAATTACTTAAGAAAAAATTGGTCGCTGCACCAGTACAGGCCATTTACAACCCTCGTGATGAAACTCAGCTACATTACGACGCAAGTAGTCTAGGATTCGGAACCGTGTTGCTGTAGAAGAAAGCTGATGAGAAATTCCACCCAGTGTTTTACTTCTCGAAGCGCACAACAAACACTGAATCAAAATATCACAGTATTGAACGAGAAACATTGGCGATTATATACGCACTGAGGCGTTTTCGAATTTATCTACAGGGGATAAAATTTAAAATCACTACCGATTGTCATTCGCTCACACTGACTCTCAACAAGAAAGAAATAAATCCTCGAATAGCTCGTTGGGCACTTGAACTGCAGAGTTATGACTACGATATAAAACACAGAATAGGTACTCGAATGTCATATGTTGACGTTTTGAGTCGTGCCACGGGAATATTAGTTATCGAGGATAACCCTTTTGAATTAAATCTATCGCTGGCGCAAAATCGAGATCCAAGATTAAAAGAATTGCGTACCAAACTTGAAACAAACGAAGATCGCTATTTTGAAATGCGAAACGGTCTTGTATACCGGAAGAGAGGCGACACCTTGCTGTTTTATGTACCACGGAGCATGGAGAGTAGCGTGATTTATCAATATCATGATGATATGGAACATTTGGCTGTCGAAAAGACGTGCGGGGTGATCCAAAGGAGTTATTGGTTTCCAAAGCTCAGAGAAAAAGTAGAAGCCCACATCAAAAATTGCCTGAAGTGCATAGCGTTTTCACCTTCCACGGATAAAGTTCAAGGCTTCTTACACAACTTTCCAAAAGAGGATAGACCATTCGTGACCATACATGTGGATCATTATGGCCCAGTCGATAAAGAGCATTCGCAAAAACGTTACGTATTCTTAATTCTCGATGCGTTTACAAAGTTTTTAAAACTATATGCCACCAAATTAACGTCCAGTAAGGAGGCGATAGAGTGTCTTCGACATTATTTCAACACGTATAGTCGCCTGAAGGTCATTGTATCGGATCGAGGAAGCGCATTCACATCAAAGGAATTCACAGAATTCATATCCGAGAAGAATATCAATCACGTTAAAATCGCTACCGGATCACCTCAGGCAAACGGTCAAGTAGAACGGATAAATCGCGTACTTACTCCAATGCTTGTGAAATTAGTCGACAATAAGGCAAGTAAGTATTGGTACCGTGTATTGGAAGACGTCGAGTATGCTCTGAACAACACAATCAGTAAATCGACCGGCGAAATGCCTAGTGTACTCCTTTTTGGCGTATCGCAACGAGGAAAAAAATAGACGCGGTACGGGAATTTCTTGATGAAAATGATAGTGAAAAGAATAACCGAGATCTGCTTGCCCTCCGAGAAAAGGCAAAAGCAAGGATTGAAAAGTCTCAGGAATATAGCAAACAACATTTCGACAAACGACGAAAAGAAACTCACAAATTTCCAATCGGTGATTATGTAATGCTCCGAAACTATGAGAGTGCGCCAGGGGCACCGAAAAAGCTAATACCCCATTTCAAAGGACCTTACGAGATCATTCGAGAATTACGTAATGACCGATACGTAGTATCCGATATTGAGGGATATCAAGTGACGCAAAAACCATACAGCGGTGTTTGGGAACCAGCCAATCTTCGCCCTTGGTGTCCAATTAACGACAAGTAGATAATTTAAGATGTACTCGACAGACATGTACAATTTATCACCTAGATTAAGTTTTTATATGCCATACGTGCACACGACATTGTTCGAGGACGAACAGAAGTCAGGATGGTCGACTGTAATATACATTTTTATACTATATCGCTACATATTGGTATGTAAGATAGTACGCATATCGTTGACCACGTGATGGATCGCAAGTTGGGAGACTGAACGAGATTCGGGAAGCAGTCTGTCCCCGGCCTCGGTCAAAAAAGGATGTTAATCGTTCAGAGGCCTACGGGCAAAATTCAATAAAAGTATTACCACACACGGTCTTAAACCTCACTCGGGTCAATGATTATTTATCTTTTCCTTGTACCTCGGAAGTCTTAGTCTAACGCTATAAATAAAAAAGAATGTGTAGGTCACGTGCAAAAGAGAATGGGAAAACGTCTATGTGATCTGGTAAAAAATACTGTTGAAGATAGAGTCGTGAAGACAGGAAAAAATTCAGGTAAAAAACGGCGAAGTAAAGTACTCGGCGGCAGAGGAAAACTCACCGGAAAAGTCATCGATAATTTGAGTAGATACTACGGAGCAGCAATAAGACATAATTGTGATTCGGTAGAGAAAATGAAAGATGCCATCTGGGCAACGTACTACGACCAGCAGTCGACAGACGATAACCCTCAACACGATAAGTGCTTGAGCGGCGAGGACTCGTGGTGTCCTTATGAAAAAGCTCTGGCTACACCAGGTATAGAACATTTTAAACACAATTACACTCCACTTCCAGAAGATGTCTTACAAGCAATCAAACCGATTTACGAAGGTCTAAGTAAGGATGAACTTCTTGAAAGGTGTCTTGGAGGTTTTACCCAAAATGCCAACGAAAGTCTGACCCAGCTAATTTGGAGGATGGCACCGAAAAAATTACCTGGCAGCAAACAAATCGTTGAATTTGCATCCTACGTGGCTTCATGCACTTTCAATGAAGGTGCTGGTGCTTTTCTCACCTTTCTGTCGGATATGAATATCAGCGTTGGGCCGAGCGCTCACGAATAGGCAAGATTGAAGGATAACTGTCGCATCAACAGGGCCGAGATACAAGCTGAGAAGCAGAGCAAAAAAGCCAGGATAAGGCAAAGGCTTGAAAAAAAGAGGCTCAAGACATCGAAGCTGCTGCAGGGAGTCTACTCTACGGAGCTGGAATCGATGATTCAGTGTAAGTTGAAAAAAAATTGACTTTTCAGCTTCTAAAACTTCAAACGCGTTTTTCTCGAAACCACTTTTTCAAAATCCGTGTTCCCTGCCATTTGAAAACTACATGACCGTTTTAATTCAAACTTGGTACACACTTTCTATATATAAAATACCTCCCCTCAACGGTTAGTTTGAAATTTTTTTGACTAAATTTTGATGGTACTTGATTTCAGATAATTTCTAGCTCAGATACAGTGAACACCGCAAATCGTGTTTTTCCAAAGACGTTCTTGGAAAAGGTTTGTCACCGGCTTGTTTGTGGATATTTTCGCGTACAAATTTCACGGAATGTTCTTGAAATGACACTTGACACTGTACAAAAGGTTTCATTAAATTTACTCTATTCATATAGATCAGGGGTTCTTAACCGTTTGGCTCTGTGGACCATCTCGCATTGCCCGTGGACCTCTTCCGAAATAATGTTTTGAAAAAGTGTATTATTCCAATTGAAATTTCAAATCAAAGTGCGATTTCGTCAGAAATTGTAAACTGACGCAGAAAGTTTACCGGAAAACCGAAATTGTCGGAATAATCGTCTACGGAAAGTTCGTCGAATTACGATAGGAATGTCCGCATTCAGCCGCATCCGGAGTCAACGAACGGGGACGTAGCGGATATCTGACTCCATGTTTAATTTTTTCCAATTTTTTGGGGGTTTCTATATTTTTCAATTTTATTTAGGGTTTTTGTATGCAATCGTTGGTTACTTTTCATGTAGGAAAAAAATACCCAACATCGTTAAAGGTCCCAATACCCTGGCAAACATTGTAATAATGCCGTGAACCCCCGTGGACCCCCTGGGGGTCCATGGACCACACGTTAAGAATCCCTGATATAGATGAAAAAAATTCGCAAAAAAGTGTTTTTCTTTCTCGCCGAAACCCCTACCCTCCCCTTAAGACGGAATGACACCTCATCGCGGTCGGTGTGGTAGAACAAATATAGATACCCAAAAATCTCTCAAACGGCTCTTCAGATTCCGTCGAAACTTTGTTGAACGACGTCAAATAGATAGACGAACAGCTGTCTGCCCCTCAAATTCAGAAAATTTGAGGGGCAGACAGCTGTTGGTCTATCTATTTGACGTCGTTTGGCAAAGTTTCGACGGGATCTGAAGAACCGTTTCAGAGATTTTTGGGTATCTATAATTGTTCTACCATACCAACCGCGATGAGGTGTCATTCCGTCTTACGATGCGCACACCCAGCAAACCAAGTATCGGAAATGTACCGCTCATGTGGAGAGCGCCGTACCGGTACTGTTACCACCTCGTACGTGCGGACGGTACTGGTACATTACCGGTACGCCGTACGATTCGGTGTACCGCCAATGTACTAGTACGGTACCGGTACAGTATCGCCACCGTGGTAGCACCATGCACTGCAGTACGGTGTAACTCCATGGTAGTGATACCGTGGAGGTACGACTACGCTGGTATCCCGTACCCGTACATTACCGGTAGTGTGGGGTACGGCGTACTCCACATTTGCGGTACGCTGTACTAATGGTACGCTTGATTAACTGGGCAGTTGCTCAATATGAGTATTGGCCAGCAGTGCAAAATGTTCGCTGATTTCGCTGACGCGCAACGAATCGAGAGGGAGGACAGGCGCCACTCACTTAGCAGGCTGGTACAGCTCGTAAAGTTGACCAAAGACATCTGAACGAGTATTTTGAGGAAAAGCGGAAGGACTTCCGTATGGGCCGGGAATGAATAGCTGATTAGCAGATTATTAGTGTAGAAGCAAATATTGATATTTTCTTTTATTGAAAACTTTGGAGCGCGTTTTCTCCAGTGTTCATTTTCACGATTTTTCCAAATTGGCGGGCGTGATGGCAAAAAAAACTGAGCGACCTATTGAACGAAACCAAAGTTTATTTTCTTCAGTATGAAAATGTCTTCTAAGTGAACTAAAAAAGTCATTGAAAAAGTCTTTTTGAATAATTTGTACAGCACGTTAATGTTTTCTTCTAACATATTTTTTTCAAACTTGAGAAAAGTTATTATTTCATGATTTTTTATTTGAAAATGAGGATGCGACAGAAAATCTGGCCAAAACAATTTCAAACAAAAATTTAGCAATGCCGACGAAGATAAAACAGATGCAACTATTTTCTTCACTTCACTTGTGCCACTGCAGCTAATATTTGTTAATAAAGTGAGTATCAAAGAAGTAATCTTTTGGCAAAATTTGCGCCCTCCCCTCGCTTTTGTAGGCTCAATAAATTGAGTTTTTGAAGGAAACTGCTGACGCAACGCGAAATGAAGTAAATGGCATCAAAGAACAGGAAAAGCAGCTTCAACCTTTCAATGCGATTATTAACAGAAAAGAAGACTGTCTCCTACAAATTAGCCTTTACAATGGTTGATGGAAAAGTTTGCAATTCAATAACATGTACTGTATCAAGACAACGGTGCTATCTTTGCTACGGTACATCGAAAAAATTTGACGACATCGACAATATTTTAAAGAAATAGATACTTGAAGATTATTTAGAATATGGAATATCTTCACTGCACGCGTGGATTCGTTTTTTTGAGTGTTTCTTACATATTTCTTACAAATTAGAAATTAAAAAATGTCAAGCACGTAAAGAGGACATCGAAAGTCGTAAAAAAACCATACAAAAAGGATTCCGTGAGAAATTGGGACTTTTGATTGATCAGCTGAAACAAGGATATGGTATCACAAATGACGGTAATACTGCTCGTTGTTTCTGTTAAAATTCCAGTATATTCGCATCCATAACGGGACTGGATGAAGATATAACCAAAAGATTCTACATAATCTTGCAAGTAATATGCACGATATTCAAAGGCTCAAGGAAGCAATTGGACGCACCATTAATGCAATTAATCCGCAAGTATGCCAAAATGTTATTGAACATTTCAAAAAAAGAGTGAACGTTTGCAAACAGGGACGAGCGGGCAATTTATCGGATATTGTGTTCCACACATAACCTCCATGTTTGTATTTTATATTAAAATAAAAATATTCGTGCTTTACAAATAAATAATACGTTTTTATTAATAAATTAAAATATTAGGTCATTTAAAGGTCATTTGAAGACACCCTTTATAATGGTTTGTACAGACCATCGTTTAAAAGAACGTCCTTACCAGTGGGGTCGGCGATTTGGCCGATTTTTTTGTGGTGAAAGAGGACCCCTAGCACCTCACGTGGTTAAAGTAGTAGGACGCACTACTCGGAAAATTCCGAGAAAAATCGACTCAAAGTTTCATAGGCGCCTTATGAGTTTAAATTGTCAGGCACTTGTCCAGCCGCCGTCTAGTCTAGACAGTTAGGGCTCTGTCTTTTGCGCCGGAGGTCTCGCGTTCGATTTTTCCTTCGGACATTATTTTTTTTTTTGTTATCCCAACAATTATTCGAAACGTTTCTCATCTCTACATTATTTTAAAAAATTTATTTCAGCTCAAGAACGTAAAGTTTTTCATTCACTGAAAAATATTCGTGCTCGTTGATCTATTTGGTTTTATGGCCTTGTAAGGGTCTAAAGAATTTTGACCCGGGGTCACCTTAGGATTATAACGGACATCTGCGCATAGGACTGTGCGTGAGTCTGTGAGAATTGAACAGCAGTTCATTTTTCGATTTCGTCGTGAACAGACGTGCCTATTTCTTATTGTTAAATTTCAAAGTTCTCTTACAATTCGAAGTTAAAAATATCGACTGAAGAAGTTGCTGGCTGTTCTGGAATAGGAGAGGAAATTCCTGAAGAATCCATGTACAGTGATAAATCAAAATCGCAATTGAAGGACGCAGTGGTTTATTATGAAAAGCGGTTGACGGAAAATAATTTAATTGCATCGACACCTTCGGAAGCAATATCTCACGATGCTATGTTATTGGCCAGAGAACTTTATAATAATACATTGGAACTTTTGGGTGAAAAAAAAAACGTAATCGAAGAGGAATTAATTCACGCTCATGGGGATTGCGAAGAACTACAGTTCGAAGTGCCCCAACTTGATTCTTCTCCAGATGAGTACGAACCGGAACCGAAAAAGAGTAAAAGTAAAATGATTCCCATCGCCTACAACCTCAAAATCGTGAACATTGCTAAAGCGCATCCCAGGTGGTCTTTGGCGACATTGCAAAAAAAAAGGATGCAGCCGCCTGAAGAGAAAAGAATATCTTTCACAATGGGAAAATGATATTAAAAGTGGTGGAACGAGATTGAACAAATTTGAGGCGATAGATTTGTGGACCTACGACCGTTTTGTGGAAGCAAGACAGCAATATCAGCAAGTTACGACAAGAAATTTACAACAATGGGCGTTGGCTGCTGCTGCACAATTCATCGATTTCAATTTCAAGGCGTGTGATCATTGGGTCACGGCATTCAAACAGGAACAAAATTTCTCAACGGAAAATCACGAAACTGGTTTCGAAAAAAGAGGCGGCATCAATGGAGGAAATCCGGGCGTCTGCAGAGACCTTTTGTCAGCAGACGTGCCGCTTTGTCACGCCCCGTAACATTTTTTTTGTTTAATATAAATATAATTATTTTCCTACGACTCTGTGCCTCGTGTCTCTGTGCGGTGTCCAGTGCGAAACGCCGACGGTGGGACCGGATGTACCCGATCGAATTCCGCTGATCGAGCATCGCCTGATCCGCAGGGTTCGACCGTGGGACGTCGGTCCGGTGGCGGTACGTATGAACAGTTCCGATTTGTCCACGGTTCGCTTCTGGAGTCGGAGAAAACTCCTAGTAACAGCAGTCCTCGCTGCGGTGTAATAAGTCCAGGCCTTAGACCCGGCGGACCCGCACAGAGGCGTCAGTCTACTATTTACTATTAATTTTAACTTCCGTTATTTCATCACCAAAATAAACTTCGAATCAATGATAAAGGTGCGGGGCCTACGATAAAACCCCGATCAAAATAGAGGACCCATAAGTTCAACGTGCGGTGTGCGGGAGAGAAACGCGGGGAGAATTATCCCCGCGGAAGAGCGTACTAGACCGAGAGTGAGAGAGCGACGCGGGGGAAACTGTCCCCGCGTAAAGGCGTGGTTATCCACGGAACGTTGTAAGTAGAATTAACGTAATATAATAAAATATCATTTATAACCGTTTACCCCTAGATAGCATTCGTTAGAATTTGTTTCCCCACCCCATTTCCACAAGAGAGAAGGTCGATCCGATCGCGACTCTGGCCCTTGAATCTTTCCGTCAAGCGTTACCCTCGCGACTGAATGAATTACTTTACATCGCGAAACCAAAATCTCTAAGGGAGGCGCTTGAGATGGTAGAGGATCTATCCCCCGATTCGTTAGCCGGGGCGGTAGAATCAAAGTGTGGAGAACGACCGCGGACCCCCGTCGGCAACGCCCTCGCGTTAGTCGCCAAAACGGAGGCAAAGCGAAGAGATTCGCGTTCGCCTTCTCCCACGTCTCGCCCTGAATTGGAACGAGAACTGCGAAAAGAGCCAGCACGGCGATTCAGTAGTCCTAGTAGATCGGAACATTTCAGACCCTCGGGAATATCGAAACACCGAGACGATTCGCCTGCCAGATCAAATCGACCGAGGTCACCCGATGACCGAGGTGGATGTGAGCGACGTTATTGTTGTTTGCGCTGTTCAGGTTGCGGATGTTGCCCTTGGAACCAGCGGACCCCTAATATCGAAAAAGGGGTGGCTGTAACCACCGGTACTGCTGTGCCTATACAGGTGGGTGCAATTGCTGTCCTTGGACCGTCACCGCTCAGAGATATACCCGCGACGAGCGCTCAACATCATCGCCTGTCGCGGATCAGAGCAGTCCGCGACCCCAGAGTCCCGAACCTTTAAACTCAAAAGGGGCTCGTCTTCCGGGCACGGCGAGCCAGCCTCCTTTCCCTACCAACGAAACACGCACAGTTAAATTTCAGGACAGACATTAAGAGGGAAATATCCTCAATCCAGCTCCAAAAACGAGATAAAAGATTCCTCGTTAGAAACCGAGGACGAAGTAGAGTCTCCGGTTGTTACACTATCTGCACCGGAGCTTGTCAATGGAGTCCAGAAATTTTATAGTGATTCCGAGTCGAGTTTAAATTTCATAAAACTTCGTGCCCTCCGTGATAACGTCACGTATGACCCCGCGAAATCGCGTGAATATGTCGGTCCTACGAACGAAAAGGCGTGGTCGTTGTATCGTAAAATTAACGATAAATGATCAACCCCATACCTTTCACGTTGTCAAGGAATTCGTGACAGAAAGCAACGGACTGCTCGGTAGACCCTTTATGCGCCGCGAAAAGGCCGAGCTATCATTTCATCATAACGCTCTCGTGATGACGAGTGATCTTATTCGTCCCCGACCGTTTTTAACAAAGGGCTCGCCGCAAACAATCTCCGCGCCGAGTAAGAAAATTTTTACTATCAAAGCTCGGCCTCGGAAACCCTTGGCAGTCGCAGTCACGAATCCGGACCTTCGTGAGGGTTATTTGCCACGAATCGAGACTGAACCAGGGTTATACATCGGCAACGCTTTGGTATCCCAAAACAACCGAATATGTCGTGTTCTCGCAATAAATGCGTTAACTCATGACGTAGACATCGGGTTCATGCCGCAGGAAACACTGCCCTTCCAAAATTATCAGGCTGGTCCAAGCGAGGACAGTGGTTCGTCAGACGACGAAACATTACCGCCGCCGGATCGTATTGCGGCAGTGCTAGAAGCTTTGCGCTTGGACGGGCTGAATGACGTTGAACGTTCTCACGTCCGTCGAATCGTGGAAGAAGACCCTATGCGATTTAAATTGCCTGGCGACAAACTACCCAGTACAAACCTCGTTGCATACCGGATACCACCGGAAAATGATTTGCCAGTGAACACTCGCCAATACCGATTCCCTTCCATTCATCGAGGAGAAGTCGAAACACAAATCGGCAAAAAACTCGAGAATGGAGTAATCATACCATCGCAACCCCCGTATAATTCTCCGGTATGGATTGTGCCCAAGAAATCCGACTCTCAAGGTCGGCCGAGGATGCGGATGGTAATAGACTTCAGGAAACTGAACGAGAAAACTATCTCCGACGCCTACCCACGACCAAATATATTTGAGATATTGGACCAGTTGGGCGAGGCTCAGTACTTCTCGACCTTCGATCTTGCGAGTGGTTTTCAGCAAATTCCAATGGATCCGCGTGATAGCGCCAAGACCGCCTTCTCGACACCGAACAGCCATTATGAGTACGTTCGTATGCCTGAGGGTTTGAAGAACGCACCCGCGACTTTTCAGCGATTGATGGATAGTGTACTTCGAGGTCTCCAAGGTGCCGAATTGTTCGTTTACCTTGACGTTATCGTTGTATTCGCTCGATCGTTGGAGGAACATGGCGTAAAGGTTCGTCGATTAATGGCTCGGTTGCGAGACGCAAATCTCGTATTTGAGCCCGACAAGTGTGAGTTTCTGGAAAAGGAGGTATGCTATCTCGGTCATATAATCGGGCGAGATGGTTTATGGCCCGATTCCCGAAAACTCGAGGCGGTGAAACGCTTCCCGACCCCGAAAACGGCGAAAAATATCCGGCAGTTCCTCGGGCTGGCTGGATACTATCGGAGATTCATCATGAATTTTTCCAGTCGTGCCAAGCCGTTATCGGATCTCTTCAAGAAGGGCAAGCCATTCGAGTGGGGAAGCGCGCAGCGGCGAAGTTTCCGTGATTTGCGTAAGGCCCTTTGTACGGAACCCGTACTCAAATTTCCCGATTTTAACCGACCATTTATGCTTACCACGGACGCGTCAGATTACGCGATTGGGGCCGTGTTAAGTCAAGAGCACGATGGCTTTGACTTCCCAATATCGTATTTCTCTCGCATACTTCTCCCAGCCGAAATAAATTATAGTACAACGGAGAAGGAATGCCTCGCTGTCATAAAAGCTTTGGAGCATTTCCAGCCGTATTTATATGGCCGAAAATTTAAACTTGTCTCCGATCACGAGCCTCTTAAATGGATTGGCTCTATGAGTGATTCGGGAAAGAGGTTGGTACGTTGTAGACTGAGCTTCCAAAATTACAACTATGAGTTTGTCTACAAACCAGGAAAGCTAAATATCAATGTGGACGCTCTTTCCTGTAACCCCATTAATCCACTATCATCAGAATCGAGCGAATCGGAGGATTCGGACCGGCCGACAATGGTACTCCCTATAGATAGCGGGAGACCCCGGCAGCACTCCGCCCCGAGTGAACGTCGCGTGGGGCCAATGAATCCAAGGCACCCCGATTCTAACGCTCGGAGCTCTATCGCTCGCCGTACGCGTGGACAAACAGCTGATCCAAATGCAGCACGCGGGCGACCCAATTATGCAGAGTCTTCGGGGACAAGCTCGGGAGAGGAAGCCTGACCCATACAGCTGCTAAATCGCAGCATGCTCCCTACCCCCCTCCTTCCCCCGAAACGACGAATTCTCAAACGTCCGCCACAGCTAGCCGATAAGACGCTGTGCCCACCACCCGTGGCTATAGACGTCGGGGCCCCCGGCCCTGCTAGCCCTAACGAAATTATCGTTTCGGCCGAACCTCCTCCTAGCGATACGGAGGACAGTACTCCCGTGGAAGATTTTGATCCCAACGGAAACGAATCGGTCCACGAGGGGCTGCAACGTACCTTCGGAAAATTCGACGAGTCACTGAAACAACTCGAACAGAAATTTTGCGAAGGGCGAGAACAATCAGCCGATATGGTTGAGGTATCGTCGACTGTCCGGGAAGTCCTCAACGATTTAGATCCTATCATAGATAGAGATGATTACGTACTGAGCGAACGATTGGAGAAATTGTCTGAACGGTTCCAACGGCTTACTGAAGAGGAGCTCCTACGGAGAACTAGCCTTATAGGGCCCCGTTTTTCGCGTAGGAGCGAGCGAGACAGCGATGCCGATGACGAGCGCGAGGTGTGCGGGGTGCCAGCAGCAGCTTCTACGCTACTGCAAGAGTCAGGCAGCGAGACCGAGGAGCCTCGCTCGGGCCCCTTCCTCCATCCCTCCCTTACACTACCATCGCCACCGGGCGCACGACGGGGTGACGTAAAGTCTTCAGGGCAACGCGCTGTGCTTCAGCCAACCGGCCATAGAATAAATAAGGGGATAGATGTGGTGATTTGTTATGGCAGGACTCAGGTCCCTTCCCCGGTGTCGAGGGAGGCCATAATTAAAGAGATGTACTCGAGCCTTATAGGCGGCTATAAAGGCGTTACTAAGACCTATAGACGAATTCGAGAGCGTTTTTATTGGCCTACCCTCAAAAACGACATACAAAATTACATCCGTCGCTGTAAAGGTTGCCAAGAGCAGAAACTCGTTCGTGCAAAGACCCGCGAACCCATGCTCTTGATCGATACACCAGCAGACACTTTTGATAAAGTATCCCTTGATACCGTTAGTCCGTTGCCTATTACTCCTCACGGGAATAAGCATATACTAACGATGCAAGATAATCTATCAAAATATTGTCTTGCTGAACCAATTCCCGATCTGAAAGCGACCACCATTGCAGAGGCAATAGTGCGTCGGCTGTACAGCCAGTTCGGAGCTCCACGGGCAATTCTAACTGACCGTGAAACCTCATTCACGAACGGGTTATTGAGGGAAATCTCCAAAATCTACAAAGTAGATCATACGTCAACATCCGGTTACCGTCTCCAAACTAACAGTGCGTTGGAACGAAGTCATATTGTTCTAACAGAATATATCAAGCACTACGCGGACCGATACGACGATTGGGACCGTTTACTGCCCTTTGCCGAGTTTTCCTACAATACAAGCGTTCACGAGGCGACAAGTTTTACGCCTCATGAGGTTGTGTATGGAAAAACAGCCCGACAGCCTAGCGAATTTCCGACCCAAGACCGTCTAGCTACAAAAATAGTCCGTTCCTTGTTGAGCTCATAAAGCGACAAAATTAAATTCGAGAGATGGCCGGAGAGTCCCATAATCGAGCTAAAGAACGCTCTAAACTATACTACGACCGTAAATGCCGGCCCTTTGAGGGAAAAATCGGAGATCAGGTATACGTCGTAAAAGAACCCCGGAAAGGAAAATTCGACACGCAATATCACGGTCCCTATAAAATAAGATCGATTACCGATAGGAATAATGTCGTCCTCGAGACTGAAAGAGGTGAACGGTTCGCTAAACATATTGATAAAATCAAATTAGCCCACCTCTAGTTAGTTTCAACTGTATGTATATTATCGCCATTATGTGCGTCCTTGTCTTCGCGGGCCGTGGAATGACCAATTCAACACCCAGGAACCCCTGCGTCGCCAACAACTCGAAGATAACGACGAGCTACAAACGCCGGTGCAATTACAACGTGCTGATTGGAGACTTATACTAGTCATCGACCTTGGCGAATTCATCGCTTCCTTCCCTAAGGACGACGGAACCTGTCAAAAATTCAGACAGAATGCCTCAAATATAACTCGGAGGCGGGTTGTGAAGGGCTGCTGCGTAGACCCTATATAATATCGAGGCGCGGCCACGAGCTAACTACTCATCGATGTAGTAGGTGTAGGGGAGGAAACATTCTTCTACGAGCTAAGAGTAACGCTTAAAATATCCATGCCACCTTGAGGACTCGGCTATCTCTCTCTCGGATACATTTGGAATTGGTTGTGCTCGCGAAGAAAGAGCTCTCGTCCAGCCGAAGGGAACTCGCACGAGCATTCGGCCCGAGAAAATTCTCAAGAAGGCAACTCGACACCTAGCCTGCCGATAAGTACCTCGAGTCAGGCGCGAGAGGACCCTCTTTCCCGCCCCGGCCCTCGTCAAGAATTATTTGTCGCCTAACGAAGCAAGGAATGGGAAAAGAGGGGGGCAAGCGGAGGAAGGACTGCTCGGCCAAGGAACGTTCAATAGTCTTCTGCAGCCCGTCGCAACAACGAGGTGGAAAAAAAATAATCTCCCGATATCTCCGCCGCGAGGAATGGCCGTCGTGCGCGAAAGACCTTCGGCAGTGCACGGACTTATTAGTGTGCGTGAACGAATTTGCCCGGGCACGAGCCGCGAATGACCTACCCCCGCAGTGCCCCGTGTGCGGAGTGCCGATTGAAGAGACGGAAGAGGACTGCTATTCCCCTCCCCACGCCTGCGAGTGTTACGTGAAATTCTGGAATTCGGTGTGCACACACGTTAAGTTCGGAGGTGGAGCGTCACCTCGAGCTCACGGTCAGGGCTACGCGCAGGGCTGACGACGTTCCCCCGTCGACCCCATCGCCAATCTCGAACCCGACCGTCACGCAAGGTCGGGCGATCGAGATGACGCAGACCCAAAAGGGGGCTGCGGTTTCGACGCGAGTAATCGGGATGGTTCGGGACCCGCGCTATCTCGGAGACGAAATCCCGACGAAATCATCAGGCTGGAAGGAGACGGTGGTGAGAACCCTCGACCCCGGAACCAACGCGCGCCCCGAAAACGGCGTCGTTGCTCCCTCTCGCGACTCATGCCCGATTTGCGGACTTACGCTCCCGGGGACGAAGGTCGCGGCCCACGCGGGAAGCTGCCTATAACGCTGGGAGAAGAACGGTACGCTTACGGAAGCTCCGAACGTGGCCGTCGCCCGGTCCACCGCAGCCGTTCAACCACTGGCGGAGGCGCAGGCAAATAAGACTCGCCCTAGTAATCCGCCGACAACGACTCATGCCGCAGCCGATTTAGGCAAGTGGGACGCAGAGGGTCCTGCCCGTCATCGGAACCCCAGCACCACCGCAGGACAGTCTTCTCGCCAGCAGATATTGGCGAATTTCGGGGCGAATTTTCTGCTCAACCCGGAATGAGAGATCAACGGGAGAAGCTCGGAGAGTTAGTGACCTAGTGAAAAATTCCCTAGTGAAATTCTCAGTGAAAAATTCCCGCGCGAGAACAGTTCGACGAGGACGTCGCTCTCCCTAAGGGGGGGGGGGGAGTTGTCACGTCCCGTAACATTTTTTTTTGTTTAATATAAATATAATTATTTTCCTACGACTCTGTGCCTCGTGTCTCTGTGCAGTGTTCGGTGCAAAACGCCGACGGTGGGACTGGATGTACCCGATCGAATTCCGCTGATCGAGCATCGCCTGATCCGGACGTTGCCAAAAACCCCACCGGGCTAATAGCGACCGAGCTAACGTCGGTCCGG
This sequence comes from Ophion slaviceki, assembly GCA_944452715.1. Taxonomy (NCBI): domain Eukaryota; kingdom Metazoa; phylum Arthropoda; class Insecta; order Hymenoptera; family Ichneumonidae; genus Ophion; species Ophion slaviceki. The sequence goes on from OX101789.1 coordinate 7,969,625, forward strand.
TGGCGGTACGTATGAACAGTTCCGATTTGTCCACGGTTCGCTCCTGGAGTCGGAGAAAACTCCTAGTAACAGCAGTCCTCGCTGCGGTGTAATAAGTCCAGGCCTTAGATCCGGCGGACCCGCACAGAGACGTCAGTCTTTACTAGTAACATCCTAGTAGCAACGGAGCTCGCGGCGGTGTAATAAGTCCAGGCTGGCAACCCGGCGGACCCGCACAGAGGCGTCAGTCTACTATTTACTATTCATTTTAACTTCCATTATTTCATCACCAAAATAAACTTCGAATCAGTGATAAAGGTGCGGGGCCTACGTTAAAACTCCGATCAAAATAGAGGACCCATAAGTTCAACGTGCGGTGTGCGGGAGAGAAACGCGCGGAGAATTGTCCTCGCGGAAGAGCGTGCTAGACCGAGAGTGAGAGTGCGACGCGGGGGACACTGTCCCCGCGTAAAGGCGTGATTACCCACCTAACGTTGTAAGTAGAATTAACGTAATATAATAAAATATCATTTATAACCATTTACCCCTAGATAGCATTCGTTAGAATTTGTTTCCCCACTCCCATTTCCACAGGAGGGTTTGCCTGGCCCGTATGGGACGTGCGGCTATCCCTTCGACTTTAAAGAAATTATATTGAAGAACCCGAAGGTAAAATAAAATCGTCCCTTCTGGACGTAACAGCTTAATACCTCAATACCATGAGGATTATGTTATACATACTGACCAAACAGGTAAATACGAATGTTCTGTGTACAAAATGTTTTTACCGATGCAAAATGTATAAATTCAAAATTAATTATATAAAAAGTTTTCTACATACATATTCGAATATTTTTTAATATTAAAAATACTATTTTTTCAGGATGTCAATATCAATCTGTTTTCAACAGGACACTCACTCAAAAAGGGAGTAAAACAGTTTTCGTCAAAAAGTCGGATTTGAATAAAGTAACGTATTTGTACACCGCACAATATTCCATAACATTTTCCGGAAAACTGCTCCCACATGTCTTCGTATGTTTGCAAGAGGCGATCGGTCATTCCGGAACTCGTATTCAAAAATTAGTATATGGCTATGCCAATACATATACGAACGTCATTGCAACATAATCGAAGTCCGGGAAACTAACAACAGCCTTATACACGGATTTTCTCCAGAAATGTTTAAAAACTTACGTTAGGGAGAATAAATGTTTACTTCTCATTGACTCTTGGGGGGGGGGGGTCAAACACATCCAGCGGGGGGGGGGTGTCTCTTGGGGGGTCAAACATATCCAGAGATGTATGATGAAATTTTCCAAGATGACGAAAATATGCCAACTTGCTCTGTAAAAGTAATTCCTCCAAAATGCACTCTCTTGGTGCAACCTTGTGACGTTTACTTTTACAGACAAGTTAAAAATGTCATAAAGCGCTTGCGAAATTGCAGCGAATTGTTACAGCAGAATAGTGAAATTAATTTCGGGGAAGATTGTATGAAAATCCATTCAATAATTCACCATCAATTATCGTCACCAATATTCCGAGACATGATTCAATACACCTGGTTTGCCTCAAAATTATCAGTTACTAGAAACATTCTCATGAATGTTAATGGGACATGTTTTTGTACAGATGTATTGCAAACTCCCTGCGATTGTAAAAAATCCGCTTTCATATGTTGCGCAAGATGTCGCAAAAATTATTGCTTTGCTTCTACGATAATTACCACTGCGGTTTTTGTACATAATTATTACGAGGGGGGACCCATAAGTTCCGGGAATTACGCTGTGGTGGGGAGGGAGAGTGGGGGAACCTATTCTTTGACCACATGTCCGTTAGTGTCACGCCACCTGCGTCAGTGTGCAAAGTTGTGTCGCTGTGAGTGCATCGGTTCGGCTGTAAGATTTTTTTAAGTAAAACAACTGTTTACATTTCGGCGAAAACGTAATGGCAGATTGTCGAGAACAACGCGCGGCTGTGAAATTTTGTTTCCTGTCGGGGAAATCGGCCGCGGAAACTATTGTTTCCGCCGCCATGACACCGATTGTCCAGCCCCCATACTCACCGGATCTAGCCCCCTGTGACTTCTTTTTGTTCCCCAGACTCAAAAGGAATATGAAAGGAAAGCGTTTTGCCACTGTGGAGGAGGTGAAACAAAAATCGCTGGAAGGCTTAAAGGACATCCCGATGAGTGAATTTAAAAACTGTTTTGAACAATGGAAGAATCGTTTGGAGAAGTGCGTTGTGGTCAATGGCGAATACTTTGAAGGTGATCAAAAGTTGGTGTAAAAATATTGAGAAATAAAGAAGTTATGACGAAATTCCCGTTTTTTTTGGGTCCCCCCTCGTATATGAATGAAAATTGAATGTTTCCTAATCGACTTTGTTATTCTCATTAAAAACCCAATGTTCCTCCTCATATACTTTACAATGAAAAATAAAAAAACCCACCGTTATGAATTGTTTTATTGGAAAAAAAGAAAATAATGTTAAAAATGAAAACACTTTAAAAAAATAATGTAAATAAATTTTAAAAAATAATGTAGGGATGAGAAACGTTTTGAAGAATTGTTGGGATAACAAAAATACAGAAAAAAAATAAGATCCGAAGAAGGAATCGAACGCGAGACCTCCGGCACAAAAGACCGAGCCCTAACCGTCTAGACTAGACGGCGGCTCGACAAGTGCCTGATATTTTAAACTCTTAAGGCGCCTAAGAAACTTTGAATCGATTTTTCTCGGAATTTTCCGGGTAGTGCGTCCTACTACTTTAACACGTTGACTGCCGTGTCACCCGAATACGGGTGCCACGTCGCCCGTATTCGGGTGACACGGCAGTCAACGTGTTAACCACGTGAGGTGCTAGGAGTCATCTTTCACCACAAAAAAAATCGGTCAAATCCCCGGCCCGAACTGTGCCGTCTCTTTGTAAGATTAATACGCACGATAGCGGCATTCTCATTTTTCGACGGATCTTTATATGTTCTTTAGACTTAGGCCTACCACGGCGGAAAGGTAACGTAACAATGATAAGTAACCGTTTCGCGTACTTTCCCACGCGAGAGCACAGCGCACAGTGGGGCAGAATCCCAAGAAGCTGGCCAAAAGTCAAATTTTTGAGTTGTATATATTCGGCTATATATGTTCAGATCTTGTTTACTGATAGTCCTAGGACGAAATTCCGGACCGGGCAGGTTTATACCTGCTCTAGGGTCGCCTCGACATCAGTCGACATTCAGCCGCCGTTCGGTACGCATTAAACAAGCGTACGTGTCGAAAATTTTTTGCCTGTTTCGAAGTGCTGTGAAACGGACGAAACTGTCTCAATTTTAATTCTGCAAAATGGAAAAACTTTCTGAAGGTATGCAGAAAATATAATTATGCACAGTTATTGCTTATTTTATGTTTGAAATATCTAAATTTTGCAACAAGTAAACATAAAAAATTATACATTTTTTTTCGAAAATCGATTTTCTAAAGTAGTTTTAAAAATGTCTTCGCGAGTCTCGACCTTGTTTCAACAAGAAACTGATAGTGTACAGTACTAAATATAATATACTAAAAAACTGGCTGCTCAGGAGTGCTCAACGAATAGTTAGACTAATTTTTAGGGAGAAATACGTGGCGCGACATTAACGGACGTGTGAATGTAATCCATTGATTATTACGATACAGCGCGTTGGTATATTTTCTGTCTATTAACATAGATTAATATTTATTTATCAATTCCATTTGTAGTATGTTCATTTATTGATTAATATTCATAGATCATTTAAATTTTAATACAGTAATTTATTATTCTAAATGTACGCTTTACGAAAATCTCAACATTTTATAAAATATTCCTGCAAGAACTCTCAGTAGCTAGAACTGTGTTTCCCCCATGTTTGTACGGCGTAACGGTTTTCGGCAGTAAAGGTGTATTAGTGTATACGTACATAGTGTATACGTAGTGTAGACGGCGATTCGGCAAGGACTGACGAGGGACTCCTAGAGCAGCCATGTATGAAAGAAAGGAGCCCGCCTGCTGTTCAGGCTTTATTATACCTGTTGTATACTGACACAGAGGTGATTCTCGTAAAGACAAATTTCATGTAATTTCGGTTTTTTTTTCGTGCAGAATGTATGTAAATATATTTGTTAATCATTTATATCATAAATATTCGTTTTCTTTATAAATATAAAATCATTTTTAGTAGTAATAAATTATTTTTGTACATTTCGAGTCAGAACACCGTATATAGTTTTGTTAAGTATAAAATGATTTCAAAATAATGTCATTCAATTTTGTACATGTTTATATTGGTATTTTACAGAGTCTTCCCAATCTTCAAATATGGAATTATCAAGAAGAGATGTTTTTTTCATGGTGAAAGACAGTTTAAAAAACGAACAGAAATTCGTTATTGGAGTTTTGAAAGATGCAATTTTCAAGAAAACAGAACATGTGATACAAGTAGACGAGGATGAAAAGTCATTAGGACTGTTATTTGCAAATTTTCGATCCAGATGGAAAGCAGCAAATAGAGGCCAAGAAAAGTTTCTAAAAAATAATGAAGAATGGTTGAATGGCACCGTATGTTTTTCAACATTATCCGATACTGAATGCACAACATCAACATCTGAGAAGATTGTGAAGAATGATGAAAAAGGAACATCTGGACGACCTTCGAAATCCTTTGCTTCATCCAGCGATAGATCTAAGAGGCGAAAGACTGAAGAAATACGTTCTACTTTATCTACAGAAGAATTGACGTATGCTGCTCAAATGAGTTTAAGGACTTCTGGTCAAGTGGATGCTGCTCAAGTTCTTAAAGATGTCACATTAACCAGCCCAACAAAAGCCTCAAAATATATAGCTGCTGTTCGGTCAAAAAATGAGACACCTTTAACCCCAGACGAAGCACTTTCTTTGATGATCGAGAAAGGAGAATCAAAGCGCTCTTATCAGCTATCCAGAAATACAGCTAGAGCACGTAAATGCAAATTATACCCATCATACCATGAAGTAGAAAAAGCAAAAAATCGTTGTTATCCATCAGTTGTGTACATGAATATTACTGAGTCGTGCGCACAAATTAAACTACAGGCTTTACTTGATCATACCACATACAGAATTATACAACTTCAGGCTGATGTCATCGATACTCTAAATTCTGAAATTCTGCAAAAATTAGTACTTCACTGTAAATGGGGATGTGATGGAAGCAGCGGTCAAAGTGTTTATAAGCAAAAATTTGATGAGGCTGGAAAATCTGATGAAAGCATTTTTTATACTTCTCTGGTACCTTTGCAATTAATCTACAACAATCACGAGACGGATGGAGGAACTATTGTGTGGAAAAATCCTAGACCTTCATCTCCTCGATTCTGCAGACCAATACGATTGCAGTTTGTACATGAAGATGTACAATCAACATTGAAAGAAGTTACCGACATTGAACAGCAGATTGCGGGTCTTGCACCATACACTACTGAACAAAATGAAAAATCAATTTCAGTAACCTATTGTATGTCGTTTACGACGATAGACGGCAAAGTCTGTAACGCTGTAACCGGTACCACTTCTGCACAACGCTGCTTCCTGTGCAAAGCCACCTCTAAAGATTTTAATAACATCGACAAAATTATAAAAATGGACATTACTACAGATAATTTAAGATTTGGCATATCTACATTACATACGTGGATTCGTTTTTTCGAGTGCTGTTTGCATTTGTCGTATAAGCTCACAACTCAAAAGTGGCAAGCTCGTGAAGAGGAAGTGAAAAAGATTGTGAAAGTACGCAAGGAAGACATACAGACTCAATTTAAGACAACACTGGGGCTTATCGTTGATCGACCAAAGCCAGGATATGGCAGCTCAAACGATGGAAATACCGCCCGCCGCTTTTTCGAAAATGCTAATATGACTGCTGAAATAACAGGAGTCGATGAAAATTTAATTCACTGATTTCATGTTATTTTGCAGGCAATTTCGAGCGGGTATGATATAGACGAAGAAAAATTCAAAGACTATTGTGTAAATACTGCCCGTTTATTCGTTGCTTTATATCCATGGTATTACATGCCAACATCTGTGCACAAAGTGTTGATGCACGGAGCAGAAATTGTAAAATATGCCCTTTTACCGATCGGACAACTTTCTGAAGAGGCCCAAGAGTCACGCAATAAGGACATAAAGAACTACAGGTTACATCATTCAAGAAAATGCTCTCGAGAATCGAATATGAGAGACATTTTCTATAGGCTCTTAGTATCATCAGATCCATTTCTCTCAAGCATCAGGAAATTGCCCCAGAGACCGGCGAAATCTTTACACAAAGAAGCTATAGAAATGTTAAAATAACCTGAAGTCACCAGACAAGAGATAAGGAACGATTCCGATTTGGATACAAGTGGGTCAACATCAGAATCCGAATCGAATGATTCCAACATTGAAGATGACATACAAGATTTTTGTTACTAGAAGTAAATAACAGATATTTGATTTATTGCAAATTTTGTACTCAAGAAATTGTTCAAAAATAAAAACATGGCTCAAGAGATTTTCTACTCATTTAAACCTAAAAATATTATGAAACATTTTCTATTAAAAAATATTTAAAAATTGAAAATTTTTGTGGAATCGTCTATATATCGCGTCTGCTATTTTGAAAATTAACATTCCTATAACAAATTCGTAATCAGCGATCCCAAAAACCCTTAAGAAATATGATTGGGTAGGATTTTACTGAATTATTTGACTAATTGGTTGAATTATGTCCGCCATTTTGGGTCCGCCATTTTGAAAATCGTAATTCTGATAACAGATTCGTATTCAGCGACCCCGAAAACCCCCGAGAAGAGAATTGGAGATCATTTTGGACACTTTCCGAATTTTGGCCAGCTTTTTGGGATTCTGCCCCACTGTGCAGCGGTCTGAACTATATCACGAACAAATATACAAACGGAAAACTTCGGATTACAAGAACGTCTAACGCATGGGGTGGCACTCTAAATATTCATAGCATAGGTGACGATAAGATGCTTCAGTTAAAAAAGAGACTGCACAGCGACTCGAAGAATGCGACGAATTCGGCCTTTGCCGAACGAAACGTTCAAATACACCAAACAAATATACACTCGCTAGAAGAAAATCCTCCGACCCAGGAAGTTGACCCGATCTTAAAAACCGCTTTAGACTACATGCGCTCTTACACCTGGGTCAACAAAGCATATCTTGGGGTAAGCGTTACGACGCAACCAAGGCCCTTTTTCCTCCCCGTATTTTTCCGCGCTCCAAATAAAGAAACGCAGCTCCAATTCCTGGAAATAGAGCGACGAATGTGTTTCGTAGCCTACGTCCTACTCCCACTCTCTATTTTCGACCAATCATCCGAAGAGACCTAATTTGATGCATTTTCCACCAATACCTAAGGAAAACGCATCATGGAAATGCATTTCTTGCCCCATTAACGAAACCTCTCCTATTTTCCATTTGGTGAAGAAGTATTCCACACAAAGTCAGTCTCCCAACAACTTTTATCGGAACAAGTAAGAAAACTGTCTCCTGACAGCAAACGACGAGTTCGAACTTAAATCTTCAGTAAAATTGTTACAAATTTGTCGTCTATACTTTGTAAAAAACGCGACTTATAGAAACTTTTCCAAGTGTGTACATTGAGCGTTTTACTAACATCGCATTGCGTAAATCAATTAATTCAAATTCGGCTCGCGATAAATACTCGTATAATAAAAATTGCATCAATGCAAAGAAAACCAGCTCCGCCAATCCTGTAACGAAGCATACAGAACCGAGCTCGACCGAGCTCGAAGCATACGGAGGCCCGAACTCGACCCGTTCTAAATCCGACAACTGTACCCTCGGCGCACCGACAAATGTAAGCGAACTGTTTTGTATTTTCAAATGAACCAAATTAACCCGATTGGTTAATTTTAATAAACCCCGAATTGTTAGAAACTCGAGTTGTCCAATTCATTTCTTAATTGGATCACTACGTTATTCCTACCCTTGCATGCACTATCCCTTCTTACACCCTCATCCCGTGCTATTGCGCTAGGCGTAGGCAAAAAGGAGGGAATCGCGAGTAATATATGGCCACGTCCCTTCAGGACGTGACAATCCGATCGGCTAATTGTGACTTTTCAATCTTGAGTTCAAATTCGTGACTAGTGCCCCAGAAAGCTATGAATACAGAGTTTCGTTGAAATCAAGTAATTCCTTGTATTTTTGTGAGCCATGTTAGATTCGCCATTGTTAGTTACGAATTTTGAGTTCAAATTTGTAATCAGAGACCTTCAAAAACCGACGAATGCTGGGTTCCTTTACAATCGAGTAATTTTTGCCTTTGTGTTCACCATGATGGAACCGGCATTTTGAATTTCGTAATCAGCGACCCCAAAACCCACATCTACAAAGTTCTAAGTAGATCGTGCGTGAGTGCAAATGTATGGCTCAAAGGGCTATTAATGTAGTAAAGGGAGATAGAAAAGAGTGATGTAGAAGTGTGATATGAAAAAGAGTGATATGAAATAATGCATGGAAATAGCACTTAGCAAGTACATTCGAGTAAAAGTATTGCGGTTACCGTAAAATAATTCGTTTCGAAAACATACAAGCAAAAGACCGGTTTCGAATTATGTGCATACCTAACATGCTGTGTACGGAAGTCAACTTGCATGCATGGTCCAACAGAATTCACTAATATTCAATACCGATCACCATTCAAGAAATGCGTAGAAAAATGTTAATTAAAATAGTTAACAATCTGTTGGAAAAAAAGAAACTGGTACCAATGTGCTGGTCTCACAGTTAACGTGCTTGCCGCTAAACCAGAACATGGGGAGGCCGCGGATTTCAAGACCAGCCGCGTGGTCTCGGAAAAAAAATAAGGCGGGCGTCACCTAACCCCAGTTATACACGGATGCCTCACACACGGACCGGTGAGTATATGTGGCGTGTGTGTATAACATGTATGCCACGATTTATTTCTCAACAAAAAGCTACGTAAATCAAACACTGGGAACCGAACCTGGTACCGGATGTATTGGTATTCCGCAGTTTCTCCTATGCTAACTCCAGAAGTACCGTCGTGAATGCGATGCAGAGGAAGTTGGCTTTGACCGCAATGTGGGGAAAAAGATTGAAATAAGGTGAGTTTTAATTTTCAAAATTTCGTTAGGCCGATTCGTGCTGCAAAAATCACGCAAACAGTTTTTAGGATGGTTATTTAGAGATTTTCAACGAATTTGCAAAAGAATTATCGTTGCATTCTAACGATGCAAACTTCAGCCCCTATAGAGAATAGACCCCGCCCAGTCGAAACAGATCGAATAGGGCGTATCCATAGTGAAGAAGAAGAAAGGAACCGGTACATAGTTTCAAACTCATATATCCAAGATGACGACCTCGAGTACTAGAATCCCAGTTAGCCAAGCATACCATCGGTACAGCGTACCGCAAATGTGGAGTACGCCTTACCGTGCAGTACCGGTAATGTACGAGTACGGGGTACCAGCGTAGTCGTGCCTCCACGGTACCGCCATCGTGTAGTTACACCGTACTGCAGTACAAGGTGGCTCCATGGTGGCGGTACTGTACCGATACCATAATGGTACATTTGCGGTACAGCGTACCGTATGACGTACTATTGGTACATTTGCGGTACAGCGTACCGTATGACGTACTATTGGTACATTTGCGGTACAGCGTACCGTACGGCGTACTGGCAATGTACCGGTACCATACGCACGTACGTAGTGGCCACAATACCGGTACGGCGTACTTCACAAAAGCGGTACGTGGTTATCTGGGATGTGACAAAAGGATTGTAACATGATTATTGTACCCAAAATAAATTGACGTTTATAATGCTCGCTCTTATTTTGAAGAAATTAAGATTTCATTAATTAACAAGGTTTCAACGAAACATACTGCTTACTCAGACTAGAGCAATTTAGAATTCACATGCATTTTCATCCGTCACCAAGAATATTTGCACAAGTAATAATAGAGAGGCATGCCGCAGACCACGTGTTATATAGGAAACACCTGTCACCGGATTCTGTCTCTGTCGCTCGCACGGTGACTATTAGATCAGAACGAACCTAGTGGTGGATCCTTAAACTCTTCCGAACTGGCCACACCACTTGACACCTCCCCCCAACGCCATAGGAGTTTCCAGACTCGTGAGACCACGATAAAAAAGTATGGAAGAGCCCAACGAGAAAATGAACAGAATTACAGTACTTTACAATTAATTTCCCTAAACTTCGTTCACTTGCTAAATTTTATTTTATACATAAATCACCCACACGAAAAATCTCAAAAACATTCTGTACTATTTTTCCATCGGGCTTTCTTTTATCCTATCTCACAAGGAACATCACTTAAGTGTCCGCCTTCAATTTTGTTGAAACCCATATATGTGATGAAGCATAAAAAATGATTAGACACGTATTTTTATTTATCGGCGGAAAAACAGGTTTAGAGGGGGAAACCACCCGTCAATGATAGGTGTGTCGAGGAGTGATTTTGGAGTTTCACCCACAAGCAGTCCACCAATATAAATTAAACAAAAACGAAGATTCTGATGTACAGCGCTGAAAAATCCACTATAGAAGTATTGAAAAAAAATTCAATTGAGGGGTAAAACGTATTTCTTTGCGGGGTGAATACCCCCTTAAAACCGTTTTTCCACCTATAAAACAATACGTGTCTAATAGTTTTTAATGCTTTATCATATATATGAGTTTCAACAAAATCAAAGGCCGACACTTAAGGGGAGGTACCTGAGAACATTTTTCAACAAATCGATTTTTTCCCTTATTTTTTGTGGTTTGTAGTTTAATAAAGATAACTCCGGGGGCCTATGGTTCTTTCAAAGCGAAAGTCTATCGTTTATCCTACAGAAGTGAACAGTATTTTCTATTCTGTACATCGTTAGTGAAATCGATAAAATGAACCGTAAAGACCAGCGAAATAAAATCTCCAGAACGGATAGAGCGACGTTCAAGATCCGTAAAGGCAATCCTCCGAAATGTCACGTTCTGAAGGGACGTGGGCATATATTTTTTGATTCCCTCCTTTTTTGCCTACGACAAGCGCAATAGCACGGGATGAGGGTAAAAAGGGGTAGTGCTTGGAATGAGTTGAAATTAGGAAATCATGCAATGATTTGGTATCGAGAAATAATCCGACAAATTTGTACAAACTTAACTAAAGGTTTATTACAAATAAGTGATCGGATGAATAAGGTTACTTATACAGACAAAATGACAATGAAAATAACTATGAAGTCGGGGGAACAATCGGATTAACATAAAATGAAATTTGTCGCTTACATTGGTCGCTGTTTGTGAGTATATCGGTGTGAAGGTACGCTCGCTCGCAAGGATATCGGTTGACGCTCGCAGATAAGGGCCTCGTTGACGGACGCCACACTTAGCGTTCGGAAAGTGGTCACCAGCACCAGACTTTTGGGGCGCTGAGCGTATTTATGTATACACGCGTAGTACACAGCACTTGAACTATTTTATAGACTTAAGGCCGCGAGAGTCGACTAAACGTTTATACGACACTTCGGTCAAAACCCGAAGATGTATAATATTCGAAACTCTATGATACCGGTTCTACACTTCGAATTCTGTCAGAACAAGATTAAGAAGCGAAGTTAATTTGATACAAGATTTTGCGAGACTAAGATCTGAACGCGATGGAAACTGTTGGAAGACTTGATCTGAACGCGATGGAAATTGTTGGAAGACTTGATCTGAACGCGATGGAAATTGTTGGAAGACTTTATCTGAACGCGATGGAAATTGTTGGAAGACTGACTTCAAGAAGGAAGTATTTCTTGATATGAAAATTAGGAGGGGATAAATTGTGGGAGAAGGAACTTTAAGGTTTAGCGTGATTGGTCGCGATAATCATGATTCGCAGAATCGATCTCGATCATTCCTTATATAGAATTTGCACGCATGGAAGGTAGGAGACCTTTGTCCCGTATTTCGGCGAAAAAGCGCATGGGATATAGAGTTCGGTATCTGAGACCTAAGCATGCGCATGATCTGTGTTATGGTAAAGATTATATCGGGTGCGCGAAGAGATCGAGCGTCGGTGAGTTCTCGTTTCCTGTCGGCACCATGTTAAATAATTATCGGCCGGGACTTATTTAGGCTAGAGGCAAAGTCTTCTCGTCTCGTTCGAGTGGTGCCTCGTATTTCTTTCTGGGAGTTCGATATTTACGCCTTGAAGAAATGCGAGGTTATAACACGAGGCGGACCGACTGAATAAAATAAACGAAAAATATGCTCGCGGAACGTACGCAAGTTCCGTTTAATGTTGTTACGCGTCTTATTCTTATATTTATAAATTTAATAGGCTTATGGCGGCAAATGAGGATATTGGGAATAACCGAGAGAAGGCACATTCGCTAGGATGTAACAGAAAAAAAACGTCCGTTGAATCGCCATAAATGTGAAAAAGATAACAGTAAAAGTGAGTGCTTCTGCAAAAAAAAAATCGGAAATCAATCAATTTGGAACCGAGTGTAAAACACGATATCGGATACGTTTTGCTGAATTTTATGACTGTTTTTTCGTTTATCACTGAACACGTGAAATGTAAAGACTGCGGACAGATAATTATCATCACTGAAACCTCTACTCGTGGCCTTGGTTTCAAAATAAAAATAGAATATCCATCCTGTGAGCCCCGAAGTGTATCTTTCTGCCCATATATTTCAAACACGTACGAAATAAATACGAGATTGATTTTCGCTATGCGGATGATTGGAATTGGTCTGAGAGGTATGCAAAGATTTTGTGGGCTGATGGATTTAGCACAACCGGTTGTACAATGCACGTACGATGTAATTGTAAAGAATATTATAACAGCGTCAGAATCAGTACGTGAGATGATTTGTATCTCGAGTGTGCAAGAAGAGAAGGAAAGGACGACTGAAGCAACAGAACGGCCCAATAAAGGGTTGACCGTGTCCGGCGATGGGACATGGCGGAAACGGGGTTTCAATTCGTTCGTGGGTGTATCAAGTATCATCGGTCATTACACTGGCAAAGTACTTGATATAAACATCAAATGCAAATTTGGCCAGGCATGTGCGAATTGGTAAAAAAAAGAGAAATACTAGTGAGTATGAAAAGTGGGTACAGGATCATGCTGGCCAATGTAAAATAAACCATGAGGGTTCTTCGGGGAAAATGGAGACAGATGCAATGTGCGCAATATTTGCAAAATCCGAGGAAAAAACGGAGTTAAGTACACAAACTACATAGGCGACGGAGACTCGAAAACTTATAAGAACTCAGTCGTTAGAGCACCTTACGGGCATACGGGAACAATAAAAAAAAGAGTGCGTAGGACATGTTCAAAAACGAATGGGTACCAGGCTCAGGAACTGTAAAAAGAATACGAAATGATTGGGAGGAAAGGGAAAATTAATGGGCAAATTGATTGATAAGCTCACGATTTATTATGGCCTCGCCATCAGACGCAATAGTGATTCTGCCGAAAACATGAAAAAAGCTATCGTGGCCACGTTTTTCCACACAATTTCAACGGATGATAAGCCACAGCGAGACCGGTGTCCACTAGGAAGTGACTCCTGGTGTTCTTGGCAGCAAGCGAAGGCTACCAAAACATTGAAGGACTGTCACCATCAGCCCGCTCTACATTCGGATGTTGCTAAAGCCATTGAACCAATATTTAGGGACCTAAGTTCTGATGATTTACTACAACGCTGCGTCGGCGGATTTACGCAGAACGCAAATGAAAGCTTCAACAACGTCATTTGGAGAATAGCTCCAAAAAATATTCCACAACGGTTCAAATATTATCAACAATATTGCCAATATTGCCACATGCATTTTTAACTGTGGGCAAAGTCCTATCTCCAAGTGATGGATGCCTTGGGAATTCAAGTCAGGAGAAATGCTGTCAGGCAATGCGAGATCGAGGATGCGGACCGCACTGCGAAGGCTGAAATTCAAACTCGAAACGCGACCCGTGAAGGGAGAATTCAGCGCAGGCAATCGAGAATTGCAGGCGACGAAGCAGCGAGTAGTTAGGAGGGACCAATGTATGGCCCTGGGATTGCTGATTAACCGTAAAGTAAAAAATATCTTGATCCTGCGAGTAATTTTTCTGACAAACTTTGAAACAGCATTGAAGTACTTTTTTTGAAAAATCGATTTTAACTTCTTTTTTTATGTTTGAAGTACGAAGAATATTGTGTAAACATTTCATGTTGAAATACCGCCATCGCCAAAATTATACGGAGAATTTACCGAAAGATCGTGCAGCGGCCCAACGGCCGAGCGCGTCATTTCTTTACCCACTTTTCAAACGCGATTATCTCGAAACATAGTTTTCAAAGTCAGTGCCAGTTGTATCTCGAAAACGGCTGGTCCGATTTTGTCCAAATTTGGATACAATATTTTACGACCGTTTTTCTCGTTCGCCACGTAGGGGTTTTTCATATTATTGAACCATTGCTTTTTTATGCAACCAAAATCGTCGAAAAATTGCGAACGAAAAAAGAATGTTAAATAAAAACGGTCGCAATTCCGTCAAAAATGAAAATTTCAAAAGAATCCTACGAAGCGAACTCCTCTGTATATTATATTTCAAGAATCCGTTGCGTTTTCATGTTTCAGATTTACCGACTGCCCGGAACCCTTGGCACCACAAGCCATGTCAACGAACAACACGTCTGACGCTGACCACAACAACGGCGCTTCCAGTCAACGAATTTATTTTAAAAAATTCCTAAACATACCTCAATGTACATATTTTCCAATAAAAAAACTGGGGTCCATTCGAAACATTAGTTTTTGAGATAAAAATTCCCGAAGTTTACCTGGCTTTCTCGCCGTTCACTCAGGTACCTCCCCTTAAGTTCGTTGTCAGAGTAAATTCACGTCCCATAGATAAAAATGCATGTAAAATTACTGCAAATTAAGAGTGTTGTAATTCTTGAATAGGTGGGGCGATCCCAAAGGGCCTAAGGGGATGATAACATGTAAAAGTTGTCCCCGCATATATCAAGCCTAGATTAGCACCATGGATTCGCATCTATGTGAATAAATAATCCGACCCATATTAACTTGAAAACTGCAATTTTTAGGAGGGTTATTAAGGGGAAAGGCAAAACAAAAATCCAGTTTTTCTCGAAATCGGCACAACCGATGTGAATGAAAAAAGTAAAGAACAGTTTGACTAAAGATACGGTTGGAAAAAATTGTAGTATTACAAAAAGTCGATTATATTGCGATGCGACAAGTTTAAATTTAGAGAAAAGAATCTTGAAATGTTTTCTTCAACATATATTTTTGCCGTACTTTTTGTAGAGGGTATAGATGTCGAAAAATTATGAGAACCATGCATGTGGCATATCATCACGCTTTTGCAACACACCGTTGCTCCTGTTGCATATCGTACATCAAATGAACGTGACTGCTTTTATGTTTATTTTTTAAATTATTTTACGATAAAGTTACTCAAGATTTTGATTTAATTTTTCCTCTTTGAGCGCCTTCATAAAAGGTTAAGGTTCAGTAAAATTACAATTGCTACGACAATGCGTGATAGGCTCGATAAAGAATAGAAAATCTATTTCACGAAGAACACTTTGAAAAGCATATTAAGATACTTATTTTAATACTTTGTTTACATAGGATATATAAAGTGTCAAAATAAGTAGCTTGCAGTAAGCATTGAAAACTGAGTTTCAGTAGTTCATTACGAGAGAGTTGTAGTACGGTTTTAAATTCCTTATCAGGGTGTTTTTTAATGCGAGTCGTCAAGCCTATCAAAAGACAGAGTGCTTCATTACAATGAGTCTCCCCGCCACTCATTAAATGAGGTGCTTTATAAGTATGAGTTCTCTCGCTTCTCATAGAACGGCGTCCTGTATTAGTACGTATCTCCTTGTCTTTATGTCAAGGAGACGGTGCTTTATTAACCTTTCTTTGACACACTGTATCACTTTAACCCTGACGAATTTTAAATAAAATGCTCACTCCCCCAAAATTGAAAGTTTTCAATAATTTTTTACAACAATTCAATGTTATACTTTCCGAATTTCAATTATGCGGACATATTAAGGAATGTTTAAAGTGCATCCCGGATTTTTTAGAATAAAAATAAACCGAAGGGTTGTTAACCCTAGGACCCTACACATGGGAACGCCACGCCCACGTCATTTTTACGGTTCTGGCATTGTGGTAGTTTCGGAGGTCACATGAAAATATTGAACGCATTAGGAGGGGGGACTCTTTAGAGCAGGTTCGTAAAGGAATAACTCTCAGTTATGGTTTGAAAGTGACGCAGTTAACATTTTTCGAGAGCCTCGGGGTAGCGTAACCCCTCACTTTTTGCGATGTTTTCCTCTATGTAAGTATATTACTATTTCTATTGTTTCTTATCATTTGCCTTTATAAAATCAGTGTGTTGTCCACAAAAATTACATTATAAACGTTTTTATACTATTCTACATGTTTTTTATCAACCATGGAGCTTAGGTCGCGAGACTTTAAAACGTGGACGGGATTCTGCCAGTGATGGTGCAGACAGCGACGATGAGATGATCGCACGACACGTGGAGAAAATAAAAAGGCGTCGTACATCCGAATTTGCTCTCAGCCGTACTCGAATTAAATTTATTGGCGGGAAAACCCGTTATACGTGGTCACTCGACCCACCTGCTCCCCGCTCGCGCATTACATCTAATCATAAGATAAATAAGCTGTGTGGCATTGGGGTCGGAGCTAGTGTGAGGAGGGAAGTTGCAGCGTGGTCTCTGTTGCTGCCTGACGAAATTTTGGAGAAAATAGTCATCCATACAAATGAGGCAATAAGGAGTAAACAATGTGGATACACCAGCGGTTCGACCTTCACTCACAACATAGGCCTCGTTGAACTAAAAGCTTTCATCGGCCTCCTCTATTATTCGGGGGTACAGGGGTCTACTTACTGCAACATCCAAACATTGTACGGAAAATTGAGTTCGCCGATTTTTCGTGCGACGATGCCGCGCGCGAGATTTGAATATCTATTGTCGGTTTTACGGTTCGATGATAAAGCAACACGTTACGAACGCAGAGAAGCGGATAAATTGGCGCCAATTAGGGAAGTCTGGGACTCTTTCATCGGCAACAGCAAGTCAAACTTCAACGCCGGCCAAAATGTGACAATCGGCGAGCAGCTACTAAGTTTTCGTGGAAGATGGGCATTTAGTGTCTACATCAGAAATAAGCCCGACAAATATGGGTTAAAAATTGTAACATCGAATGACTCCGAAACTGCATATCTGATTGATGCCATTTCATACGTTAGACGAGTTGCTGTGGATCGGGGCGAGAGCGTTCCGACTTACTACGTGCGGAAATTGAGTGAATCAATTATTGGAACTACGAGAAGTATTACCTGCGACGATTGGTTCACGTCAATTCCGCTTGTTCAAACGATTGAGAAGGAAACGTCACTAACATTGGTGGGAACCATTCGGAAGGACAAGCAAGCAATCTTGGAAGCGATGAAGACCATTTAGGAGGCCGAGGGCAGTACATTTGGATTTATTTTTACCAATAAAATGACACTTGTGTCGTATTGCCCAAAAAAGAATAAAATTGTTTTTCTAATGTCGTCCTTGCACACAATTGACCAGATTAGTTCCGATCGGTGCAAGCCGGAAATAATTATATATTACAATAAGAGGAAAGGCACAACGGATATGTTTGACCAAACGTGTCACGAATATTCTGTGACTCGTGGCACTCGACGATGGCCTTTACGTTTCTTCTACGGAATTTTGGACCAAAGTTCAATAAATGCTTTCGTTTTATTGTTACATCCTAGCGAATGTGCCTTCTCTCGGTTATTCCCAATATCCTCATTTGCCGTCATAAGCGTATTAAATGTATAAATCTAAGAACAAAACGCGTAACAGCATTAACGCGGTCCTCTAGTTTCTCGGCTGTTTTTTTACGGCTTTTTCAATAATTTTTTACGGGCAAAGCATCGAAATAATCAATCTCATTGTTTTTGCATAATCTTTGTTACCATTTAAAAAAGCTTTACAAATTTTTTGATGTCAAAATGTATAATAGAATAAACGTTATAGTGGCCGACAGGAAGACATCAAGTAAAATAGGTGCTTGACGGTGACCAAGATTGCGGCTGTTCTGCTTATCTGAAATAAAAAAACCAAACGGTATTTTAATCTTCACATTTAAGACTAGCGATTGAACTAGAGTGAATTCTAAATTGCAAAAATTGACCTTTTTATATACTTTTGAAAATTACATTCTATTTCTTACTTATTTTTTCTTAAGTTTTTCACTCGTACAAAAAAAAACTATCGAAGCAATCATGATAATCCTCGTTCAATCGCTGGCTTATAACATATTAAAGATGCTGTATAAATTTGAACAAGATCGGTGCAGTAGTTTCTGAAATATCGTGGCCACCGTTTCGAAAAATGGTGTTTCGAGAAAAACGCGTTTGAAAGTATACCTGCTCCGTATACCTGCTCCGTTCCCGGGCCGTAACTTGTGAACCACTTCGAATATCGAAAAATCCTTTGGCACATATTTTCTGTACATGTTGTAGATGTGATTTATGAAGAAAAAAAAATCGATTTTTTCGACCCGAGAAACTAGAGGAGCGCCTTAAACGGAACTTGCGTACGTTCCGCGAGCATATTCAAATCACAGGGATATATACACGATAGCCGCACCGCCACAGTCATCGACTTTTCCTATCCCATTGGCTGTCAACAAGAACACGATCTCAGGCGCATATTCCAAGAAGAGCTGTCGAACGAAAAATCAACCATCAGCTCGATCAACAGCCTCCAAAAATCCTACGCCGGCCCATGCGCATGGTGATCAAGAGAAGCCTAGACCCTAGATTATTTAAACAGAACATAGACTAGGCGGCTCCGACGAACTTATAACTCCGACTAAAGAATAAGACATCCGGTCTCGCAGCGTAGTCCGATATACAAACTTCTCGATAAGAGAAGTCACCAGAGCCATAAATTGACATAACACAAACCATGCGAATGCTTAGGTCTCAGATATCGAACTCTATATCCCATGCGCTTTTACGCCGAAACACGGGACAAAGGTCCCCTGCCTTCGATACGTGCAATTCTATATAAGGAATGATCATGAATATCGCGACCAATCACGCTAAACCTTAAAGTTCCTTCTCCCACTATCGAACCCCTCCTAATTTTCATATCAAGAAAGACTTCCTTCCTGAAGTTAGCCTTCCAACAATTTCCATCGCGTTCAGATCAAGTCTCCCGACAATCTTCATCAATCAGACCGTAGTCTCGCAACGTTTCCATCGAATTATTTTCACTTCTTGATCTTGTTCTGACAGAAATCGAAGTGTAGCACAAATATCATAGAGTTTTCGAATATTATACATTTTCGGGTTTTAACCGAAGTATCGTATAATCTTTTAGTCGACTCTCGTGGCCTCGAGTCCATTAAGTATTCCAAGTGCGGTTTACTACGCGTAAAAACATAAATACGCTCAGCGCCCGAAAGTCTGGTGCTGGTGACCACTTTCCGAACGCTAAGTGTGGCGTCCGTCAACGAGGCCCTTATCTGCGAGCGTCAACCGATATCCTTGCGAGCGAGCGTACCTTCACACTGATACACTCACGAACACAGCGACCAATGTAAGCGTCGAATTTCATTTTATGTTAATCCGATTTTTCCCCCGACTTCATAGTTATTTTCATTGTCATTTTGTCTGTATAAGTAACTTTATTCATCCGATCACTTATTTGTAATAAACCTTTAGTTAAGTTTGTACAAATTTGTCGGATTATTTCTCGATACCAAATCACTGCATGATTTCCTAATTTCAACTCATTACAAGCACTACCCCTTTTTACCCTCCTCCCGTGCTATTGCGCTTGTCATAGGCAAAAAAGAGGGAATCAAAAAAATATATACCCACGTCTCTTCCGGACGTGACATATTAATTTTTGGGGGCTCGACGGGATTTAAGAAAGGAAATATGCCGATTGATCCAATGTCCGAGGACGAATCAACAGCTAGTTCATTGAATTTAAATATTACTGACGACTTAGGTGAACCATCGGGTTATTCTTTGAGGAGTTCTGACGCTCAATTGCTACCCGGTCTCGAACTGAAGAAACGACCAGTAAAAAAATTAGAATTACCCCAAAAAGTCGATAACGAAAACACAACACACATGGCGCTAGGTACAAATCAGTCACTCGCTTACGTATCTTTAAGGGAAGCTATCGAAATGGTCCCGGATTTTGACGGGAAAGGTAGATCCTTCTCAGATTTTGTAGCCGGATGCGAAGACGCGATGGCGTCGCTTCCGCCCGGATCCGAAGCACGGTTTGTTAGAGTAATACGAAACAAACTAAAGGGTCAGGCTAAGAAGGTCATCCGGTCGTCCACGTTCGAAACAGTAGAATCTTTTCTGCAATTCTTAAAGAAACTATATGCTCCAAACAAAACTGAGGTGCAACTGTTGGGAGAACTCAGTCACATTTTTCAAGGAAGCGGTGAAACCGTGATAGATTTTTCCACTGCAATTAGGGATAAAGCTAGGGAAATACTCGACGCTCAAACAGCATCCCAAAACGGCACGGAAAGTGCCGCTCACAGAAAACATTAGACGGCTATTTCGTCTCGTGTTTGAAACGCGGGCTAAGACTGGAGATAGAACAGCGTCTCCCTCGGTGCGATGATATCTCGACCACTATAGATCTTGCGATCGAAATCGAACGCGACCTCGAAGGCCGTAAGGAACTTCTCTCGTCCTCTATTTGATCCGTTCCAAACAAATCGGTAAAAACCTGTAACATCTGTAGAAAGGACGATCATTCGAGCGAAGCTTGCCGATTTGCGACAATCACATGCCAAAAATGCAACAGTAAAGGTCACAAAGCCGATCAATGTGGAAATAATCAAATCGCTCAAAAATCGGTCACGTGTCAAATTTGCGATAAACCCGGTCACATCGCGAAAAATTGCTACGTTAACCAAAAATCTTTAAATTTTTCTGGTAATCAATCACACCGCTCGCCCGGTCCTGAATGCCCACTCTGTCATAAGCAGGGTCATACCGCGGATCGATGTTTTAAATTTCGAAACAATCCCCGGAATTCTAATCCGCCATCCTGTCGGTATTGCAAAAAGGTCGGGCACACTATCGAAAACTGTCGTGCTCGCGATTATAATAATTCGCGTAATCAGTCGGGAAACGGGCCGAGTGCCCCTCGGACAGACCTACCGAGCGGCACGCCCACTCAAACGCGTCTAGCGAACGCCGTCTCTCTCGGGGAGCTGAACGAAACTACCCGACCTACGCAATAAAGTCGGAAAATTTCAACACATTGCCCTCGAAATGTATCGGAGTATTACCGGAAAAAGGGGCAATTTCGATGCTATTAGACAGCGGTGCCATCCCCAATTTGATAATAAAAGGCATATACAAAAAATATGGTAGACATCAACGAAGAATATGTCATCAAATTAACAGGCGTATCCGAATTACCGGTCTTTGGACTAGGGAGCGTGCTACTTCGCGTATTCGACTTCGAATCGCTATTTCACATTATACCCCACAATGTGCCGCTTCCCTACCCCGGTCTGTTGGGGTCTACATATTTTTATGAAACCAAGTCCAATATCAATTACCGAACGGAATGTCTCAAGTGTGGAGATAAATCATGGCCGTTCGAAAAAAAAACCGAACCCGACGAGGTGATAGAAATCCCCGTGCGTTCCGAAACTCCCTTCTTCGTGAAGGTAAAAGACAGCATAATAAAAGAGGGATACCTCACGCCTTTGAAAATCCGGCAAGGTGTATACGCCGGCGATTGCCTGGTATCAAACATCGACGGAAAGGCTCATTTGAAGGTTTATAATACCACAAATGACGCTGTCAAACTGATCGTTGCAGTTGTGGACCTGCAGGAATTCGACGCTATCGAAGACCTGTCAGAAAATACTCCCAGTTCAGACTGTACGACAGTTTCAAATTCTCGTTCAATCTCTCGTGACCCTCCTAATTCAAGCGTAAATTGCACGATAATTGCGCCGATCCAGAGCCCGAAAGTGGCCAATTCCAAAATTTCGATGACAAATGTCGAATCAAATAACAAGTCTTGTAGCGAGGAAAGAACGAGAATCAACATCAAACAAAATAAAAATTTCAGTCAAATTCTGAGCCAAAAATCAAAGGCAGACAAAAATAAAAACCCGAAAAACTTAAAAATGAAATCGATCGAAAATTAAAAAATCGAGGTCAATTGTAACGAACAGTTAAACAATGAAATAAATCGAAATAAAAGTAAAAAATCGAGTCAAAACGAGATCTGTGTTCCTACCTCTGAATCAACATCGCGTATAAAAAAAAAATTCAGAGCGCTCAAAAATAATAAAAAGTCTCTTGCGACTGGACCACCTTGCAAAAATCGAATTAAAACATGTCGAAAAAATAATCGAACAATATTCCGACATATTCCATGTAAAGGGGCGAACCTCTAGAAGCCACACATGTGCTTCGACATAAGATCCCAACGGTCGACGACCTGCCGATAAACACTAAACAGTATCGGTTCCCCCAAGCGCTCAAGGGCGAAGTCCAGCGTCAAGTGGACGAGCTACTAGAAACAAGTGTCATAAGCTACTCGGAATCTCCAAACAACAGTCCCGTCTGGATAGTCCCGAAAAAACCAGACTCCAATGGTAACAAACGTTGGCGGATGGTAATTGACTTTCGTGCTTTGAACGAAAAAACAATCGGTGACTCATATCCGCTACCCAACATCACAGATATTCTGGATCAGTTGGGACGCGCGAATTATTTTTCAGTGTTCGATTTAGCATCCGGTTTCCACCAGATCGAAATGAATCATGAACATAAATCGAAAACCGCTTTCTCTACCCTGCATGGGCACTACGAATTTTCAAGAATGCCATTCGGGCTTAAAAATGCCTCGACAACCTTCCAGCGCTTAATGGATATCGTATTGAGTGGACTCCAAGGAGTATCCCTCTTTGTTTATCTCGACAATATCGTAGTGTATGCCAGGGACCTAGAGGAGCACGGTAAAAAGATTCACGAACTGATGGAACGATTGCGCAAAGCCAATCTCCAACTACAACCGGATAAATGCGGATTTCTTCGCCAGAAGTCAGGTACCTAGGGCACATAATCGGTAAAGACGGACTTAAACCAGACCCGAGCAAACTCAGAGTCGTCAAAGATTTCCCTGTACCCAAAAATGTCAAAAATATTCGCCAATTTTTGGGCCTAACCGGTTACTGCTGTAGGTTTATCAAAGACTTCTCAAAAATCGCGAAACCGCTAACTCGCCTCTTAGAGGACAACGTTGACTTCAAATGGACTGACGAAGAGCAAAAAGCTTTCGATATCCTAAAGGATAAATTATGCGAAGCTCCTATTCTCCAATACCCCGATTTCGAAAAATCGTTTATTATAACAACGGATGCTACGCCTTAGGCGGAGTCTTATCACAAGGAGAAATAGGAAAAGACAAACCGATAGCTTATACGTCGTGCGTACTGCGAGGAGCGTCCCTTCGCAATCATTCATAGCGTAAAAGCCTTCTGACCGTACATCTATGGTAAAAAATTCACGCTTGTAACGGATCACAAACCTTTGGTTTGGTTCAAGACCGCCAAAGACGCGAACGCACGCGTTCTCAAATGGCGACTCAAGCTGTCCGAATACGATTACGATGTCGTATACAAACCGGGCACACTAAATTCAATCGCTGACGCATTGTCGCGTAATCCAATCGAACAACCAGAAGAATCCAAAATAGCCGCCCATTGCAATCACAAAGAAATAAAAAAATTCAAAAACGCGCCACAGGAGATAACTCGTTCAAAAACGAAATCCAGTAGTAGTGAAGAAGAAGGTGGTACTCCCATTCAAATCACGACACGGGTCGAAATCCATCCATTTTCGGAATCCGAAAAAATAAATGTAGTCACCCGTGCTCAGGCAAGGGAGACTGTACTATCCGATCCGGATACAATAATACAAGCAAACGAAACGCTCGATGACGTTAGTGTGTCAAGTGCCGATGTGCCTGCCCTCGAGAAGGCCGACGCACGCCCCGCATCTCAGCATCGTACACGACGACCTCGCAAGGCCGTGAACTACGAGGAGAGTAGTGACGACGAGACGGAGGCTGAGGTAATAAGACCCGCACGCGTCACCCGACCTAAGAAGGCCGTCGGCCCAAAAACATTCAATGGCCCGAACCAGCGCAAAGCACCTCCTATCTCTCATTCCAAAACCTCCACCAATTACAATCCCGATAATTCGACAAATTCAGATTTCAGCTCTCTCAATTCAGAACTTTTTGAAGACGAGATCCCTCCAACGGATTAAAGAAAAATATTAGAATTTCAAATCGCTAATTGCATTACGACTAAGGAACTGTTCCATTTTCGAAACGATCACTTAGTCTATTTGGTCGATTCAGCTGGCAAACCATGTGACTCTGGAGCACAAAAGTTATTAGAATTAAACAAACTTCCTCTCTGGAAGAATTTGACGGTTGGCCAAGCTTACAGCAAAAAAGTTGGAAAAAAAATATCACATCGCCCTCGTTATCAAAGGCGAGTATTCAGGATCATTATCGTTCGTATCAGAGAATATGAAAGAAAGCGTAAAGGAATTACGACATCTTTGCGAAATCCCCAAACTTGAATCATGGAGTATTTGCCAAACGAATCATGTCAAACACATAGTATGGAACCACATTATGAACATCATAAAAGAATCCTTTAAGAATAGTCGAGTAAAGATAATCATTTGTCTGGGAACTCTACAGTACGTGCCAATAGAAAAACGAGATTCGATTTTTTATGAAATGCATACGTCCCCAATCGGAGGACACAAGGGTGTTTCAAAAACGTACAATAGAATCAAGCGCGAATATTTCTGTGAAGATTTAAAGTCAGACACCCAAAGAAGAGTGCAGCAATGCTTAGATTGTCAATTAAAGAAATTGGGCCGAGTCAAAACCAAACAACCGATGATAATAACGGACACTCCCGGAACCGTTTTTGAGAAAATATCAATGGATATTGTTGGACCTATGCATCGCACGTCAAATCAAAACGAGTATATTCTCACGATCCAAGACCACCTCTCGAAATATTGTGTTGCAATTCGACTTCCAAATGCACTGGCGACTACGGTCGCTGATGCATTCATAAAAAGATTCATTTGCGTTTTCGGTGCGCCAAAAGCGCTATTAACAGACCCAGGAAGCAATTTTTGAGCGGTCTCATGAGCAGGGTCGCAAAACGTTTCCGAATTAAGCGATGTAGGACAACGGCGTTCCACCCGCAGTCCAATGGTGCCCTCGAAAGATCTTACCACGTATGAGCCGAATTTTTGAAGCAATACACGGATAAGGATAACGAGTGGAATCAATGGCTAGAATTGGCAATGCTCTCGTACAATATTAGCGTTCACGAAAGCACGAAATACACTCCCTATGAGGTAGTCTTTGGCAAAGTTGCGAGAGTCCCATCAAGCGAACCGCTTCAGGAATCAAATCAGCTACCAACATATCGCGGTTATTTAATTGAATTGATCACACGCATAAACGGAATCAGAAACATCGCTTACGGAAATTTGGTCTCGTCCAAAAATCGTTCAAAAAAGTATTGTGACAGAAATGCGAATCCAAAAAATTTCAAAGTAGGAGACTTTGTTTACCTACAAAAGGGTCCTAAACCCGGTAAACTCGGAGATCAATACACTGGACCGCATAAGGTCTTAGAAAAATTTGCAAAGGGCAACGTAAAAATTCAATACAACAATAAAACGCGAGTAGTTCATGAAAATCGTCTGCGACATTCTCACACTAACGTTGAAGCCAAACCTAATAGGAAACCCAAGTCGACTCAAGTCGATGAATCCGATTTTAATCCTCATTAAATAGGTAATAATAATGATTATCCTGTTTTTCAGTTGGCTGTTATCAATCATTATCGTCTAACGATATCACCTTTGCACTCGCAACCAGAGAACTAGATCAAAATTTCTAGTTACAGTATCCTCAGTAAAGAACATCCGAACTTGTTTATGTTCAAAACTCGCCGAATAAACTGTTTCGCAATTCAACAAAAATGTGCAGTCGGGAAACCTAGATGTAATCACCTACATGAATTCGAAATTCACACACGTAGTTATTATATTACATTAGAAAATCATTATATTACGATATGCATACGCAACAGTGTAGCAGAGAACGCCAAATGCTCCAAAACAATTTGTTATCAGCGTTCCAAGCCTCGGACGTAATGTATACAATATACACATTATTCATCGTATAACAAAACAAGGAAATCTGATGAGGTTAAAAGAATTTAACGATCAACCCCCTGTAACTCGTGGGAACGAAAAATATCTCCTTACTCCTCGAACTCACATATAACCAATTACTGAAAGAAAAACTCAAACAACCTGCAATTCCTTACTTCCCCCATATTACCTATTCGGAGACACTTGGTACAAGTTCATCCCTGTTCTGGTCAAAGCCACACCACCTGCAATCACGAAATCGACGACGAAGTCTACTCGGCGATACATCAACCCAACAGCATCAGCATCCTGTGCGATGTACTCCAAAGAAGATATCGACAACGTACGATATCGCGTAATGTTTCCCGTGGAGAAACCCGCTGTCGTAAACAACATGACACGACACAACAGTGGTCAAAACACTCTCAATCAAGAGGACAAGTTCTTAAATCTCCTGTATAAGAACAATCTATAACACCAAGCGGACTCCATCTGGAATCGCACCTGGAAAATTCATTCAATTCGGTACAGCAAGCGCTGGTTTCACCCGAACGTCACTCGTCGTCCGAGCGATCAAGGTCCTCGTAGATACGGCAATCCATGCATACAGCCTACACGCTGTGGATGGCTGGTCAAGTTATCTCGTCGGTGCAGTATGGGAATCCGCTACGTACCTCCTGATACACCTGACTAAACAACCCAAGAAGAAAACGTCAACGGATGCAGTGACTGGTCAAGAACTTCATCAACCCGTGTCGGCCCCTCCAGCTGAACCAGAGGGCCAATATCAACGCTGCAACATATGATCTGTTGTAGCCTGTCATCTCCGATCATCCACAAAACAACCAATCCTTCAAACCTCGTTCCTTCTCTTAAATTGGCACGAGAAGACTTACGATAATTCTGACTATGTTAGTAATTTTCTTTTTGTCATGGTACTTTTAGCCTTGTCAAGTAAGAGATAGGGTAAAACAAGTAAATAAGCATCTATGCATGAGAAAAACCAAAAAGGAGAAAACTCGTACACATACTTTTTAGCGCAAAATAAAAAAAAATTATATCATAATTATCAAAAAAAAAACGGAGAACAAAGAAAAATTTCCTCATACAAAGATCATATATACAATAATAATACACACATACTTTCCTTTTCTATAGTCTACATTAATACTCGAATCCAAAAATTGTATCTATCGATACCGCAACCACTCAAGAATAGGCTGATGACGATATTGAGATAACCTTCGGAACATTCATAATAATTGAGCGGGACGCTCAATTTTAAACCGGGGAGGTGTTACATCCTAGCGAATGTGCCTTCTCTCGGTTATTCCGAAATCCTCATTTGCCGTCATAAGCGTATTAAATGTATAAATCTAAGAACAAAACGCGTAACAGCATTAAACGGAACTTGCGTATGTTTCGCGAGCATATTCAAATCACAGCGATATATACACGATAGCCGCACCGCCACAGTCATCGACTTTTCTTATCCCATTGGCTGTCAACAAGAACACGATCTCAGGCGCATATTCCAAAAAGAGCTGTCGAACGAAAAATCAACCATCAGCACGATCAACAGATTCCAAAAATCCTACGCCGGCCCATCTGCATGGTGACCAAGAGAAGCCTAGACTCTAGATTATTTAAACATAACATAAACTAGACGGCTCCGACGAACTTATAACTCCGATTAAATAATAAGACATCCGGTCTCGCAGCGTAGTCCGATATACAAACTTCTCGATATGAGAAGTCACCAGAGCCATAAATTGACATAACACAAACCATGCGAATGCTTAGGTCTCAGATATCGAACTCTATATCCCAAGCGCTTTTACGCCGAAACACGGGACAAAGGTCCCCTGCCTTCGATACGTGCAATTCTATATAAGGAATGATCGAGATCGATTCTACGAATCATGAATATCGCGACCAATCACGCTAAACCTTAAAGTTCCTTCTCCCACTATCGACCCCTCCTAATTTTCATATCAAGAAAGACTTCCTTCCTGAAGTCAGTCTTCCAACAATTTCCATCGCGTTCAGATCAAGTCTCCCGCCAATCTTCATCAATCAGATCGTAGTCTCGCAATGATTCCATCGAATTATTTTCACTTCTTAATTTTGTTCTGACAGAAATCGAAGTGTAGCACAAATATCATAGAGTTTTCGAATATTATACATTTTCTGGTTTTGACCGAAGTATCGTATAATCTTTTAGTCGACTCTCGCGGCCTCGAGTCCATAAAGTGTTTCAAGTGCGGTTTACTACGCGTAAAAACATAAGTACGGTCAGCGCCCGAAAGTCTGGTGCTGGTGACCGCTTTCCGAACGCTAAGTGTGGCGTCCGTCAACGAGGCCCTTATCTGCGAGCATCAACCGATATCCTTGCGAGCGAGCATACCTACACACTGATACACTCACGATCACAGCGACCAATGTAAGCGTCAAATTTCATTTTATGTTAATCCGATTGTTCCCCCGACTTCATAGTTATTTTCATTGTCATTTTGGCTGTATAAGTAACTTTATTCATCCGATCACTTATTTGTAATAAACCTTTAGTTAAGTTTATACAAATTTGTCGGATTATTTCTCGATACCAAATCACTGCATGATTTCCTAATTTCAACTTATTCCAAGCACTACCCCTTTTTACCCTCATCCCGTGCTATTGCGCTTGTCATAGGCAAAAAAGAGGGAATCAAAAAAATATATACCCACGTCTCTTCCGGACGTGACATATTAATTTTTGGGGGCTCGACGGGATTTAAAAAAGGAAATATGCCGATTGATCCAATGTCCGAGGACGAATCAACAGCTAGTTCATTGAATTTAAATATTACTGACGACTTAGGTGAACCATCGGGTTATTCTTTGAGGAGTTCTGACGCTCAATTGCTACCCGGTCTCGAACCTAAGAAACGACCAGTAAAAAAATTAGCGCTTGTCGTAGGCAAAAATAGAGGGAATCAAAAAAATATATGACCACGTCTCTTCCGGACGCGTCATTATTTTCATTGAATGAGGAAAACAATTTAATTACTTGTCGTGAATTTAATGAGAATTTAGCGCACTATTTGGTCACGCCATTTTTGCAATGTCGACTACAGGTGTTAACTTTGCGCCTCCAAGTCCGGGCTTCGATTAAATTGGTGTTAGGCATCGATTTTACGACCAACCCTGTTCCTGACGTCATCGACTACACGTTGGATAAGCAAATACGTTGCGCTTTTTGTCGTCATAACAA
Organism: Ophion slaviceki; assembly: GCA_944452715.1. Taxonomy (NCBI): domain Eukaryota; kingdom Metazoa; phylum Arthropoda; class Insecta; order Hymenoptera; family Ichneumonidae; genus Ophion; species Ophion slaviceki. The sequence goes on from OX101789.1 coordinate 7,999,243, forward strand.
GGATTAAAAAACTAAATACGTATGTTTGAAATGCCGACTCCTGCGTTGCCAAGACCATTGCTCGATGCGGTGTTTTCAATGCGCACTGAAATAAAATTACACCGAACACATCTACATTAATCTATTTATTGATACGATATGAATTTCTTTTGTTTTCATTGCTAATATGTCATATCAAACTACATGTCGTGATCATTTTAGAATTTTTTGTCAACCCAGTTCTTATATGTTTTATTTTAATAGAATACACTATTTTTTGACATAAAATCATTTTTTTAACATTTATTTATACGTTTTCTCTCAAGAAACCACGCCGAAACATATTAAAATTTTTAAAGAGTGCCGTCTTTACCCCTTGTCAAATTCTCCGAGAACGTCGAATTTTGTGTTGGCAATTTTTTCAAGCTTGATCCATACGGTCTTTTTCGAGAATAAACGAAGCAATTGTTCAACATACGCGAGTAGTATAGGGACCAGTATGGCGCCCCCACTCCTATCCCCACTCCTCGGCCCGTGGTGGGGGCAGCCGAGGTGGTGGGGGATAAGAGTGAGAGGAACGGTGGTGCCGCCATAGTGGCCCCCTTTTTAATTTTTTTTACTCCTATCCCCACTCCTCGGCCCGTGGTGGGGGCAGCCGAGGTGGTGGAGGGTAAGAGTGGGATGAGAAGTGGTGTCGCCATAATGGCCCCTTTTATTTAATTTTTATTTTCGCCGAAGTTCTTATAACTAGTTTTTAAGTTAAATATTTATAAATAATGTTTTCAAGTAGCGAATTAAAAATAATGTTTTCACACTCTCACTGATGGTGACCGCCCGTGGTTCCTTTTTTAAAAAAATTAATAAATTTTCGAAAATACACAATCATGCAGCACGCCAGAGGTGTCGTCGGACACTCGGAGCAATCGGGATACATTTTGCTCATTTCACACAATTTTCAGAATGTCACACTGTTTTTCAAAATATCACATAAGTTTATAAATGTCACAGAATTTTTTTAAAAGTCACAGAGAAAGAGGTGAGGTCTACGCGCTTCGCGATTTGGAGAGCAACTGAAGCTCCGGAGCGAATAAAAAGCCTCTTTTGCAAATTTTGACACTTCAGCACTTTTGCCGGAGGCTCTACATGCTCGCGGTCATTGTGTGCACGAGTTTGAATCGTCCGGCACGGCGCACAAACGCGAGCTACTCTGTAGAGATCCCGAGCTATGCGTTTTTGCTGACAATCGCAAAAATGTGTCGACCCTGAACTTCGGACGACGCGTGTTTTCACCGAAAGAGACAAATTTCTTACCGATATAAATAATACCCCTATACAATTTTTTTAATGCATTAGAATAAGGAATAGAGGAGGAGGAGGGAAAGCGTGCAGAGCAACGTAGGTGTATGTACGCTCAAGAAAGAGAGGGAGAGAGAGATGAAGCCCTCGAGCTGTAGCGGGCGTGAGATCTTAGTGCGATGATCTGCGAAGAAAGAGAGAGAAATAAAGCGTTCGAGTTGTAGCGCGCGCGCGCGAGAGAGAGAGAGAGAGAGAGAGAGAGAGAGAGAGAGAGAGAGAGAGAGAGAGAGAGAGAGAGAGAGAGAGAGAGAGAGAGAGACAGAGACAGAGACAGAGACAGAGACAGAGACAGAGACAGAGACAGAGACAGAGACAGAGACAGAGACAGAGACAGAGACAGAGAGAGAGAGAGAGAGAGAGAGAGAGAGAGAGAGAGAGAGAGAGAGAGAGAGAGAGAGAGAGAGAGAGAGAGAGAGAGAGAGAGAGAGAGAGAGAGAGAAGGATGGGCTCTGTTTCAAAGATGATGACGAACTGAAGATCGTGCGCGGTGCAAGAAGAAGAAAAACATCACAGAAGCGTAATGAACCTTGGAATGAACTGTTACGTCTTCGCATCGACACGTACGCGTAGACTCAACCACCACCCTTGGTGTAGGGCCCAGTACCAGCACCAAGGAATAAGAAAGATAAGAACCAAGTCCGGAGGGGATATGTGCCCCTCTAGCATAAGAAGTTCCTTCCTGTTTCTAGATGTAAGATGAAAATGTACAGGGTGGGAGACGGAAAACTCCACCAATCACGGAGGACCTTCCTTCAACCACCCCCAAATTTTCGGGTATAAAAGGCCCGATTTTGTAACAATTCGTCAGTACGGAGGAAAACTTTCAACACGAAAAATACAAATCTTCAAGTTCAAAACCAAAAAGAGTAAGATCTTTTTCCTCACTCTCACCTCGTACTCTGACTCCTTCCTTCCATCTCTAACAGAGTAGCGCGGACCACCTCGTACTCTGACTCCTTCCTTCCATCTCTAACAGAGTAGCGCGGACCACCTCGTACTCTGGGTCCTTCCTTCCATCTCTAACGGAGTAGCGCGGACCACCTCGTACTCTGACTCCTTCCTTCCATCTCTAATGGAGTAGCGCGGACCACCTCGTACTCTGACTTTTTCCTCTCACCTCTCATAGAGCAGCGTGGACCACCTCGTGCTCTAAATATTCCAATCCCTGGTCAAATAGCGCGGCCCACCGCGAATTTGGACATTTCCTTAACATCGTCGCTCTGAGTGATCGCCCGGTTTTTCTTACAGTGGGTAAACCAGGCGGGAGAAAGAATTACCTCCGGAAAATATCTGCGGAATACCACGGGTACAGCCGGTCAAATAACCACGGCTATTATACGGAGGAGTACCTTAAATCAGTCAACTTCATACCTCCCGTTGTTCAACAATATCGGTTGTCACCAATCGAATATACCATAAGATTTCTCCACCCTAAATTCATTCCGGTCAATGATCCTCGTCATAAATTTTATATCAAGAAATTAAGTCATTGATCGAACAATTTCCTATGATGATACTGACAAACACATACTTCATGTATGTATTCAAAGACTGAGGAAATTACACAAGGAAAACCAGTCAATTTACCAAATTACTGTGCCCGGATCCCTGACTAATTAGCCGTAGCTAAGGTCAAAAACAGGCCAAATTCTATTTATGTTACCCGGACGTAACATACCTCTTTTTGGTGACAGTGGTGGGATATGTAACGGTAGTTTGGTAAAATCATGGTCGTAGGTAATACGCCAAAGAAAGGTGAATCTTCCGGTACGAATACGGACGGCGATAACTCAAGAGAAGACAATGTTTCCCAAAGACCAAATCCTGAAACCCAATCTCATCCCGATAATTCCGACACTGACCAAGAACCATCCACGACAATGCCTATAGGAAATACACAAATCGTGTCCCTTAAGGACGCAGCCGAAGTAGTCCAAAAATTTGACGGAACGAACATTTCCGTTTACGAATTTATCGATAGCTGCGAAGAAGCATTATTGATGCTTCCTCAAAACGTAGAACAAAATCTAGTTAGAATCATTAGGACAAAGATAACTGGCGAAGCAAAACGCTGTATTCAAGGAATAAAATTTGACAAATTAGAATCTCTCACAACATATCTAAAAGAATTATACGCCCCAGCAAAAACAATAAATCAGGTCCGTCAGGAACTCGGAACACTAGTGCAAGGCGATGATGAAGATGTAATCAAATATACGGGTGTCCCATTTTAATCTTACACCTGAATTTTCTCGAAAAATATTGCTCGGACGAACTATTGTGTGGAACAAAACTTCTAGGGATCGAAGGGGGACGTTTGAAAAAAATTTATTTGAGGAGCCAAAATTCAAAATGGCGGCGTTACAAAGGCTGACATGTTTTTTTCAAACTGAAACATAACTTTTTTTATTGCCAAAAAATTTGTCAGATGAAAACTAAAAACTTTTGTTGAAAAAATTTTTTGATAAAGTTCATAGTTTTCAAGTGAGGACATCATTTTCAATTATTTCAGATGTATCCAGGATTTGTGTGTGTGTGTGTGTGTGTGTTTTTCTACCCATCGTGATCAAAGTTCGTCAAGGATTTAAAGAAACACGTTTTTGGGCCTGAAAATGGCACAAACGGTATTAAAATGAAAAAAAAAAAAAAAAAAACTATTTTTCATCGATTTTCCTCCAAAATTTTCTCATGAAATATCGTCCAAATTTGAAAACAAGAAAACAAAAAAACACACACACACACACACACACAAATCCTGGATACATCTGAAATAATTGAAAATGATGTTCTCACTTGAAAACTATGAACTTTATCAAAAAAATTTTTCAACAAAAGTTTTTAGTTTTCAGCCGACAAATTTTTTGGCAATAAAAAAAGTTATGTTTCCGTTTGAAAAAAACATGTCAGCCTTTGTAACGCCGCCATTTTGAATTTTGGCTCCTGAAATAAATTTTTTTCAAACGTCCCCCTTCAATCCCTAGAAGTTTTGTTCCACACAATATTTCGCCCGAGCAATATTTTTCGAGAAAATTCAGGTGTAAGATTAAAATCGGCGAATGGTGGGGGTGCCCCTGCCGAACTCGGACGGTTAGATTGTCTGAATTATTAAGCTCTTTAACAGAGGCGAAGTTATCGATTTCTGAGATCGCTTCGGCAAATTCCACGGCAGATGAGCGCAAGAAAATCGAAAAAAGCGCTCATGTTTTATCACGACTGTTTTCACGAAGTAGTCACGGCATACTATGAAGTGCTCGCTAAACTCGAAACCGTTGCAGTATGCAAGAATATGTTTTATGAGCAAACAGGTCCCAAAACTCCACCAGCTCCGGCTGCAGCGCTCGGTACTGGTGGCACATATGCATCCGCTGTTAAGGGGATGCAAATTAGTTTCCCGCGAGGTCCGACAGTAACTGTAGGCAATTCGAGCGAAAATCGAGTGATCGTCGAGCCGCGTGCTTCAGAGGCAGAACGTTTCAACTTAGCGAATGCAACCAAGCAAGTTTTGTACGATACGGTCAATCCGGTAGCTCTAGGCCTCAAGATAACGAATATGTCCCGCGTGCGAAACAATGGCGTACGTATCCAAGCAAGCACGGGTGATCTTCAGAAATTGAAAACGCTAAGCAGCATCACTGATGCAGGCTTACAAGTACTAGATGATGTGAGACTAAATCCCCGGCTTCTCCTGCAGAACGTACCAACGGCGATGGATCGGGACGTTTTACTAGCAAATTTGTTTTCTCTGAATCTTCCGAGGCGGGATCGCAAGGACACCAAGGTCATCTACACCTATCCGCCACGAGGATGACGCTTTACGAAAGTGGTCATTGAGACCACGGCCGAAAACCGGAAATATTTGCTAGGGCTGCCAGAGGTGTCGCTTGACTGGAACTCATGCTCGATCCAGGATCATATCAGGGTTCTCCAATGCTTTAAGTGCCAGAACTTTGGTCACGTAGCCAACGAATGCCGACGGGAGATGAAATGTGGTTACTGCGCAGGCGAGCATGATACGAAAGCTTGCGACTCGAGAAATGGCCCGCTCCTATGTGTGAACTTCACGGGGGCAAAACTAACAAACATGGCACATTCGACGATGGACTCCGCGACATGCCCCATTCTCAGGAAAAGAATTGTCGAAAAAGCCAGGCTTATAAAGTATGGATAGTGCTAGCTTGCCTCCATCAACGGGACTGTCGGTATGCCACGTAAATTGTCAGTCACTGCCCGCCCACCTTACTGAATTTCGTTTGCACTTCCAATCCAACAATTACCATGTAATCTGCGTAAGTGAAACATGGCTCAAGCCTGAGGTGCCGGATTCGTTCGTTGATCTTTCCGAATATGACCTAATACGCTGCGATCGAGTTGGAAAGGTAGGGGGTGGCGTAGGCATATTTGTCTATAATAGTCTTAATGCGGAAATTCTGGCCACTTCGCCGGAGACCTATGGCAGAGAACCTGAGTACCTTATAGCTGGCTTAACCTAAACTGGTGCTCCGAGGGTACTTCTTGCTGAGGTTTATCGGCCTCCAAAATATGGTCATCTGTCACGCTTCGTCGACGCATTTACCCACTTACTTCAGGATTATCAGCAGGCGCTCATACTTGGGGACTTTAACTGCGACCCAGCTACGTCTTCCTTGGAGTCTCTACCATTTAAGGAATTCATAATCACAAATGATCTTTATTTAGTGCCTTATGGACCTACAAATTTTACAGCTACTTCGGCAACGCATATTGATCACTGTATCGTAAGCTTCTCCTCTAAGATTGCGGATTTCGGGAAATACCCAGTTCCATTTTTGTCAGCACACGATCCCATCTACGTCAAGTACGACATCCAAGCACCCCGGTTCATGCCCACCTCATTCTGGTGTAGAAGCTTCCAACGGCTGAATAAGGAAGCGTTATTGGCGGATATTAATGCGGTTGATTGGAGACAGTTTTACGCGATGAATTCATCAGATGAAAAGGTCAACTTTTTAAATGCAGCAATCATTGCGACATTTGATCGTCATGCACCAATCATCAAAGTCAATGCGAGGCGTCGCCCTACCCCTTGGCTTACTGCACAGCTACGAGAGTTTATGCGGCGGCGGGATCGTCTGCGCCGAGCCTTTCAAAAGGCTAGACATAACAGACAGCACCTGTACGCTAAGTTTTCTGCAGTGCGGAATCAAGTGAAGAGGATGATGAAAAGGGCTGAAGAAAGTTACCACAAAACCTGCTTTTCTATGGCAACAGATCCTCTGACAACCTGGAACCTAGTACGGAAACTTGGTTTACTCCCTATCAGAGGAAAGCGGACAGATAGCCTTCTCTTTAAATGATCTTAACGCGCATTTCCTTAGTGTGGGTACGCCAAAAAATCGGCTCAGTTGTGATACTGATGCACTAAAGGATGGAACATGCGGCTATGATGATGAAGCCTTCTACTTCGCACACATTACGCCTGAAGTGCTGGAAAAAGCTATCTGCAGAACTAAAGCAAATGCTACTGGCTCGGATCATATCTCCATGAAGATGATCCGTACTGCCTGGCCTGCAATTGGCATTCAGATTATTCATCTATTTAATTTTGTCCTTATGCACTCTGAATTTCCAGCGATGTGGAAAATGGCACTGGTGCGTCCTATTCCAAAGAAAAAAACCCCACTGACCGTCGGTGACTATCGGCCGATCTCTCTATTGTGCAACCTTGCAAAAATCCTGGAGCGGATCGTGGCTGACCAAGTGGCACTACATCTTGACACGTACAATCTACGTGACCCTTATCAATCAGCCTTTCGTAAGCACCACAGCACTCAGACCGCTTTACTTCGAATTGTTGACGATACCCGACTTGCCATTGACAAGCGAATGGTGACGATACTCGTCTTGTTCGACCTCTCCAAGGCCTTCGACAGTGTTCCACACGACCAACTACTCCAAAAGCTAGCTGACCTACGCTTCTCTTGGAGTACCATAAAATGGTTTTGCGCCTACTTGGTTGGACGTAGGCAGGCTGTCTCTGATGATAAGGGCATCAAATCTACTTGGAGTCACCTCTGCTTTGGAGTGCCACAAGGATCCGTCCTCGGTCCGCTTCTTTTCTCCATCGTCGTACACGATCTCCGGGCGGCCCTAAATGAGTGTGAATATAGTATGTACGCGGATGACCTGCAAATATCATCCTGCAAATTACGGACGGGATAAATAAGGTAAACAGGGACATCGAAGCTATCTCTTCATGGGCAGGGAAATCGTGCTTGAGGTTAAATCCTTCTAAAACGGAAGCGATAATTATTGGCTCATCCCGCCACTTGGCACAATTCGACACTGCTATCATCCCGTCTATCAGAGTGGATATTGAAAGGGTACCTTGGTCCAGATCAGTCACTTGTTTAAGAGTATGCATAGAGTAAACACTCTCCTGGCGTGAACAGGTCATGCGAGTCGTGGGTAAAATGAGAGCGACCCTTTATCAGCTCAAACTCTGCCGAGGAAAACTCCCAATGGCCGTCCGTAAAATGCTAGTGCAGTCTCTCACCGTGTCGTATCTGGATTACTGTTGTCTGCTTCTAACTGACATCACTTCTAGTTTAGACCAATTGCTACAACGAGCGCTAAACATAGGTGTGCGGCTTATATATGGTGTACGCCGTGATGAGCACATCACGCCATATTACAGAAGGCTTGGGTGGTTAATCACCGCTGATCGACGTAAGTTACTACTTGCGACTTTCATAAAGACAAAGTGCAAGTTTGGGCAGCCTAACTACCTGCTGATGCGTTTTATGCGTCCTAAATGTGTACCTCCTGTGCGTCTCCGGCGGCCTCCGAACAGTAGCGACTTCGTTATTCCTACGTGCCGAACAAATTACTATTTTAAATCCTCTTGCACCACTGCGTGCTATGTATGGAATTCGCTAAACCCTAACCTAAGGCCACTTTCAAGTCTCACGACATTTAAGCGTGCATTGTCTCGTACACTGTTCAATGAAGCTCGTAGTTAAGGCAGCCCTAGTGCGATTAAAATCCGGCATTGTTTTGTTTGTATTATCATCACATTTATTATAATAATTATTATTATCTAGTTTTAGTATACATAGTCATAGTTCTTACGTATAGGAGCTATTGTTTGAAAATGTTTAATGCTCTGTAAATCAGTATTTTATGAATGTATTTTTTCTCTGGCACGGTACTCTTAGGTAGCACCAGCTACAGAGTACGAAATAAACAGCATTCTCTCTCTCTCTTTCTCTCTCTCTCTCTTGCGAATGGAAAATCGGTCTTATTTGCCTCAACATACCGTAGACCAAAAGGCTTATTCTTTACCGACTTTCTAAATAATTTTAATAGGTTTAGTCATGCTTATCAAAATATTATTATTACTGGCGATTTGAATTGCAATTTACTTTCACATTGTTATGAAGCTGAAATCCTTACTGATATTATACAATCACACGCTCTCTATTTAGTCCCGACTGAAGCGACTACCATTCCTCATATTTCGATTCGTGGCTAGATGTTTTTATAATAGATTCTGAAGATAAACTATGTTCGTTTACTCAATCGTCGGCTCCATTCATAGCCGACCATGATCTTATCCAAATATTATACATATTAAACATTTCGCAAATATCTTCGCGGGTTATCTCACGGCGTTGTCTCAAAAACTTTAGTGCTCCTGTTCTTAGTGCTAGCATCGCAACTGCTCATTCGGTCCATTTAAACGCAATTCCAGACTGGGAGAACAATCCTAGCAGCGTAGATAAATTAACTATGTCTCTTATTCATACCATCTAAGCAGCACTAGACTCATTTGCACCTGTACGACAATTCGTGCCCCGTAAATTTGCTACTCCATGGTTTACAGCTGAATTCAAAGAGAAGATTCGTGAGCGAAATATCTTGTTTAGGCGTGCGAAACGTACTAATAGTCGTGATCTTTATGATCGTTACCGCCGTTATCGGGATGACCGTACCGAGCAGAAGCGTCGAACAAGAGATCGATTTTTGTTATCTAAAATCACCAGCATTAATGAGCCACCTCGATTGTGGAAGGAACTTGCCAATTTGGGCCTCATAAAAACAAATACATCTATTCCGCTTAGCTTTTTTAGCTTAAACCAACTTAATGCTTACTATGCATCTATTTCTGGAGACGGTAATAAGCTTTCTTTTATGGAACTTACTAATGCTCTTGGCTCAGTTCCACAACCTCACCTTTCTTTTACTTTTTTGCCAATCACTGCTGAAATCATTGACAAACACCTTTGCTCTACAGTATCCTCATCGCTTCGTGCAGGCTCTGATGGTCTCTCACCATTCTCCATAGGTAACGCCAAACCATCGATTTCACCGTTCCTATTAGTTCTATTCAACTTGTCCCTTCAAACCTCGTATTTTCCCCGTTTATGGAAACGAGCGTATATACAGCCTCTCTTAAAAATAAAAACTCCTCGTAGTGCGGCTGACACCAGACCGATTGCGAATCTTCCCGAGCTCTCGAAGGTATTGGAGCGTATTGTTTATTTCCAAATGACTTCATTCCTTAACGACCACAACCTTCTCAATGATCGTCAATCGGGGTTCAGACAATCCTATAATACCCAATCAGCACTTCTGAGAGTTTCTGATGACATACGTCGTGGTATCGACCAGAAAATGCTGACCGTTCTTGTTTTGTTTGATTTCAGTAAGGCCTTTGACACAGTACCTCACCTACAGCTACTCTTAAAACTTAGATCTTTTGGTTTTTTTAACTCAGACGATAGATTGGTTTTACTCCTATCTTACAGACAGATCACAAGCAGTAATAGACGACCAGGGAAGATGCTCCGAGTGGTTACCCTCTAACAGGGGTGTCCCTCAGGGCTCTGTTCTGGGTCCGTTACTTTTTTCTTTATATATTAATGGTATATGCTGTGACCTTCGGTTTTCTAGTTCAATGATATTTGCAGATGATACACAAATATATCTTCACTGTTATCCGAATGAACTTCGAGCTGCTATTGATAAGATGACCTATGATGCGAACGTGATTTCTACATTCGCAGCTAAAAATGGGCTTACCCTCAATGCAACTAAATCCGAAGCCTTAATCCTTGGTAGCTCGGCGCTTATTCGTGAGATTGATCTTCAAACTTGTCCACCCATCTTAGTTAACAAGATGATTCAACAAGGTGATACTCATATTACGCCTTATCGTCATCAATTAAATTGGCTTTCTGTCAAAAATAGGCGGCTTTATTTCTTAGGCCTCGTTGCTTATAAAATTATTTACTTCCCTGAACGACAATATCTCCGAGAGCTCGTACCGATTAAAGATCCGTCCCTGCGTACTTCCACTAGGAGAACGCCTGAAACCTTTGCTATTCCATCCTGTAGAACGGTGATATTGCAACGGTCTTTTGAACTGTCTGCAGCCTATCTGTAGAACTCACTACCGACTAATATCACTGAATCGACTAGCCTCGAAATCTTTAAAATCCGATTAAGAGATTATCTATACCAATCTGAATTGCTGTAGCATCTGCTCCAAGGTTTCTCTAAGAATTGTTTTGAATAGTATCCACTATATATGCCATATGTATAGATTGAATTATTAATTTTTAGTTTCTCATTGTTATATTTATACTTAAGTTAAATCTACGAGTAATGAGCCATTGTTATTGTTACTCACCATAATCTGTTATAATTAATTGTCCAAAAGTTTACTAGGACATAATAAAATCAATCAATCAATCAATCAATCAATCGATCGATCGATCTCTCTCTCTCTCTCTCTCTCTCTCTCTCTCTCTCTCTCGCTACAGCTCGAACGTTTTATTTCTCTCTCTTTCTTCGCAGATCATCGCACTTAGATCTCTCTCTTGAGCGTACATACACCTACGTTGCTCTGCATGCTTTCCCTCCTCCTCCTCTATTCCTTATTCTAATGCATTTTAAAAAAATTATAGGGGTATTATTTATATCGGTAAGAAATTTGTCTCTTTCGGTGAAGACACGCGTCGTCCGAAGTTCAGGGTCGAGACATTTTTGCGATTGTCAGCAAAAACGCATAGCTCGAGATCTCTACAGAGTAGCTCGCATTTGTGCGCCGTACCGGACGATTCAAACTCGTGCACACAATGACCGCGAGCATGTAGAGCCTTCGGCAAGAGTGCTTAAGTGTCAAAATTTGCAAAAGAGGCTTTTTATTCGCTCCGGAGCTTCAGTTGCTCTCCGAATCGCGAAGCGCGTGGACCTCACCTCTTTCTCTGTGACATTTAACAAAATTCTGTGACATTTATAAACTTATGTGATATTTTGAAAAACAGTGTGACATTCTGAAAATTGTGTGAAGTGAGCTAAATATATCCCGATTGCTCCGAGTGTCCGACGACACCTCTCGCGTGCTGCATGATTGTGTATTTTCGAAAATTTATTTATTTTTTTAAGAAAGGAACCACGGGCGGTGACCATCAGTGAGTGTGTGAAAACATTATTTTTAATTCGCCACTTGAAAACATTATTTATATTTAACTTCAAAACTAGTTATAAAAACTTCGGCGAAAATAAAAATTAAATAAAAGGGACCACTATGGCGACACCACCGCTGATCCCCACTCTTACCCCCACCACCTCGTTTGCCCCACCACGGGCCGAGAAATGGGGATAGGAGTAAAACATTTTTTAAAAAGGGGGTCACTATAGCGACACCGCCGTTCCTCCCACTCTTACCCCCCACCACCTCGGCTGCCCCAACGACGGGCCGAGGAGTGGGGATAGGAGTGGGGAGGCGCCATAGTGGTCCCCATAATACTTACGCGTACAAAAAGTGTAATTTTTGAAATTATTTTTAGTGAGAAATTATAAAAATATTTTTCTTTCTTTGTTCAATCCCATTTTTGATGGTGAAAAATTCATATTAGGTTTTTCTCGCAAATCCTATTCCATTCATCAGTTTTTTGCGTTCGATAAAAAAAAAACTCTTTACGAAAAACAGTTCGTTAGCAGCGATGATTTGAAGGGCTCGGGTGCGCGTAACCCCAGTGTAGCCTAATTGTTTCATACAGAGAGTGTAGGGTGCTAGGGTTAAGGGCAGGTCGATGAAGTACTATTCTGGTTGAATTGACACAGTGTGTCAAAGCCGTGGCCAAATATAGGTGTGTCAACGAAGGATTAATGTAAGCCTTCTCGTCTCTCAGAAAGGGGCGGGGGGCTGCTTGGTGTGAGACCCTACTCCGCTCACAAAACCGCGAAGGGAGTCATATGAAACGAGCACCTCGTTTTGTGAGCGGCGAGGGGAATTGCGCTTATAAAGTAACCCGTTTTGTGAGGGGCAAAGGTCTCATACTTAAAAACACCCCGATAAGAAGTTCAAATCCGTATTACAATACCTAGAGTGAACTATTAAAACTTATTTTTGAACGATTGATAATTTGGAAAAAATATATGTTACAACAGTTCAAGTCTTTTTTAAATTCAACAATCCTTTTTCATCTGTATTTTTAGTCAGAATATTCGTTAAATTATTGTTTGAGATAGCCTTATCGATGACCATGACATTTTTTTTATCAAAATCGGGTACTCCGTTTGGATAGAGTTCCGAAAATCCCCAAACTCCGATGGAGCTGAAATTTTGCACAAACCTTTTTTTTATATTTTAAGACAACCCGTACAGGGATTTTTACATACAGGGACTCTATCTATATCTGCTACGCATCCGTTCATACCTATATATGTGATCGCGATCTTCGTTTTGGCAAACAAAAATACCCAAACAAACCCAAACCCAAAAACTATCGCGCGTCGGCAAAAATCGGCTTCAGGGGTTGTCTTAAAATATTAAAAGGGAGGTCTGTGCAAAATTTCAGCTCGAACGGAGGTTGGGGGTTTTCGGAACCTTACCTCTTCGTTTTTTTTTCTACAAAAATGTAGTTGTAAGGTTGATATCTGCATAATTCTTTAGGCAGATAGAAGCGAATCCATAGTGTCAATCTAGATTTGAGACATGCGGGTGCAATTTTTACAAGCGTATGCCCCTACGCCCTTTTGCATGTAGGTTTAGTTTATTCGACATCTTTTTTTCACTAAAATGATTCAGTAGGGCTTGTGCAAAGTTCGAAGTTGATCTTTTTATTGAAAATATCTACGTCCAAACAAAAATGAGTATTCTCTTGCATGTCACAGTGAAATGCTCGATAGTTATAAAGAAGGATCTGGTACCATTTGTCATAATTCGCATTGTGATTTAGAACTGAATTTCAAAAAAAAAAAAAAATGGTTGAGCTTAGAGAACACGTATACCCACCATTTTTTGTCGATGATTGGTCTCATGAAGATTCACATAAGCAAATACATAAACGAAAGCGAGAAGTGAAGCAAGAAACCCTTTGCGGCAGAAGGTGAGCCTCTCGCCACCATGAAAGAGTCCGTCTGGTGTGAGTAACAACCAGGTGAGCATCGATAGCCAGTGCAGTGCCATGACAACGAGTAGCCACTGTCCACCGTACAGAGAGGCATAAGCGACGAGTGCGCCGACACGAGCGCTCACCGTTCCGAGACGCCAGGCTAATTGGGCCAACACACCGAGCCACGTGAGCACGAGACGTTCGAGATTACGCAATCTCGCTGCACCCTTGCTGAAACTTGCGACGGCCCAACAAACGCTCCACAACGATAGGCCCGCGGAGACCGCCGTCAATTCGGCCAATTTGTCGCTCTCCCGTGTATTTAGTCTATCGGGCACTTTTTCGTCCCTCGACGTCATCGTGTGCATCTCGGCACCGATACCGATCGACAACAGATACAGCTGAAGCAATAACATCGGTGCAGCTTCGCAAAACGCGTGAATCAGACGCAGCACGCAAAGCTCTCGTACCTGAAACGAAAAAATAAGAAAAATAAATGAATCTATTCGACGCGATGTAGTCGAAAAAAAATCTTGATTTGTCGCGCCGAAAAGTGAGAAAAGAAACGAAACGTTCCCCAAAGCTGGCAACCACACGTGATTAGTGATGATAAAATGTAAATCCGATTGAAGGCGCTTTAAAAAGCTTTTTGACCGTCCCAGTCGCTGCTGCGAGCTCCCAAAGGAACCAAGGTGTGGCGGTCTCACTACAATTTCGCGAATCGGATGCAGCGCGTCGGCTCGAGAGATATGCCGAAAGCGCTCCCATGAAGAAACGGCAGCAAAAGCAGCATATAACTTTTCTGTTCGTTGAAGATTAAACCCGCCAAAAAGGTAGTTGCCACAGCTGTAGCATGATTAAGTTCTAATTAACAAAAGATATTTATATTAAGAGTAAGTGAGCGTTACTTATTGGTGTATTTACTTATGGAGGTAATGATCGATAGCCTCGGAGCCAACAATTGGTGACTCCGATTAAGGGGAGGTACCTGACGAAACAGCGAGAAAAACAGGTAAACTTCGGGAATTTTTATCTCAAATACTAATGTTTAGATTGGATCCAGGTTTTTTTTTATTGGAAAATATGTACATTGAGGTACGTTTAGGAATTTTTAAAAATAAATTCGTTGACTGGAAGCGCCGTTGTTGTCATCAGCGTCAGCCGTGTTGTTCGTTGACATGACTTGTGGGGCCAAGGATTCCAGGCAGTCGGTTGATCTCAAACATGAAAACGCAACGGATTCTTGAAATATAATATAAAAAGGAGTTTGCCTCGTAGGATTTTTTGAAATTTTCAATTTCGACGGAATTGCGACCGTTTTAATTCAACGTTTGTTTTTCGTATGCAATTTCCGACGATTTTGGTTGCATACAACAGCAATGGTTTAATCAAATGAAAAACCCCTACGTGTCGAACGAGAAAAACTATCGAAGAATATTGTATTCAAATTTGGAAAAACCGGACAAGCCGTTTTCGGGATACATCGGGCACCGACTTTGAAAACTATGTTTCGAGATAATCGCATTTGAAAAGTGGGTAAAGAAATGACGCGCTTGGCTGTTAGGCCGCTGCACGATCTTTCGGTAAATTCTCCGTATAATTTTGGCGATTGCGGAATTTCAATATAAAATGATCACACAATATTCGTCGTACTTCAAACATAAAAAAAGAGAAGTTAAAATCGATTTTTCAAAAAGTGTACTTCAATGCTGTTTCGAAGTTTGTCAGAAAAATTACTCGGGGGATACAGATATTTTTTACCTTACCGTTAATCAGCAATTCCAGGGCCATAAATTGGTCCCTCCGAATACTTGCTGCTTCGCCAGCTTCAATTCTCGATTGTCTGCGCTCAGGTCTCCCTTCACAGGTCGCGTTTCGAGTTTGAATTTCAGCCTTCGCAATGCGGTCCGCATCCTCGATCTCGCATTACCTGTCAGCATTTCTCCCGACTTGAATTCCCAAGGCATCCATCACTTGGAGATAGGATTTTGCCCCACAGTTATAAACGCATGTGGAAATATTGGCAGCAATGTTGACAATATTTGAAACGATGTGGAATATTTTGGGAGCTATTGTCCAAATGACGTTGTTGAAGCTTTCATTTGCGTTCTGCGTTAATCCGCCGACGCAGCGTTGTAGTAAATCATCAGAACTTAGGTTCCCAAATATTGGTTCGATGATTTTAGTAACATTCGAATGTAGAGCGGGCTCGTCGTGGTGATAACCCTTCAATGTTTTGGTAGCCTTCGCTTGCTGCTAAGAACACTAGGAGTCACTTCCTAGTGGACCCGGTCATGCTGTGGCTTATCATCCGTTGAAATCGTGTGGAAAAACGTGGCCATGTTAGCTTTTTTCATGCTTTCGGCAGAATCACTATTGCGTCTGATGACAAGGCTATAATAAATCGTGAGCTTATCAATCAATTTTCCCGTTAATTTTCCCTTTCTCCCAATCCTTTAATATTCTTTTTACAGTTCCTGAGCCTGGTACCCGTTCGTTTTTGAACATGTCCTACGCACTCTTGTTTTACTATTCTCGTATCCCCGTAAGGTGCGCTATCGACTATGTTCTTATAAGTTTTCGAGTATCCGTCGCTTACGTAGTTTGTGTACTTCACTCCGTATTTTTCCACGGATCTTGCAAATATTTCGCACATTGCATCTATCTCCATTTTCCCGAAGAACCCTCATGGTTTACTTTACATTGGTCAGCGTGATCCTGTACCCATTCTTCATACTCAGTAGTATTTATTTTCTTTTGCCAATTCGCACATGCCTGGCAAAATTTGCATTTGACGTTTATATCAAGTACTTTGCCAGTGTAATGACCGATGACACTTGATGCACCCACCAACGAATTGAAACCCCGTTTCCGCCATGTCCCATCGCCAGGCACGGTCAACCCTTCATTGGGCCGTTCTGTTGATTCAGTCGTCCTTTCCTTCTCTTCTTGCATACTCGAGATACAAATCATCTCGCGTACTGATTCTGACGCAGTTAGAATATTCTTCACAATTACATCATACGTGCATTGGACAACCGGTTGTGCAAAATCCATCAGCCCACAAAATCTTTGCATACCTCTCAAATCAATTCCAATCATCCGCATAGCGAAAATAAATCTCGTATTTATTTTGTACGCGTTTGAAATATATGGGCAGGAGGATGCACTTCGAGGCTCACAGGATGGACATTCTATTATTATTTT
The DNA here is from genome assembly GCA_944452715.1 of Ophion slaviceki. Lineage (NCBI taxonomy): Eukaryota > Metazoa > Arthropoda > Insecta > Hymenoptera > Ichneumonidae > Ophion > Ophion slaviceki. The sequence goes on from OX101789.1 coordinate 8,016,168, forward strand.
GAAACCAAGGCTACGAGTGGAGGCTTCGAAGATGGTAATTGTCTGTCCGCAGTCTTTACATTTCACGTGTTCACTGATAAACGAAAAAACCGTCACAAAATTCAGCAAAACGTATTCGATATCATATTTTACACTCGGTTCTAAATCGATTGATTTCCGATTTTTTTTGGCAGAAGCCCTCACTTTACTGTCATCTTTTTCACATTCATGGCGATTCAACGGACGTTTTTTTCCCGGAGGATTGTCTTTACGGATCTTGAACGTCGCTCTATCCGTTCTTGAGATTTTATTTCGCTGGTCTTTAAGGTAGTACCTCCACAGAAGAGTTGAATTAAGAAATGGTTGAAATTTGACATATATGTTATTCAATACATTATCCAAACATCTGTGCAATTTGAATAAGTTTGACCACCCCAAACCTGAGATATTTACACTCAAAGTTGGCTTGGTTTACACGCAACAAATGCGTTATGATTGGCAAACAGAGCATCATTAATTTTATCGTCAAAACTAAAATTAAGAAATTGATAAAAAAACGAGGATAATCTAGAGTAAGATATCACGAATAATGTGAAAAAAAATGAGAGTGATTCACCACCTAGTTTCCAAGATATAACCACGAAAAGCCCTCACAATTGTGGTGCAAAGCCTGGCAAAGCCTGGCAAAGCCTGGAAAAAAACAATTGGGGCAAAGTCTGGACAGTCCCGGCAAAAAGTTTACTGGCAATGGTAGATCAAAAACACAATATAAAATATATTTTACGGCAATAAATGATATCCATCGTATTATCTACTAGTACCGAGTCAATATTGCGTAGTTTTAAATTTTATTTATTACTAATTAAACCAATTATCAATCTTTTAAACATGAACATGGTATGTAAACTTTTGGTTGAGATTTTCGCAGAGGAACTACCTTAAGGTAGTACGAGCGCGCAATCTTGATTTCTATAGATTTTGTTCAAATTTTAATCAGACATTGTTCATAACATTATGTATGTTTGAGTGCAATTTCAGAACAGTCGACTATTTAGATTAAGAGATAATGAGTTTTAAAATTGCAACTTTGAACACTGCAGGGTCTGCACTGAAATTTTAACAGAGTAATTTTCCGTAGAAAATATTTGTTCCCTATAATGAGAAGACATATGGCAACACCGCAGAACAGTATTGTTCAATATTTCGAGAAAAAAATAATTATCGTGTTGCTAAAGTTAAAAATGTCGTAAAAAAAATTTGCATTATAAATATTAATATTTGATATTGTTTATGTTATCTTCATTAACAAGTAAAAGGGTTGGTTAATTTATAACTAATTAAAAACTTTGTTCGGTTAAAAATTACTTCCAAATAAAAATTTGTTTGTCATTGGATACGTGGAACGATGCGGTGTTGCCATATGTATTTTTATTATAGGGGACAAACCGCCGAAACCTCCCGCGAGCATGAGCGTCCTTCCCGCTTCCTTCAAAGTGCGATTTTCTCTTTCTGCGGAACCATTCTGCTCTGAAGTGTACGCAACGGTGCGTTGATGTCGAATCCCGAGTTGGTCCGTCATCGTTTTCATTTCGCTGTTGACGAATTCGAGTCCATTGTCCGTACGAAATGCTCGGATGCCTCCTGGACAATGATTCTCCGCCTTCTTGAAGAATTTTTCTACGTAGCTCGCAGTTTCCGCTTTGCTCTCGAGGAAATGCAATTCGCGGTAATGCGAGCAGTCGTCCTTCAGCAAGAGAAAGTATCTCGATCCTCCAAGGGATTTCGCGGGCATGGGCCCGCAGAGATCGGCATGTATAATCTCACCAATGATCTCGGATTTCGACGTGCTTTCAGGGAAGGGAAGTCGGTGCATTTTCTCGACGGTGCATGCCTCACAGCACGGATCTTTCGCTTTCTTGACGGGTATTTCGAGTCTCTTGAGGATCTGTCTCACGTGACGGAAGTTTTGGTGAGCCAGTTTCTCGTGCCAGTTTTTCAGCGTGTCCGTCGAGCTCACTATGTCTGTGGCGGATCTCTTTTCCATCTCGACCACGGTGGCTCCTTGATTTCGAACTGCATGACGTAGTTTTCCTCGACGTATCCCCGTCGCGATGGTGCGACCTTTTCTCATTAATTGACAATTTGTGCTCGTCGATTGCATCTCGAGTCCCTTATCGAGCGCAACGCCAACGGAGAACAGGTTGTACTTCAGTCTTGGTACGTATATTACGCCAACGAGGTGATTCTCGTTCCGGGTTTCTCTGTTGAACATATTGACGTTGATGCAGCCCTTCCCCAAAGCCTCGATGCAACCGCCATCGCCTATGCACACGGGCACAGGGTGGTCGAAGGCTTCGTACATGAGGAACCAGTTTTGTCGGCAACACATATGGTCGCTGGCTCCCGAATCCATGGCCCAGCCTGCGTGTGCGACACGAGGCCTTCGCCGCACGGCTCCTTTTCCGATGCTTTGCTGACCCTTGATCCTCCTAGGTCTTCGTCTCCCTTCTTCTGCGAACACTCTCCGGCCCAATGTCCCGGTTCTTCACAGACGTAGCATTTGCCTGGTTTCGATGAACCGTTCGACGTGCCTCTCGTTCTTCCGCCTCGACCGCGCTTGTATTTTTTCTCGCTGGGCGTTCGACGTTGAAGCATTTCCGCTCTTATCCCGTTGCACGGTAATTCTCGACTCCTCGGTTACCAGTCTCGTCTTCAAAATGTCGAGCTCTTCCGCTGGCTCCGATTCCCACGCGCTAACGAAATATCTAAAATCCTCGGGCAGAGTCATGAGGATTTTCGTGATCATCATCGAATCAGAAATTTCCTCACCCATCAGTTTCAGTCGATGCGCTATGTTCTCGAGGTTGGCGATGTGAGTCGAGATGTCATGCGATTTCTGCTTTGTGGCGTTGTACCAATCCTGTTGAAGCATGTGTACGTTCGCTTCGGACTTCTGCTCGTAGATCGACGACTATTTCTGCCAAATGCCTGCTGCAGACGCGCAGTTTATTATGTGCAACGTCGGCTGCGGCCCGATGGTCGTCACGATCACATTTTGAGCTGTTGCGTCGAGTTTCTTCCATGACGCGAGCGCCTTTGTGTACGCGGTTTGCGAGGTGGCATCCACGGCTGCACGAAGGGCCGGTTTCTCGCTTGTTCCCAATGTGATTTCCAGTGCACCGTGCGAGTTCAGGATCACTCGTATTTGGAACTTCCAAACCGCCCAGGTGTCCTTATTCGTCAGCTTAGCGACTCTCGTAAGCTCGCTATCCAGTTTTTTTCGGATATTTGTTTCCACTATTGCACAGCGCGGAGAATGACCTCAAAGAAAAAAAACGGCCTCACTATATTTTCGCGATTTTACTGTCCACGATGTGCTTCTCGCGAGGGATATTTATCGCACATTTCTTCTGGGCCCATAACCTGTTGAGTTTTTCTGGGTTTAATGATTTTCCATCCACGGTGTGCGATAAAATAATAACTTTATTCAGAAAGGGAACGTCTCGATAAAGCGTGTGTCACGATAATAACAGTTTGGTAACCAAGGGTAACGCAGAAAAGAAAAAAAACGAGCGGTGGTTTGATAGCCTGTCTTCGGGTAGGAGAGAAGAAAAAAGAGAGGATAGGTCGGTAAAGACAATTTCTCCAACATCCAGAGATAAATACTGGGCTTTTTTGTAGCAAATTGTAACTGGCGATGAAAAGTGGATTCATTACGAAATCCAAAGCGTAAGAAATGGCGGGATAAGCCTGACCGTGCATCAACACCAACGGCGAAGCCAATTATTCATGGATCAAAGCTCATGCTCTGTATTTGGTGGGATCAGCTGGGTGTAATATATTATGAGCTGCTAAGACCAAACGAAACCATTACGGGTGATCACTACCGACTACAATCGATGCGTTTGAGCCGAGCATTGAAGGAGAAATGCCCGAAATATAAGCAGAGACCCGACAAAGTGATTTTGCAGCACGACAATGCTCGAACACATGTTGCAGTACCAGTCAAAACTACTTGGAAATACTCAAATGGGATATAATACCCCCCCCCCCTCCGCATTCTCCCAACATTGCTCCTTCTGACTATCACTTGTTTCGATCAATGACTCATTACCGTCTGAGCAGCACTTCCGTTCTTACGAGGAATAAAAAAAATGGGTCGATTCTTGGATTGCCTCCAAAGACCAGTCGTTCTTTTAACGGGTGAGATGCAGTCAGAGGCGTGAAAAAACGAGCATTTTCAATCATTTTTTTCCAATAGTAATTAAGTTTCGTTGTACAAAAGTGGTTACACAGACTTTTTATGTTATGTTCCAACTTGACTTGTACACATTTTCAAAGAAAAATATTGATTATTTATAAAAATATCGCCATCTTTGTCGGACCCCCTACGGCATGTAGTCGTTTGCGGTGATCATCATAAAATTTTACTGGATCATCTGAAAAAAAAAAAAAAAAAAAAAAAAAAAAAAAATCAGTTTAATAATAAATCTAGTCCTTAATCAGAGTTTTTTTTAATTAACAAAATGGCGGCTTCCGACAGATAACTTTCGTTTTTCGACAAACAAAATCGCTCGTTTTTTGTTTAAAAAAATAGAAATTTTCAACAAAAATGAAAATCCTCCGATTGAGGACTAGTTTTTAATGCTATCAATAAGCACACCAAATTTCATCAAAATCCATTGAGTCGTTTTTGAATTATAGTGGTCGCCGACTTGAAAAACAGTTTCGAGAAAAACGCGTTTAAAGTTTTTCGATGTGGACCCGGTATTGTATGTTCGTAAAATTTTGAGCTCGATGGATGAAGCCAAACTTTTTTCAAGTATTTTGATCCGCTGAATCCGAATATCACAATTTTTTTCCGAAAAGTCGGGCATTCAATTGTTTATAGCCAATTGTTAAAACAATTTTTCACAAAATTAAAGTCTTTCGGGATAATTTTTTTTAAACAACATTTTGGGCAATTTTAAAACGAAAGTATTCTTTATAAAATTTTGCTAGAGTTCATAGTTTTTGCGGAATAAATTCTTGAAAATGTCTGAAAGAATTTTCCAATTTTACACGTGATTTATGTATAGAAATACTAATTAAAAAATTACTTACATCGAACCATCAATTCCCGGCCCATATAATAGGGCTTCTGCTGATGTGGGAGCTTCCAAAATATCAATCTGTTGTCTTCGAAGCATTCTGCCTTCCCGGGTATTATCGTTTGCGCGTTTGTCAGCCACGTCTATACGTTGAGAATCGACTTTTTTCTGTGTACCGGTGACAATTGGGTCCACAATTAATGCCAAGTGTATTTATGATCAGTAACAATGTGTGTGTACCTTGATTGAAGACACAAGCAGCAACATATGCAGCAATTCCTACAATAGTACTGCTACTACACACTGTTTTTGGGCTTATTTTCCAAATTAGCCAATTGAAGCCACCGATGCACCTAGAGAGTAAGTTATCATTACTCAGATCTTCATGAATTAGTTTTATGGCATGCATAACAATTGGCGGTAAAGGGCGATAATCTTGCTCGTAAGAATCGAGTTCTCCATTAGCTTCAGCGCGCCAATACGAACACCAAGAATCTTCACCGTTTGGGCAAATCTCGTGATGTGGTTTTTCATCAGTTGAGCTGTAGTGATAGAATGTTGCCCATATCGCGGTTTTTATATTTTTCAGTGAATCACAATGCCGACGTATGGCTAAGTCATAGCAGACAGCTGATTTGTCTATCATCTTCCCTGTTAGTTTACCTTCACCTCCAAAACCACCGTGCTTGGTTTTCAATGTGCGTAATCGACTCCCCATTCGTTTGTGTACGTGTCCTATGCACTCCTTCTTATTTATGATAGTATTCTCGTAAGGAGAAGCGTTTAAAAGTCCAGAATAAGTTTTGGAGTCACCATCTCCAATATAGTTTGTATATTTAACTCCATATTTCGCTTCTGACTGCTTGAAAATTTCCACAATTCCGTGGACCTCCATTTTTCCAAATTACCCCTCGTGATTTTCACTACATTGATCTTTTTGCGTTTCACTCCATTCTTGAAATTCAGCAGTATTTATTTTCGATTTCCCATATTCACACAGCTTACAATACCTACCCTTTATATTTAAATTAAGGATTTTTCCAGTAAAATAACCAACTATTGATGAAACTCCAAACAAAGATGTATAGCCACGCTTTTACCACATTTCATCTTCAGATACAGTCCATTCATCTCCTTATTTTCAGTTTTTGATGTTTCTTCTTTTTCTTCGTCCACAGCTTTTTGAAGAAACAATTCTGTGACGGTTTTACTAGTATCTGGTATTTTCTTCAACAATATTGAGTAAGTACGCTTGTCTAAAAATCGTGGCATGTCGATTAGACCATCAAATTTTCGCATTCCTTTATATCCCATTTCTAGGAGTCTCATTACAAATATGAATCGTCGATTTATTTCATTGGAATATCCTATAAAAGAACACGAAGGAATTTTATCGTTGACACAACCGTCACATGATACGACAATTTTAAATCACAGACCACGTGTGCTGGCTGTCTGAAATGCCACATCCCCATTACGCTTTTTGCACTTTACAAGACTCGAAATGGCCGTAAATACAGAAATAAAGTTTAGTATTCTATATTCAATATTACTATCTTCAGGTACATCATCTTATATGTCACATTTTAATTTTTTAGCTTATGATCTTCGTGATTTCACAACACTTTAATCACCTTCCGCTGTACTCGGTTTGAAAACATTTTTTCTTTTCACGGTACGCGACTTACGAAGATTATCAGAATTTCGACGTTCTCTAGAACCTTTGCTACGATTCATGATAAAATAATCGAATAAGTTTTTATATAAACGTACAAGTATCGACCACTCCGTTCGACTGCCACAAATATACTGACTGACCGAAAATTTTCAGTTACGAACAAGACTATTTATAGAATATAATAAGGGAGGGGGTCGAAACCGGTTGCTTGCAGCTGCCGTTCGCTACCTGCCATGGGGACCCGACGCCCCTTCACTAATTGTGGGACATCCCGGAAACTATTCATCGGATTGACTTGAAATTTTCAGGGAATATTTTCGAAACATACTTCAAGAAAATGTAAAAAAATCGATTTTTTGAAAATTCTGACTGCATCTCACCCCTTAACGCGGAATTCGTATGCTGCCAGAAATATGGGAAAAAGTAGTGGCTAGCGATGGACAATACTTTGATTAAGGCCCCACACTACGGTTCGTGCGCGATTCGAGGGTGTATGTTTCGTAATTATTTTCAAGCAAACGATGAATGGAATTTTTTTTATTAATACTCATAGTCAATATATGCATATAGAAGACTGTATACAAATTTTTGTACTCGAATCTAAAGTATAGTTTGCGGTGTACGCCGCTTCTAAGAGGATACTCCGACGAAATTGCTGCTCGGCAGTTGACAACAATTAAGCCATACGGTTCATCTGAAAACCAAAATAAACTATATTTAGAAACTAGACATATAAGTTTACAGCAACACGTAGGGGAATTTCAATACCTAAAACTAATGGCAGACCAGCGAATTTTATTTAAAATTTTCATGGAAAATTTGCATCGTTCATAAAAAAATAGAAGGGGGCCCTTTGTTTAAAAAATCCCTACGATGTGCAATACAGACTGGATTTTCGAACAGTTTAAGACTTGGCGCATGCAAATCGGATGAATAGTTTCTTTAATATGTTGTCAACCAGGTTAAAAAACGTAGTTTCGAGAAAAACGCGTTCAAAGTTTTGCTGAACAATAATTCAACATACAAACTAAATTTTTTATTTGTCTCTTTTTTTTGTTTCTCACCGTTAGTCAGCCATTCCTGGACCATACAACTGCTCCTCAGCATCCTGACTCATAATTTTTTTCATGTTTTGCACGCAGACAGCCCTTATGCGTGCTTTTTTCGGCTTCGTGCTTATTGGTAGACTGTTTCGCCGATTTTTATGTTTAATATCTCCAATACATTTATGAGGCCAATATGACCGTTATTAACCCTTTAACGGCCACGCCTATTTCTGGATGGCTCAAAATCATTTCCTCTGGTTGTCTAGATAAAAAAGGGTTGAATATGAATGTCCAACCATAATGATGCCGATAAGGGCCCGGGAAGTAGTATTTTCGGTCTGCAGTAAATTTGCTACTACCCGCTCGGCTGGAACTATTATTCTAATTCAATAAAAAATCTTCAAAGTCTAGTTCATCCAGTTAAGCTTCCTTTACACAATTTTATCAAAAAATATTTCAAGAATGTCCATTTACTTACGTTTTGGACAAAAAACGGGCAGCAGATCGAGAGCTGGGGCAAGCGTCGTCAATTTTCACGACAACATTGTTGCCATATTAACATAATTCATATGTTTACGTTTGGATTTCAAGCTGTCCCGGCATTTGTAGCTGCATCTAGCATAGATTGATGGAACTGTGAAGTAGCTTGTCCGCTATAGCGTCCTTATGCTTTTACCGACAGGGTCAAAGTGAACGTAGCAAATTTGCTACAATAGCAGTTAAAGGGTTAAAAACTATTGAAGCAATATTAGCGGCAGATTCAACTGTGGGTCTATCGCTCCACGATGTCTTTGGCGCAAATTTCCATATAACAGAGTTCAAACACTCGTTGTTATTCTGGTGAAAAGCGCCTAAATATCGTTGAAGAAGCTCGTCTTTACTAAGGTCCACGTATATCAGTTTTATTGCCTCAATGACATTTGCAGGCAATGCAGATTTATGTGTGTATTCGTTCCAAGTTCCTTTGGCATTTGCCTGCTACCACGAACACCACGAGTGTTCTCCTTCCGGGCGATTTTTCATATCTTCCAACGAATCACTATTCCGACGATTCCGACGAATTGCAAGACCGTAGAATACAGTTAATTCTTCAATGAGCTTTCCAGTCAGCTTTCCCCTTCCACCGAGGCTTTTATTCCCTTTTTCACAATTTCGCAATCTTGTTCCCATCCGTTTTTGAACATGGTTGACAGATTTTTGTTCTTCACATCATACGAAAGCGCTTGCACGATTTTTTTGTAAGTTTTGGAATCGCCGTCCCCGACATAATTTATTATCTTCCTTCCGTGTAATTCCTCCGCTCTTTGAAACATTTCAAGCACAGCATCAGTTTCCATTTTGCCTGCACAGCCGACTTGATTTGTGTCACAGGTTACAGCGTGGTTTTCTAGCCAATTTTGATATTCCTTTGAATTAGTTTTGTTTTTCCACAGAGCACATGCCTTGCAGTACGCAGATTTCACATAAATATCAAAAACTTTTTAAGAGCAATAACCGATGAGTGTCGTGACACCATGTAACGAACTAAAATCGCGTTTGTGCCAAGTGCCATCACCAGAAACTGTCAGTCCATCTACTTTTCCACACTTTTCGGCGGTTAATTATTTTTTTTCTTGACCAGCAAGTTTTAATGACATTGTATTTATAGATTCTGTGGCATCGCGAATCTGTCCCACAAAAGTATCGTAGAAAGATTGAAAGATAGGGCGCGGCAAGTCCGTGAAAGTACAACATTTTTCTGCTCTAGCCAATGACACTCCAAGCAATCGCATCGCAAAAATACATCGACGATTAACTTCGTATGCATTTTGGATTAACGGGCATGATATAATTTCTTTTGGCTTACAGGACTTGCAGTTTACCACAATTTTCAATCCAAATCCTCTTCGACTAGATTGGCAAAATTCTACATTACTTTCACATAATTTACATTTCACTTGCTCACTTATTGCTGTAAAAACAGCAATGAAATTTATCAGTCTGTACCCGACACTTGGATTTATTGTAACGGAATCTAGTTGATCACTGCTTAACTGTCTCGCAGCGCTGCTATCTCTCCGCTTTTCTCTCTCCACTTCATATCTATTAGGTGGACCCGATTTCTTCCGTTTCCTATCACCCCTTCTTGTTTGTTCTCCCACGGCATGTCTGTCTGATTTGTCATCCATCACGATACACAGAATACACGATACGAATCGAATGATAGATACGAACCGTACGACTGGCGGAAATCAACTGACTTATTCATGTCGGATTCTTCTACGCTTGATTAACGGGTTCCTATTCAATTCAGAAACGGGAATTTCCCACCTCTCCACTACTAGCAAATACAATACCTTAATCGAAATATATTCCAATAATTAGGGTTCATAGAGGCCAACACAGGGTCACCAGGTAACAGACCCGTTCGACAGCCGCAAATGTATCTTGCAGAGAAAAAAAAATGACAAACAAATTTGTTTTACCGTGGTGTAGGGCCTTAATCAATTCCTTACCATTTTTGCACAATAAAGCCCTCGTTTCCAAAGAATCCTTTATAACTTACTTGTACCTCCAATAAATTGCATATATTTTAGAAACGGAATCCGACTGCATGGTACATTCAAAGGAAGCCACTTTGCAACAAACAAACATTACATCGGACAAACCCCGGTACAATTCAGTCATGGGAGCACTCGACGAAACAACCATATGCCAGATAACGATAACTCTTTAAGATCCTCCAGAGGGAAATCGATACCAGCGGTGACGGGGATTCTCAAAATATCTTAATCGGTAACTGTATTCTCGGGAGCTCAGGTGCGCATTTCCCGGGGTCGTCAGAGAATTTGATTTCATGACGTTTCTCGACCGGTATGTCAGTAGGGTCGGGGGGGATTCACCTCAGCCCACCAGCGGAGACTGGAGCTCTCCATAATTTTTGTTTCATCGGAATCATTACCGGTATGTCCTGGATGTAATCACACAGAGGGACGGTTACGGAAATGCATGGTCGCTCAGATTGTGGGTTGTCCTAGAGGGGTCGGGATTCATCGGGGAAGTAGTTTGACGATATCGTACGGGTTGTGCCACTGTTCGCAACACTGGCATCTTCACCGATTACTCTTCGTAGCACCGAAAAAGGCGACGGGCCGATTGGTCAAACGGGAACAACACTATAAGATAAACAAATATAATTATAAAATTATTATTTTTTTGCGAGAGCCAGTGGATTAACCAATCAAAAACTTTTACGCGGAACTCCAACGCGACTCAGCGGGAGACTGTGCATCTCTCGAGCGTTAGAGCGAGAACCCGGCTAAATTTCACGCAACGGAAACCAAAACGCGACTCAACTGTACGAGAGCGAGACACCTGTGTGAAGTTGGCAACTGACTGTACAGAAAGTAATTTTTTTTTGCATTCGTTTGTACTCGGTTTGTACCCGTTTGTACCGCCTTAAATTTCGTTTGTACCTTAAGGGGGAAAAAGTACCCGCAACCCATTTAGAGCTAAACAATTTTAATGAACGCGATTGAAAAGAGAATCGTTTGTACCCGTTTGTACCGTTGAAAATTTAAAAAAAATTTTTTACGAATTTTTTTTTTTGGAAAAAAAAATTTTTGTTTTTTTTTTCCGTTCGTACCGACAAGTATATCGTTTGTACCACCGAGAAATCGTTTGAAACCGTTGGTATCGACGAGCATATCGTTTGCACCACCGAGAAAACGTTTGTACCCGTTCGTATCAACGAGTATATAGTTTGTACCACCAAGAAAACGTTTGTACCCGTCTGTACTATCGAGAAATCGTTTTTACCCATCTGTAATGTCAGGCAATCGTTTGTACTCCCTCGTACTATATCGTTTGTACCGCCGATAAATCGTTTGTACCCGTCTGTACTATCGAGCAATCGTTTGTACCCGTTCGTACTGACGAGTTTATCGTCTGTACCACCGAGAAAACGTTTGTATCCGTCTGTACTATCGAGTAATCGTTTGTACCCGTTCGTGTCGACGAGTATATCGTTTGTACCAACGAGAAATCGTTTGTACCAGTCTGTACTATCGAGCAATCGTTTGTACCCATTCGTACTGACGAGTATATCGTTTGTACCAAGAAGAAAACGTTTGTACCTGTCTGAACTATCGAGAAATCGTTTGTACCAGTTCGTATCGACGAGTATATCGTTTGTACCACCGAGAAATCGTTTGTACCAGTTCGTATCAACGAGTATATCGTTTGTACCACCGAGAAATCGTTTGTACCACCGAGAAATCGTTTGTACCAGTTCGTATCGACGAGTATATCGTTTGTACCACCGAGAAATCGTTTGTACCAGTTCGTATCGACGAGTATATCGTTTGTACCACCGAGAAATAGTTTGTACCCATCTGTACTATCGAGAAATCGTTTGTACCCATTTGTATCGACGATTATCTCGTTTGTACCAACGAGAAAACGTTTGTACCCGTCTGTACTATCGAGCAATCGCTTGTACCCATTCGTATCGGCGAGTATATCGTTTCTACCACCGAGAAAACGTTTGTACCCCACTGTACTATCGAGCAATCGTTTGTAACAGTTCATATCGACGAGTAAATCGTTTGTACCACCAAGAAATCGTTTCTACCCGTTCGTACCGGCGATTAATCGTTTGTACCCATTCGTACTGACGAGAATATCTTTTGTACCACCGAGAAATCGTTTCTACCCGTCGGTACTATCGAACAATCGTTTGTACCCGTTCGTATCGACGAGTATATCGTTTGTACCACCGAGAAAACGTTTGTACCCCGCTGTACTATCGAGCAATCGTTTGTACCAGTTCGTATCGACGAGTATATCGCTTATACCACCGAGAAATCGTTTCTATCCATTCGTACCGGCGATTAATCGTTTGTACCCATTCGTACTGACGAGAATATCGTTTGTACCACCGAGAAATGATTTTCGTCTGCTCCGATTGCTCGATAGTACAGAGGGGTACAAACATTTTCTCGGTGGTACAAACGATATACTCGTCAGTACGAGGGGGTACAAACGATTGCTTGATATTACAGACGGGTACAAACGATTGCTCGATAGTACAGACGGGTACAAACGTTTTCTCGTTGGTACAAACGATATACTCATCACTACGAATGGGTACAAACGATTGCTCGATAGTACAGACATGTACAAACGTTTTCTCGGTGGGACAAACGATATACTCGTCAGTACGAGGGAGTACAAACGATTGCTTGACATTACAGACGGGTACAAACGATTCCTCGATAGAACAGACGGGTACACACGTTTTCTCGGTGGTACAAACTATATACTCGTCGGTACGAACGGGTACAAACGTTTTATCGGTGGTACAAACGATATACTCGTCAAAACCAACGGGTACAAACGATTGCTCGATAGTACAGACGGGTACGAACGTTTTCTCGTTGGTACAAACGATACACTCGTCAATACGAACTGGTACAAACGATTGCTCGATAATACAGACGGGTACAAACGTTTTCTCGGTGGTACAAACGATATACTCGTCAGTACGAGGGGGTACAAACGATTGGTTGATATTACAGACGGGTACAAACGATTGCTCGATAATACAGACGGGTACAAACGTTTTCTCGTTGGTACGAACGATATATTCGTCAGTACGAATGGGTACAAACGATTGCTCGATAGTACAGACGGGTACAAACGTTTTCTCGGTGGTACAAACGATATACTCGTCAGTACGAGGGGGTACAAACGATTGGTTGATATTACAGACGGGTACAAACGATTGCTCGATAATACAGACGGGTACAAACGTTTTCTCGTTGGTACGAACGATATATTCGTCGATACGAATGGGTACAAACGATTGCTCGATAGTACAGACGGGTACAAACGTTTTCTCGGTGGTACAAACGACATACTCGTCGATACGAACCGGTACAAACGATTGCTCGATAGTACAAACGATATACTCGTCGATACCAACAGGTACATACGGTTTCTCGGTGGTACAAACGATATACTCGTCGATACGAACGGGCACAACCGATCGCTCGATAGTACAGACGGGTACAAACGTTTTCTCGGTAGTACAAACGATGTACTCGTCAGTATGAATGGGTACAAACAATTGCTCGATAGTACCGACGGGTACGAACGTTTTCTCGGTGGTACAAGCGATATACTCGTCAGTACGAATGGGTACAAACGATTACACGGTGGTAAAAACGATATACTCATCGATACGAATGAGTAGAAACAATTGCTAGGTGGTACAAACGATATACTTGTCGGTACGAACGGAAAAATAAATCGAAAATTTTTTTTCCAAAAAATTAAAAAAAACAAAATTTTTCGACGGTACAAATGGGTCCAAACGGGTACAAACGATTCTCTCTTCAATCGCGTTAATTAAAATTGTTTAGCTCTAAATGGGTTGCGGTCCATTTTTCCATACCCTCGTACTTTTTTCCCCCTTGAGGTACAAACGAAATTTAAGGCAGTATAAACGGGTACTGACCGAGTACAAACGAATGCAAAAAAAAATACTTTATGTAAAGTCAGTTGCCAACTTCACACAAGTGAGCGAGACCGAGCGCGCGCTGCTAGAAAATATGTCTACACGGTCGCGTCATCGAATCGGGCTAACGACAATTCGCTCGGAACTTGATCGCTTCGAATACGATAGCTGGAATTTTATAAAATAACATTTCTCTACGGACGCGATAACTTTTTCCAGAGTTACCTCGTAAACGGAACGGTAACTGGACGGGAGTTGTGTAGCTAGGGCGGTTCTAACCCAGGCTGCTGAGGAAGGAGCAGGGTGGGCGTTCAGCCCGAAGAACCGCGGTTGGATGTTACGTCACGTGGGAGGGGAAGGCCTTGCAGGGGAGAGGGGGGATCTAGCGAGGGCCACCGAGTGCAGTGGTCTAACGTCATGCGGCGGGGCATCATAGATCGGCGGGTGAACGTTGAAGACTCATAAAATCGTGTGATCTATTATAATCATAAATATTATCTACACATGATCGATGCATGTAGAGGGATTCATTTTTACACTAAAAGCCCGTATGGAAATCTGTGTTCATGTGCGTATGGAACTACCAGGCATGGCTAGGAAAATTTTCGGCAATAAGAAAACGCTAGCTGCCACACAAAGAGCGACCTTTCAAATCCCATAAAAATACATTATTTATTATATGTAGCTGCAGCTATAAATGGGGTCTTTTTTGCAAAAAAAAAAAAAAACAAATTTCAATCCTTTGAGGTCTTGTTTTCATTCCGACAGATAACGTCAAGATGTTTGCATGTGTGTGAGTACATAGTCCACCCCGTCACGAATCTCGCTGATGACACTTCAGACTATACAAGTCTTAAAAAGTCAGCTACAGGATTAACGAGTTATGCGCAGTTAGAAATTTCAAAAAATCGATTTTTTTATTGCATTTTCGGAATGTACAAATATGTAAGTATATTCCCTGAAAATTTCAAATCGATCCAGCGAATATTCTCGGAAATACACACATATTTGTAAGGACGCTCGGAGCGCTACAGAGTAAGCGCGCGAAACTTTAAACGCGTTTTTCTCAAAACGGTGTTTTCAAAGTCGGTGAGCACCATTTCTCAAAAACGGCTCAACCGATCGGTCTGCAATATTAACACAACCCTGTCAGATATATTCTTCGGGTATTGATCGAAGGAATAAGATTTCCGATAATTATTTATATTTTTTTTTCAACGATTTAACGAAAAAAATTAGGTCGAAAATCGAAATTGTTTCTTTCCGGATCCACCATTTTGTCAAAAATTAAAATTTCGACTATTCCTGCGATCAATACCTGGATTCATCTATCCCCTAAAAAATCATTTTGGTTTTTTCATTTTAGTTAATCCAAACCGGAGATACTTCGCTCACCGCCGGACACTTTTTTTTCGAGGACCTTCAGGAGACTTCCTACAGCAGCAATGTTAATGAATATTTTTAAAAATAAAAAACGCCAATCTAAAGCTAAAAGATGCCACTACACTGCCTAATACTTTTTGTTTTGCCCAAATGCAATCCTTTTCCAGAAAAAAATCGTGAAAAAACGACTTTTTTTGGCCTTGCAACTGCGTATAACGCCTTAAGGCATTTTTGTTTCCATCGACGTTCGTAGCCACTTCCAAGGCATAGCAATTTTTTTATGGCTTGGAGTTTTAAATATTCAAAGCATATATGAAAACGGCATATTTGTTACAAAAAACGTAAACTTTGGGGATCTATCGCTAAACACCTTTGGCTTCGATCGCGGATGGACCAGTTGAGCGCAGCTGCACTCTAGGCCCGGAGTACTCATAAAATACTCCTTTTGACCCTATGCATCCGGTCTCACTGTTTTCAAAACGATGTCTCGTTTTCCTCAGCAATCTATACCAACGCGTTATTAGAAATCTCTGGTGGGGGTGATTCTGTCACATTTTTTCCGAGATAGAAAGGAAAGTGGAAAATTATTTTTCTGAAGGGAGAACCTTTTTCAATTATCTGCTGCGCTCCAAACTAGCCAGACTTTGAATGAAGCCATTAGTTAAAATCATCTCTCTCGGAAGTTTTTTCAACTCGTTAATATGGAGAACAACATTGAACAATCAGAACACATCTTGCACGGCCAAGCCGCGCTCTTAAGCTCGTGCGAAGATTTTGCGAACAACGGTGCGTTGAGTTCTTCGCGATTATAAATTGGGCATCAGCAGTCATTGATAGCTCAAATAGCGCGTCTGGAAGGATTGAAGAATGTCGTATGCAGTCATCAAGAGATGCGGCAGCATCTTGACGCCAAGCAATAAAAAAAAATTCGACTTCACTGATCGATGCCACCGATCTCGACGCCACTGACCGACTGACGAACACGCCGCGACTCTTTATACATTAAGACACGAATCGAACATCGAATCGAATATACCGTGTGTAAAGGCCCTGATACGCAGCGCCTTCACACACCTTTACGCCCCCCCCCTTTCTCGTACCGCCGGGCAGTTGCGTGGATTGGAACCCCGGTGTTTTGCCGCGTTAGGGTGATTCACATCGTTCTTCTACAATTAAAGTTTCTCGGCGTCTCCGAAGAGCAACATTGACGAAAAATAATGAGTGAGTTTGCTCACCGTGAAAGTGAGACTCGAAAAGTCTTTTTCTTTTGTTTTTACCGACGATGATGCTAAGTGCCACTTCGATACGACAACGGCGGCACGCGAAGTTCACGAATTCTTCAACATCGACGCAATTTACGCGTATCCGCGGTCATATGAATATTATCGTGTATCCTCGAATTTTAATAGCACGATCGGATCGCTGGAATTTATATTGACGTAAGAATGAAAAATATGGCCTGTCTCATAACCTCAATTTACGTACTTTGTCATTTGCCACGATCTTCCCTCACATTGCTTTCCCACTCGCCGATGTGCCAAACAGCCAACGGCTCCGATGCTAGAAACTCAAGTTTATTTGTTCTTCGCAGGAATACCTCAGTATTTATTCGTGAAAAAATCGCAGATAGCATATTTTCCGATGATCCGTAGCCATTATCATTACCCCTTAAAATCCTTGACTTCCTGAGCAGTGTGAGTAGTGTAATGGGGCCGATTCTAAACCAAAATTCCTACTACCGACACTTACCGACCGAGAACGAACCAAAAAATGGTTAATTTCTGAGTTATCGGCGGATGGTCGGGTAGGGTTTTGGTTAGAATCGGCCCCATGATCGACTGTCGATGTTTGTACTTACCGACCGATGGTAGGGCTGCACTGCTTACCGACCGATGGTGATGCTCACCCTCTTACCGACCGATGGTAGGGCTCACCTACTTACCGACCGATGGTGGTGAGTCCCTCTTCGCCGCGAATGGAATTCGGCGGAATGGGGCGGGGGGGGGGGGGTAAACACGGGGACACACGTCCGATGACTAGCGAGGCCGCGCAACGACTGACAAAGAGTCGAAGTGCTTTGTAGTAAAAGGGAGTTCCCCTCCCCTCCGCGGGAAGAGGGGGGGGGGCAGCGGGAGGAAGAGTGGAGGGTCTGATTTCTCAGAAATTGTTTTAAACATTTGTGGGTGGTGAGTCATCGGGCGCTTGCCGTGGCTTGACAAAGCCCCCCTCCCCCCCCCCCCCCACCACCACGCCGAGATGCGATAGTGTTGTTTATCGACGTGTTGAAACCGGCGAATTGAGGTGTTGAATGATTATTTTCCGAGAATTTATCATCGGCCGGTGACATTTGATAGCGCCAAAATGGCGGCGAGATTTCGTCAGATTTCTACGAATTATATTTTTTAAACATTTGGGGGGGGGGGGGTGAGTCATCGGACGCGCGACATTTTTCCGCGCTCGGACCCTCGTGCCCTCAATGGGGGGGGGGGAGTACATAATCGCGCGATTCAAGATCGGACGCACACATGAGAAAGAACTACGTACACACGAATGAAACAATGGAGTTCATCGATAAAATTGGTAAAATTGCCGATTTTCTGCCGACGAAGAAGCTCAGAGAGTTGTCACCCGGGTCGGATTATATCATCACCAACATACGGGCGGTCCACACCAAATTTGGCAAAAAGCACGTCGTTGACATTCGCAACGAATTCAGCGTGTTTCTACCCGGAACGATCATCAAGGCGCTTGAGGCTGATTCGACAACATTCGAGAGCATGTTGGCAGCAGCGCATAGAGGAGATCTATGCATGGTCTATCGCGGCGGAAAATGTCACAGCCTGAAATTCGCGAATTCAGCAATATTCCAGCTGATGTTGGCAGCAGCGTGCAAAAGAAATGTCTGCATAGCCTACATCGGTGGAAAGTTTATCGCATACGTTAAGGGTCATGAAAATCGAGAACAGCTAGCTCATATGCTAAATATGAAAAATTATCTAGTTATTGAAACGTTGGACGCAGACTCCGAAGATATGGATGCATAATGCATAATGAAGGATACTAGTAAAGCATTTCAAGAAAAAATCATCTTGTGTTCAAGATTGAAAACCACGAGAAAGAGCGCCCACCGTCTCGTTGTTTGGAACTCGATCTTGTGTATACAAACTCGACGTTCGAGCGCGTGCCGGCGCACACACACACACACACACACATACGCGCGTGCGAGGTTGTATAGAGATTTCCTTCTTAAATACATTTGCGAGCTCTTCTGCATCGATATTTCATTTCGATTCATTGGGCAGTCTGGACCATGGACGATTGCGATAAAATTATCGACAAGTTGAGCGGTGCGAGGAACAATTTCTCTCACGTGGATAAGTGGCAAAAGTTCTGTGAGGTGCACGTCAAACTTTTGGGGCAAACGTTGAAAAAACCGGGGCTCAACGTCGGTCAAAAGCTGAAAATACAATCGACAATAGCGAAATTGTTGTCGTTGAGGGAAAAAATCGTGCGTGGAGCAAGTGTAAGCGGTGCTGGTGTGAGTGACGCTCGCGAAAAACTAAAGTGGGTCGATCTCGAGTCGGCATTCAAAAATCGAATAAAGACAGGCTCGATTGTGAATTTCGAGCACAAAGATGTGCAAAGTTTCCTCGAAGATGCGATGCGCGTGGTGGTTTCAAAACTGGACAAAATCGTGCTCGAGGAGGGTAACGTGAAGGTGAATGTGACGTTGGCGTGCAAATTTCATCTCATGAAGGTGAATGAAATCATTGAGGAGGAAAAGACATTTCAAACGACAAACGCGGTCATTCTACCATCGAGCGATATTGCCGAGTGGTTCATCGAGTGCGTCCAAGCAAAACTCTCCGCCAAAATCGAGGACTTCCAGGAAAAAGAGTCGGGTTGGACGTTACACGAAATCTCCCATCTACTTGTGAACATTACCAAGTACGAACCACTGCGAGGGAGCTTATCCACCTACACGCGTCTCCCGAGGGACATACAGACGAAACGGGCCGTCGTCAATATTCAAAACAATGACCCCTATTGTTTTCTCTGGTCCGTCACAGCAGCACTCTCTCCACCACCGAGGATGCATACCGAACGTACGAGTTCCTATCCTCATTATAGCGAGATGCTCCACTACGAAGGCCTGGATTTCCCGATGAGTTTGTCAAAGATTGCAAAATTTGAGCAATCGAATGGCTTATCGATCCATGTGTATGGGATTGATGGTACGACAAAAGACGGCACGAGTAAAATTGTTCCGATATATCTGAGTAAGCAAATGTCGGATAAACCAACCATTCATCTACTCATGATCAACACCGAAATGGAGGAGGAGGAGGAGGAGGAGGAGGATGAGGAAGAGGACGCAAGTGTTCCCAAGGTGTATCATCATTTCGCGTGGATTAAGAACATGTCGCGACTCTTGAGTGCGCAGGTGTCGAGGAAAGGACATCACATGTGGATTTGCGACCGGTGTTTGTGTTACCTCAGCACAGAAGAACTATTGCAACGTCATAAAGAGGACTGCAGTAATAATTGTCGTGTTACGTTTCCCGAAGGTACAAAAACAAAATTGAAATTCAAAAATTATCAGCACAAGGAGATAGTTCCGTTTGTAATTTACGCAGATTTGGAATGTTTGCTCGAACCGGTCACAGCACCGCAGGCTAACACTGTAAATTATCAGAAGCATACCCCTCACAGCATTGCCTACTATAAGCATTGCAGTTTCAATGAGGCTCTCTCGGAGTACAAGGCGTTTCGTGGAAAGAACTGTATCGAATGGTTCATGCGTGAATTAGAAGGACTGGCCGGCTCATTGCACGGCATTTTTCAGACCATAGTACCAATGAAACCTTTGAGTAGCGACGAAAGTCGAAGTTTCAAGTTGGCTGAAAATTGTCACATTTGTGAAAAACCATTTGCGCCGACAAACGTAAGAGTCCGAGATCATTGTCACTTTACGGGAAAATTCCGCGGCGCCGCTCATCAAGACTGTAATTTAAATTACAAAATTGCCCACGTAGTGCCGATAGTTTTTCACAACTTGTCCGGATACGACGCACACTTTTTGATAGTAGCATTGGCTCGAACCTTCGAAGGATCCATGAGTCTTTTGCCGATTAACAAGGAGAAATATATTTCTTTTTCGAAGCGCGTCAAAGGTACACGCGTGCAGTATCGATTCATCGACTCTTTGAGGTTCATGCCGAGTAGCATCGAAAAGTTAGCATCTTACCTGAAAAATGATCAAAAAATAGTAACACGCAAGCATTGCGCTAACGCCACGCAATTTGAATTGTTGACGCGAAAAGGCGTTTTTCCCTATGACTATGTGGACTCTTGGATGCGACTCGATGAGACGCAATTGCCTGCGAAAGATACATTTCTCTCCCGATTGAGTAATGAAGATATTTCGGCGGACGATTACGCGCACGCGTGCAAAGTTTGGACCGTCTTTAATCTCAAAACGTTGGGTGAATATTCCGACTTGTATTTGAAAACCGACGTACTCCTTCTGACAGATATTTTTGAGAATTTTCGACGAAATTGCATCAACACGTACGGCCTCGATCCATTGCAATATTTTACCGCACCCGGTCTATCTTTTGATGCGATGTTAAAATGTACCAGCGTAGAACTCGAACTCTTGCTCGACGTTGACATGTTAATGTTCATCGAGAAAGGTATTCGCGGTGGTGTAGCACAGTGCTGAATAGGGCTGTGTGAACTTGGCACCCGAGTATGACCGATCTTAATTTTTTTTATTATTTCGGATTGTTTTTATTTGTAGTTGATTGTAGTACAAACGATTTCGTTTGTAGTAACTCAGAAAAAAAATTAGGGCCCTTAAAAAAAAGTCAGCCCCCTTAATGAAAATGTTTAAGCGGGCGGAGTTATTTTTCATTCAAAATCGTTTGTAGTTGATTGTAGTGAAATTATTTTTGTTTGTAGTTGAACCGTTTCCGAAAAAAATCGAATTTTCGAAAAAAACGATACATAGATGTGGAAAAATGATTTTGCGACCATTTTTTTCGTGATCAGCGGCTTATTGTAAGAAAGTAGCTTACTACAAACAATATGCGACCTGTCAAAACGTCTGTAGTTGATTGTAGTTCCCGAATCATCGTGTGTAGTTGCGCGAAAAACGAACTACAAACGAGGAAGGCACCTGAAAATGATTTTTGAACGCTTCTCGTTGGAATATCTTGTTTGTAGTGGCAAATAAGCTTACTACAAACGATATCGGACCTCTCAAAATGTTTGTAGTTGTTTGTAGTTCCCGAATTATCGTTTGTAGTTGCGCGAAAATCAAACTACAAACGAGGAAAGCACCTGAAAATGAGTTTTGAACGCTTCTCGTTAGAATAGCTCATTTGTAATGGCAAATAAGCGTACTACAAACGATATCGGACCTCTTAAAACGTTTGTAGTTGTTTGTAGTTCCCGAATTATCGTTTGTAGTTGCGCGAAAATCGAACTACGGACGGGGAAAGCACCGAAAAATGATTTTTCAAGGCTTCTCTTGGGAATCATTCGTTTGTAGTGGCAAACAAGCTTACTACAAACGATAAACGGACTCTTCAAACGTTTGTAGTTGTTTGTAGTTTGCGATTAAGCGTTTGTAGTTGCGCGAAAATCAATCTACGAACGAGGATAGTACCAAAAATAATTTTTCGAGGCTTTTCTTCAAGATTATTCGTTTGTAGTGGCAAACTAGCTTACTAAAAAAGATAGACGACCTGTCAAAACGTGTGTAGTTGTTTGTAGTTCCCGGATTATCGTTTGTAGTTGCGCGAAAA
This sequence comes from Ophion slaviceki, assembly GCA_944452715.1. Classification (NCBI taxonomy): domain Eukaryota; kingdom Metazoa; phylum Arthropoda; class Insecta; order Hymenoptera; family Ichneumonidae; genus Ophion; species Ophion slaviceki. The sequence continues at coordinate 8,038,655 of OX101789.1, forward strand.
TCGAACTACAAACGAGGAAAGCACCTGAAAATGAGTTCTGAACGCTTCTCGTTAGAATATCTTGTTTGGAGTGGCAAATAAGTTTACTACAAACGATATCGAACCTCTCAAAACGATTGTAGTTGTTTGTAGTTTCCGAATTATCGTTTGAAGTTGCGCGAAAATCCAACTACAAACGAGGAAAGAATCTGAAAATGAGTCTCGAACGCTTCTCGTTAGGATATCTTGTTTGTAGTGGCAAATAAGCTTACTACAAACGATATCCGACCTCTCAAAACGTTTGTAGTTGTTTGTAGTTCGCGAATTATCGATTGTAGTTGAGCGAAAATCAAACTACAAACGAGGAAAGCACCTGAAAATGAGTTTCGAAAGCTTCTCGTTAGGATATCTTGTTTGTAGTGGCAAATAAGCTTACTACAAACGATATCCAACCTCTTAAAACGTATGTAGTTGTTTGTAGTTCCCGACCTATCGTTTGTAGTTGCGCGAAAATCGAACTACAAACGAGGAAAGCACCGACAAATGATTTTTCAAGGCCTCTCTTCGGAATTATTCGTTTGTAGTGGCAAACAAGCTCACTACAAACGATGAACGACCTCTTAAAACGTTTGTAGTTGTTTGTAGTTTGCGATTAGTCGTTTGTAGTTGCGCGAAAATCAATCTACGAACGAGGAAAGCATCAAAAATGATTTTTCAAAGCTTCTCTTCAAGATTATTCGATTGTAGTGGCAAACTAGCTTATCACAAACGATACACGACCTGTCAAAACATTTGTGGTTGTTTGTAGTTCCCGAATTATCGATTGTAGTTGCGCGAAAATCAAACTACAAACGAGGAAAGCACCTGAAAATGAGTTTTGAACGCTTCTCGTTGGAATATCTTGTTTGTAGTGGCAAATAAGCTTACTACAAACGATATCCGACCTCTTAAAACGTTTGTAGTTGTTTGTAGTTCCCGAATTATCGTTTGTAGTTGCGCGAAAATCAAACTACAAACGGGGAAAGCACCTGAAAATGAGTTTCGAACGCTTCTCGTCAGGATATCTTGTTTGTAGTGACAAATAAGGTCACTACAAACGATATCCAACCTCTCAAAACGTTTGCAGTTGTTTGTAGTTCGCGAATTATCGTTTGTAGTTGCGCGAAAATCAAACTACAAACGAGGAAAGCACCTGAAAAGGAGTTTCGAAAGCTTCTCGTTAGGATATCTCGTTTGTAGTGGCAAATAAGCTTACTACAAACGATATCCAACCTCTTAAAACGTTTGTAGTTGTTTGGAGTTCCCGACCTATCGTTTGTAGTTGCGCAAAAATCGAACTACGAACGAGGAAAGCACCGACAAATGATTTTTCAAGGCCTCTCTTCGGAATTATTCGTTTGTAGTGGCAAACAAGCTCACTACAAACGATGAACGACCTCTTAAAACGTTTGTAGTTGTTTGTAGTTTGCGATTAGTCGTTTGTAGTTGCGCGAAAATCAATCTACGAACGAGGAAAGCATCAAAAATGATTATTCAAAGCTTCTCTTCAAGATTATTCGTTTGTAGTGGCAAACTAGCTTATTACAAACGATACACGACCTGTCAAAACGTTTGTGGTTGTTTGTAGTTCCCGAATTATCGTTTGTAGTTGCGCGAAAATCAAACTACAAACGAGGAAAGCACCTGAAAATGAGTTTCGAACGCTTCTCGTTAGGATATCTTGTTTGTAGTGGCAAATAAGGTTACTACAAACGATATTCGACCTCTCAAAACGTTTGTAGTTGTTTGTAGTTCCCGAATTATCGTTTGTAGTTGCGCGAAAATCAAACTACAAACGAGGAAAGCACCTGAAAATGAGTTTTGAACGCTTCTCGTTTGGATATCTTGTTTGTAGTGGCAAATAAGGTTACTACAAACGATATCCGACCTCTCAAAACGTTTGCAGTTGTTTGTAGTTTCCGAATTATCGTTTGTAGTTGCGCGAAAATCGAACTACAAACGAGGAAAGCACCTGAAAATGAGTTTCGAACGCTTCTCGTTAGGATATCTTGTTTGTAGTGGCAAATAAGCTTACTACAAACGATATCCAACCTCTTAAAACGTTTGTAGTTGTTTGTAGTTCCCGACCTATCGTTTGTAGTTGCGCAAAAATCGAACTACGAACGAGGAAAGCACCGACAAATGATTTTTCAAGACCTCTCTGCGGAATTGTTCGTTTGTAGTGGCAAACAAGCTCACTACAAACGATGAACGACCTCTTAAAACGTTTGTAGTTGTTTGTAGTTTGCGATTAGTCGTTTGTAGTTGCGCGAAAATCAATCTACGAACGAGGAAAGCATCAAAAATGATTATTCAAAGCTTCTCTTCAAGATTATTCGTTTGTAGTGGCAAACTAGCTTATTACAAACGATACACGACCTGTCAAAACGTTTGTGGTTGTTTGTAGTTCCCGAATTATCGTTTGTAGTTGCGCGAAAATCAAACTACAAACGAGGAAAGCACCTGAAAATGAGTTTCGAACGCTTCTCGTTAGGATATCTTGTTTGTAGTGGCAAACTAGTTTACGACAAACGATACACGACCTGTCAAAACGTTTGTGGTTGTTTGTAGTTCCCGAATTATAGTTTGTAGTTGCGCGAAAATCAAACTACAAACGAGGAAAGCACCTGAAAATGAGTTTTGAACGCTTCTCGTTGGAATACTTTGTTTGTGGTGGCAAATAAGCTTACTACAAACGATATCCAACCTCTCAAAACGTTTGCAGTTGTTTGTAGTTTGCGAATTATCGTTTGTAGTTGCGCGAAAATCAAACTACAAACGAGGAAAGCACCTGAAAATGAGTTTCGAACGCTTCTCGTTAGGATATCTTGTTTGTAGTGGCAAAAAAGGTTACTACAAACGATATCCGACCTCTCAAAACGTTTGTAGTTGTTTGTAGTTCCCGAATTATCGTTTGTAGTTGCGCGAAAATCAAACTACAAACGAGGAAAGCACCTGAAAATGAGTTTTTAACGCTTCTCGTTTGGATATCTTGTTTGTAGTGGCAAATAAGGTTACTACAAACGATATCCAACCTCTCAAAACGTTTGCAGTTGTTTGTAGTTCCCGAATTATCGTTTGTAGTTGCGCAAAAATCGAACTACGAATGAGAAAAGCGCCGAAAAATTATTTTTTTAAGCTTCTCTTCGGAATTATTCATTCGTAGTGGCAAATAAGGTTACTACAAACGATATCCGACCTCTCAAAACGTTTGCAGTTGTTTGTAGTTTCCGAATTATCGTTTGTAGTTGCGCGAAAATCGAACTGCAAACGAGGAAAGCACCTGAAAATGAGTTTCAAACGCTTCTCGTTAGGATATCTTGTTTGTAGTGGCAAATAAGCTTACTACAAACGATATCCGACCTCTTAAAACGTTTGTAGTTGTTTGTAGTTCCCGAATTATCGTTTGTAGTTGCGCGAAAATCAAACTACAAACGGGGAAAGCAACTGAAAATGAGTTTCGAACGCTTCTCGTTAGGATATCTTGTTTGGAGTGGCAAATAAGGTTACTACAAACGATATCCAACCTCTCAAAACGTTTGCAGTTGTTTGTAGTTCCCGAATTATCGTTTGTAGTTGCGCGAAAATCCAACTACAAACGAGGAAAGAATCTGAAAATGAGTTTTGAACGCTTCTCGTTTGGATATCTTGTTTGTAGTGGCAAATAAGGTTACTACAAACGATATCCAACCTCTCAAAACGTTTGCAGTGTTTGTAGTTCCCGAATTATCGTTTGTAGTTGCGCAAAAATCGAACTACGAATGAGAAAAGCCCCGAAAAATAATTTTTTAAAGCTTCTCTTCGGAATTATTCATTCGTAGTGGCAAACTAGCTTACTGCAAACGATATCCGACCTCTCAAAACGTTTGCAGTTGTTTGTAGTTTCCGAATTATCGTTTGTAGTTGCGCGAAAATCGAACTGCAAACGAGGAAAGTACCTGAAAATGAGTTTCAAACGCTTCTCGTTAGGATATCTTGTTTGTAGTGGCAAATAAGCTTACTACAAACGATATCCAACCTCTCAAAACGTTTGTAGTTGTTTGTAGTTCCCGACCTATCGTTTGTAGTTGCGCGAAAATCAAACTACGAACGAGGAAAGCACCGACAAATGATTTTTCAAGGCCTCTCTTCGGAATTATTCGTTTGTAGTGGCAAACAAGCTTACTACAAACGATGAACGACCTTTTAAAACGTTTGTAGTTGTTTGTAGTTTTCGATTAGTCGTTTGTAGTTGCGCAAAAATCGAACTACGAATGAGGAGAGTACCAAAAATAATTTTTCAAGACTTTTCTTCAAGATTATTCGTTTGTAGTGGCAAACTAGCTTACTACAAACGATACACGACCTGTCAAAACGTGTGTAGTTGTTTGTAGTTTCCGAATGATTGTTTGTAGTTGCGCGAAAATCGAACTACAAGCGAGGAAAGCACCTGAAAATGAGTTTTGAACGATTCTCGTTGGAATATCTTGTTTGTAGTGGCAAATAAGCTTACTACAAACGATATCCGACCTCTTAAAAAGTTTGTAGTTGTTTGTAGTTCCCGAATTATCGTTTGTAGTTGCGCGAAAATCAAACTACAAACGAGGAAAGCACCTGAAAATAAGTTTTGAACGCTTCTCGTTGAAATATCTTGTTTGTAGTGGCAAATAAGCCTACTACAAACGATAACTCAGGAACTACAAACAACTACAAACGTTTTAAGAGGTCCAATATAGTTTGTAGTAAGCTTGTTTGCCATTACAAATAAGCTATTCTAACGAAAAGCATCGGAAACCCATTTTCGGTCGCTTTCCTCGTTTGTAGTTCGATTTTCGCCCGATTACGAACGATAATTCGGGAACTACAAACAACTACAAACGTTTTAAGAGGTCCGATATCGTTTGTAGTAAGATTACATGCCACTACAAACAAGGCATTTTAACGAGAAGCGTTCGAAACTCATTTTCAGGTGCTTTCCTCGTTTGTAGTTCAATTTTCGCGCAACTACAAACGATAATTCGGGAACTACAAACGTTTCAAGAGGTCGGATATCGTTTGTAGTAAGCTTATTTATCACTACGAACAACATATTCAGAAAACAAGCGATCAAAACTCAATTTCAGGTGCTTTCCTCGTTTGTAGTTCGATTTTCGCGCAACTACAAACGATAATTTAGCAACTACAAACAACTACACACGTTTTGACAGGTCGTGTATCGTTTGTAGTAAGCTAGTTTACCACTACGAACGAATAATCTTGATGAGAAGCCTTGAAAAGTCATTTTTGGTGCTTTCCTCATTCGTAGATTGATTTTCGCCAAACTACAAACGATTATTCACAAACTACAAACATCGACAAACGTTTTAAGAGGTCGTATATCGTTTGTAGTAAGCTTTTTTGCCACTACAAACGAATAATTAAGAAGAGAAACCTTGACATATCATTTTTCAGTGCTTTCCTCGTTCGTGTTCGATTTTCGGGCAACTACAAACGATAATTCGGGAACTACAAACGTCTACAAACGCTTTGAGTGGTTGGATATCGTTTGTAGTAAACTTATTTGCCACTACAAACAAGATATTCTAACGAGAAGCGATCAAAACGCATTTTCAGGTACTTTCCTCGTGTGTAGTTCGATTTTCGCGCAACTACAAACGATAATTCGGAAACTACAAGCAACTCCAAACATTTTGACAGGTCGTGTGTCGTTTGTAGTAAGCTAGTTTGCCACCACAAATGAATAATCTTGAAGAGAAGCCTTGAAAAATCATTTTTGGTGCTTTCCTCGTTTGTAGATTGATTTTCGCGCAACTACAAACAATTATTCGCATACTACAAACAACTACACACGTTTTGACAGGTCGTGTATTGTTTTTAGTAAGCCAGTTTGCCACTACAAACGAATAATCTTGAAGAGAAACCTCAAAAAATAGTTTTGGTCCTTCCCTCGTTCGTAGATTGATTTTCGCGCAACTACAAACGATTATTCGCAAACTACCAACAACTACAAACGATTTAAGAGGTCGTATATCGTTTGTAGTAAGCTTCTTTGCCACTTCAAACGAATAATTCCGAAGAGAAGCCTTGAAAAATCATTTTTCGGTGCTTTCCTCGTTCATAGATTGATTTTCGCGTGACTACAAACGATAATTCGGAAACTACAAACAACTACAAACGTTTCAAGAGTTCCGATGTCGTATTTAGTAAGCTTATTTGCCACAACAAACAAAATATTCCAACGAGAATCGTTCAAAACTCATTTTCAGGTGCTTTCCTCGTTTGTAGTTCGATTTTCGCGCAACTACAAACGATAATTCGGAAACTACAAACAACTGCAAACGTTTTGAGAGGTCGGATATCGTTTGTAGTAACCTTATTTGCCACTACAAACAAGATATCCAAACGAGAAGCGTTCAAAACTCATTTTCAGGTGCTTTCCTCGTTTGTAGTTTGATTTTCGCGCAACTGCGAACGATAATTCGGAAACTACAAACAACTGCAAACGTTTTGAGAGGTCAGATATCGTTTGTAGTAACCTTATTTGCCACTACAAACAAGATATCCAAACGAGAAGCGTTCAAAACTCATTTTCAGGTGCTTTCCTCGTTTGTAGTTTGATTTTCGCGCATCTACAAACGATAATTCGGGAACTACAAACAACTACAAACGTTTTGAGAGGTCGGATATCGTTTGTAGTAACCTTATTTGCCACTACAAACAAGATATCCTAACGAGAAGCGTTCGAAACTCATTTTCAGGTGCTTTCCTCGTTTGTAGTTTGATTTTCGCGCAACTACAAATGATAATTCGGGAACTACAAACAACTACAAACGTATTGAGAGGTCGGATATCGTTTGTAGTAAGCTTATTTGCCACTACAAACAAGATATCCTAACGAGAAGCGTTCGAAACTCATTTTCAGGTGCTTTCCTCGTTTGTAGTTCGATTTTCGCGCAACTACAAACGATAATTCGGAAACTACAAACAACTGCAAACGTTTTGAGAGGTCGGATATCGTTTGTAGTAAACTTATTTGCCACTACAAACAAGATATCCAAACGAGAAGCGTTCAAAACTCATTTTCAGGTGCTTTCCTCGTTTGTAGTTTGATTTTCGCGCAACTACAAACGATAATTCGGGAACTACAAACAACTACAAACGTTTTGAGAGGTCGGATATCGTTTGTAGTAACCTTATTTGCCACTACAAACAAGATATCCTAACGAGAAGCGTTCGAAACTCATTTTCAGGTGCTTTCCCCGTTTGTAGTTTGATTTTCGCGCAACTACAAACGATAATTCGGGAACTACAAACAACTACGAACGTTTTAAGAGATCGGATATCGTTTGTAGTAAGCTTATTTGCCACTACAAACAAGATATTCCAACGAGAAGCGTTCAAAACTCATTTTCAGGTGCTTTCCTCGTTTGTCGTTTCATTTTCGCGCAACTACAAACGATAATTCGGGAACTACAAACAACCACAAACGTTTTGACAGGTCGTGTATCGTTCGTAGTAAGCTAGTTTGCCACTACAAACGAATAATCTTGAAGAGAAGCCTTGAAAAATCATTTTTGATGCTTTCCTCGTTGGTAGATTGATTTTAGCGCAACTACAAACGACTAATCGCAAACTACAAACAACTACAAACGTTTTAAGAGGTCGTTCATCGTTTGTAGTGAACTTGTTTGCCACTACAAACGAATAATTCCGCAGAGAGGCCTTGAAAAATCGCTTGTCGGTGCTTTCCTCGTTCGTAGTTCGATTTTTGCGCAACTACAAACGATAGGTCTGGAACTACAAACAACTACAAACGTTTTAAGAGGTTGGATATCGTTTGTAGTAAGCTTATTTGCCACTACAAACAAGATATCCTAACGAGAAGCGTTCGAAACTCATTTTCAGGTGCTTTCCTCGTTTGTAGTTCGATTTTCGCGCAACTACAAACGATAATTCGGAAACTACAAACAACTGCAACCGTTTTGAGAGGTCGGATATCGTTTGTAGTAACCTTATTTGCCACTACAAACAAGATATCCAAACGAGAAGCGTTCAAAACTCATTTTCAGGTGCTTTCCTCGTTTGTAGTTTGATTTTCGCGCAACTACAAACGATAATTCGGGAACTACAAACAACTACAAACGTTTTGAGAGGTCGGATATCGTTTGTAGTAAGCTTATTTGCCACTACAAACAAGATATCCTAACGAGAAGCGTTCGAAACTCATTTTCAGGTGCTTTCCTCGTTTGTAGTTCGATTTTCACGCAACCTCAAACGATAATTCGGAAACTACAAACAACTGCAAACGTTTTGAGAGGTCGGATATCGTTTGTAGTAACCTTATTTGCCACTACAAACAAGATATCCAAACGAGAAGCGTTCAAAACTCATTTTCAGGTGCTTTCCTCGTTTGTAGTTTGATTTTCGCGCAACTACAAACGATAATTCGGGAACTACAAACAACTACAAACGTTTTGAGAGGTCGGATATCGTTTGTAGTAAGCTTATTTGCCACTACAAACAAGATATCCTAACGAGAAGCGTTCGAAACTCATTTTCAGGTGCTTTCCTCGTTTGTAGTTCGATTTTCGCGCAACTACAAACGATAATTCGGAAACTACAAACAACTGCAAACGTTTTGAGAGGTCGGATATCGTTTGTAGTAACCTTATTTGCCACTACAAACAAGATATCCAAACGAGAAGCGTTCAAAACTCATTTTCAGGTGCTTTCGTCGTTTGTAGTTTGATTTTCGCGCAACTACAAACGATAATTCGGAAACTACAAACAACTGCAAACGTTTTGAGAGGTCGGATATCGTTTGTAGTAACCTTATTTGCCACTACAAACAAGATATCCAAACGAGAAGCGTTCAAAACTCATTTTCAGGTGCTGTCCTCGTTTGTAGTTTGATTTTCGCGCAACTACAAACGATAATTCGGGAACTACAAACAACTACAAACGTTTTGAGGTCGGATATCGTTTGTAGTAAGCTTATTTGCCACTACAAACAAGATATCCTAACGAGAAGCGTTCGAAACTCATTTTCAGGTGCTTTCCTCGTTTGTAGTTTGATTTTTGCGCAACTACAAACGATAATTCGGGAACTACAAACAACCACAAACGATTTGACAGGTCGTGTATCGTTTGTAATAAGCTAGTTTGCTACTACAAACGAATAATCTTGAAGAGAAGCTTTGAAAAATCATTTTTGATGCTTTCCTCGTTCGTAGATTGATTTTCGCGCAACTACATACGACTAATCGCAAACTACAAACAACTACAAACGTTTTAAGAGGTCGTTCATCGTTTGTAGTGAGCTTGTTTGCCACTACAAACGAATAATTCCGAAGAGAGGCCTTGACAAATCATTTGTCGGTGCTTTCCTCGTTCGTAGTTCGATTTTCGCGCAACTACAAACGATAGGTCGGGAACTACAAACAACTACAAACGTTTTAAGAGGTTGGATATCGTTTGTAGTAAGCTTATTTGCCACTACAAACAAGATATCCTAACGAGAAGCTTTCGAAACTCATTTTCAGGTGCTTTCCTCGTTTGTAGTTTGATTTTCGCGCAACTACAAACGATAATTCGGGAACTACAAACAACTACAAACGTTTTGAGAGGTCGGATATCGTTTGTAGTAAGCTTATTTGCCACTACAAACAAGATATCCTAACGAGAAGCGTTCGAAACTCATTTTCAGGTGCTTTCCTCGTTTGTAGTTCGATTTTCACGCAACCTCAAACGATAATTCGGAAACTACAAACAACTGCAAACGTTTTGAGACGTCGGATATCGTTTGTAGTAACCTTATTTGCCACTACAAACAAGATATCCAAACGAGAAGCGTTCAAAACTCATTTTCAGGTGCTTTCCTCGTTTGTAGTTTGATTTTCGCGCAACTACAAACGATAATTCGGGAACTACAAACAACTACAAACGTTTTGAGAGGTCGGATATCGTTTGTAGTAAGCTTATTTGCCACTACAAACAAGATATCCTAACGAGAAGCGTTCGAAACTCATTTTCAGGTGCTTTCCTCGTTTGTAGTTCGATTTTCGCGCAACTACAAACGATAATTCGGAAACTACAAACAACTGCAAACGTTTTGACAGGTCGGATATCGTTTGTAGTAACCTTATTTGCCACTACAAACAAGATATCCAAACGAGAAGCGTTCAAAACTCATTTTCAGGTGCTTTCGTCGTTTGTAGTTTGATTTTCGCGCAACTACAAACGATAATTCGGGAACTACAAACAACTACAAACGTTTTGAGAGGTCGGATGTCGTTTGTAGTAAGCTTATTTGCCACTACAAACAAGATATCCTAACGAGAAGCGTTCGAAACTCATTTTCAGGTGCTTTCCTCGTTTGTAGTTCGATTTTCGCACAACTACAAACGATAATTCGGAAACTGCAAACAACTGCAAACGTTTTGAGAGGTCGGATATCGTTTGTAGTAACCTTATTTGCCACTACAAACAAGATATCCAAACGAGAAGCGTTCAAAACTCATTTTCAGGTGCTGTCCTCGTTTGTAGTTTGATTTTCGCGCAACTACAAACGATAATTCGGGAACTACAAACAACTACAAACGTTTTGAGAGGTCGGATATCGTTTGTAGTAATCTTATTTGCCACTACAAACAAGATATCCTAACGAGAAGCGTTCGAAACTCATTTTCAGGTGCTTTCCTCGTTTGTAGTTTGATTTTTGCGCAACTACAAACGATAATTCGGGAACTACAAACAACCACAAACGATTTGACAGGTCGTGTATCGTTTGTAATAAGCTAGTTTGCTACTACAAACGAATAATCTTGAAGAGAAGCTTTGAAAAATCATTTTTGATGCTTTCCTCGTTCGTAGATTGATTTTCGCGCAACTACATACGACTAATCGCAAACTACAAACAACTACAAACGTTTTAAGAGGTCGTTCATCGTTTGTAGTGAGCTTGTTTGCCACTACAAACGAATAATTCCGAAGAGAGGCCTTGACAAATCATTTGTCGGTGCTTTCCTCGTTCGTAGTTCGATTTTCGCGCAACTACAAACGATAGGTCGGGAACTACAAACAACTACAAACGTTTTAAGAGGTTGGATATCGTTTGTAGTAAGCTTATTTGCCACTACAAACAAGATATCCTAACGAGAAGCTTTCGAAACTCATTTTCAGGTGCTTTCCTCGTTTGTAGTTTGATTTTCGCGCAACTACAAACGATAATTCGCGAACTACAAACAACTACAAACGTTTTGAGAGGTCGGATATCGTTTGTAGTAAGCTTATTTGTCACTACAAACAAGATATCCTAACGAGAAGCGTTGGAGACTCATTTTCAGATTCTTTCCTCGTTTGTAGTTCGATTTTCGCGCAACTACAAACGATAATTCGGAAACTACAAACAACTACAATCGTTTTGAGAGGTTCGATATCGTTTGTAGTAAACTTATTTGCCACGCCAAACAAGATATTCCAACGAGAAGCGTTCAGAACTCATTTTCAGATGCTTTCCTCGTTTGTAGTTCGATTTTCGCGCAACTACAAACGATAATCCGGGAACTACAAACAACTACACACGTTTTGACAGGTCGTCTATCTTTTTTAGTAAGCTAGTTTGCCACTACAAACGAATAATCTTGAAGAAAAGCCTCGAAAATTTATTTTTGGTACTATCCTCGTTCGTAGATTGATTTTCGCCCAACTACAAACGCTTAATCGCAAACTACAAACAACTACAAACGTTTGAAGAGTCCGTTTATCGTTTGTAGTAAGCTTGTTTGCCACTACAAACGAATGATTCCCAAGAGAAGCCTTGAAAAATCATTTTTCGGTGCTTTCCCCGTCCGTAGTTCGATTTTCGCGCAACTACAAACGATAATTCGGGAACTACAAACAACTACAAACGTTTTAAGAGGTCCGATATCGTTTGTAGTAAGCTTATTTGTCATTACAAATGAGCTATTCTAACGAGAAGCCTCGGAAACCCATTTTCGGTCGCTTTCTTCGTTTACATTTCGATTTTCGCCCAACTACAAACGATAATTCGGGAACTACAAACAACTACAAACATTTTGAGAGGTCCGATATCGTTTGTAGTAAGCTTATTTGCCACTACAAACAAGATATTCCAACGAGAAGCGTTCAAAAATCATTTTCAGGTGCCTTCCTCGTTTGTAGTTCGTTTTTCGCGCAACTACACACGATAATTCGGGAACTACAAACAACTACAAACGTTTTGAGAGGTCGGATATCGTTTGTAGTAAGCTTATTTGCCACTACAAACAAGATATCCTAACGAGAAGCGTTCGAAACTCATTTTCAGGTGCTTTCCTCGTTTGTAGTTCGATTTTCACGCAACCTCAAACGATAATTCGGAAACTACAAACAACTGCAAACGTTTTGAGACGTCGGATATCGTTTGTAGTAACCTTATTTGCCACTACAAACAAGATATCCAAACGAGAAGCGTTCAAAACTCATTTTCAGGTGCTTTCCTCGTTTGTAGTTTGATTTTCGCGCAACTACAAACGATAATTCGGGAACTACAAACAACTACAAACGTTTTGAGAGGTCGGATATCGTTTGTAGTAAGCTTATTTGCCACTACAAACAAGATATCCTAACGAGAAGCGTTCGAAACTCATTTTCAGGTGCTTTCCTCGTTTGTAGTTCGATTTTCGCGCAACTACAAACGATAATTCGGAAACTACAAACAACTGCAAACGTTTTGACAGGTCGGATATCGTTTGTAGTAACCTTATTTGCCACTACAAACAAGATATCCAAACGAGAAGCGTTCAAAACTCATTTTCAGGTGCTTTCGTCGTTTGTAGTTTGATTTTCGCGCAACTACAAACGATAATTCGGGAACTACAAACAACTACAAACGTTTTGAGAGGTCGGATGTCGTTTGTAGTAAGCTTATTTGCCACTACAAACAAGATATCCTAACGAGAAGCGTTCGAAACTCATTTTCAGGTGCTTTCCTCGTTTGTAGTTCGATTTTCGCACAACTACAAACGATAATTCGGAAACTGCAAACAACTGCAAACGTTTTGAGAGGTCGGATATCGTTTGTAGTAACCTTATTTGCCACTACAAACAAGATATCCAAACGAGAAGCGTTCAAAACTCATTTTCAGGTGCTGTCCTCGTTTGTAGTTTGATTTTCGCGCAACTACAAACGATAATTCGGGAACTACAAACAACTACAAACGTTTTGAGAGGTCGGATATCGTTTGTAGTAATCTTATTTGCCACTACAAACAAGATATCCTAACGAGAAGCGTTCGAAACTCATTTTCAGGTGCTTTCCTCGTTTGTAGTTTGATTTTTGCGCAACTACAAACGATAATTCGGGAACTACAAACAACCACAAACGATTTGACAGGTCGTGTATCGTTTGTAATAAGCTAGTTTGCTACTACAAACGAATAATCTTGAAGAGAAGCTTTGAAAAATCATTTTTGATGCTTTCCTCGTTCGTAGATTGATTTTCGCGCAACTACATACGACTAATCGCAAACTACAAACAACTACAAACGTTTTAAGAGGTCGTTCATCGTTTGTAGTGAGCTTGTTTGCCACTACAAACGAATAATTCCGAAGAGAGGCCTTGACAAATCATTTGTCGGTGCTTTCCTCGTTCGTAGTTCGATTTTCGCGCAACTACAAACGATAGGTCGGGAACTACAAACAACTACAAACGTTTTAAGAGGTTGGATATCGTTTGTAGTAAGCTTATTTGCCACTACAAACAAGATATCCTAACGAGAAGCTTTCGAAACTCATTTTCAGGTGCTTTCCTCGTTTGTAGTTTGATTTTCGCGCAACTACAAACGATAATTCGCGAACTACAAACAACTACAAACGTTTTGAGAGGTCGGATATCGTTTGTAGTAAGCTTATTTGTCACTACAAACAAGATATCCTAACGAGAAGCGTTGGAGACTCATTTTCAGATTCTTTCCTCGTTTGTAGTTCGATTTTCGCGCAACTACAAACGATAATTCGGAAACTACAAACAACTACAATCGTTTTGAGAGGTTCGATATCGTTTGTAGTAAACTTATTTGCCACGCCAAACAAGATATTCCAACGAGAAGCGTTCAGAACTCATTTTCAGATGCTTTCCTCGTTTGTAGTTCGATTTTCGCGCAACTACAAACGATAATCCGGGAACTACAAACAACTACACACGTTTTGACAGGTCGTCTATCTTTTTTAGTAAGCTAGTTTGCCACTACAAACGAATAATCTTGAAGAAAAGCCTCGAAAATTTATTTTTGGTACTATCCTCGTTCGTAGATTGATTTTCGCCCAACTACAAACGCTTAATCGCAAACTACAAACAACTACAAACGTTTGAAGAGTCCGTTTATCGTTTGTAGTAAGCTTGTTTGCCACTACAAACGAATGATTCCCAAGAGAAGCCTTGAAAAATCATTTTTCGGTGCTTTCCCCGTCCGTAGTTCGATTTTCGCGCAACTACAAACGATAATTCGGGAACTACAAACAACTACAAACGTTTTAAGAGGTCCGATATCGTTTGTAGTAAGCTTATTTGTCATTACAAATGAGCTATTCTAACGAGAAGCCTCGGAAACCCATTTTCGGTCGCTTTCTTCGTTTACATTTCGATTTTCGCCCAACTACAAACGATAATTCGGGAACTACAAACAACTACAAACATTTTGAGAGGTCCGATATCGTTTGTAGTAAGCTTATTTGCCACTACAAACAAGATATTCCAACGAGAAGCGTTCAAAAATCATTTTCAGGTGCCTTCCTCGTTTGTAGTTCGTTTTTCGCGCAACTACACACGATGATTCGGGAACTACAAACAACTACAGACGTTTTGACAGGTCGCATATTGTTTGTAGTAAGCTACTTTCTTACAATAAGCCGCCGATCACGAAAAGAAATGGTCGCAAAATCATTTTTCCACATCTATCTATCGTTTTTTTTCGAAAATTCGATTTTTTTCGGAAACGGTTCAACTACAAACAAAATTAATTTCACTACAATCAACTACAAACGATTTTGAATGAAAAATAACTACGCCCGCTTAAATATTTTCATTAAGGGGGCTGACTTTTTTTTTAAGGGCCCTAATTTTTTTTCTGAGTTACTACAAACGAAATAGTTTGTACTACAATCAACTACAAACAAAAACAATCCGAAATAATAAAAAAAAATTAAGATCGATCATACTCGGGTGCCAAGTTCACACAGGTCTGCAATAGGTATGGGAAAGCGAATAATCGCTACATGCGTGATAACTTCAATCCAAACGAACCCGAGTCATACTTGATGTATTACGATGTCAATAACCTGTATGGTGCAGCTATGTGTGAGTCACTACCATTCGGCTCGTTCGCTTGGGTGGAAAATTTCGGGGAACGTATCGAGAATATTCCCGACGACGCCGAAACGGGCTACATTTTCGAAGTCGATTTGGAGTATCCTCGAGAGTTACACGACACGCGCAAAGATCTGCCTTTGTGCCCCGAACACTACGTCCCTCCTGGTAGCACTCAACGAAAACTAACGACCACACTGCTTCGAAAAGAAAAATACGTCATTCATTATAGAAATTTGAAGCAATGCTTGAAATTGGGATTGCGTCTCCTAAAAATTCACAGAGTCCTCAAATTCAAACAGCGCGCATGGCTGAAAAAATACATCGATATAAATACGGAATTGAGAAAGCAATCGAACAATGATTTTGAGAAAAATTTTTACAAACTCATGAACAACGCGGTCTTTGGTAAAACAATGGAAAATGTCAGGAAACATCGAGAAGTGCGACTCGTGACAAAGTGGAAGGGGCGGTGGGGGGCCGAAGCGCAGATTGCCAAGCCAACGTTCCATAGCTGCACCATATTTGACAAAGACATCGTTATTATCGAGCTCAATCAAACATGCGTCCTATTCAAGAAGCCGATATACACCGGATTTTCCATACTCGATATCTCCAAGCTCTGGATTTATAATTTTCATTACAATTTCATGCGCGAAAGATTCGACGATCGAGCAAAATTATTGTATACAGACACTGATAGTCTCATCTATCACATCAGCGTGCCCGACATGTATGAAGAGATGAAGCGCGATATTGAGAAATTTGACACGTCTGATTATTCACCCAACAATCCGTATAATATGCCTTTGCGCAATAAGAAAGTACTAGGTCTAATGAAAGATGAGAATAACGGTCGTATTATGACGGAGTTTGTAGGTTTGAGAGCGAAATTGTACTCATTCAAAATTATCGACTGTGATGACGCGACAAAGAGAGCTAAGGGTGTACGGCGGTCAACCCTGAAATCCATCACATTCGACGACTTTAAAAATTGCTTGTTCGCGCACGAAAATCTTGTCAAAGCGCAACAATTGATCACGAGTAAAAAACACATTGTACATACAGCGACGCAACAGAAAATTGCTCTCAGCTCAGAGAGAGAGACAGAGACAGAGACAGAGACAGAGACAGAGACAGAGAGAGACAGAGACAGAGACAGAGACAGAGACAGAGACAGAGACAGAGACAGAGACAGAGACAGAGAGAGAGAGAGAGAGAGAGAGAGAGAGAGAGAGAGAGAGAGAGAGAGAGATGAAATTGTGGGCCAGGAGAACCACCACAGTGAGTATCAAGTGAAGAAGGGCGTCTTGCGTCGACGGGCGTCTGAGAGCATATATGCATCGGGTTGCATGAGTTGGTCGTAAACGTAAGAGCTATTTCTTCATATCGGATAAGACAAAGGGACAACGGCCCAAGGCGAGGATTTTTCCTTCAAAGGGGGGGGGGGGAGTGATGCATTTTTTCGAAGACAACTTTTTTTATTAAAACGTTTTTTTTCACAAATCTCCTTTGTCGATCCAACTGTTGTGCGTATCGTCGAAACCGAGCCACTTGACGAGCATTCGATTTCCACGCTTCCTCACCACCTTCTCAACGAGGTAAATGTCGGGATACTTGACTTTCTGGAGCTCCTCTTCGTAGAAGCAGCCGGCGTTGGGTTCGTTCCGATGGTCCTTGAGATTGTACGTCGTTGGATTAGTTCTTTTCACTCTGCGTATCGTGAATATTTCCGTTGTCCAATTGGGCGTATAACCCTTCTCAAATACATTCTTAAATTTGCTAATTCGCACATTATGGCCAATTTTGAATTTTTGTGATTTTTTTGCCGTTAATCGACGCTGGCGGAAAATACGATGGAGAATCTCTCTTTCATTGGTGCGATTGATATTTTTCGGTTTTTCCCGGATGGTTCGATGCACGGTGTTGTTGTATTCGGTAACGAGAGAATCCAGAATATCCATCCATTTGTACATTCCGCGAAGACTGAATTGCATCCACATTTTATTTTTTAACGTTCTATTGAAACGCTCGCAGATTGATGCTTTCAAATTGCTATACGTTGAATACATGTTTACATTGTGTCTCTTCATAAGAGCTTCAAACTGTGAATTATAAAATTCTTTTCCACGATCGACGTGCAAGTTCTTGGGTATGCGACCCTGATTGAATATAGATTTTATGGCAATCGTCGTATCTTTACCGCTCTTGCTTCTCAACGGTATGGCCCAGGCGAATTTGGAGAATATATCGATGACGGTCAGGAGGAACTTATGTTGCGAGTTTTGCCTCGCGTACGATGACATATCTACGATATCGGCTTGCCACGTTTCATCCAGACCTGAATGTCAACGTGTCGACGAGTATAATTTCTTCGTGCAGGCTTATGCAGCTCTCGCACGAGAGTCAGTTTTTTGTCATCATTCATGGCGCGCGCGCGCGGAGATCCACACACATCAACGTTCAACATGCGAATGGAAAAACGATCGTTTTTCCTAATAAATAATTCCAGCCTCGCGCAATTCTTCGATAATCGATAAGATCTCATTGGAATGCGATGAGTTGCCTGCCGCTTGAGATGCGTGGAGTAATCGAAGATGATCTACAAGCTCATTCGGATTGTCCCAGTAAACATAGTCAAATTGCATATTTTTTCTGACCTTTTTATACATCCCCCGACCCGTACGTGCTCGAATTATTTTCGAAATATAAATCTTGAATTTGTGACTGTTTTCACGTCGCACAGCTCCGTCCGGTTTGTAATATTTTTTATGCGCGTTCGTGCCAATGATGATATTCTCATAATTTTTCAAATCGTTCGGTTCGAGAAAAGTGACATTTGGCACTTTTTTAAATAGGAGCTCCGTCAATCCCACAGTTGTCGCATAACTTTTCTCCCCCACACGAATATGCGGAGAATCGAGAATTATCGGAGAATCGAGAATTATTAATTTGGTGCTGGCAAGCATTCGCACACCGTATGTGGTATCCAGACTTTTCTTTTTACCCATACGTAACAATACGAGATATTTTTTTATCAATTCATCGACTCGACTGGGTGAATCATCATCATCATCATCATCATCATCATCAGCATCGGCATCATCATCGTCATCAGAGGCATCATCTTTGTGCTCATACGCCGCTGTGAAAGTTGAATCTTCCGGTGACTCATTCTTAACTTCACTCTCATTTTCTTCCTTTTCATTCTTGATTTCCTCCTCCTCCTCCTCCTTCTTCAATGGTGACGCCTTGTGAGAAACGAGCTTTTCCAATGGTGTGACTATCGGCTTAAAGACATCCTGCATCGCCTGATCAGCATTATCTCTACCCATCTTTATCATTCGATGTTTTCGTCTAATTGCATCACTGGCCTTGACGATTTGCTGTAACACATCTTTTTCTTGCAAAAGTTGTCGACGCTTCATGCCTCACAATACAACCTTCATGTCAGTTTCACAATACAAGCAATACTGTATGCATTGGAACAAAGAGCATCTTATTTATTGACTCGGAGGAAAGAATCAAACCCACGTCTATACCTACCCTCATTGATACTACTATCCTTGTCAATTGTAAGGAATCCATACTTGCTGGAATTCCAACATTCGCAACATATATTTTTGAATTGTGTGTATGACATATCGGTATTGACATGGTCATCGTACACATGCTTAAGGTTCGAGTCGTCCTGCTTGAAGAGAACTATGAAATTCGTATTATCGCGTACGAGATGCTTAGGAATACGAGCGTATGTTTGAGAAAGATAGAAACAGTCCACATTCTCATGCCTTCCCATGGAGAAAAAGGCTCTCACGTTGTCCTGTTTCTCGCACGCTATATCGTCAAACATGAATATGGAGTTTGGTCGTGCGTCGCTCGGTGACACCACTTGTTCATGCTCGTTAAATGGATGATATTCGAGATCCTTCACGGGCTGGAGAAATTGTTCGAGTAACTGATATTTCGGCTGTTTCAGCGACTTTGAATAGAGATAAACGTTTTCGAATCTTAGGCCATTCGGGTGTATTACGAGGGTGAGCAACGCGTTGGTTTTTCCGCAGTTTGACGGACCGCAGAATACCGCGCGAATCGTATTTGGCAGCAAATCACCATGACGCCTTTGTCCACCCTCTCCCCGAATTTGCGTAAATTCATCAAAGTTTATCACCGGCAGCTTTCCATACGTCTTGGACTTCATCTTCGTCGCGACTGACATAATTTTGGTATAAAACGAGCTTTTATATCTATTGCCGCTTCAGTCGAGCGTCAACCTTCATCATGGTCAAACGTCGAGGAAAGAAGTCCGGTAAAGCCAATGAAACGTTTCGCGTTTCGCCGCGAAGCTTTTTATTTTGTTTTCCCCGATCGTTCGTGTGATCACGACAAAATAATTTTTGGGACGGCGAATGTTCGGCCGAAGGATGGATTTTTGGGTCTCCCGTAGCCTCCTGAG
This sequence comes from Ophion slaviceki, assembly GCA_944452715.1. Lineage (NCBI taxonomy): Eukaryota > Metazoa > Arthropoda > Insecta > Hymenoptera > Ichneumonidae > Ophion > Ophion slaviceki. The sequence goes on from OX101789.1 coordinate 8,058,475, forward strand.
GGGTGATGTACGTGACGTGAGCCGGAGATAATGATCAGGATTTTGAAGGTATTTTCGGAGATGCATCAGTGATTTTGAGAATCTCAGGGACACCTGTCATAATCCTTCATCATCGGCATTTGATGTTTAGGATTTTCGTTTACGTGGAAGGGTAAAAACATAAATGTATGTTAGTCTTGTTAAATCGGAGATTTGAACGTTGTTAATTTGGTTGTATCGACGATTACCGGGATGTGGAATAGGTCGCGAGAAGCGCGACCGTGGTTGGAGCGACTACGATGGAAATGATATGGTGAGGTCGCACACGATGGTTAGAGGCGCTGACTCAATTACTCACTCTTTCTCTCTCGCTCGCTCGCGCTCGCACAAGCCGTGAGCGTCGTCGTATACGCGTTATGCCGGATTTGGGCTCGCTTCTGAAACAGAATGCGATGACCCTTGAATTGACGGATATCGAGATTTGTGTGGCGGTACAATCGGTTGGCACAGGTTGCAAAGTGCAACTAAGTTCACGGTTGCCAACCCGTGTAACTTAGTTGCACTTTGCAATGTCATGTAACGTTTCGGCCACATAGGTAAGCCACCGTCACACCGAATACGATAGCGTCCGACCATTTCCGAGACACTTGCGTATTCTAGCCAGCATTCAGAGCAACCGGCCATGCCGACGGCCGGGCGTGTCAATCGGGCCAAGAAATTGGGGCAAGCCCGCGGCACCTCGCAAAGGGCCCTGCCCACCGCGAGGAGTATGACCACCACGGACTCGCGTGAATCACCGCCTCAGTCGAATTTCTCGCTTCCCGTGCTCGACCACTCCTAGCTTATTAAGGATGTGACTTAAATTCGTCGTGACGCCTCTTCGTACCTCATGCTCGCCTAATATCTTAGAGAGCAACCCGCAAGCATGTTTTCTTTCCCCGAGAAGAGTATAATATACTGCCGTCCTCAAAATAGCCAACGCAGTCAACCCCACCAACGGAGTGTTCCTCGGCGGCGTGATTTCCCACCTAAGTCTCCAGAATCGCGGGAGAAATGGAATTTCTCCTGACGTGCTTTAGGCTATTTAAGGGCAAGCACGAGTCGGAGCGGCACTCTGTCGCAAATTATTCCAATACTACGTGGAGTTACCGTTTTCCGAAACCCCGGAAAGAAGGATGGAGGCCTTGCTGCCGTCGCCCTGGTCCCATCCTAGGACAACCTCAGCTTCGGGATAGATACTCTATTTCCGTGGGAAGCCCCAGCACTGCGCTGGATGCCTGACCTCGGAAATAGAGTCGTCGTGGTGATTGCCAGATAGGGAACTGTATATAACATCCGATCGACCGTCGTTAAGACGACCGATCGCTATCCCGTGCATTCACATACGAAACACTCGGGTGTGCAGTCCGAGAAGCGCCGGTCGCGCTTCGCTGCACGAGAGGGAAATCCTATAACCAGCTTCTCTGGTTTTTCGTCCTCCTCGCTTGGCACCGAGGAGGTCAGCCGTCCCTTCCGGACGGCCCCGCTATGTGCACTCGGGGGGATTGAATCCGCCTCGAGCAAGCGCATTATTTGAACGCTAGCCATCTAGCGCGTAAGTTACACGGGTTGGCAACCGTGAACTTAGTTGCACTTTGCAACCTGTGCCAACCGATTGTACCGCCACACAAATCTCGATATCCGTCAATTCAAGGGTCATCGCATTCTGTTTCAGAAGCGAGCCCAAATCCGGCATAACGCGTATACGACGACGCTCACGGCTTGTGCGAGCGCGAGCGAGCGAGAGAGAAAGAGTGAGTGATTGAGTCAGCGCCTCTAACCATCGTGTGCGACCTCACCATATCATTTCCATCGTAGTCGCTCCAACCACGGTCGCGCTTCTCGCGACCTATTCCACATCCCGGTAATCGTCGATACAACCAAATTAACAACGTTCAAATCTCCGATTTAACAAGACTAACAAACTTTATGTTTTTACCCTTCCACGTAAACGAAAATCCTAAACATCAAATGCCGATGATGAAGGATTATGACAGGTGTCCCTGAGACTCTCAAAATCACTGAGGCATCTCCGAAAATACCTTCAAAATCCTGATCATTATCTCCGGCTCACGTCACGTACATCACCCCTCAGGAGGCTACGGGAGACCCAAAAATCCATCCTTCGGCCGAACATTCGCCGTCCCAAAAATTGTTTTGTCGTGATCACACGAACGATCGGGGAAAACAAAATAAAAAGCTTCGCGGCAAAACGCGAAACGTTTCAGTGGCGCCCAACGTGGGGCACGAAAGCCATATTAAATATCCTGACAATGTACAAAGACCGAACGTATCGAAAAACGCTCTAGCTTCGTATAAAATAAGATAGTTAGGCGTTGCAATCACCACTAGATCGGATAGCCAGCGAAGAGCTGAGAAAAACACCAATTTCAGGTCGTTTATAATCCGAGAAAACAAACACAACGAGAAACGAGCACTCGCACACAGTGCGGGCTCGTTCTCTCCCAGGCAGCCGAGAAACTCTCGAGCAAAATCACCAACATAAATCGGGTCAAGGCTACTCGGAAAGACGCATAGGGGAACGAGTACTCACGCACTCGTGCTTGCTCGTTCTCTCTCTCTCTCTCTCTCTCTCGGGAGACGAAATAAGCTCGCGTAAGAAGTCTCAAATATTTCGTCCATCTCACTCTCACCAAGAGAACAAAGACAAAGCGGTGTCAAGTACAATACGCATATTCTGGCAAGGTCACGCTGATCCCGAGCGGCGAGCGAGGGAAGAAATAGAAGAAAAAACTTTTTTTTCTTGTCGCTCGCGTGCCAAGGGATTAGCGAGCATCGCGAACAACTCGACGCCGCGGAAAAAAAAAAGAAAAAAATATATACAGGCCTCGAGTCTCGCGACTACCGCGCGGCCGTGAGAGAGACAGCATTACGTAAACACTTTCTTACCACGAGCGAGGAATATCGTGGCTTCAAATTATATTAACTCGGACGCATTGCTCGGTGGTCGAGAGGTACTTCCCCTCTTCGCGTACAGAGGCTTAGCGTGCCGAAATGAGCGAGGCCCGGAAGGGGAATCCTCCTCAGGAGGGGCGGGCGCTAAACCTCCCGCCCCGTGCCGCTACAGACTCGGCCCACGCGACCGGCCCACCCACCGAACCCGACGCCCTCACAAATGTGAGGAGCGAGCCGCGGGGAGGTGAGAGGGGGGCGCGTCGCAGGGACGACGGTACTGGGATAGGTATGAGGGGCCTTCCTGCGTGGAACCCCAATACTTCCGAACCAAACATCGCGGACGATAACGCTCGTCTCACACCGGAAGAATCCCAACTATCCTTATCCACTATCAAGGAGATGATGGCAAACATCCAACGCCGAGTCGATGACGACGCAAAGGCGCTGACGGCTGCCATTATCTAGAACCACCGTCACAGGAGCAACGCGGGGACGCGCGACTCCTGTCACCAAGCAGATATTTGCGGAGATCGAAATTCACTCGGTCAAAATTTCTCAGACGATACTCATTGTTCCCAGTCTTACAAGCCCGTGCATCTTAGGGATAGACTTCCTCGTAAGGACACGATCGGTAATCGACCTGGGACAATACAACTTAACTCTTGACAGCAGGGAGGACGATAGGGCCCATCTGTCCATACCCCTGCAAGCAACCAATCTTGTCACGGATATCTCCGATCAAGGAGCTATCCCCGACCCCGAGGAAGTCACTGATATGGAATTAGACCTAAAGGCCTCTGAAACTACCGGACTTACAAACCTCGAGAAGGAAGCCCTCAGGAACCTTCTCGAAACCCACAAACAGGTCTTCAAGAAAAGACCAGGGTTGCTTCGATCGTACCAACACGTGCTGAAAACCAAGCAGCACGAGCCTTTCAAGGCGATGAGCTATCCCGTACCCCTAGCCTACCGCTCGGCAGTAGATGAGGAAATCCGGGTACTCATCCAACAAAAAATAATCCAGCGCTCGAAGAGCCACTACAGCAGCCCACTCCTAATATCCCGGAAAAAGGATGGCGGAGTCAGGTGGTGCCTGGACGCGAGAAAAATAAATCAGATATTAATTCCGGACCATGAACGCATGGAGACCGCGGAGGAATTGTTTCAAGAGTGCCGAAGCGTATCATTCCTGTCAACCCTCGACATGCGTGCCAGCTTCTGGCAGGTCCCTCTACACCCAGAATCAAGAAAGTACACCGCCTTTTCCCATCGGGGAAAAGTGTATGAATTCCGCGTGACGCCCTTTGGTCTATCCACCAGCACGGCAAGCTTGGTGAGAGGAATTGAAAAGGTCCTTCAGGGGCTTCACGACGTAACGAACTTCGTCGATGACATCCTGTGCACCTCCGAAACTTTCGAGGAACACCTCTCCAGTCTCGGGGAGCTGTTCCGAAGATTTTTGGAACACGGTTTAACACTTAGCCTAGAAAAATCTCACTTTTTTAAAAGGGAGACTACTTTTCTGGGGCATATCCTGTCGCGAGACGGAATACGACCCGATCCTGACAAAGTGGAAGCTATTCAAGCCTTCCCTTCACCCAAAAATATCAAGCAACTCCGAGGATTCCTGGGGCTGGTCAATTACTACAGCAAATTCACCAAGGAACACAGCTAGGCGACAGCGCCCCTTCTCCACCTGCTACGGAAAGGGGAAAAGTGGGAATGGGGAACCGACGAGGTACTTGCCCGAGCCCTCGCTGTCTCACGACCGTCGGTATGCCTAATCGCAAAATTCCTACCGGTGTATGAAGGGCCCTACGTTATTTCGCGGAAAATCCACCAGTCATCGTACATCCTAAAACACGTAGGCAGCGACAAGGAGCGAGGACTCTTCCACCACAGCGATCTGCGCCCCTATCGGCGACCCACGGAATACCCCCTCTACTAGAACACCGGCACGAGAAGAAGATAAGAGCCAGCACGTCCGAGCTTACTCCAGTTCACGATAGATCATGGACAAAGCAACGCAGACTCGCAGCGATTGGGAGGGTCACGAGGTCTCACCGCGACCCTATACACCCGCGGAGAAAGGGAAAAGGAACGCACACCGTCCTCTGACCGGGAAAAGCAAACAGGCGCAAACCGAGCCGTGGTTTTTCCAACATCTGGAGGAGGATGAGGCGCGACAGCGAGAGGTGCTGGGGATTCCCGAAGGGATGCCAAGCCGGTTCGAGCCCGGAACAATAAAAATGAAGAGGAAGTTCGTGGTCCCCACACCCCCGGCGCCCCCGCCCACTCCAGAGTGGAAGGCACCGGCCCGCGAGGGCCCTCGAGCGGTACGCACCCTGGAAGGAATGAGGATCCTCTGGGGACGGCGACGCACCACAACCAGGCCCGACATCAAGCGCCCTGCCGACGACCCCGCCATCGAGGAGGCGTGCACCCGTAAGAGTGCACGGGGTCGTCCCACCACAGGAAATAGGCCTTAAGGTCGTCGCCCCCTCGAGAAGGGAATTCCGACCTTGGAGGGGCCATGTAACGTTTCGGCCACATAGGTAAGCCACCGTCACACCGAATACGATAGCGTCCGACCATTTCCGAGACACTTGCGTATTCTAGCCAGCATTCAGAGCAACCGGCCATGCCGACGGCCGGGCGTGTCAATCGGGCCAAGAAATTGGGGCAAGCCCGCGGCACCTCGCAAAGGGCCCCGCCCACCGCGAGGAGTATGACCACCACGGACTCGCGTGAATCACCGCCTCAGTCGAATTTCTCACTTCCCGTGCTCGACCACTCCTAGCTTATTAAGGATGTGACTTAAATTCGTCGTGACGCCTCTTCGTACCTCATGCTCGCCTAATATCTTAGAGAGCAACCCGCAAGCATGTTTTCTTTCCCCGAGAAGAGTATAATATACTGCCGTCCTCAAAATAGCCAACGCAGTCAACCCCACCAACGGAGTGTTCCTCGGCGGCGTGATTTCCCACCTAAGTCTCCAGAATCGCGGGAGAAATGGAATTTCTCCTGACGTGCTATAGGCTATTTAAGGGCGAGCACGAGTCGGAGCGGCACTCTGTCGCAAATTCATTATATTACGTGGAGTCATCAGTATCCGAAACCTCGGATCACCGGATGGAGACCATGCTGCCGTCGCCCTGGTCCCATCCTCGAACAACCTCAGCTTCGGGATAGATACTCTATTTCCTTGGGAAGCCCCAGCATTACGCTGGAAGTCCTACCTTGGGAATAGAGTCGTCGTGGTGATTGCCAGCTAGGGAAAGTTAGACAAGATCCGATCGATAGTCTTTAGGACGATCGATCGCCACGCAGGCCATCCCGCGCAACAACTCGGAGTGTGCAGTCCGTGAAGCGCCGATCGCGCTTCGCTGCACTGAGGAATTTCGACAACCAGCTTCACTGGTTTTTCGTCCTCCTCGCTTGGCACCGAGGAGGTCAGCCGTCCCTTCCGGACGGCCCCGCTATGTGCACTCGGGGGGATTGAATCCGCCTCGAGCAAGCGCATTATTTGAACGCTAGCCATCTAGCGCGTAAGTTACACGGGTTGGCAACCGTGAACTTAGTTGCACTTTGCAACCTGTGCCAACCGATTGTACCGCCACACAAATCTCAATATCCGTCAATTCAAGGGTCATCGCATTCTGTTTCAGAAGCGAGCCCAAATCCGGCATAACGCGTATACGACGACGCTCACGGCTTGTGCGAGCGCGAGCGAGCGAGAGAGAAAGAGTGAGTGATTGAGTCAGCGCCTCTAACCATCGTGTGCGACCTCACCATATCATTTCCATCGTAGTCGCTCCAACCACGGTCGCGCTTCTCGCGACCTATTCCACATCCCGGTAATCGTCGATACAACCAAATTAACAACGTTCAAATCTCCGATTTAACAAGACTAACAAACATTTATGTTTTTACCCTTCCACGTAAACGCAAATCCTAAACATCAAATGCCGATGATGAAGGATTATGACAGGTGTCCCTGAGACTCTCAAAATCACTGAGGCATCTCCGAAAATACCTTCAAAATCCTGATCATTATCTCCGGCTCACGTCACGTACATCACCCCTCAGGAGGCTACGGGAGACCCAAAAATCCATCCTTCGGCCGAACATTCGCCGTCCCAAAAATTGTTTTGTCGTGATCACACGAACGATCGGGGAAAACAAAATAAAAAGCTTCGCGGCAAAACGCGAAACGTTTCAGTCTTCTCAATCGTATCATCAACAAACTTCCCGTTGAATTGCACTTGCCTGGATATCAGTATTGCGGACCCGGCACAAAGCTAGCTAAACGTCTTGCACGCGGCGATCCTGGAATAAATCCGTTGGATGCAGCTTGCAAGGAGCACGATATCGCGTATTCGAAAAATTGTGAAAACCTCGAAGCTAGACATTCGGCGGATAAAATATTGCAGGAGAGAGCTTGGCAACGAGTTCGCGCCAGCGACGCTAGTATCGGGGAGAAAACAAACGCGCTTGCCGTAGCAGGAATCATGAAAGCGAAGAGAAAATTCGGCATGGGGATTAAGAGGGGAGCAAAAATTGTTGGCTTGAAGAAAATGATCGATGCAGCGAGAGAAGCCATGGTGAAGAGCGAAGATTCAAGTGCAGTCGCTGCGTCGGCCTTAAAGGGCGCCCGAGCAGCTGTCAAGAGGGCCACAAGTGGTGCGCGCAAAGTGCGTACGCCTCGAGTGTTGCCTGTACCTCGTAAAATCGGTGGCTTCCTACCGTTTCTCGTATCCATCTTTGCCGGTCTCAGCGCTGCAGGGGCGCTAGCAGGTGGTGCGGCCAACATAGTCAAAGCGGTCAAGGCCGCTCAAGCAGCGAAACGTGAGCTCGAAGAGAGCAAGTGTCACAATCGAACGATTGAAGCAATAGCATTGGGCAAAGGCTTACATCTCAAGCCGTACAAACAGGGAATGGGTATTTTTATCGCGCCAAAAAACGTAAAGTAGAGCTGCCTCACCGACCACTCACCGATGCAGATTTGCTAAAATACGCCAAAATAATGGAAATCCTATATTTTCGTGGATGTTACATGAGAAATCAATTGCCCAAGGGTGGACCATGGCTACGCGAATGTGCCATTGTAAATCTCGATGAGGATATGGGGTCTGGCACACATTGGGTGGCGTACAAAAAAACCAACAATAGAGTCCATTATTTCGATAGTTTCGGCGATCTTCAACCACCTGCCGAACTTTTGAAATACTTCGGTGTGAGTAGCGTGAATTATAATTACACGAGGTACCAGACATACGACACATTCGAGTGTGGTCATTTGTGTCTGAAGTTTCTCTGTCGACAATTGCCGCGACGAGAGAGATTTTCTCTGTATAAAAGTGGGTGATGAGGGGAAAATCGAGTCAGTTTGTCAAACGACATTATGGATAACAGTCTTACGTTGACCTTATCGGGGTCATCGTCTGTGCTCGAGGCTCAATACTTTCCCCCCATTGAACTCGCCCCCCACAAGAATTATACCCTCGGACTCATCGAACTCCTAACCTACAATTCTATTCCAAATATAGACATTGGACACAACAAATTTTACGTTGGCAAGAACGTTTTTGCCATACCTACTGGAAGTTACGAATTAGCCGATATTGCGACATACTTGGAAAAAGAGCTGGCAAAGCAAAATATTACCATTCGCATTAGGCTCAACCACAATACGCTGGGCAGTGAAATCGAGTGCAATTATGACATATATTTCACGCCCGAGGATTCTAGGATTTGCACCCCGTAGACTACGAGCTGGTGAAAAGCATCAATCGGATAATCTAGTGACCATTTTCAAAGTGAACGCCTTGCGCGTCGAATGTAACCTCACAGCTGGCGCGTATATTAACGAGCGAAGAGTACACACAATCCACGAGTTTTTCCCATCCGTACCACCAGGCTATAAAATCATCGAGATACCGTCGCACGTCATTTATCTACCAATCGCGAGCAAGACGATAGACAACATTCAACTGCGAATAGTGGATCAGGACGGTGATTTGGTGAACTTTCGCGGTGAGACAATAACCATACGATTACACATCAAATCGCAATGGGTATAGTCTTTCACAGAGTCGTGAGCACTTATAAAAACAATACTTCGTCGATGAGAGTCCAGTAGTCGATGGACACGCACACCGCTAACACCGCAGAACGTGCTGTTTTTGCGGAGTTTGGGTCTACGAATACGTGGAAAAATCGCATGAAAAACTACATAATCTGTATTGCGTGCGTATGCTGTTTGAGATGGAGGCGGAAATAACTGATATCAAAACTCCAGTCATCTTCGATGATTCCATCGCGCACTATGAGATTCATGCTCATCAGCCGTATGCATCAACAACCTTCAATAACAGTGATGAAATACGTATTTCCATTCAGCATCAAGACATATGCATACTTCCCAGTCAAAGTTCGCTACGCGTATGCGGGCGAGTCACCAAAGACGATGGCACAATCGCCGCCAATACACATTTCGCAAACAATGGCATTTGCTATTTGTTCGACGAGGTGAGATACGAGCTCAATGCCATGGAAATAGATCGATGTAAAAATGTCGGCATAACGAGCTCGATGAAGGGATACGCATCCGTGAGTCAATCCAAGAACTATAAGCTTGAGAATGCTGGCTGGTATGATGTTCGCAGCGGGCACGCTGTCGCAGATGCCGATGGGAATTTTGACGTATGCATACCGCTGAGTATGATCCTCGGTTTGACCGAAGATTATCAAAAAATCATTGTGAACGCCAAGCATGAATTGATTCTATTGAGATCGAAGACTAATGATAATGCGATATGGCAAGCCGCAGGTGAGGATGACATCAAATTCACGTTGAAAAAAGTAGAATGGCTCGTACCGTACGTGACACTCTCCGATAAGCATAAAATCCAACTTCTCAAGTTTATCGGTAAAGACACACCGATACCCATGACTTTCCGCTCATGGGAATTGTACGAGTACTCAATGCTCCCCGCAACCTCAAAACACATGTGGGCCGTGAAGACGTGCGCAAATGCGTGTAATTTCGATCATTGTGACATCACAGATGTCAAACTCTACCTCAATTCGCAAAGTTATCCCCATGGGAATTTGAATCTGGACATTGCGCAGAACCAATATGCGCTTCTCTATCAAATGTATGCAAACTTTCGATATTCGTACTACAATAGAGAGCCCGAACCATGCTTGAAAAAATTGGATTTCATAAAGTATGCTCCGCTCATTGTCATTGATTGCTCGAAGCAGAACGATTCTCTCAAGTCCGGCCCCGTTGATGTACGCATCGAATTCGAATCAAAGACGAATATTCCCGCCAATACGTCCGCATACTGTCTCATTCTCCGTGATCGTATTGTCGAGTACAATCCGATAGGTGGCGGGGTAAGAAAGTTGATATAAAGTTGAGTTCACACGCCCCCCTTCAGTCATCATGGAGTTTATCGTTGATGTGCAAGGCTTCAAGCGACCGATCAACAAATTCGTCCCGAAGGAAATATCAATTGTCGAGGTGGCGAGCGTTGACTGCAAGCCCTTGACGTTTCTCTTCGAATCACCGTACGCCTGGAATTCTCTGCCGGGAAAGTACAAGAGTACGAATATGTGGTTGGAGCGCAATTACCATGGTTTGCGATGGGCCGATGACGACTTTCCACACGACACCATCCCCATGTTCATTCGATCAATCTTACAACACGCTCGAATCGTCTACATCAAGGGATTGGAGAAATCGCTGTGGTTGAAGAAATTCACCGACCTAGCAACGGAGATCATCGAACTGGAGACTCTGGATTGCCCATCGTTGGAGAAGCTTGCGACAAAAGAGCTGAGAAACAACGGATGTCCCTACCATGCGACTCTCCACCCGAAATTCAAATGTGCCTATGAAAATGTGAAATATCTGGAGAGATGGTTGAAAGAGGATGCGAGGAAATAAATTGTTTTTGTTGTCGATTACATAATTTTTCTTTTTATTTACAAAAAAAATTTTTTTACAAAATGTTGTCCCATTCACACGCACGCACACATACACACACACACACACACACACACACACGCGCGCACGCACACATACACACACATAGAAAATGTTCTTAATACTGTGATAGCGAGGTTCGTGGATTTCTTCGCACCAGATCTCATCTAAGCGCTGACGTCAGCCTGGAGCGCCTTGGTGATCCGAAACACAATCTTTTTGCCATGGATTCGCTGGCGCGAGGTTAGCAGAATTCCAGGTCTGAACACCTCCGCCAACATCGAGCCTTTGTGATGTATTTTTTTTCCGAGACCCCATAGCGACTCAGGGTTTCTTCACCTGGAGAACAAAAAACAACGGCATTTTTTCACTTGCAATTCACTTGAGCAGTCAATCGACATTAGTCGCCTTCCTCCTCACCGCGCACTGCATTCGCGAGGTTCGTTTGCCAGGTTTTTGAATTCCATGCTATTGAACTTTCCACCGATGTAGACCATGCATAGATCTCCGTTGTACGCTGACGCCAACATCGTCTGGAACGTCGCCGGATTCGTTTCAAGTACCTTGCTGATCCTCCCCGGTAAAAATACGGTAAACTCGTTGCGAATGTCAATCACGAACTTTTTGCCATATCTCGTGTTCAGTTCCCGTATGTTGGTGATGGGATACTCCGAGTCGGGGGTCAACTCGTTCAATTTCTTCGCCGGAAGAAAATCTGCGTATTTACCAATCTTATTGATCGCGTCCATTTTTCACTTGCCGTCTGATCGTTCGAAGCTGTCTTCACGAGATTATATACTTGCCCCCTCCACCATTCCCCCTCCACTCTGAATCCTCGACCAATGACGTTTGTCGGTGAGGAGATTCTTCGCGCCGTGGCTCCAAATTTATTTTTTCAAATATCATCCTCAGCGAATGAATCTGTGCCCACGACTCTATTTCTCCTTTCAATTGTTGAATGTCTTGCAACAATCGTTCGATGCGCACTTTTAATTCACGTCTCTTGCACGCATTTTTTTCGTTGCGGCGCATGATTCCGCCGCCTTCCGTGGCAACTTCTCAACAAGAGCCTATTTTTTCCGTGAATCACCTACAGCTCCGTATCGCCCGGGACGAACATTATCATTAGATGCTTTACTCCCTTTGATCTTTGGAACTTTTGAATCGGAGGGGGGAGGGCCTTTTCGAAATTGATCTTCAGCAAACTTCTTCAAATTTTGAGAAACAGGATTTTTTGAATCTCTGAAATGACTCATGTTGACGGCGAAACGTATAGCGTATTTTTGATACGCTATAATTTTTTTATACACCCCCACTTATAGCTATACGCTGATACGCTGACGAATTTTTCTATACACCCCCACTTATAGTCCCCTTCATCATGGTGGCCGAGTTTCAACGCGTTTATCGATATCGCATTTTATTTGGGGGGGGGGGCTTTGTCAAGCGCAGCATCCACAAGGTGTGTGTGTTGTGTGTGTGTGTGTGTGTGTGTGTGTGTGTGTCGGCACGCGCGTGCAAATGGAACGTCGCATCGCTCGAGTATAAACAGCGGTCTTTTCATCTGTTTATTTCCTCCTGCTATCGGGCTAAATTGAGGGCACGAGGGTCCGAGCGCGGCAAAATGTTTAAAAAATATAATTCGTAGAAATCTGACGAAATCTCGCCGCCATTTTGGCGCTATCAAATGTCACCGGCCGATGATAAATTCTCGGAAAATAATCATTCAACACCTCAATTCGCCGGTTTCAACACGTCGATAAACAAAACTATCGCATCTCGGCATGGTGGGGGGGAGGGGGGCTTTGTCAAGCCACGGCAAGCGCCCGATGACTCACCACCCACAAATGTTTAAAACAATTTCTGAGAAATCAGACCCTCCACTCTTCCTCCCGCTGCCCCCCCTCTTCCCGCGGAGGGGAGGGGAACTCCCTTTTACTACAAAGCACTTCGACTCTTTGTCAGTCGTTGCGCGGCCTCGCTAGTCATCGGACGTGTGTCCCCGTGTTTACCCCCCCCCCCCCCCATTCCGCCGAATTCCATTCGCGGCGAAGAGGGACTCACCACCATCGGTCGGTAAGTAGGTGAGCCCTACCATCGGTCGGTAAGAGGGTGAGCATCACCATCGGTCGGTAAGCAGTGCAGCCCTACCATCGGTCGGTAAGTACAAACATTGACAGTCGATCATGGGGCCGATTCTAACCAAAACCCTACCCGACCATCCGCCGATAACTCAGAAATTAACCATTTTTTGGTTCGTTCTCGGTCGGTAAGTTTCGGTAGTAGGAATTTTGGTTTAGAATCGGCCCCATTATACTACTAGTGTGCGACCAAAATGAGGCACGAAAGTTCAACACCCTTTGCCTACAAACGCTAAACTGTCACGTCTCAAACACGGATAATTTGTGGACCTGTGGCGATTTCTCGATAGCTTCACCCTGATGACCGAGCGTACTATTGGTATGGCGTACAGAGATTGTACCCTACGGTGTACCTGTACAGTAGTATACCGCTACACGCAAATGTACGTGTTACTAGTATGGTACCAGTACACTGTACAATAGTAAAATATATCGGTTCTTTATCCTCACCATACTAATACCGGTACCGATTCCGTACGCACATACGTAGTAGGTAGGGTACCTGGGCTATCATGTACGAACCAGAACTAATGTAGCGTCGGATTTACCATCTGGATGGACCATCGGTTTTCTCCAGGGCAGCAAGTACTGCCCAGGATGAGAAACGGCGTCAATCGTCGCGGCCACAGTATACATCCCCAGTGTCGCGAGGATATCACCGCTGTCTCCAATCTCTCCGGGAGCACCAGCGGGCTGGCCTCACGAAACTCGTCGAACCTTTCGGCTTCGTTCAGAAACAATATCTTGCCAAGGATCGTACCGCTAATCTGAGCAAGGCCTTTCGTTGACGTACGTACGTTTCTAAACGGAGGCCGAGGACGCTAGGACCTTCTTGCATCTCAATGGTTTCGGCTACCATCATCTCATACTCAGCGTCTACGCTGTAGATAGAACGAACGTGCGCTCTTGATTTTTATAGATTTTGTTTAAATTTTAACCAGACGTTTTTCGAGAAAAGACGTGTTTCGAGAAAAACAGTCGATGTCTCCTACACGGGCCAGCCACTGCCACCGCAGACCCATACGGGCTTGCGGACTTTGTTTTACAGGTACCACACTTTTTTCCCCTTATTCTAGATGGTTCAAAGCATTTTTTTAAGTCAAGTAAAAATAAACATTTTTTTTTAATTCTACAGTGGTGTAGCCTCTTAGATCGGAGTACACGGTGACGATTGTTCGCCGCGTCTCTTCGAACGACGCCGCCACCCCCCCGCCCCTCTCTTTTCCACGCAAGGTTTGTCCGCTCACTGCTGCGAGCTTGAATCTCCTATTCTTCAATGAAATTCAAAAAGAGGACAAGACAATGATTCCCGAATAGCGAATGTCCCTCCAATAATGCTTCTAATTCTGCGTCTTCGTACACTGTCGGCCTTCCGCTGCGTTCTTGTCTTCGACGTCAACCTCACCGTTCTTAAATTTTTTAAACCACTCCCAATAACTTCTCTCACTTAAAGTAGCCTCACCATATTCTTCTCCAAGCAATCGATGCGCCTTATCTGCAGATTTTTTCAAATTCAAGACCTGAATCAAAAGTTCCCGCAAATGACGCATATTCGGCCTAAAACTCGACATTTTCGCACGAAAAAATTATGTGATGCTGATACAAAATCGCTAATATTTCAAGGTTATGGTCTTGCCAGATGTCCGGTCTTACGATATGACGGTTTACATCTGACACTTTCAACCATAACCTAATGGTGGGGCCATATTTTGTCAAACTGCAGAGACTTAGTTGTACTCCCAATAAAAGTACAATGTAAGTACCACACATTATTTTCTTAACCATGCACGCCAAGTCGTTGCACAGCATTTCCAGTGATACATACTTACAGTACTTGTGTGATGCATACGTTGTACTTTTATATAATCGTAATTCGAACTTTTATTATAATAGTAATATGGTTTCTTAAAGTAAATTGCTGAGAAAAATAGTATTTCTAGGGTTTGACAATTTTGTGTACGTTTCTAGTAAATTTGCTTGGCTTTTGCATAAAAGGTTATTTCACTTCTTTTGTACGTTTGAATTGGAAAAGTAATAATGTAAATAGAAGTATGGTTTGAAAAAAATCACAAGTATTTCCAGGTTCATTACAATTTTGTAGATAGTGAAACGACCAATAATTTTTTCGAGGGCATTTTTTATTACTTGTTTTATACACACGGGTGCAGGATATGGTGATCACAGGTTAATCTGCCGAGAGATTGACACATCCTTCGAGAGTCGGATATTGACGAGTTCCATAGTCAATCGCAACCACATTGACCCGCACCAATTTCTCAAATATGCTCGAGACTTAGTTCTTCAACATATGATAAATACCCTTTACAAGCACTATAGCGTTAAAGTTAATACAGTTAACTTCAAAGTCA
This sequence comes from Ophion slaviceki, assembly GCA_944452715.1. NCBI lineage: Eukaryota > Metazoa > Arthropoda > Insecta > Hymenoptera > Ichneumonidae > Ophion > Ophion slaviceki. The sequence continues at coordinate 8,073,915 of OX101789.1, forward strand.
AAGTTAAGTTGATACAGTGGTTAAGGGAATTCTCGAGGAATGACAAACATAATAAAAGTATCAACACACGAAACAGTGAACACAAGCGATTTGAATGAGTGGTATGAGCAACGTGTTGTGGAGCCTACTTTGACCCTACTCGATGCATTTCAAGAACGTGATAGTGGCTGGGCTTTGTGGAAAATACTCAACCGGATGATAAAGGTAAATAAGCATAATGCAATGCGCGACATGTGCTGCATGTCATTGCCGCGGGAGATAATGATGAAGAGCCCTGTGATTAATGTGAAATCAAACGATCATGCATGTTTCGCGTGGGCAATAGTCGCTGCTCTATACCCAGCTGAACGACACAGTAACCGTCCATCTTCTTACACACATTATTCAACAGTACTAAATCTACAGGACATTGAATTCCCAGTGACTATACACCAAATTAAAAAAGATGCTTTTCAAAACAATCTATCGATCAATGTGTATACTACCACCACCAGAAAAGACATTATTTCTATATGCATGACTCAATATAAGAAATAAAAGCCTATCAATTTGTTATACATGCAAGATACTAAGGACAACACTGTACGACATTTCACATAGATCAAGAACCTGTTGAGGCTCATGAGAGCACAGCTGAGCAAAAAAGAAAAAATATGGGTGCGATCGGTGTGCAAAGTTAACATAAGTAAGTTATGTCGACATATACTAAACAAATTAAACAAAAAATCAATTTTTGCAGGTGTTTGCATCATTTCGGATCAGAGGATAAATTGCAATCACATGAGGTCGATTGAGGAGCAATAAACGGCCGCGCGATCCTACTATCAAATGACACCAATAAATGGCTCCAATTCAAGATAAAACTTCAGTCGCAAAGAGCGATATCCATTCATTGTGTATGCCGATTTGGGGTGTATTTCAGCAAAGACTGATAAGCAGAACCTAGCGAAAGATATGCATCAACAGCACGAAGTATTTAGTATTGGTTACTATGTGTGCGATTCGTATGACCAATCGCTTTCTTCATCTAACTCACGTCGCAGTGCTGATTGCATATCATGGTTCGTCAAAGAACTCAAAAATCTAGCACTGCGCATAAAGGACATTCCCTGCGACAACGTCCCAATAATATATTTAACATTGAGCGACTGGGCATGTTTCCGAGAAGCGACTCAATGTCATATATGTAAGAAACCATTTTCGAAAGACGATGCACGCGTTCGAGATCATTGCTATCTGACGAGGCCCTGATCGGTAGAGGCCCTGCTCATTCTCATTGCAACTTAAATTACAAACAATCTTTTTTTTAATTTCAGTAGTTTTTCATAATTAATGGGGTTTATGATGCGCATTTTATGATCAAGTAGCCATAGCGTTCAAAGAAAAAACTGATGTACTTCCAATAACGAAAGAGAAATACATCTCATTCGCGAAGCACGTTGAAATTACAGACGATTCAAAACATAAGATCCAATTAGCAGGGGAAGCGCTAGCAACCGTCTGTGATAAAAACCGCTACATCATACACTACAGAAATGTACAACAGTATTTACGTCATGAACATTGCCTCACGAAAATCCATAGGGTTTTACAGTTTACACAATCCCCATGGCTGCGTTCGGATATTGAGTCAAATTAGCAGTTTCGAACGCTGGCCAAAAACGATTTTGAAAATAATTTATTCAAATTGATGAATAATGCGGTGTTTAGCAAAACGATGGAGAGTGTGCGCAATCATGTAGATGTAAAGCTTTTGGCGAAAATGGGAGGGCAGGTATGGCGCAGAGGCAATGATTGAGAAGCCAAACTTCCACAGCTGAAGTATTTTTTTTCCCTGAAAACCTCGTAACCGTAGAATTGCGCAATCTGGAGGTGAAATTTAACAAGCCAATATATGTGGGTATGTGCATACTTGACATATCCAATACGTGTTTGTATGGACTTCATCTTGAGTATATGGTACCTCTGTATCGCGACAAATGTAAAGTCATGTATACCTATACAGACAGCCTCAAATATAACATTGAGAGCGATTGGATATTGAGAGGTGGAAGATAGGTATGGTATGCCGCTTGTCAACAAGAAGGTATCAGGTCTTATGAATGATCAATGTAACGGTGCAATTATGACCGAGTTCATTGAACTTCGATCGAAAATTTACGTGACACGTGTCGAGGGGAAAAAGGACACTACAAAAATTAAAGGTGTCAAAAGTAGTTTTGTCGTTAGGACCATTCCGTTTGACGATTATGCTCGGTGCTTGAACGAAGGAATTGAAATGTGCCATAGTCAAACGTGTTTGAGATAAAAGTTGGACAAGGTCTACACCATTCGCGAGACAACAATCAATCTAAGTCCTAACGATCATGAGCGGTATATTATACCTGGAGCCTCTGAACCCTTGCTATGGAGGCATAGCAGAATACCGTCGTGAAAAATTATGTACATTTTCGTAAATATAACTTGATGTTCAGCCGGTTAAAATGATATACATAATTTTGTAAACAGTAATTGATTTTGTAAAAATGGATTTTTGTCTGTACGTAAAGAAGACGGCTTGTCTGTAATCTATAATGTAATAATGGAAAAAAAGGAATACAGAACGAGGAAATGCTTGCTGTAGCCATGGAGTGCCACGTGCGGAGGAGACACGGGTAGGATTGATCGGTAGGAAGTAATAAAAGTAAAAAAAAAAAAATTGTCACATTCTCTTCATCACCGACTACAAGTCAGATTTACTTTTCCAATTATTGTGCGTATTATCGAAACCTAGCCGTTTACCAACATCGATTACCACGCTTCTTCAATACTACTTCAATGGGATAGATATCGGGGTATTTGACACTGAGAAGTTCTTGTTCCTAGAAACCACCGGCGATAGGTTCATCTTTATAGTCCTCCAAACGATATGTCGCCAGATGCGTTTTATTCGCACGAAATACTGTAAATATTTTTGTTGTCTTATGTGGCGTGTAACCCTTTTGAAAACACTCTTAGATTTACTGATTCTCACTTGCTCACCAGTGGTGAATTTCGGTCATGTTTTCATTAGAGGCAGAGGCTTATTGAGAACCTGTTGCAATATTTGCTTCTCATTTTCGGCGTTCACATTTTTCGGCTTCATCTTAATGGTGCGGTGCACAGAATCATTATACTCGGCTACTAGGTTTTCAAGAATATTGATCCACGTATAAAATGACCAGGAAGACTAAATTGCATTTGCACCTTATTTTTCAATGTACGATTGAAACGCTCGCAAATGGATGCCTTTAAGATGCTATATGTTGTATACATGTGAATATTTTACTTTTTCATTACGGATTTAAAGTCACATTTGTAAAATTCTTTTCCCTGATCAACGTGCAAGTTCTGCGCCCCTTAATAAGTATCGACTTCATTGCGGCTGCAGCATCTTTACCATTCTTCCTCAGCATTGGCACGGCCCAGGTGAATTTTGAGAAAGTATCGATGACAGTGGGGCGAGATTTATATTTGGAATTTTGACGCGCGTATGATGACATATTTTTTATTACTTTCTCGTTTACTTTCCAGTCCACTCAGTCGTGCATCTAGTTCAGCAATGACGTGTGAATTACGAACCACCAAATCTTGTAAAGTTTTGATATCGGCGTCGAGTGTATTTGCAATGTCTCTCATCGTAGCGTCAAGTCCATTAACCAACAACTGATTACTCTCATTTGTATCTTTGGGTATGTTCTTAATGATACTTCGGGATCTTTTATGTAAAGCACCTAGAGTGATGGCATCGTCTTGACTTTCCGGATTAGCGATGTTACGCAATCGGTTCTGCCCCAAGTTATAATGACCATCTGCGGTAGTTCTAAGCCCAATGCTCGGTCGGCCCGGTGGACCTTGCTTAATGAAGAGTACACTCTTATTTAATTGGCGTCCTCTTATTTTATTTAATACGTCGACACTCATGTTGAAAATGCGTCAATTTTCCGATGCTGAGTTGATAAATGATATCAGCTTCACGCAATACCTCGATAACCGATATAATTTCATTCGAATGCGCAGAATTCCCAGCTGCTTGTGATGCCAGAATTAAGCGAAAACGAGCTCATTAGGATTGTCCCAATAAGTAAAGTTCAATTCGGCGTTCTTTCTAGCTAGCTTATACTTTGGTGTTTCCTATGCCCTTATGATGATCTTGCATATTTCACTTAAATGGTGAAATATGACCTATATTTGCGATATAAGTGTTGCATTTGTGGCAGGTGTTACGCCGTATAGCCTCCTTAGGCTTAGAAAATGTTTTGTGCCCATTCGTCGATATTAAAATCTTTTTATAATATTTCAAATCGTCCGGTTTGAGAGCTTCAAAACTTTTTGAAACAGCAGCTCCGTTAATCCAACAGTTTTCGGCTAATTTATATCTCTCACACGAATATGTTGAGAGTCGAAAATAATCGGAGAATCGCCAATCATCAATTTGTTGTTTGCGAGATTCCGTGCACCATATAATATATCCAAGCTTGCCTTTCTAGTTGTTCGTAATAACAGGAAATATTCACCGGTTAGTTCATTGACATTTTGCAAGTCATCATCATCCTCGTACACCAATTTCAAAGAATCTTGTGTTTCGCTCATGAAGTGGATGTTCCAAGCGCGTGTGATTTTGGACGCGAATGGCACCTGGGGTGTCGCGTCAGACACAGAAACAATACCGGTGACCCCGGCCGGGGGTGCGAGTGAATCAGTACTCGTTGAACACAGAAAAAGCCTCGCAAAATGGCACAAGGACGATGCTGTGGCACAAAAAATGATAGCGACAACGGTGGGAGAGCAACCGATGCTACATATTATAAATTGTACCTCAGCGAGAGAAATGTGGCAGAAACTGTCGTCGGTGTACGAACAAAAATCCGAGGCAAGCGTGCACATATTGCAAAAAAATTGGTTCAGCGCTACGAAGAAGAGTTCGGCCGACATGGCAACACACATCTCCAAGCTGGAGGATTTGGCGCACAGGCTGCGGCTGATGGATGAGGAAATTTCAGACTCAATGATGATAACGAAAATTCTTATGACCCTGCCAGCAAACTACTACGACTCTGTGAGTGCGTGGGAATCTGCGCCAGTTAACGAATGCACGCTGGTGAATCTCACGTCGAGACTTACCATCGAGGAGTCGAGGCACTCGTCTCGAGAAGAGAAAAGCGGAAACGCTCTTGCGTCAAAAGCCCAAAGAGGGAAGACATACCGTGACAAAGATCCGAAAGGAAAATCTAAGAACGGGAAGTGCTTCGTGTGTGACAAGCCAGGGCATTGGGCGAGAGAATGCTCGCAGAGGAAAGGCGACGACGCAGAAAATAGAGACACCGGTAACAACGAACAGCGAAGAAGACCATCCGGCGTAGGCTTAGCGAGAGTAGCCCTCACATCCACAGCGACCGCAGCGGAGAGAGACGCTGACTGGTTCTTGGACTCAGGCGCCAGCGATCACATGTGCAATCAGAAATAATGGTTTGTCACGTACGAGGCTTTCGACAAACCACTGGCAGTGTGCATCGGTGACGGAGGGCAAATCGGAGCCAAAGGAAGGGGTTGCATCAATATGTTGATGTTCGACAAAACGAATTGGCACGAAAATCATTTAGTCGACGTTTTACATGTACCGATATTAAAATATAACCTTTTTCAGTCGGTGCTGCTCTTGCAGCAGTGGGAGTACGGCAAGGAAAACTGTACTCGATGAAATTCAAAGTCGTTCGTCCGGAGGGGTCGAACTCGAAAGCTGAACGAGCATGTGCGAACATAACCTCGACAGGGACGCTTAGAGATTTGGACGAGAAGCTCGTACACCAGAATTTTCGGCACGTAAGTGAAATTCTGAAACGGTTCCAGATACCCGTCAAGATCGAGAAAGATACCTTCTGTGAAGCGTGCACGGTAGGGAAAATGCACAGGCTTCCTTTCCCGCATAGTACGTCACGAACGAAAGAAATCGGCGAGCTCGTATATGCCGACCTGCGTGGTCCCATGCAAACGAAATCAAACGAAGGATTGAGGTATTACCTCCTCCTCAAAGATGACTATTCACATTTTAGAGTGGTCTACTTTATCGAAAACAAGGCGGAGACGACACGCTGCGTTGAAAACTTTGGAAAATGGCCGATGAACAATGTCCACGAGGCGTGCGCATCCTACGCACAGACAATGGGCTTGAGTTAATTAACCACGAGATGCAAGAGTTGACTCACCGGAGCTGAGGCGGTAAATACTGTGGCCAACGTCTTAAACCGAACAGGGACAAGCAGCCAAAAAAGGACGACACCGTTCGAGCTGTGGTTTCAGAGGAAACCGGAGATCTACGAACGTTCGGAGAAGAGGTCTTCACTCATATTCCTAAGGAAAAACGACGCAAACTCGACCCGCAAGGTAAAAGAGGTTTCCGACGTTACGACGACGACGAAACGAAGGGCTACCTAGTATGGTTCCCGGAGGACGACACAATTGCGACAGCCAGAGACGTCGTATTCACGGGTCGAACGGATCAAATGGAGGTAAGAGAAAATCAAACACACGAGTTAACGATTCAAAACACTCCTTGTATCGACGAAGACGAGCAGAGCGACTGAAACGATAGAAGACGACGAGGAGCATCAAATCGAGCCACAGGTCGACCGAGACGCAGATCAACAAGGCGACATAAACGACATACGAGAGAACGCTGCTCGCGAGATAGAACGTGAGAACGCGACTCCCGAAATACATCGCGAGAACGCAGCCCCAATCCAGGGACATCAGCTCAGGAACAGAGCAACACTGCGACAGCCAGGATGGCATGGTGATTACATCGATATAAACGAGCTTTTCCTAGCTGAATTTCAGGAACCAATCTCGTACAAAGCAGCCGTCGAGAACGAGGGTTCAGAAAATTGGAAAAGAGCCATGGACGAGGAAATCGAGGCGCTGTCGCGAAACGAAGTCTGGGAGCTCACGGACGCGCCGAAAAATCGAACAATCATCGACAATAAATGGACGTACAAGTTGAAACGTGACGCAAGCGGCAATATTCAACGGCATAAAGCGAGACTTGTCGACCAAGGTTTTCGACAACGCGAAGGGATTGACTACCACGAGACGCATGGTCCGGTAGTTCGCTTTGACTCTATTACAGCCATACTCGCCGTTGCTGCCAGTGGACGCAAGCACGTTCAACAATTCGACATAAAATCCGCTTTTCTGTACGGTAACATCGACGAGGAACTGTACATGCGCCAGCCTGAAGGGTACGAGGACGGAACCCGGAGAGTCTGTAAGCTCAAGCGCAGCCTATACGGATTGAAACAATCCTCTCGCTGTTGGAATCGACGTTTTACCGACTTTCTGAAAAGATTCGATCTCACAGCAACGAACGAAGACCCGTGTGTATTCACAGGTCGTAGCAAGAATCGCGAGATACTGCTCGCTGTCTACATAGACGACGGTCTGATCGTTGCAAAAGATCGCGGGCTCATCGACGAACTTCTCAACGTGTTAAAAACACAGTTCGAGATAACCCACGGCGAAGCAAATCTGTTCCTCGTACTGCAAATTGAGAGACATCACAACGGAAGCATATTCATGCATCAAGGAAACTACGCAAGGAAAATTCTGGAAAGATTCCACATGGGAGAAGCCAATGCGGTGACCATCCCGGCCGAATCCCACGAAGAAACGAGTTACCACGAGGACTCGACAAACGAGCACGAGCGCACGCCGGCGCTGTACCGCGAGGCAATCGGTAGTCTCATGTACCTTTCGGTGGCATCGAGACCCGATATTACCTTCGCCGTCAATCGACCGAGTCGCCATCTCAAAGAGCCAACGAAAAATCACTGGAAGGCAGTGAAAAGAATTTTCAAATACCTCAAGGGCACGGTTGACTATGGGTTGAAGTTCGAAAGCAACCAGGAGCATCGGCTGGTGGCGTACAGTGACGCCGACTACGCAGGCGATCCGGAGACTCGGCGATCGACGACGGGGTACGTCATGATGCTTGGCACTGCGACTGTCTCGTGGAACTCCCAGAGACAAAGTTCAGTCGCACTGTCAACCACGGAGGCGGAGTACGTGGCCGCGGGCCAAAACACGAAAGAAATAGCGTGGATGAAGAACCTAGTCAAGAGCTTGCTCGATACCAAAGAGGTCCACACAACAATGTACCTGGACAATCGAAGTGCAATTAGATTAATCAAAAATCCTATATTCCACAAGCGAAGCAAGCACATCGAAGTACGCTACCATCACATCCGGGAACAGTACGAGAAGAACGAATTCCTGTTGGAATATACACCGTCAAGAGAACAACATGCCGACATTTTGACCAAAGCGCTGTCTCGAGACACATTTAAATATCACCGGGCAGCAATAAGAGTCCACGAGAACCCTCTGCCGGAAAAATAAAGGGCGGCAAAGACGAAGTGGGAGTGTTGGGGATATCGCCTTTACCTTATAGGGTTTTATTTTCCCCTAGCCAAGAGGGCTGGTAGCTTTTATCACGCTCTCGCCGGTTTTGCCACTTCCTGTTTGGTGTTGCGAACACGTACACACACAATTCATGTTATTCCATGTATCATACGTTTTCATATAATAAATACTATCCAAATATATCTCACGAATCCCGAGTGAAAATTACTTGTGCTAAATAAACCTAACACACGTGTTTAAGATTCATATCGACCTGCTTGAAAAGCACAATTTGCATTATCGCTCACGAGATGTTTCGGGATACGAGTGTACATTTAAGGGGGAAGCCTGCTTTAGAGGCTTCAAAAAATCGATTTTTTTTGCATAAATGTCTTCCCAAACTATCCAAGAATGTGTCCCTAAAATTTCAAAAGCAAATTCAAATTATTTTCGGAGTTACAGAAGAAATAGTGAGCAAGCGTCGAGCAGGTATACGAGCGGCCGGATCGCTCGGAGTGCCCGCGCTCCGCCCCTCGATCTATTGTATGTATTGTACCCATGGTAACTATTGTACGTATCCAAAGGGTTTTTGAAGAGTCTGAAGGGCAACTCTATGGACCAGGAATCGCTGACTAGCATATTATTGCGGTAGGTTCAAGAAAATTACTTTTTTTTATATACGAAAACTTTGACGCGCGATTTCTCGGTTTTTCATTTTTACGATTTTTCCTAATTGGCGGGAAAGATAGGGAAAAAATTAAACGTTCTATCGAAACGAGACAAAATTCATTGTATTCGGGATTAAATTCTCTTTTTGTTGAACCTAAAAAACCTTAAGAAAGTTATGATTAACCCACTTTTTAAACAATCTAAAGTGAATTTTTTTTCTAAAAAAATGAATTTTTTTTTAATTTGCGAAAAATTGTTGAATTTCTCACTTTTTGTTGAATTTTCTTGGTTTAACTAGAAGCTATACTATTGAAAATAAAATTTTTTATGGGTTTTTTGTTTCAGATGGAAATTGCGACCTGCATCTTTCCCGCCGCACGACACATGCACACTCGAGGCGCCTCGGCGAAATGCTTGTGCCAGGCATAATATGACATACATTTTAATGAAAAAATTTGAGAAGACTGTTGAAATATATAACAATAAAACCTGAAAGTTTCGTTTCAATCGAATATTTCTTTCCTTCCCAAAAAAATCCTCGAAAAAATCGATTTTTTGAAGCCTCTAAAGCAGGCTTCCCCCTTAACAAAGATAAAAACTGTCAACAATGTCGCTTCGTCCCGTGAAAAAAGGCTCGAATATTATTCTGCTTTTCACACGCTATGGCATCAAAGATGAATATAGAGTTGGGTCGTGCATCCCTTGGCGCTATGATTTGTTCATGCGCATCAATTGAACGTTACGCAACTCCATTCACAGGTTCGAGCAACTTGTACTTTCGCTGACTCAGCGATTCGGAATACAGGTAAATATTTTTTAATCTAAAATGATTGGGACGGATGATGAGAGTGAGCAGAGCATCGGTTTTCCTACGATTCGATGAACTACAAAACAGTGCACGTATAGTATGTGGCAATAAATTCCCATGACATTTTTGCCGCTTCTTTGTCCCACTATCGTTGACAAATTCATCAAAATTTATCACGGAAAGTCCGCCTCCGATATTTTGCTTCTTGAGCATCATCTCACATACATATAATGGAGAAAACATATCAATAGGATTCTTATGAGGATTACCCGTCAGTCGCGTATTGTCTTTAGACATGATTATGAATGGCAAGAGTAGAAAAGGTGTGGTCAACTGCATAATGAACAAACTCCTCGTTGAACTGCATGTGTCCGGGTATCAGTATTACGGACCAGGCACAAAGTTTGCCAAACGCCTTGCTCGTCGTGATCCCAGCATTAATCTATTGGATACGGCTTTTAAACACCAAGATATTGCATATTCGAAAAATCTGGATAATCTTGACGCGAGACATTTGACGGATAGAATGTTGGCTAAAGAGGATTGTCAACGCGTTGCCGCTAAAGACCCTAGTGTTAAGTAAGCCTTGAGATTAGCTAGGAAAGGTCTTGTAAATGGATGTGTAGGAGAAAATTGTGGTTATCGGACGTTGCCAGCCTATTGAGCGTGAACTTGCAGGAATAAAGTCTCGTAGAGAGAACAGCCGTAAACCTTGGACAAGCCGCGGCGTTTATTGAGAGTAGCGATAACACAATACAATGAGAAAAACGTGTCAAGTAAAATGCCGAGTCGAAACGTACAACTGATAAAAGCCGGGGGCTAGCGAGAGAAAAGCGTAGGTTGATGTAGCCGTGTTGCCGGTGTGAACCGCTTTGCTTAACCGATTCAAGTATGGCAGGATCGAAAGGGAATCGATCGTGCCAGACAAACAGAGGAGGGGGGGGGGGGGGGGGGCTCGAGTGAGTCCCGAGCACGGTCGTATATACAGGTCTGGGCACTCCCGTATATTCCGTATACCCCAAAGCGTGCCTCTATCTGACGCCTCTCTTTGCGGAACTGGCGGCAAAAACGTGGAGCGCTGCTATCTCGGAGGCATGTGTGACAGAGCGCGATGTATGCGCGCATGCGAATTGTCTTTCTCTTCACGTGGCCGTAATGAGAAATTAATACATCCTAAATAATTAGTCGAGCACAAAAACTAAACGCATAAACCGAAAATATGAGCGATGGGCCATTAGTTAATGATACTCATAGTCTTTGACATGGATAGGCCGATTTAAGTATCGCTCAATTCAATTATATTTTTTTTTCATTTACGGAAAAGAAGTACATTCGACATTTACGCGTAAATTATAGTTTGGGTAAATATTCGCAACCGGGGCGCCTGCTAGAATCAGGCTAATTTTTGTTTGAATGGTTATATATATATATATATATATATATATATATATATATATATATATATATATAACCCAAACAAAAAAATACGAACAAAATAAACCTGATTCTAGCAGGAGTCCCACTTCCGAATATTTACCATAGTTTAAAATAAAAGAACATGCCGAAAGTGGGAGGCATTATAAAGATTAATAATTTAGTTTAAAGTTTTTAATACTTGTTTATTGTAAATATAATAAACAAGGTGTACCCCTTCCTGTACCCCTAATGCGTATGTAATTTCGCATATTTTTTGGAATCACCACTTTCTTTGGGCGTACCACGTTTTTAGTAGTGAACTGCGATCGAAATGAAATCGTCGGCATGCTCCGCACAGGGAAATCTAAATTTGTACATCGCTAATTTAATTGTCCATTTATTTCTGGCGTTAGCGCTTTCACCCACTTAGCACGCAACTCTTCATCATATGGAATTTTAAATAATGAGACGTGCTTCGGGTTATTTATGTATCCACTTCTGCATCCCGGAATCATGCACCGCTTCGGCATCGCAATGCATAGACACTTCGTCTTTTTTTATCCCGTATTTAATATAAACCGTGGCTACCATACACTTGAAATCACCCCGCCAAAACGAGGTTAGGCCACAACGTAAATACGACCGTCGCCACAACTACGCGCATGCCATGCTCCGTAAACGCGGTATAAACAAAAGTGCCTTCCCTTCACTAGCGCCACGGTGGAATGTGCAAAGAGAGGCGTCACTTAGAGTCCCGCATTTTTGAACGGAGTGCACAGACCTGTATATACGACCGTGGTCCCGAGTCTAAGTCCGCGTATGTAGCGAGCGGTGAAAAACCAAGCGCTTAGGGTGTGACAAATATTTTAAAGATAAACAGAAAATTTGGTATGCGAATGAAGGCCACATCCCGTAAGGGGGCGATGTTTAAAAAAAAAAATTATTGGTGCTGCAAAGAAGACACTGAATCAAAGTAATGATTCGCATAAGATTATTAACCCGTACTTGCCACACTTCTGTAGAATACACATCAATACATTTTCGCATAAGAAAAAAGTGTTGGGGTTGTTGCGTGCTCCACAGTGGCAAATAAGGGTAAAATCAGCTATAAGGAGTGCTCGTGCAGCTGTAACGATACAAAGTGGCAAATTGCGAACACATCGGGTTCTACCTGCATCCCAGAAAATTGGTGGCTTACTACTGTTCCTCGTGTCTATTTTTGCGCGTCTCAGCGCTGCTGGTAATTGGTAAGGTGGGACGGCTAGTATAGCTAAAACTGTAAATGCTGCTTAATCAGCTAAACGAGAATTGGATGAAAGCAAACACCATAATCGAATAATTGAAGCGATTGCAGGGATAGCCAAAAAAAACTAGAACAAAACTAGAGATGAATGAGGATTCAGTTGTAAATTTACCAGCATCATGAAAACACACGTGTTTGACTTGACTTTGACGATTTAATTTCGGAGATATCGACTTATGAAAAGCGGTAATTTTATTCCACACCGAACTCGGGCCCAACCATCTGTAACGTAATGGCAACGGTGTACGGTGCAGCCAGCTGATCGGCGCGTGGTCTGGGAACTCGGAGCATGTTTTTTTTTCCAAGATCTAGTAATTCTGAGACGGACGTGAAATCAATTTATTCTGCTAACAAATTTAATTTGTTCTATTTATGCATGTGTTTATGCATGTATTTGTCTTTTTTACAGCGAATACAATTTAAACTGTTGGCAAGATGTTGTAAATCCACGATCCGACGTCCTTCGACAGCGAATTTTTGTTACTGATCGTTGAGGTTATGGTTATTCTCATCGCGTTTAGCCGCATTTGCTTGGCACATGGCTGCCACAGCTTTCAGTCTTTTAGCAAGCACCTTTTTCTTGTAAACTTCCCTTCGTATCGCATTTGGGTTGACATTTTTACAATTTTTTTATTTATATAAAATATTTCGCGAAAGACGGATCGTAGGAAGCTCAACACTATGACTGCAGGAAAATCCCGCTGTTGCCAGGATTATAGCGCCACTCTCTATACAAGTATGAGACCTACCTGTGCATGAGGTGCGAATGTGTGGGACATATAGAGGGTACAAGCTCTGCCAAAAATGTACAACCAACAGCATCGTATAGGCATTAGATATTACTATACGCTTCGATCGAAACTTTTGGCTCATACGTGTACCTACAGAACTACCTTAAGATTACGATGTTGTCCTTTTTTCATGGCATGCCTACAAATTTATCAAGAGACGCGGCAGCGGCTTGACGGCAAGTATTGGAGAAAAAAATCGAAAAGAAAAAGTGAAGAATTCGGTGCGTATCACACTCTTATGTACTCAAAAATGAGGTTTTAGCGATTTATTGAGTAGAAATTCACAGTACAAATGTTTTTTTGTTACATCAATCATTATTCCGATCTACGAGCATTGTTTTTTTTCAATTCCATCTTCGAAATAGTTCGCGTACAACCTGCAACCGAGAAACCCAAACTCAAACGATGATTAAAATAGACAATATGTAAAATGAATTGTGAAAATGTGTGAATGAAAATAGTCATTGTAATATTGATAGTTATAGCGTTTCCTCATCATAACATACATAACAAAAAACGTACAGCCCGATTCTCGGTAAAGCCATATATCCGAATTGAGCGAATGACTTACCGTATAATTAGTGGCAGTTCGGAAATTGTTATTCTTAATTTTCTTCAACCAATAGGAAAATAACACTTCACTCTATATTCACGTCCTAATTCACATGTGCCAGATCCTAGTTTACGATATTGTAGCAATGATGTGACATAATAGAAGACGGCAAAAACTGTGATTGCCAGGCCACAGACTGAGAGAGTTGGCCGGCGTTCAGGCTATTTCCTATAGCCCGGTTTTGTTTAGAATGTAGCATGGACCAGTTATTGGCGTGCATCGAAACACTAGCATGTTTTAAACATGCTAGTATTTGTAAAGATCACAAACTGTTCTGAAAAAATTATATACATAGAAATAGCAATTAATCATTTTTGTAGTAAAAGAAAAACAAAAAATTTTAACAGATTTGAAAAACGAGAGAAAATTCTCAATTCTATCCTTGTATTGGAAATTATGGTGAACTGAATAACATTTTTTTTAAGATCAAATATATGAAAATGTTAATTATTTTTTTTGAAATTGACATTCTAAAAGTGATATAAACATTGTGACGTAAAAAATACATCAAAAGCAAATACAGAACATGTTCTTTATTATAAACCGACATTTTTATGTCGGTGCCAATGAAAAAATAAATAAATATAAACACTTATCCACAATGATAATTGTGTGACTGTTTATCGACAAATCGAATGCAAATGTATAGAGCTTTATAGTAAATGAGTATTTAGTTTTTGAAATTTTCTACGTTCGGCACTGACAACTTTTCTTGTATATAATGAAGAATGATATGCATATTAAATATACAAAAATATTTATTTTTGTACTTTTCATTTTTTTTCCACGTCAGTTTCATTTTTCGTAATTCTTACAGAAAGTCGTGGAAAAATTCCAGAGAATTTTCAAAATTCGTTGACTTTTGCCGGATTATTCCAGGAGGAAAGAAATTCCCTCTCTTTTCCCTGTTTTCCATAAGCGTAACAGCCACGTGCAATCGGAGCTGCACTTGAACAAGAAGCCAAACAAGCATGGACACTGATAGCTGTTTTCGCACGTAAGTCGACAAAAAAAATTAGAGCAGTTACGACAGGGAATTACTAGCGGTTATTGCGGAAAATGACCATTTTCAACACTTATCGGAATGTCGTTAATTTTCAGTAAAAACCGACCATAAATGATTAATATCTGCGCTCACTCAACGATCGGTAAAAGCATTTCCTCGTCAAATGCGACAGTTGAATTATAATACGCAGGTTATCACAGACATTATTCATGTGAAACGGGAAGAAAACAATGGAGATAATCCATTATGCAGAATAAATACGATAAATATGCGAACAACATTATCGAGTCAGCACATCACCGAGGCAGAAAAACAAGACGAAAAGCTAACTATCGACTTATACAAAGAAGCTCATCGTTAAAAGTCCAGCGACTCTAAATCGATGAGAATGAAATCTTCTGCGATATTACAAAGGGTGTTGGTCTTACTACACCTTTGCAAATATTTTTCCAGCTCTTCCAAAAACCTTAAAGACAACATTCAATGCGGTACATAGTTTACCACAACCTAGAATCCGGAATATAGCAGATCAAGGATCCCAGATATATTTGGCCACGCATTAAAAGAGACACGACAGAATGGGCGATACTATTCAACCATCAGTTCCATCTAATTCTGGGGTGTAAGTGCCTGAGCCCCTCCCGCTCGAGATTGCCAAGATGGGAAAAACTGTGGTAGTCACTATCGGCCTCCCTGGTGTTTGGGGCATGCGCCGGGCGTATTATAAGTCATTTTACCCCGATATAGAGGAACGCCGGGGTGAACCTTTATAACCGACCATACTCGTAGAAACAGATATGGCAGACAAACAAGCCAAAACCAAAAATACCGAGAAGGATCAGGCAACCACACAAGGCACAATATATGGCACAACCGAAAAAGAGACACCAGGCATTTCCAGAAGTTCAACCGTAGCATCGATCGTTTCGGAGGGAGGACGCTCCCAACGAAGCGAGAAGCACTCACGCGAAGAACTACATTTTGATAGTGACTCGGCGCGGTCATTCAGACGCGGGGACACCCCTAAGAATCCTGTCGCAAAAAGGCAAAGGGCAGGACGAAAGTCTACGAAGAAGACTAAAAACTGGATAGAGGACTCCGGGTTCTTGACGCCAGTCAAAAAGACATCACAAGAGATCCAAGGAAAAGTGTCAAGCGCAGAAGGAAGAGGAAGTGCAAGGCACCCTGCCTGGTAAGGAGGAAGAGGAACTCAAGCAATGGCTCCAAGCGGAAAGAACAGAAATGGAGGAATTCCTGTTCACGAAGTCAAACAAATTGACGAAAAATGTGACCCAGCAATTGCTGGCTCAAATGAATTTGTACGAAGCCAGAGGCCGATACGGGCGTGAACTCGCCGAGCGTATGAGGAACCAAGCGCAGCTTTTGAAGCTGGAAGTGAAACATAAAGCAGAACTGACAGACCCCCGAGCCAAGTTCGAGGTAAAGGAGGCAGAACAACAGATTTCACGGCAGACGCATGCCGCGAAAAAAGGAACGATCGGCGCGGTCGGTGGAGCGCAAGCTCCATCGTTCGGGCCCAGTCACGTTGAGCAATAAAATTTCTCAACCAAATACGATGGCTATCATCGTGAGGCCAACTAAAGAGGATGACCCAAGAGACACAGAGCAGATCCGAAAGGATCTGTTTAAAGAGCTCGAGCAGCACCAAAAGAGCCTGGAAGTTGATCTGTTAGGCAGACGCGCAAGGAGGGTCTTGTCGTCAGCGTCTCCTCCAAGAAGGACGTGGACATTATCCAAAACACGGACCTTAGCGGGATCAGCTTGACAACCGAAATCGCGGCGAAGAAGAAACCGTCGATTATCATATACGACGTCGAGACGGATCTGGTCAAAAAAGACCTAAAGGATGAATTCATAAGGAAGAATCTTCTGAAGCTTTCGAACGAGGAGGAGGCTGTTCTTTATGAGGCAGTCTGCTTCCAATACTGTTTCAAGAACGAACAGGGCCGACGCAACTGGATCGTCCAGTTGCCCATGAAGTCTCATGGATGGAGTCATCAGGCGAGTTTGTTCCTCGCCTGGGGCTCCACAGAACAGTTGGGTATTTGAACGTGACTCGCTGTTTCAAGTGTCTAGGCTTCGGCCACATTGCGAAGAACTGCAGTGCTCCGGATCAGGTCTGTGAGCACTGCAGTTCGAAAGAACGCTTCCGGGGCGAGTGCCCGAATAAAGAGACACCGATGTGCGGGAACCGTGCGCGGTGTAAGAGGGAAGATGTGCCCCACTCCGTAAAGAGTAGGCTGTGCCCGGTGTACTTCCGAAACATCGGATTGTACCGGGCACAGCTCAATTGGACACGATTACCGTTCCTGGCCTCAGTCAATGAACGAGACTTTTACCGCTCGTTAAGAACTTTTGGACACTTACCAATGTAGAGCCAGTGCGCGTTAGATAGCTATTGCAAGGGCCAACACGTAATATATGCTTTATAATACATGTAACAAGCTAGACAGTAGGAGTCCGCCGCCCCATGACGGGGACGGAAACTCGGGGACACGATCCCTCAGGTGTCGGCCTTCGATTTTGTTGAAACTTATATATGTTATGCAGCATTGAAAACTAAGCGACACGTATTTTTGTTTATCGGCGGTAAAACGGTTTTAAGGGGTGAAACCACCCCGCGAAGAAAGGCATGTCAAGGGGTAATATTGGAGTTTCACCCACATGCAGTCGACCGGTCGCAATGAAAAAAAAAAAAAAAAAAAAAAAAAAAACGAAAATTCTTCTAATCCGAAGCAATCAAAAATCCATTATAGAGTTAACGCAAAAAAAATTGAGAGGTGTACCACCCCTATATTTGCCTTTTTTCACCCCACACGTCGCGGAGGGTTGCATGGAAATGAAGAAAATGGGGATAATTTTAAAGAGGGGAGAAAATTATAGTTCACGTGTTTCTGCGCATTCAACGGACAGCAACCTTAAGGGGGTAAACCACCCCTTACATGAATTTAATCATTGCGGTCGTGTTGTCTGTATTCAAAATGTCCCCGCTGATTGAAAATACTCTTAAAACCTATAATTTAATGTTTTCTCATGTTTCAAATTTATTACACTTTTCTCACGGGTAAACTACCCCCTTGAAATTCCATTTCATTCGCGGTTTTAACAAATGGTCAACCCGTTTCGTTAAAACTGTTGTAATTCCATCGGTAATATGAATTTTAGGTTTGAGTATACATGTATGGTTGAATTGAACTTCAGAAAAGGTGGGCAGTAAGGGGGAGGAGGGGTGGGGTTAGCTACCCCTTACACAGAAAGCTCATATATTCAAGTCGAGACGCTTTCGACTCCGATTCGGAAGCATTTATACAGAAATAAACATGTACTTCTATTATAACTTGTTATATATTTTATTATAATACTTAACAGAATAAGTCTTAAGGGTATACGTCCAAGTATATTTTTTTTGTATTTTTTTTTGCTCGCCTCGAAGTTTCGATTCTTAAGAATATCCTCCGTAAATGAAATCTCGATTTGCGAAAAATTGTAAATGTCGTGGGTTATTTCATGAACCAAGCCGCCAAGCGCGTCATTTCTGTCCCAAACTTCAACCGCGCTTTTCTCGAAACATACTTTACAAAGACGGTCTCGAAATATTCGGAAAACCGCTCGACCATTTCCCTCTAAATTTTGCCACAATATTTTCGGACAGAAAGTCTGCTTCGGAACGTAAGATTTTTTTTACTCAATTATTTTTTTTACCAAGCCAGAAAGTTTAAAAATTCGCAATAAAAAGTAAATATAAATTTCCATCAGGTGCCATATGGTTATTTTTCTGGTCATACGATGCGAATGGCTGTGTACATTATACTTTAAAAAACTTTTCGCAGTTCTTGTTTTGGATACTTTTTTCCGTTAACTTCCGACTCTTAAAAAATGAGTCCTCCCAATACAAAAACAAAAATATAGACAATACAATTAATTGTATATAGATAGTATATATAAATAAGTTTGTTAACCGACAGAGATGGGCGCGCGGTTGGTGTGCGGGCTTGGCGGTCACTGAAGTTAAGCAGCATTGGAGGCTGCCAATACTTGGAGCGGTGACCGCTGGCCGGTGCACTGGTTTGCGCGTCAACCTCTGAGTGGGATGCAGTTTGAGTTTCTGATGGTAATACAACTGAAACTCAGCTAAATATAGCCGCCTGTATCGGCCCAGATTTTCCGCAGTTTCCCTGGGCCCTAGTGCAAATGCGATACAGTAGTGCATTAGGAAAGAGTGACTGCGGTCAACAGTCTGGGGGGGGAACTCTGGACGGATTGTGAACGTCGAAAGGAATGAAGGAATGAAAGAGGGGATGGTAAAAGGGGAAGGCCCCGTACCTCTGAGGAATATATAAATGAGTATGTTCTGTTCAGTTTTTCTTGATTGCGCATTAAAAATTTTCATATACGGATGTCTCCACTTCAATTTTTTGATGAGCGATCATGCTAAATGCTCGCTTTTGAAATTGTTTACCCACGCATGTGCGAAATGATATCGTGCAGATTATTCATTGATTTTTTCGTCGCCTACATTGGTGGCCCCTTAAGGAAGGAGTCCTCTTTCGGGGATGTATATACGATTACTTCGTCGTGTCTTCAATTACTGATAGTAACACTGATAGTAATAAAACTGACGTTTTTATAATAGGTAAACAAACGTTAAAAAAGTGTATTGTTACATTTTTTATTTAGAAGTAATTTATAATCACCTTATTAATATTACTTGTGAACATGACTACAGCCACTTATGTAGACGACGGAAAGAAATAATGAATTTTGGGAATTATCATCGCAAAGTCGGTTGTTCCGAAACAAGAATTTCGAGGAGTTTCTAAAAATATAATGTGGAAAGCCCTTCGCATCGCATGACTTTAAAAAATAATCAAATGGCGCCTGTTTCACATTCACTTTTCAATTTGAATTTACAAACATTCTGGCTTGGTAAAAGAAATATTGGAGTAAACAAATCTTACGTTCCGAAGCAGACAACCTGCCGAAAATATTGTGCAAAAATTTGGAGGGAATTGGTCGAGCCGTTTTCCGAATATTTTGGGACCGTCTTTGAACAGTATGTTTCGAGAAAATCGCGGTTAGAGTTTGGAAAAGAAATGACGTGCTTGACGGCACGGTTCATAAAATCGCCCACGACAGTTACAATTTTTCTCATATCGAGATTGAAGTTACGAACGATATTCTTAAAAATCAAAACCTCAAGGCGAGCAAAAAAAATTACAAAAAAATGTTTACACGGACGTGAGGCCTTGAGACTTATTGTGTTAAGTACACTAGGCAAAATAATTAAAGGATATTGAAAAAGTCCGCCAATTTTAAGGTCATTTTCAAATAGCTGTAACTCCTCGAAAAATCGTCGTACAGCAAAATAAAAAAAGCAAATTGAAAGTGTGAATCTCTAGGTTTGAGATCTTGAGCTCAAAAATTTTTCGCATCAGCCAATTTTTAGTAGCCATCAAAAAACCAAAGTGAAAAAAAAATTCAAAATGTTTGCTCATCTTTCACAGTCTGCACGGACTTTAATAAATTTTTTGAATGATCGGATTGAAAGGATCGTCTAGCTGGATTCTTCCCCTTTAATTTGAGCGGTGGGAAAGCTCTGCACGATTTTTTCTCGCTGAGTTATCGATGTTCAAAGCAAAAATGACACTTTTGACTTTGATGACTGATTACTCGGAGACTAATAGTCGCACAGAAAAAAACCAGAGGGTTTTGGAAACTTTGAAGTATTCTCTATAAGATGCTTTTATCATTTTTTTTATCAAGATTTCTTTTTATGCGGGAAAATGGATTTTAAAAAACGTGAAAAATGGCATATTTACGAATATTCTTTTAACTAAGGATTGTTTTACCAATATCGAATAGATAAAAAAATCGGTTTTTTTATGACCTCAAAGTATCCTAAAAAAGCCCTCAAAAGTTTAAACCCCTGCGATTTTTTTTCATTGTGTTCCGAATGATCGCAATTGTGGTTTTTGCTAAAAATCGATTAAAGGCTAAATCTACCACCTTTTATTCGTCTTTTGAGAATCACAATTTTTTTTGGCACTGATCCGAATTTCCTGTGCTAAAAAATGTTGATTGCTGAACAACGGGAACTAATTTTTGATCAATGAAAAAAAAAAATAATTAAAAAATTTTTTTTTGACAAAAAATTAATTTAAAAAAATCGAAAAAAAATGTCAGATTTTTTTTATAGCCCTGAACGTTTTTCATGATACGAAGAGCGATTGGAGTTGTTGGAATTCACAGTTCTTTGAATGTGTACGTGTGTACAATTTACATCCCTACGATAGGATACGACACCCTACGCACACGTCCCACGATCATTAGATCAAGATTTTTTTTATATACATTTTATTCACCACCGGCATTAGCATAACCTAAAGTGTACCACGTAGAGGTTGCTCGGTTGGATTTACGCTTCTTTGTGTGTGTGTTCCACACGCACACATTCAAAGAACTGTGAATTCCAACAACTCCAATCGCTCGTCGTATCACGAAAAACGTTCAGTGTTATAAAAAAAAATCTAACCATTTTTTTCCGATTTTTTTTACTAATTTTTTTTGTCAAGAAAAAAACATTTTTTAATGAATTTTTTTTTCATGAAACAAAAATTTCTTCCCATTGTTCAACAATCAACATTTTTTAGCACCGGAAATTCGGATCAGTGCCAAAAAAAATTGTGATTCTCAAAAGACGAATAAGAGGTGGTAGATTTAGCCTCTAATCGATTTTTAGCAAAAACCACAATTTCGATCATTCGGAACACAATGAAAAAAAATCGCAGGGGTTTAAACTTTAGAGGGCTTTTTTAGGATACTTTGAGGTAATAAAAAAACCGAATTTTTTTTAAATCTATTCGATATTGGCAAAATAATCCTTAGTTAAAAGAATATTCGTAAATATTCCATTTTTCACGTTTTTTTAAATCCATTTTCCCGCATAAAAAAAATCTTGACAAAAAAATGATAAAAGCATCTTATAGAGAATACTTCAGTTTCCAAAACCCTCTGGTTTTTTTCTGTGCGACCATTAGTCTCTGAGTAATCAGTCATCAAAGTCAAAAGTGTCATTTTTGCTTTGAACATCGATAACTCAGCGAGAAAAAATCGCAGAGCTCTCCCACCGCTGAAATGAAAGAGGAAGAATCCAGCTAGACGATCCTTTTAATCCGATCATTAGAAAAAAATTATTAAAGTCCGTGCAGACTGTGAAAGATGAGCAAAAATTAAAAATAAATTTTACTTTGGTTTTTTGATGGCTACTAAAAATTGGCTGATGCGAAAAATGTTTCAGCTCAAGATCTCGAAACTAGAGATTCACACCTTAAATTTGATTTTTTTATTTTGCTATACGACCATTTTTCGAGGAGTTACAGCTATTGGAAAATGACCCTAAAATTGGCGGACTTTTTCAATATCCTTTAATTCTTTTACCTAGTGTATTATAGTAAAATATATAACAAGATATAATAGAAGTACGTGTTTATTTCTGTATAAATGCTTCCGAATCGGAGTCGAAAGCGTCTCGACTTGAATATATGAGCTTTCTGCGTAAGGGGTAGCTAACCCCACCCCTCCTCCCCCTTGCTGCACACCTTTTCTGAAGTTCAATTCAAACATACATGTATACTCAAACATAAAATTCATATTACCGGTGGAATTAGAGCAGTTTCGATGAAACAGGTTGAACATTTGTTGACATTGCGAATTATATGGCATATCGAGCGGATAGTTTACCCTTAAGAGAAATATAATAAATTTGAAACACGAGAAAATATTAAATTATAGGTTTTAGGAGTATTTTCCAACAGTGGGGACATTTTAAATACAGGCAATACGATTACGATGATTAAATTCATTTAAGGGGTGGTTTACCCCCTTAAGCTTGCTGTTCGGCAAATACGCGATAACACCTTAACTTTCATTTTGTCCCCTCTTTACAATCATCCCCATTTTTTTCATTTCCAAGTAACCCCTAGACATGTGGGGTGAAAAAAGGCAAATATAGGGGTGATGCACCCATAATTTTCTTTTTTTGCGATAACTCTGTAGTGGATTTTTCATCGCTTCGGTTTAGAAGAATTTTCGTTTTTGTTTCATTGCGATCGGTCGACTACTTGCGGATGAAACTGCAATATTACCCCTTGACATGCCTTTCTTCGAGGGGTGGTGTCACCCCCTTGAAACCATTTTCCCGCCGATATAAAAAATATCCGTCATTTATTTTTCAATGCTTCATAACATATAAGTTTAAACAAAATCGAAGGACGACACCTGAGGGATAGCCCTTAGGGCATCTGGCCACCATGTAATTTTTTTTTTATTTTTTTTTTAATTTTTTAAAAATAAATCCTGAACTGTTAAGAACAATTTAAGCCATAGTACGTATTGAAAAACGCAAAATTGAACCTAACCATCGGAGATCGCTACTACAGTTTCTGCACTGCAGTCGAAGAGGAGCGCTGCACTACAGCAAACGTTCGCGCCCAAAAAAATACAAAAGAAGCACGAACAGCACGAAAAGCTTTTCAAAAAAAGGCCTAAGACTCTCAATCCGCTGCCGAAGGAGACGTCTATGGCCCAGGAATCGCTGATTGAAGGTAAGACTCGCGAAAACCGCACCGTCAGCTGAATAACCGTACATTTACTTTCTTTTACGATTATCTCGAAACTACATTTTTTCAATTGGTACTATAGAAATATCGTAAACTATCTGTCCGATTGCTTTCAAATTTGTACACAATACTTTTAGATACATTATCTAAAATGTCACGTAGGATTGTTTGCGATAACTTGATTAGTTTTTGTCTTATTAATGTTTTTGCTCGAAAAATGTCGGTGAAAAATACAAATTTTTTTCTTCGGCTCACCATAATTTTTTTAATGGTCGAAAAAAAACCGCTACGTTACATTGTAGCGGGACTAGTTACGAATGAGCTGATTTTTTTCAGATGTAACATGACCGGGTAACAGCTGGGACAACGACCGCGTGTATTGTGCGAAGGGCCTCCGCGGCAATGTGCATAACGGAGCCATTTTTTAATATTTCGAACGGAAATTTATTAACGTTATTTTTAAAGCCCTTTCTGACGTTGCGTAAAAAAATATAAATATTCCAGCCCATACTTTCGAGTTTATTTTTTTTTATAAATATACCCATTTTTCGATCGGCCAAGGTGGCCAGACGCCTCAAGTGACTCCCAGACAAACTAATTACTCTAATAGTGCGGTACAGACGTTAACAGTGATCCTAGGTGGGTATGCGTGACAGTTCGAAAACCAAGTTTAATATGAGGCACATATAATAATAATGATGTTCAACCATCAGTTTCAAAGGTCTTGCTTATGGGCATCTTGCGAGGTCGTGTAAGGTGAAGGCGCCGCTGTGCGAGCACTGCGGGAAGACGGGTCATTTGCGTAACAAGTGCGCACTCAAAGACAAGCCCAAGTGCGCGAACTGCTCTCGTTGCAGAAGAAGAGACTCTGACCACCACGTCAAGAGCAGAAAGTGTCCGGGGTATGCGAGGCTGATTGAGCTCTATAGAAGTCGCCTGGATTTTAGTTAACTCGGCCGACGGCCCTCACGCAAGTGATTTACAAGACGAAAAATGCGTGTTGTGCGACGACAGTGCACTACGGTTTTTGCCGTTGAGCCCATTTGAAGTACTCGGACGAAGATTTCATTAAATAAGCTGGAAAGTAGTAATGTCCGCCTCTTCGGGGCAGGGTGGTAACCCGGACTCGTGAGGGTCGGGAATCAAGCGACTCATAACACAAATAATATATGCTTATATAAATTTTTAAAAAATTTATATTCCGACGAGCATCAAGGTGCGTTTGAGCGTGAGCTCGAATACCGCAGACTAAACGAAGAAATAATAATAATAATAATGTTCAACCATCAATTATCGTTTTTCAAGATGATAACACCGTTAAAAGACATAGCAACGAAAAATATAATCACAGTTTTATTCGACAATTAGACAAGCTGTACGCACCGTGGGACGGAAACCCAAATCGACGGCCAAAATTCTGACAAGTTTTCAATTCGTGTGAAAGTTTGTACTCGGGGGTTTTTGGGGTCGCTGATTACGAATCTGAAGTCAAAATTTCGAAAAACAAAATGGCGGATCCAGTACGGCAAAAAAATTAATGAAAAACGAATTGAATCGAGGTGAAAGTCTGTACTCGGGGGTTTTTGGGGTTGCTGAATACGAATCTGTAGTCAAAATGTCGAAAAACAAAATGGCGGATCCAGTACGGCAAAAAATTTAATGAAAAATGAATTGAATCGAGGTGAAAGTCTCTACCCGAGGGTTTTTGGAGTTGCTGATTACGAAACTGAAGTCAAAATTTCGAAAAACAAAATGGCGGATCCAGTACGGCAAAAAAATTAAAGAAAAATGAATTGAATCGAGGTAAAAGTCTGTACCCGGGGGGGGGGGGGGTTGCTGATTACAAATCTGAAGTCAAAATTTGGGAATACAAAATGGCGGATTCAATATATACGACTTGTGTAGAAAAGGCGTTATATTTATGTCACATTTCAAAGGTTTTCCTTAAAATTAGGTTGATACAAAGTATTGAGATTAAAATAACGTATACAAAGTGTAGAAATTAGCATTATATTTTTTTAAAAATATGTATTCGCTTATAAAAACAAGCAACTGACGGAAAAAATTCCACATTTCGAATAACTGGTCAGTCATCGTGATACATTCGATTACATGCAACTTTATTCATCGTCACCAGAACAAACTGATTGACAGTCAGTGAATTCAACTGACGACGCATTGCCCAAGCTCCCTGCATTTGTTGAGACGCTTGGCGTAGTTAATAACTGGATTGGTAGCAACGATTTCATTTTCTTACCAGGTAATTTGCGCAGGCTAGAAATGTATGGATCAGAAGTTAATAGTAGGCGTGAAAAAACGTCTTCCATGGTTTTTGTTCGGGAAAATTTTCGTGAAAAATCTGATCTATTCTTTTTTATGTATTTATTGGTACTCTTGGGCGTCTTCGGACATTTGTCCAATTGGTAATATTTCAGACTTTATAATCGCTGCGCCATGTTTCAAAATTTTATGCTTTGAAGTCGGCATATAAAACCACGGATACAACTTTACGTAGTCGCGAGCTGTTTGCACGGCATAATCTTGAAATCTGATTATATCAATCTCATGGCCACTCGAAAGTGTTTGCAATATAACGTGCTGTAACGTCGCGAGCAAAGCGCATAAAAATATTACATTTTCTCTCTCCTACTTTGTTGAAACCCGGCGAGAACGCTGGCCTGAGCGATTTCCCATGGAAATCGTGAATAACCATTAAACGAATATGGCATTCACATTTTTCGACACATTCTCGTATCTTCTTAAGCTTAGACATACCACAGCTGCAATGTAACCTATCGATAATAAGCGAGCGTCGGGCGTACTTTCGTACGACCCTCCTTACCCACTCGAATTCAACGAGAACATAGTTTTAGCCACGCTTTCTCGAAAAAGTCGTAAAACAAAAAAATATCATACTGCAAGCCAGATAACCCAGAGTTCACCCGCCGGCGAAGGCATAGCGTAGCTCCGATTCTTAAATCCGTGTGGGAACCAAGGATAGACGAAGACCGCCGGAAAAGTCCACTCGACTCGGTCATAAAACCGGGGCGCGACGAAAATGAAATGCACATGGAAGGGCTATGAGGGCATAGCAGCTGCACTATCGCGGGGCAACTCGGCGCCGGGCCCTAGACTTTAGATAAGCAAACACGATCCCATGCGCTTTTTCCACGAAAACTCGCTCGGAATAGCTTCATTCCGATTGGTCTATTCGTAATTAATTTCATGCGCCCAGACTCCGAGATACAAAGAACTGTCTCCCACGTCGACCGCTCCGATTGGTTAAAAGAGAGTCAAAAACGAAAACCCCCTTTTTCTCTTACTCCACCCAAGAAGGGAAATCTGGAGCAGGAAGGTCCAGAGGATTAAAGAAAAATCAGTTCAACTTCCCGAGTAGAAATCTTGCTCCAGCTACAATAAGCACCTGATCAGGCATCCTGACTTCTTTTTCCAGCCTTGATCAGAATTTTTTATCAAGCCCTGATCATTTTTGAAACACAATCCCTGACTTCCGTCTGATCAGGGTAAAAAATCAAGGCCTGATCAGGGTAAACTATCAAGGCCTGATCAGGGTAAAAAATCAAGGCTTGGTCAGTGTAAAAGATCAAGGCCTGATCAGCGTAAAAAATTAAGGCCTGATAAGGGCTTAATTTTCACGGCTTGATCAAAATGAAAAATCATATGATTTTTCACGGCTCAGGATGACCGATTTTTTCCTGAAATAAAAAATACAACGCATACACAAAAGAGAAAAAGGTACCACGTTATAAATAACGCTGATTGTTTATTTTTTAATCTTAATATAAAATTTATCACATATATTTTTCACATATATCTATTGTAACGTGTTTTTTTTTGGGTAACACTCCGCTGGCCCGCCGGGCCCCTTGGTATGCCCGGCGAGGGCGTCCTCCGGCTCGGGGCCACCATCGCCGCCACGACACGATTCCGTAGGGTCCTGAATAGCTGTATATTATTCACTAATTCCGTCTGTATTTCTCTTTATTTTTATTATGTAATGTAAACCCGACGTCGAGGTTTCTCCCGCGGGAGGAGGTACGCGCCGTCAAGAAAGGAAACACCCGGGACACCGATGATGGCGAAGTCGAATTTCCGCTCTGGGCTGAGGATCGAGAAGGCGCGAGAGGCTCGTATGCGGCTGGACGCTCGGGGAGGCCGAGATTCCCGCGAAAAACTCCAGCGTTCGCGACTCCCATCATATCCGGAGAGAATATCTTCCTGAGGCCGGATCCACGCGTAGACTTTTCATTCCCCCCTCCCCCGCTGCGAGGTCTCTCTCTCAACCCGTGTAACCCGGAGGATCAAAAGGGTTGCGGTTGTCGGTCCCGCCAAGACCCGAGTTTCGTGAGAGCCAGCGCGCTGATTTTATTCTTTCGTTCCGGGAGTTACGGAATTCGAAATTCGCGCTAGAATCGTAGGCGAACTCCCGAAACAATCGGCACGAGACTGCCCTCTCGCGTGAAGTTAGAGATAAAGGAGAGGAGCGGGGATGAGCAGGGGTACGCGTCTCGCACGCCGGCCGGCTTGCCGGCCAGCTTCTCGCAAGGTACCGAGCCGGAAGGACGTGCGACGACCAGCATAAAGTGGCCAGCTACTCTCTCCCGGTGAGCCCAGCGTTGCCCGCAGCAATAAACCGCGTAGATTTCTGACCGCGTGGTCGATCCTCGATCTCGGGTATCTTTTGTTCGTGGCCATGGCCTCTATCGCGTCTCATCAAGTATAAAACTCCCATTTCACGTAGCTAGCGCGTATTATCGGGAAATCGCGTCGTGGTTGCGCGCGGGAAGCTCAATTTCGTGTCGCGACGAGCTTCGGCTCGAATTTTTCGTTAGCCTGTAACAAGTGTGAGTGAGTGTGAGTGTGAGGATTTGGGGACGTGTCGTCCTCGGCGATCCCTCTGCCTGCGGCGGGGCCTGACCAAAGGGGAAAGGGGAAGAGATTGCCCTCAAGTTGGAACGTCTTCACGGAGAACTGGCCTCCCGTTTATCATCGGGGTGCGGGTTCGAACCCGTGCGGGCTTTCGTCCCCATTAATTGCATCTACCGGGTGCCCCTTTCCCCGGTGTAAGGATTTTCCCGGCTTCGTCGCGGGGGAGAGGTTGCCGAGCATCGACGTCCACGTAAGTAACGACCGGGGTAAATTTCCCCGGGATATTTCGTTCTTTTATTTAACGCTCGGCCGGGTAACCGATTAGCGGGGGCTCGGTGTTGTAATATTAGTGTGGCCGGTAGGGGAGAGAGAGGAGAGGCCAAGACGAGCTCGACGTAAGTTGTGTGTATGTGTAGGCCCCGGTCGGAATTGGTGTGTGTGTGCGCGTATTAGATCTATTTTCTTTGTGTTCCGATTTTTGTCCCGTGTTCCTTGCAAAGGAGAGGAATTATTAACGACAGATAAAATAAATTTTCTGACGATAAATTTTTCTTGCCGCGCGTGATTGACACCTGACCCATCCCCTCTACCTTATCCACGAGGCTGCAGTTTGGCCGGACACTGCGTTCCCTTTTCTTGTCCCGACAAGCCGATTTTCGGCTGGCGCCCTATATAAATTGTCGGGACGGGAGGAGGGGAGTTTTGTGACTCTCTCGGTCCTTTTTCCCCAGCTCCCTCGATTTTGCGGTCACACTATATGGAAAACAAACATCATTTTTCTTGTATTTGTAATAGAACAAAAACTCGAAATAAACTAAGATATATCACCGTATTATATTCCACTTATCATCCCGAAATAAACTAATATATTTTTCAAACAAAACTTAAGAAACTTCGTGAATAAAGTAAACCGAGCTCAACGTTTTTATGACCAGACGTTTCTAGGAAACGTTATATTGGGCGTTCTGTTCGTTTTTTTACGCGACGCTCGAAACTTGTCCCAGTCTTTTGCTGAATTAATCAGACCTTGATACCGCTCCAACAGCTTGTCCAATTTGCTTCGAAAGAACTTCTATTCCGTGTTCCCTATATTTCGAAATGACAGCCACTGAAAAATACGAAAATGTTCATCCCACTTAGAATTCAATGTCTACATATATATCTATATAAGGTATGCACATTATTTTATTAGGGTGGCACAAAATTGAGCTCTATTTTTTTTTCCTTTTTCTCACCATCCAATTATCTACTTTAAAGAAGAAAAAAAATTGTTGCAAAAGCTGCGAGCGGTCATTTTTTAACGAAAATTAGAATCGAAGCAGGAGAGCCCGTACAGCGAAGACCAACCAAATAATGGTGAGTTGACAGCGTAGTGCAGTTCAGTGAATGTAATGTCCATCCTAAGTGCATTTCTTATGGGCTAACTTTCACCGATGGAAATACTTTCACTTAACTGAACTATGCAGTCAACTTATCATTATTCGGTTAGCCTACACTGTCCGGGCCCGTAGCGAAGACTAACCAAATAATGGTAAGTTGACAGCGTAGTGCAGTTCAGTGAATGTAATGTCCATCCGAAGTGCATTTCTAATGGGCTAACTTGCACCGATGGACTTACTTTCACTTAACTGAACTACGCAGTCAACTTGTCAGTGTTCGGTTAGCCTACGCTGTCCGGGGCCGTACAGCGAAGGCCAACCAAATAATGGTAAGTTGACAGCGTAGTCAGTTCAGTGAATGTAATGTCCATCCGAAGTGCATTTCTCATGGGCTAACTTGCACCGATGGAATTACTTTCACTTGACTGAACTGCGCAGTTAACTTATTATTATTCGGTTAGCCTGCGCTGTCCGGGCTAATCAGCACCGATGGCAAAACATTTACCAGATTGAACTACGCTGTCAGCTTACCATTATTTGGTTGGCCTACGCTGTCTCTTCTCCTCTGACAAAGGAGACGGACCAAGTAAAGAAACAAAAGCGATACACAAAACAAATTTAAATCTACTTACATAGTGGTGGCGCCAACACATGCCAATCCTCAGGAATTTCGAGTTGTTCCTCGCTGAGAGGATTTGTTCTGGATCGGTCAAATGTATCATAATAAATATTTCAACCAACGCATATATAATTTGGCGTATGGTTAATTTACAGTCAGATTTAATACAATTTATATTTATAGATTTAAGAATTGTAAGTCTTTGAAAAAATTAATTGTTATACTAACCTGCTGCTGTATTATTTCTTCGTTTTTTCCCTTATTTAGAGCCCGCTATTCACGCAGACACAGTCGTTGCGCAATCTTCTTCCGATTGTGTTTGTCCATCTTATTCACACCGTACACGTTATATGTAAAAATGTATAAAGTGATTAATAATATGTCTCGTGCTTCTCTCGTGTCTGTGTATCATTTGACAAGATGAGGTTAGGCACGTTTTTAGCGCCAAACTGTAGAAGTCCAGTTACATGATGATTGCTTGAAATTAGCTGGATCAGGCGAATTGAAGTAAGCCGTAAGTCCAGTTGCTTGACATCGCCTGAAGCTAGTCGGGTCAGGCGAATTGAAGTAAGCCGTAAGTCCGGTTGCTCGACCACCGCCTGACCCCAGCTTGATCAGGCAAATTAAGGCAAACTTAAGTAAGGCCTTCGTACTACAAGCTGATCAGGCGCAGATCAAATATGAGGCCAGCCTGACAATATTTCTACTCGGGTTCATCATCCGAACCAGAAAGATCTCTCCTATCGATTCCAACCTTGTATCGCGATTCGTACCTCTGTTCCGCGTTTAACAATCCAACTCTGTTTTTCGAGCATCCATTTGCATATCTATTTACTTCGAAAAGTATTGTGAATCTTTTCCGCGCTCTTCACACTCACGAAAGTGACCCTCTGACCCATCTGCGGCACCATTGTAAACACAGCGTGTGTGCGGCCCATCGACCGACATTGTACAAGCGAGCGTAACAGGCCGAGAGCGAAGGCCCTTTCACCCAAGTCCGAAGGACCGTCATTCAGCAAACGTAAGCTAACTGCACCATTTTTTGTATCATTTTCTTAATCCGCCGAACTGTACTCTTCCCATGTTTCCGACCGGCCAAGTGGACGGAACTAGGTAATAAACGAAAATTTGTAAACGTTAACTACATCTGTCGCAATCACTCATATAACTCTTGACCATCCAGATACTCGAGACCTAGAACACCCGTTCCACACATTCTCCTTTTACCCTCATCCCGTGCTATTGCGCTTGGCGTAGGCAAGAAAGAGGGAAACGAAAGTTTTATGCTCTCATCCCTTCCGGATGTGACAGTGCAATCGTTTGATCAGATCTTCATTTACCCCCGGAATCGAAGCAGAAGTGGTTGAATCTTCAAAAAACCGTCGAGCAGTATTCCAGTCAGTGGAGCTACCAAATCCGGGCTTTGGTTGATCAACTATGAGACCCAATCGTATGCGGAAACCTTTTTGTCTACTTGCTTTTCGGTTTTTTTTTGCAATTTCTTTATCATTTGCAGTACGCGCTTGCCACTTTTCAATTTCAAGTTTATACCCTACATGCAAACAACATTCGAAGAAGCAAATCCACGCATGCAGAGTCGATAACCCGAACGGTAGAAAATCTTCATTGATTTGTCTTTTCAACATCGCATTCATATCGTTGAAGTCTTTTGATGTTGCTTGACATAAATAGCAACGTTGAGCAGAAGCATTATTCGTGATTGCATTGCAAAGTTTACCATCTATCATGGTGAATGCCAGTTTGAAAGAAACGGTTATGTCTTTTCCGTCAATGACAGTCTCGTAAGGGACAAAGTTACTTTCCTGCTGTTTAATAAACTCCATTTCGCTCACTGTGGCTTGAGTATTTTCATGCAAAAATTGAATTCTAATCGGCCGACAAAAACGGGTAGACGATGGCCTGGGATTTTTCCACACAAGGGTATTTTTTGTTTTTTGGTTAACTGATATCAACTGCAATGGAACAAGCGACGTGAAGAATGTGTTAGCATCAGACGTACTTCCATCATCATCGGTAAATCTTTGTTTATATGCATTTTGGCCAGAAGTGCCATCGCAACCCCACTTACAAATTAAATTCAAGTTGCGAACACTTTTTTTACATAAGCTTTTAATAACTTCACCTTGAATGAACAAGATTCTCTGAATTGTGTGATCCAGCAAAGACTGCAGTTTCACTTCAGCACTAGATTCTGTGACGCTAATGTCTGATTTCGGTGGATAACATTGAAGCTTCGCTTGATGTATTACATTATACGACGGAAATAACTTACAGCACTGTTCTCTGGTTGAATTCCGAAGTTTCTGATAGTCAGATTTTGACATATTAAGTTCAACTACAAGCGATAGGGCTTTATCAGGAGTATAAGGAATTTCTGAAATTGATTCCAAAGATTCTCTATACTTTTGAACTCTTGATGGGCTTCCCAGGGTCACATCTTGAACAACTTTTGCGGCATCAAATCTACCAGCTGCTCGAAGGCTCATTTAAGCCGCATAAGACAGTTCTTCGGTACTTCTAGTTGCACGCAAATCTTCAGTTTTCCTCCGTTTTGAGCGCACACTAGGTTCAGCAAATCCTAAAGGCCGACCCATGCTGCTGGACTGTATTGAGGCTTCTTGGATTTTTTCCAGGGGAACAAACACACTGAGCCATGTGGAAAATTTGTCGAAAAATCTGTCTTCGTGCCTCGAAGCTTGCTTCCACTTTTCATTAAATTGGGACAATAATGCGCGTATTGCAGGTTTTGCGTCATCCTACAGTAAAAGGTCGTTGAAGTTTTTCTGGCATGAACTTTTCAATTTCCCGATATGCTGAAGCTGCACCACGATTCAAATTATTTCTCATGAGTGCGAAAATATCTTTTTTCGTTAATCCAGGTGCTGCAGGATCATCGTCGGCAGATTCTAAAATGTTAAAGTATAATACATATGAATAAGTAATTACACATTCAGCCTTACTCACTATCACTCATTCCACAATATTATAGATGACTATAATATTGTGAAATGCTATGAAAACCATAAGGAAATTAAAAAAAAAAATCCTCATTTTTTATCATCGATTTCGATTAGACACTTCAAAATATACATTTTTTTTTTCAGAGGTTATTTTTCGCTAAGATAAGGCCTTTTGGATTGGATTCGCTGCTAGGCCTTTTGGAAGAGGCCTAGCAGAAAGTGACTTGGTACAAAATATTTCAATTTTGAAGCGTGAAATCTAAATCCGCTATAAAAACTGAGGGTAATGATAAAAAAATCTATTTGGGCTTCACTCGGCCCACGTGGGGCACTGGGCCCACAACGTGAGTACACCCCTGAAGAGATAATTTGAAACTATACAACTTTTATCTGAATCACTTCTCCATATTTTGTGTTTTAATTGTTCGAAATCGAGAAAAATGCATTTTTTATCACAAAACCTTGTACCAATAGCGGTGGCGCAATAATGCGCAATTTTTTTTGCTGTTTCCATTGAACAATAGAATAATCTACAACTTTTCTCTACGTGTTTACAATTTTCGGTAGCAATTCTACGTTAATTTTCTGAAAAATCATTCGTTAACTGATATCACATACATCATTATTACAAATTTTTCATTACATGATGATATTCTACTTACTTTCCCCTTTCGAATCCATTTTGAAAATTGTCAATCGGTTTATTTTTCTGTAACTGGCGACGTTTTCAAGAGCGCACTGAAAATTAGGCACAGAGCGCGACGCGTCTGGTTCGAGTGAAGGGCACTTTTGAACTGGGACACAATAGCAGGTATAAAGGATCGTCCAATGTCGAGTCTGGAACTCGACCCTTGGACTATTACTATATCTAACCCACCACTTCAAAACCCCGAAAACGAAACTTCATTTTTCGACTTTTGGCCAGAGATTTGGGATTCCATCCCACTGTGGTACGTCACAATAAAAAAGATAACAACGGATCAAAGATCTCAATATGAATCTGCGCTGTTCAAGGGAGTGACTCAATTAATTGGAGCAAACAAAATCACATCTCCAAATCATCAGGCGTCAAATAGAATGACGAAAAGATGACATTACACGCTGAAAGCCTCATTGATGTGCGAACTAGAAAATCCTCCAATTTTTTCATTGCAATCGGTAATGCTCGGTGTACGTACAACAAATAAAGATGATATCAAAGCGTCGCCAGTAGAGATGCTGTATGGAATGGCGCTGAGAATCCCGAGAATTATCCACCCACACCGAAGCACCTTCAAATCCAACAGCGTTTTTACATAAGCATCGAGAGATAATGAGAGGAATTAAACCGATACCAACAGCGCATCACACCAAAAAAACGAGCTTTCTGGCACGAAAACCCAAACAAAATATACTCACATGTATGGCCTGATCATGTAAAAATATCGCTGGAATCGCCGTACAGAGGTCCATATAAAATATTGAAAAAAATAAACTATTGCCTCTAGAAAATCAACATGGACGACACGAAAACAAATATAGCCCATAGAGAAATTGAAACCGGCGTATTTGACGAAAAAAAAAGAAAATAACGAAGATGCGAAAAATAAAAAAAAATAGCATTGCAAATCCCTCCAATCGTGTCAGCGATACTGAGAAGGGGGGGGGGGAGAAGAAGCTGTCTCAATACAACTTTGCGAATCCGACGCTGAGCGTCGGTGCGAGAGAACTGTCGCAAGAGCATGAAGAAGCAGCAGCGAAAGCAATATATACCTTTTCGGTTAATCGACGGATACCTAACCCCACCAAAAAGACGTTGCCGCAACTCCAGCGTGATAATACAAAGTCCTAATTGATTTAAAATATTTATATCAAGCATAAATAAGTCAGTCTTCATTTATTGGTGGATGAACAGACGTAATTTTGGAAACTTCTCAAAGCTCACAAAAGGTAGCCATGTATAAAAATATTCATAATTTGGTTGTTTTAGTCATATTTTCATCCGGGTATAGGTTGACACATTGGAATGCAATGCAAATGTATATTGATATAATTAATTGTCCTAATCTTTTTAGCAAATTGAGACCACAAAAATCACTCAAATAAGTTTGAGGGTCCTCGATAAAAATCTACAACATAAGTTTATACAAACGATTTTGAATAACAATAAAGATAAGAGAATAAACATATAAACGTTTATTGTATTTAAACCATGAAAACTAACACTCCATAACATCTCAAGCATGTGGTGTCCAAATTTCAAGTCGGAATCCCGAGTAGTTTAGATTTTACTGAGCGAAATCGGTTTTTCGACTTGATTGTAGTTTACGCGATGACCACGCTCTTATATTTGAATAATCTACTTGGATTGTCGAGATCGAACAATCCTACAGGATGTAAAAACATCAACAGCGGATTCATGGATTACGTGCAGTACTGTAAGGACGGCGATTTGTAGTAACAAGATTGAAAAAAAATGCGCAGTTAAAACATGTGTGAACAGAGTCCGAAATAATTTCTTTTGATATCTAATCTAGATTTCGTTAAAACATTCCAAATAAACTAAACCCAATTTGTCTACGCTCTAAATACAGATTTACGCCACTTTTCTTCTTCATCACAAAGCCCTGTATCCGATCTCTCACCTCGTGTTTGACAAACGCCAAGTCCACTGGAATGAAGAGTTTGAAGTACCTCCAGAGTACTCCGATCTGCGTAGAATGCAGTAAAACCACGCACCATACCATCCAGCTGGGAAAATGGTTTTTCCTGCTAGAGTCCGCGCCGTCGATGGTTGTATCTCTTGTTAATTTGCCTCTAGTACCCCAGAGATACCATCTTAGACTAACAGTCTGCAACAAATGTCAAAGAAGGCCTGAATTACTTCTCACATATCCGCCGACCAAACGCAACTCTCCTTGATCTTGCCTCGACTTCGATTGTTAGCTTCAAAAAGCACATACCTGTGATATCAACAGAGCCGTAACGACTAGTGCGACACTGATGGGAAATAGCGCCGGCGGCACAGCTCTGTGATTAGCGAGAGCATACGCCATCGCCAAATCGAAGACTACGTCGCAAAAGTAAGATGCCAGCGATATTATGTTAAACAGCACATCACATAGCGGCAAAAATTCGTGCTGATGTTGGTCGTGCGGTTGATTCACGGCCATAATGGGCCTCCGTCGCCCATTTGGACCATTCAGCAGGCTCTCATCGCGGCATCCTCGGCAAATGAGTTATCTGTAAATCGCCATTTGATTGTTCATTCCTTCGTCCACCCCGAATAGTCGGATTGCTGAGTGAAATTCTAATAGAATAATATTTTTCTTTCAACGTAGTATAAGCAAACACTTTATTATTAGACCGCCACTTAATATTTTTCATAGTCTACAGATACGGTACACCAGTGCATATGTTTCAAAACCCAAACAAGGCTACCGGCCATAAATTAAAGAAACAAATCCAAAGTCGAGAGATTTAGCATTGTTTCTTAGGAAAAAGGCATCATGATCGTTCCGTGAATCAGTTTTAGTTGTATTCACAGTTAGACGAATTTTAAGGGGAGAATCTGTTCCGTAAAACGTCAGGTATTAAAATGTTATTCGTCGAAACAACGGTCACTGAATGTTCCAATGAGAATTTTGTAGTTAGGGTGATGGAAAAGACATTTTCAGTTTGCGTCTCTTGCTCTCCCGTTAATATTACTGTCGCTATTTCTCTTGCATCTCTATCTTTGACATCACCTTACCGCAACTATTAGTCTGCGAGCACAAGACCTCCCACTCTCGACCAAAGTGATGCTCTGAATTAGAGAACACAAATGTATTGTACGTGCCAAGTTGTTATGTAAGAACAAGATGCCGCAAACACAATCAAGCCCTAAATTGCGTGCCGGAATGAATAACTTTGTCAAACTGGTGAAGAAGCTGGCTGCCTGATTCCGCTGTCATTACTTTCATTCCAGATCGATGAGGAACCTCTGACTAGAGCGGTCGATGATCAATTTCTTTATCATGGCGTTGAAGTTTGCATTATTGAGATCCGACGAAAATTTATTTTCTTATTTCTTTATTTTCATTACTGACCAAATTTTTTTGCGTGGATTAAGTTCGAAGGGTCTTTAATACGGATACGGAAAGACGTTTAAGTGATTTTCGTAGCCTAAATCGTCAAAACAGAACATCAGAGAACAGTCAACTCTCATCTTCTTTTCCACCAGCTATTTTGCGAAAAGACGACCAGCTATTTGTCCGACACGGCCTTCCCTCAACTCAATGACCGTAGCTATGCTCGTAGCTGCGGTTGCCATTGGGCGTCATTGCTATAGACCCTATAATGGAGCGCACGGTCCTA
This sequence comes from Ophion slaviceki, assembly GCA_944452715.1. Lineage (NCBI taxonomy): Eukaryota > Metazoa > Arthropoda > Insecta > Hymenoptera > Ichneumonidae > Ophion > Ophion slaviceki. The sequence goes on from OX101789.1 coordinate 8,111,779, forward strand.
CATACAGGTCTGGGAACTCCATAGATGGGGGTAAGTCGCTTTTTGTAGACATTTTTCAACATTGTAGTGGCCGCGAGAGCCGCTGCTGTAAAGTTACCCGCTTAGGCGAGGGACGGCGGTTGCGGGGGGGTTGATATCTGTCGCAGTCTCACCGTGGGCTTACCTGTATGTAAGACTATTATGGGTGAGACTAAAAGACACTCTGTCTTAGTCCCACCCGTAGTCTTACATAGAGACCCCCCCTCCCCTGAAGACACAAGCTCTCGCGAGTCGATAAGAAACATCGCTCACTTACTACGGTACCAAGCTGTATCCGGTTTTGACGCTGCGACCGTACATATGAGCATCGACGCTACTATTGTGGCGTGCTAGTTCCCTAGGCAACTGGCGGGTTGCTTGAATCAAATGAATCGATCATCATTCTTTCGTTTGTTACTTAGCAACGTGTTGTTAACGGCGAAGCGACGATGCTTCCCGTTATTATTCAGCTGTCGACCACGTTATTATTCAGCTCGCGTTATGTTCGCGTTGTTATTCAGCTGTTCGTATTATTCTTCTTGTGTTACGGAACAGAAATAAAGTTTGAATTGTAGTAGTATAGCTAGACCGGTTTGAACAAAGGTCCTGTGAGGGGGTGCGAGGCGGGGGGTTCGCATGGGGAAGGGGATGACGCCACGCGGGGAGGGGGATCGGTGGAGCGGCTGACGTCATGCGGGGCGGGAGTCGTTGGAGCGGTGGAGCGGGGTATAGATTTATTGATTATCCATTGATTGATTATTGACTTTTATTTTATTTATTTTCATTTGTTTTTATCTTATATTGTTTATCTCATAAATTTTATTATTTAGCGGCTCTCGCCTGAGAGGGGCTGGTTCTCTTTGGTTGACCCGTGTCGCCGAGAAATACGAATCGATCCGATTACATGTATTCGTGAGAGAAAGCGAGAATGAGATGGAGCGATCGCATCGCACGCATATTGAGATAGAACGACTCCTCTGCATGCATAAAGACGTATTAATTTAACTTTAGACATTCAACGATTAATGCGGTTGGGTGTGTTTGGGTGAAATCCCAAACAAACCCAACCGTTCGAACATTCAATAGATGTTCGAACGTCTTTGAACATCTATTGAACGCCTTCGAACATTTCACGAACGTCTTCGAACGCCTCACCATCGTCTTCGAACGCTTCACGAATATAGTTTTATATTTCATGCTGGAGATTTGGAATAAATTCTAAAGTTTTAGAGCAGATTCTGCACATTAGTGTAAACCATTATACCAACATATATAGATAATAGACAGTGTAAAAATGTCGATTCAGCATCACGTATCAATCGCAAGGCCAAAATGCCTGAGATATTAGCGAAAAAATAAAATTATCTGAATGATATTGCGAGTGCTTCGCAGATCCCATGGAAAAAGTTGTTTTCAGCAAAAATCATGAAGTCTGTAGAAAAATATATAACGAACAAATGCACATGGCACCAAGGATGCAGTTGTTATGGAAATGAAATATAAATCGTGATTGAAAGGTACAACACTTTCGGTCAATGTTTGCATTTCCGAGATCGCGGAGTGCCTCGCGCAGAGACATGGCGGATAATATTGACAAAAATATTTGCGGCAAGGGGCTCAAATCAGTACGGTAGAAGAGTACGTTGTGTGGGAACAACGATGTGACGAGTATATCGAGTCGTTAGAACAAAAAAGACGAATTAAACGACCGCGATTATCCATCGGATATCGTCAACCGTTGGTAGCTCAAATTGCACGACTTGAAGCCTTCAAGAATTCGGTGCGTCAACATTTCATACACACGGGTGCTGGACATGGCAATCATGGATTCATATCGCGAGAAATTGATACGGCGTTTGAGGGCCGTTTATTGACCGCTGTAGTGATGAATCACGACCACATCGAACCTCAGCAATTTCTGGCGGGTGACAAGCGTGCAAATCAAAATATTAATATTAAGAACTATGAACTTTTTAACACCTCTGATTTACTTGAATGGAACGATCAAAGCGTTATTGAACCCATTTCGACATCGCTCGAAGAGTTTCAGGAACGCGACAGTAAGTGTGCATTGTCGCAAATATAAAACTTGACTATAAATATAAATAAATATATTCTAATGCGTGCGGGATGCCACATATTATCGCGGTCGGTTATGATGAAGAGAGCAGTTGTTAATGCGAAATCGAGTGATCAAGGATGTTCCGCATGGTCCGTAATCCGCGTGAATCTTCAGACCCACACTACTCAACCGTGCTAAATCTTTAAGACATTGAGTTTCCAGTGACACTGAATTAAATTAAAAAGTTATAAATGCGTAATGACATTTAAATCAATGTATATACCATTGAGAACGATGGTACTCTTTCAATTCGCGTGAGTAGGCGAAAGAACGAAAATCACATCAATTTGCTCTACGTTGAAGATCCGCAGCACAACATGGTTGGGCATTTCGCGTGGATCAAAAATTCATCAAGGCTCGTCAGCTTGCAAGTAAGTCAAACGCATAATCGAAAATACATTTGTGATAGGTACGTAGATTTGATATAATTTAATATATAAAAATAATTACATCGAAGCTGAATTTTTATTTGTTTTCGCAGATGTCTACACTACTTTCACTCGGAGCAAAAATTGGAAGTGCCGACTGTGTACTGTGGCTAGATCAACGACTGTGCTGTCCGTTTACCGAACGATGCCAACGAGTGGCTCACTTTTAAAATCTTCAATGATAAGGAGCGACTTCCATTCGTAATATACGCCGATCTCGAGTGCGTTCTTGCAAAAACGAATGAACAAAACATGTACGAACACCATGAGGTTTCTACTATCGCATACTACGTACATTGTTCATACAATCAATCATTATGCAGATGTGAATTCCGTAGTAGCAATTGCATTGCATGGTTCCCCGGAAGAACAAAAAAGTGCAGCTTTGCATGTAAAAGATATTTTTACTTCAAATATCCCCATGGCACACTTAACATCAGTCACGGAATTTAAATTGCGAACCGTGATCAAGTGTCACATACGTGAAAAAGATTTTGCACAAAACGACACGAGTTCGCGATCATTGTCATTTGACTGGGCATTACAGAGGCCCCGCCCATTCGAATTGCAATCTTAATGTTAAACAATATTTTTTCATCCGGTAGTTTTTCACAATTTGTCTGGCTATGATGCCCATTTTATAATCAAGGAAGTAGCCACCGCGTTCGAAGGGAAAACTTACGTGCTTCCAATACCAAAAAAATATATATATATTTCGTTTACGAAAACTGTTCAAACTACTACCGAAGAAACAAAAAACCAAATTAAATTACGCTTCATCGATTTATATATATTTCTAACCACAAGTCTTGAGAAATTGGCATCAGGTTTAAATACGGTAAAACTGAAGATGTTACGCTTACAATTTGATGGCCTACCGATGCATAATTTTACATTGTTAACACGAAAAGGTGTTTTCCCGTACGAATACATTGACCAAGTCAGCAGATTGGAAGACACGTGTTTGCCGCCGCACGACTCATTTTACAGTTCTTTGATCGGCGGAACGATAAGCGAGAGCGAGTACGCCCACGCTGAGAATGTCTGGGAGCGGTTTTCCATTCAAACGCTTGGTGAATATAGCGATTTGTATTTTGAAATAAGCAGATATTTTGTATTTTGTATTTGAAATAAGCAGATATTTTTGAAAATTTCCGTGATACGTGTATTGAAAGTTATGGGCTTGGTCCGGCGTATTATTACACGCTTCCCGGATATACTTGGGACGCCATGATGAAATATACGCATACTACGTTTGAATTACTGACTGACGACATGATTTTATTCATCGAGAGAGGTATACGCGGAGGTTTAAGCCAATGTTCAAACAGATATGCACACGCTAATAACAAGTACAAGCAATTGTACGATCTATTGAAATCATCATCATACCTGATCTACTTCGATGTGAACAACTTGTATAGATGGGCAATGTGCCAACCTTTGCCTTAAGTTGATTTTCAATTGATCGACGACACATCGAATTTTGACATATTACCCATATTCGCCTGTAGGCTGCGTTCTCGAAGTCGATCTTAAATATCCGCAACGTTTGCATGATTCGCACAGTGCCCTTTCCCTTTGTCTGACACGCGACAAACCACCTGGCAAGCGCCAAGAGAAATTGCACGCAACCGTATGTGATAAGAAACGTTACGTGATACACTATCGTAATTTGCAGCAGTGTATGCAGCATGGACTTCAAGTAACGAAAATACACAGAATTTCAAAACTCACTCAATTCCCCTGGTTGCGTTCATACATCGAATTGAACGCGCAGTTTCGCGCACGTGCTATAGTGAATTCGAGCAAAAATTGTATAAATTAATGAACAACGCAGTATTCGGCAAACGATGGAAAACGTGCGAAACCATGTAGACATAAAGCTCGTAAAAAAGTGGGCGGGATGGTATGGGGCAGAGGCAATGATATCTGAACTAAATTTTCAGAGTCGAAGTGTCTTTTCGAAAAATCTCATTGCGGTCGAATTGCGATATGTGGAGGTAAAATTCAACAACCCGATTTAGGTGGGTATGTGTATACTCGACATATCGAAAAGATGTTTATATAAGTTTCACCACGAATTCATGATTCCGCTGTATCAGCAAAACTGCGAGATCATGTATACCGACACCGATAGTCTCATATACCACATCGAGTCTGACGACGTTTACGACGATATGAGGCGTAACATTGACAAATTAGATACCAGCGATTACCCGATGGAAAACGTGTACGGTTTACCGTTAGTCAACGAGAAAGTGCCTGGTCTCATGAAAGATGAAAATAATGGTATGGTTATGACGGATTTTGTGGGATTGATAGCAAAAACGTACGCTTTGCGGGTCGATAGTAAAAAATACACGACAAATGTGAAAGGTGTAAAAAGTAATGTCGTCGCGCGAACAATACATTTCAATGACTACACTCGCTGGTTACAGGAAGAAATTGAAATTACTCGTCAGCGGTCTTGTTTAAGATCGAAGCTGCACGAAGTTTACACTATTTCAGAGTTGAAAATTGCTCTAAGTCCATACGATGGCAAGCGGTATATCGTGACGACAAGTACACTCTATCATGGGGCCATTATAAAATAGCATTGTAAATGTATTTTTTAAGAATCCATTGTATGAATTGTTATAAAATAAAAATGGAAAGATATAATGTATATACTCATGTAAATTTGATATACATGTATATTGAAAAATATTCATGTTACATATAATGCGAGTAGTCACCGATGCGATTGATTGATTGATTAATTTATTACTATGCCTTGGCAAGCCTTGAGGCAAATGGTGATACAATTCGAAATTAAACATAATTTTAATACAATGTTGTACAATTGAACATTGTTCTAATAAGCATATACAATACTTAGATTTAAGAGAGTATAGTTGATAATCCTTATTACAAGAGCTACTATTACTAAAATATAATATAATATAATATAATACGGGAGGTAGGCCGAGCAGCAAATTAACGAAGTCACAAATCAAGACTGAAAAGGTGACTAAAAAGACGCTGTTTGAATATGTTCAGTGACGATGAAGTAGCAACCTCCCTGGGGAGTGAGTGCCAGAAGTATATCGCAGCTAAAAGAAATGAGTTCTTAAAAGTTTCGGTCCTATGCGGGGGAATATGAAAAACATTGACGGTATGCGAGCGTTGGGGACGAGTTAGCGGTCTGGATGGTAAGAACAGTTCCATTATGTAGTGAGGTGCCTTGCCATGAAGGATGTTGTAGGTCGCAATGCCCAGAAAGTATTGACGTCTTGATTTGTCAGTAAGCCATCCAAGCTGTCTACGGTAGGGAGTAATATGTTCATCCCTACGTAGATTAGAAATGAACCTAATTGCGCAATTAACAAGCTGTTGTAGTTTTAAGTTTTGTTCACTAGTTAGGTCATTGTATACAAGACAACAGTAGTCTAGGTGAGGAAAGAGAAGAGAAACAACAAGCATGACTCTCAGTTCACGTGAAAGCGCATTTCGATGATATTTTAATCTATACAGAGAGAAATTAACTTTGCGAGATATTGTCATAATATGGCTCCGCCACGAGAGGTTAGAGGTCATAACCACCCCAAGGTTGCGCACTTCATTTACGTACGGAAGAGCAATTCCATTGACAGTGATAGGAACGAGATCTTCAGCATTGATTCTTCTAATGTAGTTACGGCTGCCCTGGATTAGCACCTTTGATTTATTAAGATTGAGCTTCAGACCATTAGTATCAGCATACTAAGCAATGACATTTACATCATGGGTGATTCGAGCGATGCCTGTATTAAGTTCAGAGGGTGAACAGCTCAGATAGATCTGGGTATCATCCGCAAAGATCATGTGCTGAGAGTGAGCAAGGTCAGCACCAATGTCATTAATAAAAAGAGAGAACAGCAAAGGGCCAAGAACAGATCCTTGCGGTACTCCTGTAGTAGTACTAAGCCAACTAGAGACATTATGTTTATTATCTATCACAGCTTGAGTTCGGCCTGTTAAATAGGAGAAAATCCATTGAAGAACGCCATGCGAAAACCCTATTTTGCGTAGTTTTAATAACAGTTTATAATGAGAGACTGTGTCAAAGGCCTCGCTAAAGTCAAAAAGGACTAGAATGGTCAGGCGTCGCTCATCAACATTACGGGCTACATCATGACGAACTCTCAACAAAGCTGATTGGGTACTGAAACAACACCTGTAGCCCGACTGCTTAGGGTCAAAGATATCATTATCATTTATGAATTTAATAATTTGGCCATGAACAATTCTTTCAAGAATCTTTGAGAGCTCGCATAAGTTGGCTATCGGTCGAGTGTCAGATGGAGACTGAGGAACATTTACTTTAAGAATCGGACAAATATACGAACGCTTCCATGCACCCGGAAAATGAGATAAATTCAACGAATAATTGAAAAGAGCTGTTAAAGTTGACGCAATGATAGGAAGAGCCTCGTGGATGGCAAATAAAGAGATACCGTCAGGTCCCGTCGCATAAGAAACGCGTGTCATATTCATGATGAAGGATGTTATACTTTCGACACTTACAGGTGAGAACTTAAATCGCGGCTGATCGCAGGGAAGATTCATTATGGCATTCTTGAAATCTTATGTGCGATGGTCTAGTGGTTAGCGTGCTCGCCACTAAGCCAGCGGACCGGGAGGTCCCGGGTTCGAATCCCAGTCGCGAACATTTCGTCGTGAAATGTTTTTCTTCGGCATTTCGCTGCGAAATAAGGATAGTTTCACGACTGGGGGGCAAACTCGATGACCGGCTGTATTGGTATGGGTTTCCGCAGTTTCCCTATATCCATAACAGAAATTTCATGATGAATATAATACAGAGGGAGAAGTCGGCTGCGGCCGCAAGCAAGGGGGAACAGAGAGAAAGGTGGAGAAAAAAGGAGTAAACAGTAGAGGAAAGAAACGGTCACAATGAGGGGGGAAATAGGTAACAAACGCGAACAGTGTGTACTGAGACGTACAGGTCCGTCTCATGCCAAAACCCCCCACCACCAAAAGCTATCAAACGATAAAAGACCGATTGTGGTATTAGGGAAGGGGAAATAATAAATATAAAAGTTAAGCGGGCAGTTATGACCTTCAAGGTCATAAAACAATAAACGAAAGGAAAGACGAGCAAGAGAAGAAAAAACAGAAAAGAACAAAAACAGTCTAAGGTAGAAAGAAAAAACTAGAGAGAAAAAGAAAAACAGAAAATAAACAAAAACAGTAGAGAAAGGTAACGACAGGTAAAAAGTAAGGGAAGGGGAAAAGTCGTTGGAAAGAAAACAGAGAAAGTAACAAAAAAAACAAAGGAAGAATAAATTTATTTAAAACATAAAAAAAGTTAACAATAAAGGGAATGATGGGTAATTGGTAAGGGAAGGGGAAAAATAAACAATCAATTGTGGGTATAAAAGAGGAAGAAAGTTGAAGGAACGTCACTTCTTCTTTTTATCGTGGATCGATAAGTACCGCTCAGGAAAGTACCCCGATAAGGGTGGAAAGCTGAGAAAGGGGAAAACATTGAAAAAACGAGAGAAGGAAGAAGGCGCCTTAAGAAAGTCTGACTTTTTATCGTGGATTAAAAAGTACCGCTCAGGAAAGTACCCCGATAAGGGTGGAAAGCTGAGAAAGGGGAACTTTAAGAAACTTAAAAAAGTTAGGAAATAGTTTTTAAAGTCAATAAATACAGAAACAAAGAACTGGAAGAAGAATAAGAAAAAGAGTACTAAAAAACATTACAATTAATCGAAGGAGGAATAAATTACGAAAGGCTAAATAGATAATTAGTATTAGGAGAATAGAAAGTGCGAGGAGGTACACGAAATACCAGGCGACAATACACACACACTTACACACACCTATAAAACGCGAAATACCTACAAGGGATTCCGAAACTATCAGGAGAACCCAAAGGTCAAGAAGGCATCTCGAAATACAAACACCACACCGACACAATACACATAACTAGCGGGAAGATCAGCATAAGCGGGTACGTGGCGCCATCCGACGGAGTCAACCACGGTTAGAGTAATCGATTATCGACGCGCGATAATCGGTTACGCTCACGGGGAGTAATTACGAGAGAGCACACCGTAGCGCGTAAGTCGAAGGCGCGCCGCGATCCACCGCGCCGTGACCCTCTAGAGTGGGGGGACTAAGGGAGCGTGGTTAGCACGAGAGCGCGCTCGGTACCACGCGCAACGAGCGACCGTAAGAAGGAGGGGGAAGCGCGCCGTATCGAGATTGAGAGCGCGGCGATCAATAGCGCTAGGGAGAGTAGACCGCGACAGACAGCGCCACGCGCGGTCTAGGGAGAGGCGCCCCGGTAACTCCGCGCGCCGTAGGCGAGAGCGCGCCTTAACTCACGCACGCCGCGAGCGCCAATACGTGTAGGAGAAGGGGAAGTCATCGACCTAAAGTAGAGTAATCGCGCTAGCGCACACTTACCATCCGAGCGATTCGAGTATTTTACCGACTGCGCAGCGTTATAGTAAAACACACAATACACACTCCAGCGACACATTCAAACACACAAAACACACTCCAGCGACACATTCAAACACACAAAACACACTCCAGCGACACATTCAAACACACAAAACACACTCCAGCGACACATTCAAACACACAAAACACACTCCAGCGACACATTCAAACACACAAAATACACTCCAGCGCTACATTGACACACACAAACTACAATACACATAACACTTGTACACAGGAATCTTTTAGTATTATATCGAATCACCATATTGAATAAATACCATTTTATTAACAGATACCTCCCAAACAAAGAGTTTTAATTAATTTCTTCCCTGATCGAGTCCCGAACAAATAAAATTAATTGTAACGCATTCCGACCCGTTACATTTGGCGCCCGAACAGGGACTCGATCACAAGAAAGAAAAACTCGTAGGAGGTATCAATAATAATAAAATGGCGCAACAAAACAGCGAATCGTCCCTAAACTGGGAATCAACGACTGCGGATGGGTTAATAGACGAAGCCCGTCGCAGAGATCGGCAGAATATTGGGCGACTGTCGGAAATAGGACCAGCACAGACCACGAATGAAGAAACCTTCGCTGTCAATCAAAACATAGGTAACGCCGAGGTTATCATTGAAGACAGCGAAACGGAGCACAGCGAAACCACTCTGGCTCTCATCAAAGCCATGAACAGCATACGCAACGAGCAGCGCAGGGAACGCCTCACCACACAGGCAGAGATTAAGCAACAAGACGACCACTGCATCATACGGATCCGTCAGTTGAACGAGGAAATGACAAAAAAACTGGCAAACGATATAAACAAAATCGAGGAACGCACGGAACGGAAAATCGTGATTGCTCAGAAGATGATCGAGCAAAGTCACGAAGAAACTCAAAAAGAAAATAGCGAGAAAATCGAAGATTTTGATACCCGAGTAGAGGCCATTAGAAGGACAATATCCCAGCTTCTTCATTCATCGAAGGAGGTGGGAGAAGTAGTTACAGATCATTCTAAACGAATTACGGCATGTGAGAAGAATATTCAGGCCCAAAATTCAGTCTCCAGAGGTAACACAACGTGGACGACAGGGCTCGATGTCAGTCAGGCATACGCAGCAAAACAAAAACCGCCAACGTACAACGGCGATGGAAGAGAACGACCAATGCGGTTTCTGAAGGACTTCAGGGAATTCTGGCGAATTACGGGAAACACCGACCTTCATTATATCATTAGCCAGTCACTCAGAGATACGGCCAAGGATTGGTGGAGAATCGTGGAAGAAAGGGTCCAGTCAATTGAAAAATTCGAAGAAAAATTCCAAGCCCGTTATTGGAGTCAAGAGATTCAGGACAAAGTACGGAGAAATCTCGAATTTGGAGCATATGAGTGGGACGGGCATCGAATGACCCGGACCGAATATGCCACCCAAATTTTTGGCAACGCAAAAGACTTAAGCCAAGGTCCGACAGAGGAGCAAATCATCAGGAAATTGGCAAACCACTTCGACGAAGTAGTCAGAATGGCAGTACGGGTCAGTGGCATCAAAAACATCGATACTTTCCTCGAACTATTGGAAAGTATGGACGGAGCAGGACCCCTGAATGCTAGAAGATCTCTTCCACGGTGGCATGAGACCAGCAATCCAAACTGGCAGTCAAACAACCCGTGGAAGAACCAAAGATTTGGAACATTCGGAGGACCCCGCCCAACGGGACGAGACCCGCAATGGAGACCGGAATATCCCAGATATTCAGGGCCACCACCACCACTCCAAGGTCCACAGCCAAGGGGTGGAGAATATGGGTCAGCCAACGCGACGCGAGGACCATGGACGCAGCACGGATACGGAAATATAAGACCCCCTTTGAACCCAGCAGCAGCACCATGGAATCCGAGTCAGTCCGGGGGACCAGCGGTCATGAACATGCCAACCAGAGGTCAAGCAGAGTCACAAGTGCCGCCAACAGCCATCGGGCAGCCCACCGGACAACAACAGAACCAGGGAAACTGTTAATAGTTGCGCCCGAATCGATGGCAATTTCCAAGGGAAATGAAACATCACGAGGCGCAACAGATGATGAAGAAACTCAGGAAGCCATGGAAGAAGCACGGCAGCGGATGAAAAGAAACCTGAAGAAAAAGGAGAGGTCAAGAAAGAAACGAAACAATCCAAACGGGACGGAAGAGCAAATAAATCAACAAACGATTCAATTGGGGATGTTGACGGTCCCTAGAAAGAAAAACGAGGTGAGGGAAAATGGGGAGAAAGCAGCTGAAGTCCGCGAATGGGCGAACAAATACTACCGACTTGAAGAAGTAAATACTGGCAGTAACATCAGGGAGAAATCAGAAAATAAGAAGAAGAAGCCCTTAGGACTCGAAACAAATGTATACGAGTATCCAAGGGACTTCCTGATAGACGAGACAGGAAAGGGGAGCATCGTCAAAAGAATATACCCACGGTGTCCAACGCTGCCAATCAAAATAGAGGGAATCAGCGTAGAAATCCTGATCGATAGCGGGAGTGAAGTGTCATGCTTATCGGAGGACTTCTTCCTACACCATCAAGAAAGCTTCAAAAATAGCCCAAGAATACCCGTAACGAGCACAGAGGCCATTGGGGCATTTGGAGGCAAATCAGGAAGAATTAAGCAGCAAATAATGGTAGCAGCCGAGCTTTACCAATCACGAGGAAATCTTCAAATGCTAATCATACCAAAAATGGGTCGGAACGCTATTCTGGGTATCGACGGGCTATTTGAACTACAAGTAGAGGTAGACGCGAGTCGAGGCGTGATCAGAATCAAGGATGAAATAGTGGCAGAACTCGAAGAGGGAAGGTGGATCTGGCGACGCAAACAAACAACTGCGGAGTCAACGATTCAGATTGCCGCCATCGAGGAAGGAACATTTGACGAAATTACGGAACGAGAAATAGGACAAAAGCTGCAGGAATGTCCAAATCTAAAGGAAAATGTCAGGGCTGCATTTGAAGCCTTGATCAGACAATACAAACACATCTTCAGCCGAAAACCAGGCAGGATGCATGCTTACACTCATCGTCTGACACTCAAGGATCCGGAACCATATATGCATCGCTCATATCCCGTGCCAATTCAATACCGGGAAAAGGTGCAAAAGGAGATCCAAAGGATGATGGAACATGGCGTCATCGAACGAGCAAAAAGCCGCTTCATCAACCCACCGGTTACCGTAGTAAAAAGGATGGATCGATTCGACTCTGTTTAGATGCCCGGCAACTGAATGCCTACCTCATTGAAGACCATGACACGGCACCACCAACCGACGAGATTTTTCAACGATGCGGAGGAGCTAAGGTCATGTCCAGTCTAGACCTGACTAGTAGTTTTTGGCAGATCCCTTTAGCAGTCGAATCACGACAATACACGGCATTCCAGCACGAAGGGAAATGCTACCAATTCACGGTAACACCCTTCGGACTTAAGACAAGCACGGCGAGCTTAATCAGAGGATTAGATGTCGTGTTACAGGATCTGGGAAACTCAGTCATCAACTTTGTCGATGACCTACTGTGTCTGTCGAAAAATGAAGAGCAGCATGTGGCACATCTGCAACAATTGTTCGAGAGAATTAGTAAAAACAACATGACACTGAACCTCCAAAAATCACGATTCTTCCGGCAAGAAGTCGCTTTTTTGGGACACGTATTAACCACATCGGGAATAAAACCACAGCCTGAGAAAATTAAAACAATTCAGGAATACCCACGGCCAAGGAATATCAAACAGTTGCGAGGATTCCTAGGATTGATAAATTTCTACAGTAAATTCACCGAAAGACACGCGAAGGAAACCGTACCGCTTCTGGGCCTGCTAAAAAAAGGACAAGAATGGAAGTGGGGAGAAGAAGAGGAAAAAACCTTCGCAAGAATCAAGCAACTCTTCATGGAAACAGTAATGCTGAAACACGCTGACGCAACCCTAGGGTACACCCTCACCACCGACGCAAGCGATTACGCGATCGGAGCCATACTAAGTCAAACGAATAGCAATGGCGAAATAGGGGTAACTTCGTTTGCAAGTCGGACACTTAAGGGAGCAGAAATAGGATATACAACCACGGAGAAGGAAATGCTCGCCATAGTCTGGGCACTACAGAAATTCAGGATCTACTTACTAGGGGCCAAAGTAAAAATTATCACGGACCATAAAGCACTGATCTTCCTGAAAACATGTCGCTTTGTGGGGGACCGAATGTTAAGGTGGGCACTATTAATCCAGGACTACGATATCGAAGTAGAACATTGTCCTGGAAAAAGAAATGAAGTAGCCGACGCACTGAGCAGACCAGACATAGGCCCGGATAATGAAGACCATCACAAGCCCGGGAAAGTCGTTCTCACGGCCATCCTCGCAAGAAAACCAACCGAAGAAATAAAACAGCAATTCAAGAAAATTGGACAAATTCAAGAAAAACAGGAAAATCTACAAACAATTTGGGAAAATTGTAAGAAAAATGAGACGGAGGAGGAAGAGCAGAAATACAGAATCCACGAGGAATGTCTCCAGAAGCATGACAAACTTGGTAGGTGGAAAATCATAATCCCGGAAGTACTAGTCGATAATTTCATCAAGGAATGTCATGAACTATATGGTCACCAAGGAGCCCGAAAGATCTTTCACATGATCACCGAGGACTTCACATGCCCACGGCTAGCAAAAAGGGTACGTCAAACCATCGCAACATGTGATAAATGTCAAAGGGTAAAAGTGGCCGTACAAACGAACTACGCGAAAATGCAGACGATTGCACCAGAGGGCCCAAACGATCTAATCTCGATAGATTTTTTTGGACCACTACCAAAATCAGTCGGGGGGGTCCAACACATCCTGGTGACGATTGACGCTTTTACCAAGTTTGTAAAACTATACCCATTAAAGAAAGCGAATACAGCGGCAACCATCAACCGAATCTTCACGGATTACATCCCAAAGTACGGAAAGCCAAAACGAATTCAATTTGATCACGGAACCCAGTTCACATCTAAAGTATGGTTGGAACGCCTGAGAGAAGAAAACATACAAGCGGTATTCTCTTCAATTCGACACCCACAAGGGAACATTGTGGAACGAGTTAATCGAGAATTAGGTCGGTTCTTCAGGACATTCCTGGACGACAAACACTCCGGATGGTATCGGTGGATACCAGTAATACAGGACTGCATAAATGAAACACAACACGAAACTACGGAATTTGCGCCAACAGAATTGCAAACAAAAAAGAAACCGCGTCGGCCATGGCGAGAATGGATCCACGCCCTCAAACAGGACCAAACAGAGGCCTTAACCTATGAAAAAAAGATTGAATTAGTCCGAGAAAGAATCCGGGTAAAAGGGCGAAAAAGGGCGGAAAAATTCAATGCCACACATACAACCACAACCTTCGAAAAAGGTGAGCTGGTATTGGTACGCGCATTAAATGTGTCGGACCCCGGAAAACAAAAAACAGCAAAATTCATGCCCCTTTTTGAGGGACCATATAAAATAAAAAAATATGTCGGAGAAGCCACTTTTTTACTGGAAGACCCAAAAACGAAAAGGGAGAGAGGGAAGTTCCACTCAAGCATGTTAAAACGCTATCTGACGGCGACTCGAGAAAACGACGAAAAAGAAAAAGGCGATACGCACGACCATCTCAAAGATCGCATAGTCAATGCCAAAAGCCGGGAAAGCATATATAAGGAAGCCCGCGAACCAGAAAAGTTTCAAATCCAAGAGCAGCATGGACAGAAACAGTAGAAAATTACGACGGTGGCGATGGATAAGACAAGAAGGACAAAGGCAGTTACACACAGAAATTCACAAAGGAAACGAAATAGGCCAATCAACGAACAAGGATAAAAGAAATAAAATGACCGAGGAAATAATACCTAACGAGAACGAGGCACAACAAATCGACGCGAGCAAGATAAACAAGCCCGGCGAATTCGAACTTTTCGAGGTGACGGATGAAAACATTAAAGGATGGTATCCCGGAATATCGTTCGAAGATTAGGAGGAGGGGGTAAAGGACATCGGAACATTAAGAGAATTCCTCAGTCGACAATCAACCATCTAAGAGCAAACCATGTACAAGAATCGTGACGTATCAAGCCTACAAGGGATCTACAGAGGCGCTACAATCTCCGGGGTGACTAGCCCGAACGAAATTTTTCTACATCTCAACGGTCAAGCCAGACAGGAAGCAGCGATTATCCAGGCGTGGCGAAGGATGAGCCCCAACGAACCAGGAATTCACTATCTCCTGGAAGAGGAAATATTCCCGGGTGCGGCCATCCTATATCGCCACGCCGAAGAATTTTTCCGGGCATCAATCATTCAGCGAAAAGAGGATGGGGAGCTAATTGTGTGGCTGGGAGACTGGGGGAGCACCGTGTATGCCAGATTAGAAGAATGTTACACCGCCCCCGAGATGGCATACCACCACCCGTATCAAGCCATCCCAGCGACGCACGGGATCCTAGTGCCAAGGGAGCAACGTTGGACGGAAGAAGATGTCTTCTACACACGAGAGATCGCCAAAGACACCACCTGGACAGCACAGATATGGGGGACGCCATCAGCGATGGGTCTGATCCTAGTCGAATTATTTCTCGAGGACGAGGGCCTAAATAAGGGTCGCAGCCTGACGGACCTGTTAGTGGAGTCCGGGTTGGCTCAAAAAACAGAAGAGCCAAATCCACCCGACATCATCAGCAAGGGGTGTCGACACGGGGATAGATTTTACCATCACGAGGCCCTACGTAGATGGGTGGCGGAAGAAAACAATCACGTCGAGGTCAGAGCCCACCACACCTCCTACATCTTACCCAACCACGAATACAACATCGACGGAGAAGGTTGGGAGAACAACGACAACGACGACGACGACGAGGACAACGAAGACGCCGAGGCAATGTTAAACAACGAGGACGACAGCGAGGAGGACGATTTCTGGAGGTCAACGGGCCTCAACGACAACGACGAACGAGAGACGGACAGCGACGATAACAACAGTTTGGCCTCATTGTAAAACAATAAAAACACAAAAACAAAACCCCGAGTCACATTTAGAATTATTTTGCGTGCGAAGGACAGCGGTCCACCGAAATGCGAGCGAAACGTGGAGTAAGGGAAGGGGAAGTGAAAACAAATGCGACAGAAAAAGCAGGAGAAGAAAAAGAAGTAGTGAGTACCGTTAGAAAGGTAGGAAGAGGTTATATTTTTTTTTGATTCTTCACGATTCGGAAGCCGCAAGGGCAATCCGAAGCGAGAAAAAAAAAAAAAAAGGGGGACAATGAGACGTACAGGTCCGTCTCATGCCAAAACCCCCCACCACCAAAAGCTATCAAACGATAAAAGACCGATTGTGGTATTAGGGAAGGGGAAATAATAAATATAAAAGTTAAGCGGGCAGTTATGACCTTCAAGGTCATAAAACAATAAACGAAAGGAAAGACGAGCAAGAGAAGAAAAAACAGAAAAGAACAAAAACAGTCTAAGGTAGAAAGAAAAAACTAGAGAGAAAAAGAATAACAGAAAATAAACAAAAACAGTAGAGAAAGGTAACGACAGGTAAAAAGTAAGGGAAGGGGAAAAGTCATTGGAAAGAAAACAGAGAAAGTAACAAAAAAAACAAAGGAAGAATAAATTTATTTAAAACATAAAAAAAGTTAACAATAAAGGGAATGATGGGTAATTGGTAAGGGAAGGGGAAAAATAAACAATCAATTGTGGGTATAAAAGAGGAAGAAAGTTGAAGGAACGTCACTTCTTCTTTTTATCGTGGATCGATAAGTACCGCTCAGGAAAGTACCCCGATAAGGGTGGAAAGCTGAGAAAGGGGAAAACATTGAAAAAACGAGAGAAGGAAGAAGGCGCCTTAAGAAAGTCTGACTTTTTATCGTGGATTAAAAAGTACCGCTCAGGAAAGTACCCCGATAAGGGTGGAAAGCTGAGAAAGGGGAACTTTAAGAAACTTAAAAAAGTTAGGAAATAGTTTTTAAAGTCAATAAATACAGAAACAAAGAACTGGAAGAAGAATAAGAAAAAGAGTACTAAAAAACATTACAATTAATCGAAGGAGGAATAAATTACGAAAGGCTAAATAGATAATTAGTATTAGGAGAATAGAAAGTGCGAGGAGGTACACGAAATACCAGGCGACAATACACACACACTTACACACACCTATAAAACGCGAAATACCTACAAGGGATTCCGAAACTATCAGGAGAACCCAAAGGTCAAGAAGGCATCTCGAAATACAAACACCACACCGACACAATACACATAACTAGCGGGAAGATCAGCATAAGCGGGTACGTGGCGCCATCCGACGGAGTCAACCACGGTTAGAGTAATCGATTATCGACGCGCGATAATCGGTTACGCTCACGGGGAGTAATTACGAGAGAGCACACCGTAGCGCGTAAGTCGAAGGCGCGCCGCGATCCACCGCGCCGTGACCCTCTAGAGTGGGGGGACTAAGGGAGCGTGGTTAGCACGAGAGCGCGCTCGGTACCACGCGCAACGAGCGACCGTAAGAAGGAGGGGGAAGCGCGCCGTATCGAGATTGAGAGCGCGGCGATCGATAGCGCTAGGGAGAGTAGACCGCGACAGACAGCGCCACGCGCGGTCTAGGGAGAGGCGCCCCGGTAACTCCGCGCGCCGTAGGCGAGAGCGCGCCTTAACTCACGCACGCCGCGAGCGCCAATACGTGTAGGAGAAGGGGAAGTCATCGACCTAAAGTAGAGTAATCGCGCTCGCGCACACTTACCATCCGAGCGATTCGAGTATTTTACCGACTGCGCAGCGATATAGTAAAACACACAATACACACTCCAGCGACACATTCAAACACACAAAACACACTCCAGCGACACATTCAAACACACAAAATACACTCCAGCGCTACATTGACACACACAAACTACAATACACATAACACTTGTACACAGGAATCTTTTAGTATTATATCGAATCACCATATTGAATAAATACCATTTTATTAACAGATACCTCCCAAACAAAGAGTTTTAATTAATTTCTTCCCTGATCGAGTCCCGAACAAATAAAATTAATTGTAACGCATTCCGACCCGTTACAGTACCTTAGGAAAAAAACAAATTAAATATAATGCGAGTAGGTTAATCTTTATAGGATATTTTATTGTCTCTGCTACGGTGAACGCTTCGCTTATTGTAGCTTCCATGTACGGGGTATTTCCCCTTATTACATCCCCCACCATTTTATCCACTACACATCCCCAATCGATCCCCACCGTGCGGCTGCAGCCGACTTCCCCCTCTGTATCGCATTCACCATGACATTTTCTGCCATGGCTATAGGGAAACTGCGGAAAACCTATACCAATACAGCCGGTCCCGAGTTCGCTGCCCAACCTCGGAGCTAGTCGCCTTTCGTCGAGAAATAGCTCACAGGCTGGCGTCATACACACACGACACACACACGTACCGGTTCGTGTGCGCGACATCCGTGTAGAACGGACGCTACATCACGCCCGTGTTGTTATTTTTCTCCGAAACTACGAGATGGCGATTCGACCCCGCGACCTCCTGATGTGCTGATTTCAGAGGCAAAGCACGCTAACCACTAGACCAGCACATCGGTCATGTTTATAGGATATATTTATTTATTTTTATAAGGTATTGCGAAATTATACATGAATAAAATGGTATGCTTGTTGTAAATAAAGTTTATTGAATCTTCCACATGCATTATAAAAGTTATTACAATATTTTATTTTTGTGTGTCCACGAGCTTTGAGATTTATCTATTCCCAACTATTTAAAATAAACGTCGCTGCCTTTTTTGTATAAATGTGAACTGCCACGTGTTGCCACGCGGCAGCACGTGGCAGTTCCTATTCGTAGAATCCTCCGGCTATAGGATTTCCACTTGAGTCCTCGACTAGGTACGTTACAGGATAAGTTTGTTGCACCTTGATAATTTTAAGGGGCTACACCAGCATGACACTTTCAAAAAATCGATTTTTTTTGCCTTTTTCCGACAGTTTATACTTTCAAGCAATTTTATCTTGCAAAAATCGATAGTTGAATCTTTAAACGCGTTTTTCTCGAAATAATATTTTTCAAATTTGCTGACATTGTAACTCAAAGAGCAATTATCCGATTGACTTGAAATTTGAACTGAGTACTCTTGAATATATTTACTCTATAATGACGTAGGATATGTTTGATTGGATGAAAATTGACGATTAGGCATTGAAAAAAATGACCATTTTATAGGCAAGAAAACAGACTTTATTTTCATAACTACGCCATTTTCTTAAATCTTGATATTTTTCGAAAATTCTACGTCATTATACAGGAAATACCTTCCAATTTAACGACATTTTTTACTTTTTCGGTTTCAGCTACTCAATCGGCCGGAATCATGTCAGCAGTGGAGGAACTTTTTTGTTGGCGCCTCTGAACACAGCGCATAGGTCGCTTGGATCTCAATATTTTTCTATGAAAAAATTATGTAATATAGGTCAAATATAGCCAAATATATTCTTAATTTTCCGAAACATTTAATTGAAGACTTTTCTTGCAAAAAATTTCCAAAAATCACCCACATTTTCGGTGTTCACACTAGTACAGCCCCTTTATCACTTTGGTGGTCCAATTTGGTGTGAGACCGTTTTAAAATATTTTCTTAAATTTGCTTACGCGTACAAAATGATCGACTTTGAATCTTGCAGGAGCCACCATTTTTACGTTGCTGTATACGGTGGTTAAGAGTTTCTCCGCGAACGCAAGAGTTACTTCGATGGGCCTCATGCCAATCGTACAATGCTTTCGAGCATTGTACTTCATAACGAGTTTCGGTAACGCATTGAACCACTTATAGTTACCATTAAATGTAAACATTTTCCACGTATAATTTTTGAAAGTGCGATTGAATTGTTCGACGACCGAGACCTTCATAATTGAATACGTCAAATAATGATCGATATTGTATTTCGCCATGAGTCGTTGCACGTTTACATAGTAAAATTCTCTTCCATTGTCGGTTTGAATTCTTTTCGGATATTTGCTATGGTCTTGTATGATTTTTGCGATCGTTGTACCCACTTCGTTGCCAATTTTACTTTTCAGGGATACCGCCCCATGCACACTCGCTTAACACATCGATGACAGTGAGTATGTAATTGTAGCCTTTGTTGAAACGCGAATACGGCCGCATCTCGACTATGTTAGCCTGCCACAAATCATCATACCCACGTACGATGACACGGCTTCGCAAAAAGTTTTTTCTTGCTAGAGCATATAGTTCCTTCGAGAGTTGCTTTTCTTTAGACGTTTTTTCTTCTCCGAGCATATCGTGTGTTTAACGAGACGATTCTTACAAATCTTCCGGCGTTGAGTCGGATACAGCGGCCGTTACATACTAAAACGTTTTGGACGTATCGTTCATAGTTATTCGAAGCGTGTCCTCTAGTGCGATGAGTTTTTTTCTCAAATGCATCTAAGCGTTCTGTTAACAGCTTAATTTTCATTTCTACGTAACGTTTATTATCAGCATCATAATCCCCTTTAGGTAGGGCTGCACCTCGTATTTTACGTGATCTTTCATCGAAGCCACTAGAGGTTAGACAAAGCATTATCACGTGTATAATTTCTTATTAGCCCAGTTCACTGATAGTATGAATTATCCTGCGCTCGAAGCGATTATCCAAATTCATTGATCGACATCTCGGTATGGACAGCGACGAAGGAATAATCATTATCATCGATGCATAGGTTAATGTATAATGAGACCAGCTTCGTGAAGTTCCTCAATAATCGATATTATCTCATTGTTGTAAGCGTTGTTACCCTCGTGTCGTGAGGCTTCCAACAATCGCAAACGATCGACCAACTCGTTGGGATCATTCCGATGCACATAATCGATTTTGTTGTTATTTAACATCATGGTGAACGGTATTTCTATACCTCTTCCAGCTTTTCGATCGAAAGTTAATGGTCCAATTATATATTTATACTTGAAGCCTTTGTTACCCAATACAGGCTTGAGTGTATTGCTACCACGTCAATGTGCATTTGTTGCCAATAATATACTTTTATTTTTGTATTTCTCGGTGTATATTGCAACGTCAGGAGTTCTCTTGAAGATCAACTCATAGAGTCCTGGGGTTCCCAAGTATTTTATGCCATCGATGAATATCCACATCGAAACTATCCACATCGAATATCATCATTATCCACATCGAAACGCTTGTCGCCTAACATCATTCCTTCATTGGTAAATTTGACGCCATATATGGAATCCACGCTGGAATTTTCGTCATGGGAAACAATAGACGAAATATATCGTTGAGCGAGTGGACCGAAATGTTCCTGCAATTTGGTTTCGCCTTCGGCCGTTTGTAATTGACGTTCGACTGAAGACCCGAGTGATTCGAGCGTAAGCTTAAAAACGTCTTCTTCAACAATGGTGGCTGGTTGCAAGGATACAGCAGCCATTGAAGTATCATCCAGAGATTCCTTTCGTCGCTTGCGTTTCAAGTGATTCGGTGTAGAAGTTACCAGCGAATCTTGGAATAATAAACGTGTGCGCTTTGTTCTTTGTTTCACATCCTTCTCTAGGTCCTTTGCTTCCGACATGGATTCAATTTCCGGGCGAAGAGATTCAACAACAGCTAATTTTTAGACCATCTGCTTGAGAGGTTAGGTGATTGGCTTAAAATATCTTTCCAATGCAAGATCTTCGATTTTTCCACTCTTCAAAGCTTGATATTTTTTGCGTATTGAGTGGCTTGTTTTCGCAATTTCCCTCGCAATCTTTTCATCAGTATCAATAGTCGTCATCAAGTTACGCCCACATGAAATTATTTGTCGAACGTTGCACAGCTGATGTCTCAATGCCGACTGACTACATTACGGTTTCGCAAACTCGTTAAATCCATTTCTGTATCGACCACCGGACAATGAGCTAGCTATGTCAATCACCATGAAGCCGTATTTGTGTTGTCAACATTTTTCACATAACACCAGAAAATCTTCATACGACATATCCGTATTTACATGTTCAATGTAAACATGTTCCAGGTTTGTACGATCTTGTTTAAGGGGTTAGGCCACAGTAACGGATGTAAAATCATGGGCGGATTTAAAAATGATTCTCTGGTGCACAGACTTTTACTCAAGTATCTACAACCAATGTCTGAGAAGTACTGATCTTTCACCCACTGGTTGGATGCGCCAGCCGGTGCACAAATAAGCGGTAAACGCTACGAGTGTTGGCCATGCACAGCACTATTTAACTCCATGCACTGCCCGAGCCGAACCCGTCCGCTCATCCACCGCTCTCGGTTCAAAAGTATTGTGTTTAATCTACGATATTTTAGAAAGATAAGTTTTATTTATAAATTTTCATGGTATATGTTTCTCACATGTTAAACATAGAGTTTTTAATTTTGAATACGAATATAAATCATTTTGAATGTCATTCGTCCGATAAATAAAAAGTTATCTTGCCATTTTGCGACCTATGTGAAGTTGAGAACTAACTTTACAAATTGTAATTTTATTTCTTGTATTCATTTGTAGTCGGTCTATACCTCATTGTACCACCGTTAATTTCGTTTGTACCTTAAGGGGAGGAAAATATAGGGGTATGGAAAAATGGATCGTTAACCCATTTAGGGCGAAATTTAAACTCGTTTGTACGGATGAGTTTTTATTTATTTAAATTAAAAAAATTTGACGATGAAGAATATTCGATTTTTTTCGATTTCTTTTTTCAAATTTTAATTGTAATCATCGTGTAATTGACAGTAACACTGTCAATTTAGTTTGCACCTTAAAGGAGTGAAAAATAAAGTGAAAAAAAAAATTCGAACAGTCAATTCGAACCTAATGATCGGATTAAGGTAGTTCTGTAGTTTTGGTCAAATCTTAGGAATTGGCTGAAATTTGAGTATGCTGTAGATATGACCTTCATGGACTGATGCCCAAGAATTCAATTCGATTCACCGTTTAGTTCATGAGATAATTGCAATTGAATATGGGTATTTCTGTACGCGATCCCTATACCTAACACGTAAGCCGATAAGAGTTTGCTCGCATTTCTCGATATAGGTTCTAAACGGAACTTAGGATTTCAAAATAAAAACACACGTGTACGCGGTACTATCGTGGGATTGATTTTTTTTTAATGACAAACTTTGACCGTTTAGTCTCGGAGATATCGACTTATGAAAAGTAGTAATTTTATTCTACACCGAACTCGGGCCCAACCACCTGTAACGGAATGGCAAGTGTACGCTGCAGCCAGCTGATCGGCGCGTGGTCTGGGAACTAGAAGCGTGTTTTTTTCCCGAGTTCTAGTGATTCTGAGACGGATGTGAAATAAATGTATTCTGCAAACAAATATAATTTATTCAATTTATGGATGTATTTGTCTTTGTTACAGCGAATACAATTTAAACTGTCGGCAACATGTTGTAAATCCACGATCCGACGTCCTTCGACAGCGAATTTTTGTTGCTGATCGTTGAGGTTATGGTTATTTTCATCGCGTTTAGCCGCATTTGTTTGACACATGGCTGCCACAGCTTTCAGTCTTTTAGCAAGCGCTTTTTTTGTAAACTTTTATGTGTATTGCATTTAGGTTGACATTTTTACGCTTTTTTAAATTTATATAAAATATTTCGCGAAAGACGGATCGTAGGAACCTCAAAACTATAACTGCAGGAAAATCGCGCTGTTGCCACGATTACAGTGCCGCTCTCTATGCGAGTATGAGACATATCTATGCATGAGGTGCGAATGTGTGGGACATATAGAGGGTACAAGCTCTGTCAAAAATTTACAACCAACAACATCGTATAGGCATTGGATGTTACTATACGCTTCGACGGAAACTTTTCGGTCATACGTGTACCCACAGAACTACCTTAACTTGAAATCTGGTAGTTATTCAGTGTCAAAATAGTTTAGTCTTGGCCGACGTTTTTCTCCTCGACATTTTTTTCCATTAGTTATTAATGATAATGATGAAAAAAGGAAGAAAAATGGCCGCTGGGAGTAGACGCGTTTTCGGGAAGCTCTAGTGGATACGTGATAGAGAAAGCAAAAAAGTGAAATCGTCGCAAAAAAAAGTAGCAGAAAAGCTGCCGGTGGAGGTAAGGAGAGTGTACGAGAGTACGCGTTGGTGAAAGAGAAAGTTTACGTAGGGTGTTAACTGCTTAGCTGAGGTACAGATTTGTGGAGGTTAAACATGGGAGATACGGAAGAAGCGATGAAAGGCGGGAAAGAGTCATCGGAAGCGGGGTGGCAGAACGTCGAGGGGGACGAGTTGGAGGAAGTGAACGGGAGGATTATAGATGGCACCACGGGTATGAAGCAAGGAGGCTTGTCAGCGAAAAGGGCCAGGGGAAGACCGAAGAAGGGAGAAGGTAAGAGCACAAGAGCGGCGGTCGATAAAATAGAACGGTACCTGACCAAGGGGGATGTGCTAAACGGAGGTGCAAGTGAGGGCTTCGTTACAAAGAGCAAGCTGCGACACACACCGGTCAAAACAATTTACAACGAGAGTGAAGAGAAAGACGGTGACAAGGGGGGAAAGAAGAATGAGAAAGAAAAAGGAGAGGGGCAAGTCGCTGACAGTGTGCTCGGCGATACAGAGAGCGATTGCGGAAATCCAACAAAATTAAAGGATGGGTGTGCAACGTTGGCCCTGACCGATGACGCACGTGTAGCGTGGAATCGGAAAGAGGACGGTGCGAAGATGAAGAGAGGGCAACAAGACGGGGAAGGGCGAGAGAGCGGGGAAGAAGACGCCGACAACCCGAGCGAGGGCGAGGGGCGGGAAGGGGAAGATGGGGGTAAAAGAGGGGCTGGCGAAAAGCCGGACGATGGTTTGTCCGAAGCCAGCGAGAATGAAGAGACAGAGCCCAACTATGGGAAGCATTGGTGGTGCGAAATTCGGAAAGCGGAGATAAGAATGAGAGGAGTGATGAGACATCAGCTAGAAGATTTCGAAAAGAGATCGAAATTGTGGTGGAAGGAGGAGGTAAAAACAATAATAAAGGAGGAGAGTGAAAAGCGGATGAAACAGTGGTGCAACGAGGAGTTAAACAAAATAAGGGATGCGTGCGCGGAGGAAGGAGATGAGGTTTGTGATAACTGTGAGCAGAGTCAAAAAGAGATGCGTGAGCTGCGAAACACGGTGAGAGAATTAAAAGAGAGCGCAGCTCGAGAGAGAAAACGGTAGGAGGAGGAGCCCCTCATGCTCTTGAGCACCATCAACGAGAGGGGAAATAAAGAGGGAATTGAAGGAGACGGGCATCTGGATAAATGATGATCTGACTAAAAGAGAAAAAGAAGTTCAAAAATGGCTCCGGGAGATTGCGGGGAATGAAAAGAGTGATGGAAGAAGGGCGGATGTAAGCTACATGAAGATAAACTTCGGGGATGGTTGGTGGGGATGGAATGAACGGAGCGGGAACATCAAGTCTCTAAGTTGCGAGCGACGAAACAGGCAACCCATTCGAAATGGGCAGCAGCCCTTTCGGACCGGGCGACGGCAATGAAGATGACGAAAAGGAAGAAAGAAGAGAGAAGAGAGAAGATCCGGCTGAGTTGCAGAGAGGGGGAAGCAGGAAGTGGGTTGAGGAAAAATCAGAATTGAAAATAATTTTGTGGAATGTTGCGGGGATATTTAAAATCGGAGAAGCTTGGGAATTCATAGAAAAGGCAGACATTGTCGTTTTGCAAGAAACTTGGGTGGAAAAGAAGGATAAGGATAAAGCTGTTCTAAGTTTGAGTTCGAAATTCAGTTGAATTTTCAAAACGGCTATTAAAGAAAAAGGGGTAAAAAAAGGAGAGCAAAAGGGGTAAAAAAAGGGAGAGCAAAAGGGGGGCAGGCAATAGGTGTAAAAAAGGATTGGGAAGCGTGCTGGGAGATAAAAGAGTGGGAGTTTGGGTTAATTGTGCAATTGTAAGTTAAGGGAAAGTACAGCAATAATAACAGTGTATAATAACATCGGAATGGGGAAAATTGAAAAAGAATTGAGAGAAGTAATTTTAGAAAAAGCATGTAAAAAAGAGAAAGTTGTGGTTTTGGGAGATATGAATGCGAGGATTGGGAATGAGCAAGCGATGATTGCGGAATATCTGGATGACGGAGACAACGAAATAAGAAAATCTCAGGATAAGGTATTAAATGCGGAGAGTAAAAAGATGCTGAGTCTGTGCGAAGACTTGGGTTTAAAGGTGTTAAATGGGAGAACAGAGGGGGATAGAGAGGGTAAAGTGACTTTTGTAGGAGGGGGAAAAGAATGTTGTGGGTCGGTGATAGATTTCGCTATTGTCTTAGACAGGGGGGAGCAGGAAGATATTAGCCGGATGGAGGTGATAAATCGAATAGAGTCTGATCACCTGCCAATAGTGGTAACTATGAGGGGAAAGGAAACAGAAGCACAAGTATGCTTTGAGGCGGACGAGGATGAGTGTAAAATTACAAAACTGATTTGGAAAGAAGAAAATGGGGATAAATTTAGAGATGAATTACAAAAGGATACAAACATGGAAAAAAGTAGAGGGGGGTGGGATGGGATTAAGGAAAAAATATTACGAGCTGCAGGAAAAGTAGGGTTAGTGAAAGCATACGGAAAAAGTAAGAGAGAGAGAGAAGATTGCCAAGATGGTTTAACGAGGAATATAGAAAGCAGAGAGATGTTGTCTGGAAAAAATTGAAAGCTTTCACGAAACATAGAAATTCTGAGATGAAGACTGAATTGGTAGTAGAAAGAAAAAAGATGAAGGTATCGATAAATGAGGCAAAAGAAAAATGGAGGAATGATATTTGGGAGTAGGTGGTAAAAGCCAAAAATATGCCAAAATGGTGGAAAGACATTAATCAATTTAGAAATAAGGGTAGAGGGACAGTTGGGGAAAAAATATCGAGGAGGGAATGGAAGGAGCATTTTGAGAGATTGCTGAGTGGAGAGAGGGGGCAAGAGAATGGGGAGTCAGAAAATATAAGGATATGGGACAAAGAGGAGCAGGTTGTTAATGAAGAAGAATGGGAGAAAGCAAAAGAGTTTTATGAGGAGTTTACAATGAAAGAATTGGAAGCAGCGTTGAGGGATATGAAAAATGGA
Organism: Ophion slaviceki; assembly: GCA_944452715.1. Lineage (NCBI taxonomy): Eukaryota > Metazoa > Arthropoda > Insecta > Hymenoptera > Ichneumonidae > Ophion > Ophion slaviceki. The sequence goes on from OX101789.1 coordinate 8,139,009, forward strand.
AAAGCTGCAGGGGAGGATGGAATAGGAGTGGAATTTTTAAAGGCGCTCCCGAAGACACAAAGGGAGGAACTGAGAGAGGCGATAAATGGTATTTGGAGGGAAGGAATATTAGCAGAAGGGTGGGGAACGGCGCGGATTGTGCCAATCTATAAGGAGGGGGAAAAGGAAAAGGCAGAAAACTACAGGGGCGTATCACTATTGGATGTGGGGTATAAAGTTTTGACAAAAATGATGACGATAAGGCTAAGTAAATGGATAGAGAAAAATGGTAAACTGAAGAAGAGTCAGGCGGGTTTCAGGAAGGGAAGAGGCACGAGGGACCAAATATTTACGTTAAATGCAGTAATAAACAAGAAATTGAAAGTAAAAGGTGGAAAGCTATATGTCGCCTTTATAGACTTTAAGGCGAATTTTGATAGGGTTCATAGAGAAAAAATGATAGTAAAATTAAAGCAAAAAGGAATTGTGGGTCGAATGTTGGAAACGATAAGAGAAATTTATAGGGAGACGAGAGCAGAGGTGCAAGCTAGAGGAAAAATTGCAGAAAACTTTAGAACAAAGAGGAGAGTTAGACAAGCATGCGCTTTGAGTGCAGTGCTGTTCGACTTATATATAGATAATCTGGAAGACAAGTGGGAAAAGAAAAATATAGGTGGAGTTGTGATAGGAAGGGAAAAGATTTTTGCAATAAAATATGCAGACGATGTGGCGGCAATAGCGGAGACGGCGGATGGGTTAAGAAGTATTTTGAAGGACTTGGAAAATTGGGCAGGAGAAAATATGATGGAAGTAAATGCAAAAAAACGATAATAATGATATTCAGAAATGGAGGAAAGATCAAAAAAGAAGAAAAATGGGAATGTAAAGAAGAAGAGGTGCAGATAGTAAATTTTTTTAAATATTTGGGTTTTTGGTTTTCATGTAAAAATTCGGTTTGGGTTCATGGAAAAAAGATTGCGGGAAAAGCGCAAAAAGCAATGAATATGGTGTGGGGCGTATGGAGGAGGGCGGGGAGAGACACAATGAAGGAGAGGCAATATTTATTGAATTCGATGGTAAGAGCGGGCGCTATGTACGGAGTTGAAATATGGGATGTGGGTGAAATAGATATTTTTGAAAGGATCCAAAGTAGATTTTGCAAGATGTCGTTAGGTATAAAAAGGACCACACCAATGTATGTATGGAGAAGAGAGCTGGGTGTGCCGACGATGAAGTATCTGATAAGAGAAAGGGCTTTACGATATATTGTAGAAGTATTAGAAATGACTGAAAAAAGATGGCCAAAAATTTGTCTGTTGGAGGAAGTAAGGGCCATTGTGAATCAGATGCCGTCGAAGTGGGGGAAGTGCTTAAAGCATGTATTAATGGAAATGGGGGTGCAGGATATAATCGGGATGATTTGGGAACGGAGAGAGGTGAGAGAAATTGAAGCAAGAATAAAGGTGGGATTAAAAAATTGAAAAAACGAGACGTTGAAGAAAGAGGACGAGAAAATAAAGGGTTCGACGTACAATTATAGGTATAAGTTTATTGTGGAGAAGGATATTATGCTCTGGAAATATTGGTCTGAGGTAAATGTGAAGGGCAAAGACAAAGAAATGTGGGCTAGAATAAGATGTGGAAATGTTGGAAGAGCGGGAAAGAAAGGACAGAGTGACTGGATGTGCAGCATTTGTGATGAGCAGGATGAGACCCTGGAGCATTTATTGTTGTGCAAAAAAAGCAGAGAGATGGTGACGGAAAATGCGAGAAAAGGGGTGGAGGAATGGCTGGAAGGAATTGATGAAGTGGCGATTTTTGGGGAAGTAATAAATATGTTGAGAGGTAAAATACAGAAAGGGATTTGTGCATATTTCAGGGAGATTGAGGAAGTGTGGAGTAAAAGGAGTTTGGAATGAGAGACCGAGAGAGTATAAGAGAGAGACCGAGAGATTATAAGATTTGTTAAAGATATATTGTCTGACATTGTATAAGTTTTGTAAAAAACTTTTTAAAAGTTATGCAAATAAAATTCTATTGATTGATAATGATAATGATGTAATATTGTTTCAAAAAATCGGAATGAAATTAAAGTTTTTTTTTGTCATTGAAACACGATCACAAAAAAATCTCGTCCAAGTCTAAGCCAACATTATTTATTTAAAGAAAAAACTGATTTTTTTGTTTCCTATCAACCGGGTGGCCAAGATCAAGTACACCGATGAGGCCCACATGCTCGGAGGTCCTTGACGAGAGTGTTTATAGCTTCTTCAATTATTCATATTTTTAAATTAAATTTGGTACACAAATTTGTTAATGTACATACTAGTAAATGTCTAAATGATTTATCAATAATGTTACCTATTTCATTAAAACACATTTTTCAAATACTCCTGATTTTCGGTTTATCACAGATTAACATTGTTAAACAAGTCTGAGACAAATTAATTTTATTATTAGTAAGTTGTTAGTTCTCAGAAATAAACTGACGGTAGAAGACCCAACGATTGGTGCAGCTTGAGCAATCCCTTGTGTCAAGCAGTATGCCAATGCTTGGATGTGAGATCGCTCATCTGTGCACCGAATTTCCTATGGTAACACAACGGATACCTAGTATACCATAACCACCTGTATCGGCACAGGCTTTCCGCAGTTTTCCTATCGCCTTGTACAAATATGATAGAGTAGTGCATCAGGAAACTGTAGCTTCGAGTAAGCTATGGAGGATCTTAGAAGAACTAGAGGTATCAATGAAGCTGACAGCCTAGGCTAAAAGACAAAGATATAGAGTTGGAGAAGCCGTCAAGGGTACATGCAAGAACATTGATAAATCACGACATTGATGTTTCCATAGTTGGGACAATGCAACGGAAACAATTTTTTTTTATTTGCCCAGACTCCCTTTGGCAGATATGAGCTATGCAAATCATGAAAACATTTTATAGGATGCTTAGTTAGCGATCTACAACAAATTTGCTAAATATGATTTTGGATAATAATGAAAATAAGGAATTGAAACGGATTTCCGTTGGATTTGAACGATGCAAACTTCAACCCTATGAAAAATTATATAGCTTGTAGAAACTACTTTGGATATTGAAATAATTCAATAAGCATTCCAAAAGCTGGGTCCTAGCTCAATTGTTTTCTCATACCTGCAATCGAAACAGATTAACCCTAATTTATCATATTCCTTAGTGGCATTTCGGTAATTAAATTTATGAGTATGTGCCACTTGCTCCTTCAATAGTGTATATATACATACATACATATGTATATGTTCGTTGGTTTGTCAGTGGCGTTGAAATGTTCCGCGGCAACAAATGTTTTTTTAAATAATTTGGTGTCACAATCTGTCGCATCTCTGTATATATATATATATAAACACTCACAATGGATACAAAGGTTCCAAATATATAAAAATGAATGCAATGAAAATAATTTGTTCTTATCAACCTAAACTTTTAGCTGATTTAATCTATCAGGATTAGTAAAATGTTTGCTAAAATTCTTATTAGAAATGTACAAGCTGAATCTGTAAATATTGATATTGGTTAAAAAGAAAAATGAATTTGTATAGTTTTCTATGCATTGCATAGAATTGCACGCATTAGCATCCGATAATTCTAGATTACTATGCATTTTGCATAGAAACCTGGAATTATCATTGTATTCCATGTTCAGGTTCTTGATGGAGATAGAATATTTAAGTCCCTGGTTTTATTTATTATAAGTATTTAAGTACCACATTTATACAGCGTTGGAATCCAACGGAAGACAATTCTTTTTAGCGCAGAAATTTTCTAGGCCAATTTAGACTACGCAAATCACTCACACGTTTTTACGTATTTTTATTGGAAATCTACAACTACAATTATAAAAAAAGCTTTTTTTAACGAGAAGAAAAAAAACAGGAAAAAATGAAGAAAAAGAAGAAATCGTTGCATTCCAACGGTGCAAGCTTTAACGTCATACATTTATGAAATTGCTCTTATTGGGAAAGTATTGCATGTCTTGAAGCCCATTGAAGAGCCTAGGTTGTAACCATATACCGGAATTCATCAATAATAATGATATTTCAATATCTGAAAGGCATTGTTGAGGTCGAGGATAATAATGGAGCTGGTTGTCAAATTTTACGCACACGAGCGAGATCTTTTCCGACATCTTGATACCAGCTTAATCATCGTGAGAATGAGAAAACTCGTGCAATCTTCGCGAAATGCTTCAGAATTTGTTGCACTACCGAGGGACACAAGATACTATATGAACAAATCTCGATAATAGGATAGTTGGAAATGTCGCCAGGATTCCCATAAACGTGCATGCATGTTCACACACAGCATTTATTACACCCACAGCGTCTAAAAAGAAAAACTTACTCGCCCCTTTCCCCACGTGTCATTGGCGAGTGAGATGATAGACAAGTGTTCCTAGAGTTAACCTGGTGCTGGTTACGATTCGTACCGCGACCTAGACCAATCAGTCGGTAACCGTGGATTTTCACTTACTCTTACTTTGTTTATAAAAAAAATCGACTTCTTAAATCACGGCACTCGTAAGATAGCGAAGGAAAGAATAACGATATTCCCGACACGTTATCTCTATCTTGATAGGCATCCGTGATGGTTTTGTCGAAAAACACTTAATAGAAAAATAAACTGGACGGAATACACGATATGTGAGATCCAAGAATGCGGACAAGGGATTTCAACGCACGACTACGCGAATATTTTATTACGGGCTTTTCATCGCTACCACTTGCGCACTTTGTCTCCTGCTAGGAAATGCACGCGACCACAGCATCCATATAGGTGCTCCGGCGAACACGACCTGTGGCGCTGTCATTGAGGAATGCGGCCCAACTTGACACGCTTCTCAGTCTCCTACAATTCACCCACAAATTGAATAAATCCAGAGGTTCGATATTCAAGTTCCGAGGGTCAACGACTATAAATAATCATCGTGTAAGGCCCGGTTCCACAACTCTTGGTTAACCGGATTAACCCGAGTTTAGCCCGCTAAGCGTGGTTCTGATTGGTCCAGTCGCCCTTCAACTTCGGTTAACTAGGTTAACCGAGAGTTGTGGAACCGGGCCTAAGAATGCCGTTCCGTCGGTTAAAATCAAGTAGCCGTCGTAATTTTATTTCCTGGGCGGTAAAATCGACGTAAAAATATTCTTGGAGAATGCATCCGTTTACGGATTGAAAAAAATACACAAAGCAATACGAGTGTTCGCTCTCAAACGGATTTATTCCCTTGTCCATACATATACGTGGTATGTTCAAAAAGTATCGAACCATTGGTTGGCAAAAATACACCCTGGCAGTTTACGTAACCACTGGATAACGGTTAGATTTTTCGGATGGTTGGAATTGGACAAAATTCTGCCGACTTTCTAACCGTGTTTCTGACCACTACCCGTGATTTGCTCAAGTTAGAAAGCGAATAGTAGGTTTGTTCGCGCTAGCTACACTTTCTACACTTTTTTAGGGAGTGTACACTTTCGCGTTCGTTTTAACGGAAATGACGTCACGCGCCGCTGTTCACGTTACAAGTGTAGCTACACTTTCGTGCCACTAACCCTAGACTTTCTACACTCGATCTTGACGAGGTGTAAAAGTACACGAAAATTGTAACAGTGATATTACTAGAATAACCCCATTACCAGCAAAACTGTAGGTTTGTTCGCGCTAGCTGCACTCTACACTCGGCAGTGTAAACGGAACTAGGGCAGTGTCTAGGGAGTGCAGCTCATTTCCTCGCGGGTAAGCAACTCTAGCGCGAACGCGATAGTGTACAGGAAACATGGCGGCGACCTAGTGGACCACACCGTAACCTCAAACAACACATGAGATTACGGAGTCTCATCTAACCGTTAAAGAGATATACCGTGTAACCTCAAGTTTGTTGATCTCGTAAACTGATTACGATGGACGGTGTTATTGAAATTATTAACTTGTACTTGTAATTGCGCTCAGAATGGATGTATCCCTGGCGGAAAAAATATTTACGCGGTTTTATTGCGAAACTAGTTCCAAGTACGAAAAAAACTACAGCACAAAGGCATGGGGAAATCTACGTGGTTCAACGTCTAAGTATGGGGTTTCGCGCACTTTTTTAGTTTCTACTAGTATTACGTAGATTGTAGTACATTTCTGCAGTAGTTAGTTGTAGATCGTTGTAAAAAGGGTACGTTTGAAAAGTACGTGAAACTACATGCATCTACGTCGAAGTACGGGCAACCACGCGAAACTAAATGTATATCGATCAAAACTACAGCACAAAGGCATGGTGAAATCTACGTGGTTTAACGTCTAAGTATGGGGTTTCGCGCACTTTTTTAGTTTCTACTAGTAACATGTAGATTATTGTAGTTAATTTGTGCAGTAGTTAGTTGTACGTGAAACTACATGTATCTACATGTATCTACATAGTGGCGCGTAAAAAAGCGATAGCAAAGTTGGTTAATGCAAACAGTGTTTAAACACTGTGAGACACTGCAAAAACTGATTGTTTTCGCAGGCAGTGCAAACACTGTTATGCACGGACTTATGCAATTACTTCGGACGATATTGAATGTAGAGTATGTTGTTCTTTAGTCAATTTGCAATAACTTTTCATAATGAATTGAAGCTCGCAAACCATTTTGTATGTAAGAAAAACTGAAAAAAATATTTATATTGGACTGTCGCCATACAATTGAAGATTGAATCTGGTATAATTTAAGATTCGTGTATTCATTTGAAAATAAAAACTATAGAAAAAATCTCACAAGCGGTATCGAGTGCATTTTTTTCTTCCACCTATTCTATAACAACACTACAATAACATTAGATATAACATGAACAATGTTATAAATTCCAAAAGAAATTTACAGTATTTAATATTATCTAATATGTTTGTAAAAGTACATAGAAGTTTTCTACGTAAAAATACAAGAATTACGTCAAAGCGCAATTTCGCATAATGTGCTTATTGTGATAAATATTCACTAACTGCTTAACGTTAAAAAGTAATCAAAAGTTGTAAATGTACGTAAAAGATTTTTACGTGGAACTATGAAATACTACGTCAACGCTTAATTTCATATCAATACAGCTTACTACGATCAATAACCACCAACTACTGCTGAGAATTAAAAAGTAGTTACAAGTTGTAAAAATATGTAGAAGATTTTCACGTGAAACTACAAGATACTACGTCAATGCTTGGGTTCGCGTGAATATGTTTTCTACGTTCAACGATAACAAACTACTACAAAAGGTAGTAAAAGATTGTTCAATGTTGTAGAAATGCGTAGAACTTTTTTACGTCAAACTACAAGATACTACGTCAAAGCTTAGTTTCGCGTAAGCATATGTTTTCTACGTTAAACAAAAACAAACTACTACAAGGTAGTAAAAGATTGTTGAATGTTGTAGAAATACGTAGAACTTTTTTACGTCAAACTACAAGATACTACGTCAAAGCTTAGTTCCGCGTGAATATATGTTTTCTACGTTGAACAAAAACAAACTACTGCAAAGTAGTAAAAGGTTGTTCAATGTTGTAGAAATACGTAGAACTTTTTTACGTCAAACTACAACATATTACGTGAAAGCTTATGCTGTAGATTTATAAGACAGGCCCGTTAAATTATGTAGGTTGACGTAAAAATGACGTTATTCGTAGTAGAATTGTTTCCGCCAGGGATTGATACCAGTTTTACATAGAATGGAGTGTTAGTGATACGATTGTAGAAATCCAAAACCTTCACAAATGCACACGTTGTTGTCAGCATCAACGACTAAGCCGCCTTCTGAATCTCGGAACAGCACTGCTGACTTAATTTTTTGTTCGTGTTCCATGTTAGCTTCTGTTGCGTTGATAGTAGATTGGAACGTATTGTGATACTGCGAATTTATAATAAACACTTGTCATTATATCTTGTCAATTTTTTTATCACCTTGATCAATAGAAATTGGTAATTATAATGCTATGTTATTTTGAACCTTTATTATTGATTGTTTTTCATAATAAATGAGAATTTGTTTGTGATTGTGTTATACATTTTAGGTCATGTCAATTTTTTAATCACCTTGATCGATAGAGATTGATAATTATAATAATTTGGTATTTTGAACCTTTATTATTGATTGTTTTTCGTAATAAATGAGAATTTGTTTGTGATTGCCTTAAATATTTTAGGTTATGTCGTACTCACCTCTGTATACACTCACTGACAGTTTCGCTGGTCATGGGGTTATTCTAGTAATATCACTGTTACACTTTTCGTGTACTTTTACCAGAGATTAGTGGGGAGATGCACAACGCGGCCCTTTTCGCCGTGCCTCATAAATGGCGCTAAATCGCGGCGGCGAGTTCGGGAGTATGATTTCGTGATCATCGCCTCTGTCGAGGTTGCAGATTCCCTTGTAGCCGCGCGAGTCCTTGATCACGGCTCAAGTCGGTATCGCAGTCAGCGTGAACACGAATGGGTAGCTCGGTGGGGAAAAAGTCTCTGCCCCTCGCTCGCTCGACAAGCGAACGGAGCGAGGTTTTCCGTCCGATCGAGCTCGACATACAGGGTGCGCCAGAGAAACTTACTTATTTGAAAGGTCAATAAAAACAAAAGTACTTCAATTATTGTTTAAAATTTTTTTTTATTTGAGAATACAATATCCCAATTTTTTTTTCATGCAGTCTTGAAAATGACATCGGATAAATGGCGACCCCCATTGCGCATACACTGATGAAGTCGATTTTTTAAATTCGTATCTACTCTTTGCAGCATATCAATCGGTATGTTGGCAATGGCGTCGCGAATGTTGTTCTTGAGGTGTGCTATGGTCCGTGGTCGATCGACATAAACCAGAGATTTCAAATAACCCCATAAAAAGAAATCGCATGGAGTCAAATCTGGAGAGCGTGCCGGCCATTGGAGATCGCCTCTGAGAGAGATGAGGCGGTCGGGGAAATGTTGTCGCAACAAATTCATTGAGTCTTGTGCTGTGTGTGCTGTGGCTCCATCTTGCTGAAACCACACGTTCCTAACGTTCATTTCTTCGAGTCTTGGAAGAAAAAATTCCTCGATCATGTTCCTGTAACGAGCTCCATTCACGGCAACTGCGCGTTCGTTTTCTTCAAAAAAATAAGGACCAATTATTCCCATTACCGACATCGCACACCAGACAGTAACTCGCTCACAATTAAGTGGCTTCTGGTGAAGCTCACGTCGATTTACACCACACCAATAACGCATGTTTTGCTTGTTGACGCAGCCGGAAATGTGGAAGTGAGCCTCGTCACTGAAAAAAACGACCGCGTCTTCAGGCAGGTTGTCAACCAGCATTTCACATGCATTTTGACGGGCAACAAAATCGCGTTCAGTTAATTCTTGCACAACAGCCAATTTATAGGGATGAAATTGAAGGTCTTCATGGAGAATTCGTCCAACAGTGGTGTCAGAAATTCCCATAGCAGCTGCGTGTTTGCGAGCCGAACGCCGGGGAGAACGCACAACTGACTACCTCACTCTTTCGACATTTTCCGGAGTTCTGATGGTCCGTTGAAGTCCATTTCTGGGTTTAGCGACACTTCCACACACCCGAAATGAGTTAACCCCCGACAGAATCGAATTACGGCCAGGAACGAGTCTGTGAGGAGGAATTTCAAAGCGAGCGCGGAAGGCACGTTGCGTAGCAACAAGTGAGCGACCGTTAGAAAAGAAGCTCTCGACTGCGAAGGCCCGCTGCTCTCTAGACCAGAGCATGATGGCAACTGACTGGAGGGAGAAACAAACTTGGGAACTTCCCCCTCCAGATGCGCCCCCTCTCGCCCCTCTACCCGCCCAACTCACCGCGCGGGAATTTTTTCAAATAAGTAAGTTTCTCTGGCGCACCCTGTATATGTGTGGCCGTACTGCGGTTTGGAATATGCATTAAATGAATTTCAAAGTGAAAAATATGTATCGAGATCATTGTTTTCTCTCGGTTGCCCGTTTATGCGGAAAATGCGGGTTAAAAAAATTAACGACGAACCGCGTTGAAAAATAAAACGCCGAAACGACCGTGAAAGGTTCAAAAAGAAATCTTGCGCCTTTGCCGCGATCGTTTCGGCATTTTTTTTTCAACAGTAAACATTATGGAAAAGGGTGTATCATAAATGTTTCTCTATCTGCAATGAGCGTCGTAGCTGAGTTGGTAGCGTGACGGATTACGATGCTGAAGGTTCGGGTTCAATCCTCGGTGAATCAACTTTTTTTCTTCATTTTATATTCAGAAAATTTCGAACTTACTCTCGCTTTAGCTATTCTCGCCTGTTCAGGCATTATTTATGATATTTAATTCGTATATGCTTAATAAAAAAAACAAGACATTGCTACCGGGGATCGAACCCGCGTCGTCTACACTCAGAGCCCGCACGCTCATATCTCAACCGCGAGGCTCTGCTGACTGCAAACCTGCCTTACGTATACAGTAGAACCTCGATTATCCGAATCAATTGGGACCGAGACTAGTTCGGACAATCAAAAGTTCGGATAATCGAAACGTGGGTTTTTTGGGACGAGATCATCAACAACACCTTTTTACATAAAAAAAATACAGAAATATATATTAAAATTTGACATACATATTAACGTTGAATATATATATATATATATATATATATATATATATATACAGGGTGATTCAGTTCAGGTCGTGCATCCGGCAACCACCGATGCTGGACGATGTTCGGAACGAAGCTACTTAGCCGAATTTTTTAATTCGCAATAGCTTTTAAATGGAAAGCAATAGAATTCTGGAATTCTAGGCCAATCAGAATCGCCATTACGTACGCGTTGGGCGACGCCTCAGTGTCGGGTTATCAAGGCACCGATTCTAAACATTTGAAAAAGTGGCAGAGTTCAGACGGAATTTCGTATCGCGAACGCGAAAGTTCTTTTGTTCGAACCGAAGTTTGCTGTCCTTCTCTATCAAATGATGAAGCAACGAGTGATCGGCGTTTGTCACATGTGCAATGAATTATGCTGTAACGTCCAGATCTTTTATTAAGGAGGTACACCAGCTTCATACAATGTTGCCATGCTAAACCATGGTCAAATTTCAAAATGGTGATAGATCAATAAAATTTGGTGAGTATATTCTTTAGTATTATATATGTCAATACAATTTTTTTCAGATTTTTTCATTGTGCCGTTATCGAATAATTCAACATTGAAGTTCACGTGTATAAGCATAGCGTTTATATAGATATAGGTATATATTCCGGGTATAAGAATAAACGCTTGTGAATTATTTGTAAGAAAACGGCACAACCAAAAAATCTGAAAAAATTTGTATCTACATGAATAATACTAAAGAATATATTCACCAAATTTTATTGATCTATCACCATTTTGCTGGGGCTGGTGTACCTCCTTAAAACAATATTTTTATCCAAACATACGTAGATTTTAGGTTCTCGGATAATTCGAATGGGATAAATAAGTCATATGATGTAACGCTCGGTCCCGGCGATATATTTGATGAACTGCGACCGCCGATTAAACCTTCGTGAACAATTAAAAAAAAAACGCATCTAGAAATGTAGAGTGCGCATTGCTCAGCTTTAAATGTTTCAGAGAGTTGAAAATAATTACTCGACAAAATAGGAGGGAAAGGTTTTGCTGATCGCAACGCAAATTAAAAATGCAGAAAAAATACACAGAAAAAAGTTGGCTACTAACGGATAATGGGAAAAAAGGAATTGAAAAAGACTCGGAAGTTAAATGGAATACCCTCTGCAATCATAGATCATTGCGCAAAACATTGGCTTCATTTCGTTACGTAGCCGAGTGCAATGGTAGCTGTTCGGAAGCGCTCTTTTGAGCTTTGAGCCGACCACTGTAAATATGATTCCCATAAACAGACGTGAAACATTATTTGAACGAATGGTCTTGCATATTGGGTTCGTCTCGACACTGGAAAAAAATTATTGTATGCGTATTTATCAAACTTAAAGAAAAATTAAAGTCGGATCTCATGGAAATCTCCGTTTGGATCAATATTTTTTACAGTTGGGAATAAATACAAGTGCGAATGCAAGTGGTCTCGTTGTGAAACAATCTCTACAATCAGAAAACATTCAGCAAGACATTGGTTTCATTTCTTTTCATAGTCCACTGCAGCAGTAGTAGTTCTGAAACGATATTCTCGATATCGAGGGAGGTAAAATTTTAGAATCATGCATAGGAAACGAATCCAAACAATGAGAACCTTTTGAGGTTGATGATGCGTCTCGAGCCGATAAAAAAACGGTTGAAACAGGCGTATTAATCAACGTTAAATCTCATGTGAATTTCTCGTCGAATCGATGACTTTCAAATCAGGAAACGGATCCGAGTCTGCATGCAAGTGGTTCTGTTGTGGAATAATCCCTACAAACTGAGAACGTCGCGGCGAGCATCGGATTCGTTCACGTTCATAGTCCACGGCAGCAGTAGCAGTCCTCAACGGCTATTTTCGTGGCGAGAGGGAAACATTTAAAAAAATCACCCACTGGGAACGAGTCCGAAAAGTCTCAAGGTTATTTCGATAATGAAACACAAAACAGAATTTGAATGGACCGTTTTACATGTTGGATTCGTCTCGATTCGATCAAAAACAAACGGTCGAAACAGGCGTATTTATCAACGTCGAATCTCATGTGAACTTTCGTCCGAATCGACGACTTTTAAATCGGGAAACGAATCCGAGTCTGCATGCACGTGTTTCTGTTGTCGAATAATCACGACAAACTGAGAACGCCGCGCCGAGAATCGGATTCGTTCACGATCATAGTCCACAGCAGTAGTAGTCCGCAACCGCTATTTTCGTGCCGAGGGTGAAACATTTTTAAAAATCACCTTCTGGGAATGAATCCAAACAGTGTCAAGGTTATTTCGATAATGAAACACAAAACAGAATTTGAATGGACCGTTTTACATATTGGATGTGTCTCGAATCGATAAAAAACAAACGGTTGAAACAGGCGAATTTATCAACGTCGAATCTCATGTGAATTTTCGTTCGAACTGATGACTTTTAAATCGGGAAACGAATCCGAGTCTGCATGCGAGGGTTTCTGTTGTGGAATAATACCTACAAACTGTGAACACCGCGCCGAGCATCGGATTCGTTCACTTTCCTAGTCCACAGCAGCAGTAGTAGTCCTCAACGGCTTTGATCGTGCCGAGGGTGAAACATTTTAAAAAATCACCCACTGGTAACGATTCCGAAAAGTCTCACGGTTATTTCGATAATGAAACACAAAATAGATTCGTCTCGATCCGATAAAAAACATACAGTTGAAACAGGCGTATTTATCAACGTCGAATCTCGTTGGAATTTTCGTTCGAACCGACGACTTTTAGATCGGGAAACGAATCCAAGTCTGCATGCATGTGTTTTTGTTGTGGAATAATCCCTACAAACTGGGAACGCCGCGCCAAGCATCGGATTCGTTCACGTTCATAGTCCACAGCAGCAGTAGTAGTCCTCAACGGCTATTTTCGTGCCGAGGGTGATACATTTTAGAAAATATTCACTGGGAACGATTCCGAGCAGTCTCAAGGTCATTTTGATAATTAAACACAAAACAGAATTTGAATGGACCGTTCTACATATTGGATTTGTCTCGATTCGATAAAAAAAACGGTTGGAACAGGCGTATTTATCAACGTCGAATCTCATGTGAATTTTCCTTCGAATCGATGACTTTTAAATCGGGAAACGAATCCGAGTCTGCATGCAAGTGTTTCTGTTGTGGAATAATTCGTACAAACTGTGAAAGCCGCGCCGAGCATCGGGTTCGTTCACGTTCATAGTCCACAGCAGCAGTAGTAGTCCTCAACGGCTATTTTCATGCCGAGGGTGATACATTTTTAAAAATTACCCACTGGGAACGATTCCGAACAGTCTCAAGGTTATTTCGATAATGAAACAAAACAGAATTTGAATAGATCGTTTTCATTTTGGATCCATCTCGGTCCGATAAAAAAAAGCGGTTGAAACATGCGTATTTATCAACGTCGAATCTCATGTGAATTTCTGTTCGAATCGACGACTTTTAAATCGGGAAACGAATCCGAGTATGCATGCAAGTGTTTTTATTGTGAAATAATCCCTACAAACTGAGAACGCCGCGTCGAGCATCGGATTGGTTCACGTTCATAGTCCACAGCAGCAGTAGTAGTCCTCAACGGCGATTTTCGTGCCGAGGGTGTTACATTTTAAAAAATCACCTTCTGGAAACGAATCCGAACAGTCTCAAGGTTATTTCGATAATGAAACACAAAACAGAATTTGAATGGATCGGTTTTCATATTGGATTCGTCTCGATCCGATAAAAAAAACCGGTTGAAACAGGCGTATTTATCAACGTCGAATCTCATGTGAATTTCTGTTCGAATCGACGACTTTTAAATCGGGAAACGAATCCGAGTCTGCATGCATGTGTTTCTGTTGTGGAATAATCCCTACATACTGGGAACGCCGCGCCAGGCATCGGATTCGTTCACGTTCATAGTCCACAGCAGCAGTAGTAGTCCTCAACGGCTATTTTCATGCCGAGTGTGATACATTTTAAAAAATTACCCACTGGGAACGATTCCGAACAGTCTCAAGGTTATTTCGATAATGAAACAAAACAGAATTTGAATAAACCGTTTTCATTTTGGATTCATCTCGGTCCGATAAAAAAAGCGGTTGTAACAGGCGTATTTATCAACGTCAAATCTCATGTGAATTTCTGTTCGAATCAACGACTTTTAAATCGGGAAACGAATCCGAGTATGCATGCAAGTGTTTTTGTTGTGGAATAATCCATACAAACTGAGAACGCCGCATCGAGCATCGGATTCGTTCACGTTCATAGTCGACAGCAGCGGTAGTAGTCCTCAACGGCTAGTTTCGTGCCGAGGGTGTTACATTTTTAAAAATGACCTTCTGGAAACGAATCCGAACAGTCTCAAGGTTATTTCGATAATGAAACACAATACAGAATTTGAATGGATCGGTTTTCATATTGGATTCGTCTCGGTCCGATAAAAAAAGCGGTTGAAATATTTATCGGCGTATTTATCAACGTCGAATATCATGTGAATTTCTGTTCGCATCGACGACTTTTAAATCGGGAAGCGAATCCGAGTATGCATGCAAGTGTTTTTGTTGAGGAATAATCCCTACAAACTGACAATGCCGCGTCGAGCATCGGATTCGTTCACGTTCATAGTCCACGGCAGCAGTAGTAGTCCTCAACGGTTATTTTCGTGCCGAGGGTGATACATTTATAAAAATTACCCACTGGGAACGATTCCGAACAGTCTCAAGGTTATTTCGATAATTGAACACAAAACAGAATCTGAATGGACCGTTTTACTATTGAATTTGTCTCGATTCGATAAAAAACAAACGGTTGAAACAGGCGTATTTATCAACGCCGAATCTCATGTGAATTTTCGTTCGAATCGATGACTTTTAAATCGGGAAACGAATCCGAGTATGCATGCAAGTGTTTTTGTTATGGAATAATCCCTACAAACTGAGAATGCCGCGCCGAGCATCGGATTCGTTCACGTTCATAGTCCACACCAGCAGTAGTAGTCCTCAACGGCTATTTTCGTGCCGAGAGTGAAACATGTTAAAAAATCACTCACTGGGAACGAGTCCGAAGCATCTCAAGGTTATTTCGATAATTAAACACAAAACAGAATTTGAATGGACCGTTTTACATATTGGATTCGTCTCGATTCGATAAAAAACAAACGGTTGAAACAGGCGTATTTATCAATGTCGAATCTCATGTGAATTTATTTTCGAATCGACGACTTTTAAATCGGGAAACGAATCCGAGTCTGCATGCAAGTGTTTCTGTTAAGGAATAATCCCTACAAACTGAGAATGCCGCGCCGAGCATCGGATTCGTTCACGTTCATAGTCCACAGCAGCAGTAGTAGTCCTCAACGGCTTTTTTCGTGCCGAGGGTGTTACATTTGAAAAAATCACCTTCTGGAAACGAATCCGAACAGTCTCAAGGTTATTTCGATAATGAAACACAAAACAGAATTTGAAATGATCGGTTTTCATATTGGATTCGTCTCGGTCCGATAAAAAAAGCGGTTGAAATATTTATCGGCGTATTTATCAACGTCGAATATCATGTGAATTTCAGTTCCAATCGACGACTTTTAAATCGGGAAGCGAATCCGAGTATGCATGCAAGTGTTTTTGTTGAGGTTCCCTACAAACTGACAATGCCGCGTCGAGCATCGGATTCGTTCACGATCATAGTCCACGGCAGCAGTAGTAGTCCTCAACGGCTATGAACGTGAACGAATCCGATGCTCGGCGCGGCATTCTCAGTTTGTAGGGATTATTCCATAACAAAAACACTTGCATGCATACTCGGATTCGTTTCCCGATTTAAAAGTCATCGATTCGAATGAAAATTCACATGAGATTCGGCGTTGATAAATACGCCTGTTTCAACCGTTTGTTTTTTATCGAATCGAGAAAAATTCAATAGTAAAACGGTCCATTCAGATTCTGTTTTGTGTTCAATTATCGAAATAACCTTGAGACTGTTCGGAATCGTTCCCAGTGGGTAATTTTTAAAAATGTATCACCCTCGGCACGAAAATAGCCGTTGAGGACTACTACAGCTGCTGTGGACTATAAACATGAACGAATCCGATGCTTGGCGCGGCGTTCCCAGTTTGTAGGGATTATTCCACAACAGAAACACATGCAGGCAGACTCGGATTCGTTTCCCGATTTAAAAGTCGTCGATTCGAACGAAAATTCCAACGAGATTCGACGTTGATACGCCTGTTTCAACTGTATGTTTTTTATCGGATCGAGACGCATCTATTTTGTGTATCATTATCGAAATAACCTTGAGACTTTTCGGACTGGTTCCCAGTGGGTGATTTTTAAAAATGTTTCACCCTCGGCACGATCAAAGCCGTTGAGGACTACAATTGCTGCCGTGGACTATGAACGTGAACGAATCCGATACTCGACATGGCGTTCTCAGTTTGTAGGGATTATTCCACAACAGAAACACTTGCATGCAGACTCGGATTCGTTACCCGATTTAATAGTCGTCGATTCCAACGAAAATTCTCATGAGATTCGACGTTGATAAATACGCCTGTTTCAACCGTTTTTTCAAAATCGGACCGAGACGAATCCAATACGAAAAACGGTTCATTCAAATTCTGTTTTGTATTTCATTATCGAAATAACCTTAAGACTGTTCGGATTCGTCCCCAGAAGGCGATTTTAAAGAATGTTTCGGCCTCGGCACGAAAAAAGCCGTTGACTACTACTGCTACTACTGCTGCTGTGGACTATGAATGTGAACGAATCCGATGCTCGGCGCGTCGTTCTCAGTTTGTAGGGATTATTCCTTAACAGAAACACTTGCATGCAAACTCGGATTCGTTTCCCGGTTTAAAAGTCGTCGATTCGAAAATAAATTCACATGAGATTCGACGTTGATAAATACGCCTGTTTCAACCGTTTGTTTTTTATCGAATCGAGACAAATGCAATATGTAAAACGGTCCATTCAAATTCTGTTTTGTGTTTAATTATCGAAATAACCTTGAGACTGTTTGGACTCGTTCCCAGTGAGTGATTTTTTTAAATGTTTAACTCTCGGCACGAAAATAGCCGTTGAGGACTACTACTGCTGGTGTGGACTATGAACGTGAACGAATCCGATGCTCGGCGCGGCATTCTCAGTTTGTAGGGATTATCCTATAACAAAAACACTTGCATGCATACTCGGATTCGTTTCCCGATTTAAAAGTCGTCGATTCGAACAGAAATTCACATGAGATTCGACGTTGATAAATACGCCTGTTTCAACCGGTTTTTTTTAAATCGGATTGAGGCGAATCCAATACGAAAAGCGGTCCATTCAAATTATGTTTTGTATTTCCTTATCGAAATAACCTTGAGACTGTTCGCATTCGTTCTCAGAAGGTGATTTTTTAAAAATGTATCACCTCGGCACGAAAATAGCCATTGAGGACTACTACTGCCACTGTGGACTATGAACGTGAACGAATCCGATCCTCGGCGCGGCGTTCTCAGTTTGTAAGGATTATTGCACAACAGAAACACTTGCATGGAGACTCGGATTCGTTTCCCGATTGAAAAGTCGTCGATTCGAACAAAAATTCACATGAGATTCGACGTTGATAAATACGCCTGTTTCAACTGTATGTTTTTTTATCGGATCGAGACGAATCCAATATGAAAACCGGTCCATTCAAATTCAGTTTTGTGTTTCATTATCGAAATAACCATGAGAGTGTTCGGATTCGTCCACAGAAGGTGATTTTAAAAAATGTTTCACCCTCGGCACGAAAAAAGCCGTTGAGGACTACTACTGCTGGTGTGGACTATGAACGTGAACGAATCCGATGCTCGGCGCGGCATTCTCAGTTCGTAGGGATTATTCGATAACAAAAACACTTGCATGCATACTCGGATTCGTTTCCCGATTTAAAAGTCGTCGATTCGAACCGAAATTCACATGAGATTCGACGTTGATAAATACGCCTGTTTCCACCGGTTTTTTTATCGGATCGAGACGAATCCAATACGAAAAACGGTCCATTCAAATTATGTTTTGTATTTCATTATCGAAATAACCTTGAGACTGTTCGGATTCGTTCCCAGAAGGTGATTTTTGAAAAAAGTATCACCTCGGCACGAAAATAGCCATTGAGGACTACTACTGCTGCTGTGGACTATGAACGTGAACGAATCCGATCCTCGGCGCTGCGTTCTCAGTTTGTAGGGATTATTGCACAACAGAAACACTTGCATGGAGACTCGGATTCGTTTCCCGATTTAAAAGTCGTCGATTCGAACAAAAATTCACATGAGATTCGACGTTGATAAATACGCCTGTTTCAGATGTATGTTTTTTATCGGACCGAGATGAATCCAAAATGAAAACGGTCTATTCAAATTCTGTTTTGTTTTATTATCGAAATAACCTTGGGGCTTTTCGGATTCGTTCTCAGAAGGTGATTTTAAAAAATGTTTCACCCTCGGCACGAAAAAAGCCGTTGAGGACTACTACTGCTGCTGTGGACTATGAACGTGAACGAATCCGATGCTCGGCGCGGAGTTCTCAGTTTGTAGGGATTATTCCTTAACAGAAACACTTGCATGCAGACTCGGATTCGTTTCCCGATTTAAAAGTTGTCTATTCGAAAGGAAATTCACATGA